>OZ038382.1:66306283-66999318 GCA_964036045.1 Eutreptiella sp. 'Long Island Sound 2002'
TGACTGCACCTGCCACACCACTGCCCAAGGCCCATCTAGAGACCGAGGGGTTCAATTTATTTTTGAAAATTGACAGACATTTTGGGTTTCCACATGACTCTAATGACACAGCCATCGGGGCCTGGGAACACGGAGCATGCCAGAACATGGCCAAAAAAAGATTCTTTGTTTCGCCGGAACGTTGTCGCCCGACTGTTGGGGTTTTCTCGCTGGAACGGCAGGGGGATTGGGTGTGGCCACTTTCATTCGCGTAGTGTGCACACGTTTGAAGTATTCGAGCTGCAGACAAAACGAGCCCCCCATGTTTGGGGTCACTGGGGGTGGGGGTGGGGGTGGGGGTTCGCGCACAGAGTGTGCAGAGCTGAGGTTTCCGCTGTGCTGTCTCCGAAACGGCACGTCACGCGTGATTGGGCTGCGTGGGATGATGCCACGATCGGTGTAAACGCGTGTGCGACGCCCCTCATCAGAGCTCCCTCGCGTCCACCCGTCCACCCCCTTCACACCTCCGAATGTCCGGTCGGGCGGGCCTGTCTGCCTCGGCGTGTGGGCACTACCTACCCCTCCGCGGTGCCCTGGGGAGCGGCGCCGTGCGCTGTGGCGTCCCCAAAGCGGCATTTTGGTATTTCGGTGTCGGTTGCCCCGCGTTGCCCCCCCCAATCCCCATTCCTGCCGTGGGTATGAACTATGCGATGGTGGGTAACTGACAGCACGTCCCACACGACACGGGGCGTTGCTTTACCCATGGGTTTGGGACGCATCCGGCGCATCCGAGTCACTGGGGGGCCGTCCCGCCCAGGGCCCCCGACCCAACAACCCCCCGAGCCGGGCATTGGTTTCCCTTGCGCTGCCAAAGTGCCACGGCCCTGGCCTCGGGCAGGACGCCTCCCAAGTCCCACCGTCGCATGGCATCAGGGCGTTCAAACAGTTGATGGTCACCCGAGGACCAGTTGACCGGTGTTGGGACTAGGCCCAGGGTATTCCATGCCAAAATGGCATACGCACGGTGCTTTCCTTTCGGGCCCTTTGGACCCGCTCAAAGGGAGGGGTACCACTTTTGGACTGCCCTGTGATGGGACGTGATATGTGTTTTTTTCCGTTGGGAGAGCCCTGCGTATGAAGTGCTGCCCCCCTTGGGCTTGTCAGCAAGACTACTGCTTTTGCAAGGGCGGGCGACGCGACGTGCGCCGTCGCAGGCAGTGGTCTCAAAATCCCGAGGCTGCCACCCTCTTCCCTTGCCTCCTGTGGGCAACGCTTATGGGACAATGGGGGCCACCCATTCGGATACCTGCCACCCCCCACCACCACCACCGCCAGGTCTTTTTTTACACAAATGCCACCTACCACCAGAAGCCCCTCGGTCAGCCACACCCACCCCCGCCTTCGGGGCCACGGCCCTGTTTGTCTGTTTGTGTCGACAAGTTGCAACAGAGGGCCCCAGCGTCTTGCACCCTTTTTCAGACAATCGTCGGCGCAGAATTCACGGCGTTCCAGGATTTTGTGCAACATGACCTTGTGAGTACATTGAGTGCTGCAGAGATGGACTTGACGAAGGTGGTTTCGTTTCAGTGAGCAGGGCTTCTCGAAAGGTTGTCTTCTCTTGAGAAAGCATTGAGAAAGTGCAGCTTTGCGTTGAAAATGCTGAGGCACTCACCCACTGCTGTGTGTCCAGGTGCACCATTACATATTCTATTGTGCATACCATGCCTGTGGGCTTCAGCCACCGGACCCTGGCCGGCGTGGTGCCTGTCCATGGTGCGAGTTTGGTTGTTTCCGCTGCATTGCAAGCAACAGAAAACCCCCCTTGAATTGGCCACGTTTGTGAGTACACGAAAGGTGGTATTTCCAGGAATCACATCAAAGGTGCAGTTCTGATCAATATCACGGACTTGGGATATTCTGGGGTGTTTTTTTGGTTCGGGGGAATAGGAGGTCACGTTGAGTGCTTACCGATATAACTGCATCTTCAAAAGAAGTTGTCCTCAATTTGCCAGGCCGCAACTTGCCAATGGACCCAATTTTGGCCCGGTGATCCAAACTGGGTGTAGCCCCCCATTCAGAGGCGTCTGGTTGGTAATGTTGTGCAAGGCTCACCATGGTAGGATGTGTGTGCGCCCATTTCGTGGCTCTACCTCCCTAGAGCTTGCTGTGAACCATTTGAAAGCCATATTTTCAACCATCTTTGTGCATTTTCCGTCCTGTTTGAGTGCTGGTGGGTGGTAGGGGGCAGGTAAAGATCGCCAAAACAGTTTTCAGGCCAGGGGGCCGGGTGTCAAATCGCGTTGCCGAGGGTATTGCACCGAAGCCTGGTGCGCCTGGCGATTCGGGACACGCCACATGCCCGCCCGCTTGGGTCCCACACCCCAAGGAATTCAACGGGGCATTTTAAACGGTGAGGTGAACGTATCCCCCAGTGAGTTTGGTTGGGAACCCCACACACTGACAGCCCTTTTTGGGGATGGTTGTTCCACAAAGACCTGCACAGCATTGCATGGCGCAACCGGTGTCCCATGCCGTGTATTGGGGGTTTTTGTGGGTGGTGGCGGGCGGGGGGCAAATTTGGTTCGCTGATTGCAATTGCCGTGTGTTGAGCCAGATCTGAGGGTCAAGAGGGCTTTTGCCTTCTATGCAGACCCCTCGGTGATAGCAGGGACCTGTGTCCCGGTACTCCTGGTCAGGCGCCCCCCCCTTATGAGGCCCGACTGGCACAGACTGCTGTGCCTTTTTCAGGCCCCCATAGGTTGGCTGAAACAAGTGGAATGTTTGGACGTTCCCCCACCGAAACCTCGGCGGCTTTGGGCAAGACCTGGGTCATAACCGGTGAATGCATGCACCAACTAGGGACCCGATTGGTGCCAATCCACCACTAGGAGGGCCGTTTAGGCCTTTTGCACCTTGGTCGCCGTCCTTTGGTTCATTAGGGTCGCTCCAAGGCACCATATGTGTTTGCAAATACAATGGAAATGAATTTGTTTTCTATTTTTTCCGGGTCGTACTCACAATGACAGCCAAAAAAAAAAGCTCGCAATGCAGCAACAAAAAATATCTCTCGCATTATGGGTTTGGGACTTTGGGACTTGACTTGCAACTCGGCGCTTTCACATGTTGTAGTCCATTCTCATACCTTCCCAAACCACCGTCGCTTGGCCTTGAATGTGATCTGGGTGGCTGGCTGTGCACAGTCATGCTCATACACCCAACACATGTTGCTTCCATGTGCTCCTCCTCCTACTGCTCCTCCTCCGCCTCCTCCTCCTGCTCCTCTTCCTGCTCCCCCCTTCGTCAAGCCCCCACCCTCTCGTGCTTTGGCATCTTCTTCCGCGGTATATTGTGTCTGGACTCGGTCCGGTGGGCCCCATGTGGGGCATGGGCTGCAAGCAGAGGGCGTCACACGGCTGTGGATCAACCCGGCAATCAGTATCTGTCGATGCCGGATGATCTCCTAAGGACTGCTGATCCTGCTGTTCTGTCAAGTGGTTGCTTGTATTTACAGGAAAGGTACCAAACAACTGCCATGTGAAACGCATTGCCCTGCACAGTCAAGCTCACTTGAGCTTGCTCTGGTGCGTCCTCAGGATGGTGGCTTCATTTGAGAGCCCATACGGAGTTGAAAAGGGGGTTTGAGGTGTTGGCACTGGGTGAAATGAGTTTTCAGGGCATGGGGGCAGTTGAAAAGGGGGTTTGAGGTGTTGGCACTGGGTGAAATGTGTTTTGAGGGCATGGGGGCAGTTGAAAAGGGGGTTTGAGGTGTTGGCACTGGGTGAAATGTGTTTTGAGGGCATGGGGGCAGTTGAAAAGGGGGTGAAATGTGTTTTGAGGACATGGGGGCAGTTGAAAAGGGGGTTTGAGGTGTTGGCACTGGGTGAAATGTGTTTTTGAGGGCATGGGGGCAGTTGAAAAGGGGGTTGAGGTGTTGGCACTGGGTGAAATGTGTTTTTGAGGGCATGGGGGCAGTTGAAAAGGGGGTTGAGGTGTTGGCACTGGGTGAAATGTGTTTTGAGGACATGGGGGCAGTTGAAAAGGGGGTTTGAGGTGTTGGCAGTGGGTGAAATGTGTTTTGAGGGCATGGGGGCAGTTGAAAAGGGGGTATGAGGTGTTGGCACTGGGTGAAATGTGTTTTGAGGGCATGGGGGCAGTTGAAAAGGGGGTTTGAGGTGTTGGCACTGGGTGAAATGTGTTTTGAGGGCATAGGGGCAGTTGAAACGGGTGTTTGAGGTGTTGGCATTGGGTGAAATGTGTTTTTGAGGGCCTGGGGACATTTGAAAAGGGGGCGGAGGTGTTGGCACTGGGGTTGGCACTCTGTGAATTGTGTTTTGAGGGCATGGGGGCAGTTGAAAAGGGGGTTTGAGGTGCTGGCATTGGGTAAAATGTATTTTTGAGGGCATGGGGGCAGTTGCAAAGGGGGTTTGAGGTGTTGGCATTGGGTGAAATGTGTTTTGAGGACATGGGGGCAGTTGAAAAGGGGGTTTGAGGTGTTGGCACTGGGTGAAATGCCCTTTGAGGGCATGGGGGCAGTTGAAAAGGGGGTTTGAGGTGTTGGCACTGGGTGAAATGTGTTTTTGAGGGCATGGGGGCAGTTGAAAAGGGGGTTTGAGGTGTTGGCAGTGGGTGAATTGTGTTTTGAGGGCATGGGGGCAGTTGAAAAGGGGGTTGAGGTGTTGGCACTGGGTGAAATGTGTTTTGAGGGCATAGGGGTAGTTAAAAAGGGGGTTTGAGGTGTTGGCACTGGGTGAAATGTGTTTTGAGGGCATGGGGGCAGTTGAAAAGGGGGTTTGGGGTGTTGGCAGTGGGTGAAATGTGTTTTGAGGGCATGGGGGCAGTTGAAAAGGGAGTTTGGGGTGTTGGCACTAGATGAAATGTGTTTTGAGGGCATGGGGGCAGTTGAAAAGGGGGTTTGAGGTGTTTACACCGGGTGAAATGTGTTTTGAGGGCATGGGGGCAGTTGAAAAGGGGGTTTGAGGTGTTGGCACTGGGTGGAATGTGTTTTTGAGGGCATGGGGGCAGTTGAAAAGGGGGTGGAGGTGTTGGCACTGGGTGAAATGTGTTTTGAGGGCATGGGGGCGGTTGAAAAGGGGGTTTGAGGTGTTGGCACTGGGTGAAATGTGTTTTGAGGGCATGGGGGCAGTTGAAAAGGGGGTTGAGGTGTTGGCACTGGGGTTGGCAACGGGTGAAATGTGTTTTTGAGGGCATGGGGGCAGTTGAAAAGGGGGTTTGAGGTGTTGGCACTGGGTGAAATGTGTTTTGAGGGCATGGGGGCGGTTGAAAAGGGGGTTTGAGGTGTTGGCACTGGGTGAAATGTGTTTTGAGGGCATGGGGGCGGTTGAAAAGTGGGTTTGAGGTGTTGGCACTGGGTGAAATTTGTTTTTCAGGGCATGGGGGCAGTTGAAAAGGGGGCGGAGGCGTTGGCACTGGGTGAAATGTGTTTTGAGGGCATGGGGGCGGTTGAAAAGGGGGTTTGAGGTGTTGGCACTGGGTGAAATGTGTTTTGAGGGCATGGGGGCAGTTGAAAAGGGGGTTTGAGGTGTTTGCAGTGGGTGAAATGTGTTTTGAGGGCATGGGGGCAGTTGAAAAGGGGGTTTGAGGTGTTGGCACTGGGTGAAATGTGTTTTGAGGGCATGGGGGCAGTTGAAAAAGGGGGTTGAGGTATTGGCCCTGGGGTTGGCACCGGGTGAAATGTGTTTTTGAGGGCATGGGGGCAGTTGAAAAGGGGGTTTGAGGTGTTGGCACTGGGTGAAATGTGTTTTGAGGGCATGGGGGCGGTTGAAAAGGGGGTTTGAGGTGTTGGCACTGGGTGAAATGTGTTTTGAGGGCATGGGGGCGGTTGAAAAGTGGGTTTGAGGTGTTGGCACTGGGTGAAATTTGTTTTTCAGGGCATGGGGGCAGTTGAAAAGGGGGCGGAGGCGTTGGCACTGGGTGAAATGTGTTTTGAGGGCATGGGGGCGGTTGAAAAGGGGGTTTGAGGTGTTGGCACTGGGTGAAATGTGTTTTGAGGGCATGGGGGCAGTTGAAAAGGGGGTTTGAGGTGTTTGCAGTGGGTGAAATGTGTTTTGAGGGCATGGGGGCAGTTGAGAAGGGGGTTTGAGGTGTTGGCACTGGGTGAAATGTGTTTTGAGGGCATGGGGGCAGTTGAAAAAGGGGGTTGAGGTATTGGCCCTGGGGTTGGCACCGGGTGAAATGTGTTTTTGAGGGCATGGGGGCAGTTGAAAAGGGGGTTTGAGGTGTTGGCACTGGGTGAAATGTGTTTTGAGGGCATGGGGGCAGTTGAAAAGGGGGTTGAGGTGTTGGCACTGGGGTTGGCAACGGGTGAAATGTGTTTTTGAGGGCATGGGGGCAGTTGAAAAGGGGGTTTGAGGTGTTGGCACTGGGTGAAATGTGTTTTGAGGGCATGGGGGCGGTTGAAAAGGGGGTTTGAGGTGTTGGCACTGGGTGAAATGTGTTTTGAGGGCATGGGGGCGGTTGAAAAGTGGGTTTGAGGTGTTGGCACTGGGTGAAATTTGTTTTTCAGGGCATGGGGGCAGTTGAAAAGGGGGCGGAGGCGTTGGCACTGGGTGAAATGTGTTTTGAGGGCATGGGGGCGGTTGAAAAGGGGGTTTGAGGTGTTGGCACTGGGTGAAATGTGTTTTGAGGGCATGGGGGCAGTTGAAAAAGGGGGTTGAGGTGTTGGCCCTGGGGTTGGCACCGGGTGAAATGTGTTTTTGAGGGCATGGGGGCAGTTGAAAAGGGGGTTTGAGGTGTTGGCACTGGGTGAAATGTGTTTTGAGGGCATGGGGGCAGTTGGAAAGGGGGTTTGAGGTGTTGGCACTAGGTGAAATGTGTTTTGAGGGCATGGGGGCAGTTGAAAAGGGGGTTTGAGGTGTTGGCACTGGGGTTGGCAACGGGTGAAATGTGTTTTTGAGGGCATGGGGGCAGTTGAAAAGGTGGGTTGAGCTGTTGGCACTGTGTGAAATGTGTTTTGAGGGCACGGGGGCAGTTGAGAAGGGGGTTTGAGGTGTTGGCAGTGGGTGAAATGTGTTTTGAGGGCATGGGGGCAGTTGAAAAAGGGGGTTGAGGTATTGGCCCTGGGGTTGGCACCGGGTGAAATGTGTTTTTGAGGGCATGGGGGCAGTTGAAAAGGGGGTTTGAGTTGTTGGCACTGGGTGAAATGTGTTTTGAGGGCATGGGGGCAGTTGAAAAGGGGTTTGAGGTGTTGGCACTGGGGTTGGCAACGGGTGAAATGTGTTTTTGAGGGCATGGGGGCAGTTGAAAAGGGGGTTTGAGGTGCGGCACTGGGTGAAATGTGTTTTGAGGGCATGGGGGCGGTTGAAAAGGGGGTTTGAGGTGTTGGCACTGGGTGAAATGTGTTTTGAGGGCATGGGGGCAGTTGAAAAAGGGGGTTGAGGTGTTGGCCCTGGGGTTGGCACCGGGTGAAATGTGTTTTTGAGGGCATGGGGGCAGTTGAAAAGGGGGTTTGAGGTGTTGGCAGTGGGTGAAATGTGTTTTGAGGGCATGGGGGCGGTTGAAAAGGGGGTTTGAGGTGTTGGCACTGGGTGAAATGTGTTTTGAGGGCATGGGGGCGGTTGAAAAGGGGGTTTGAGGTGTTGGCACTGGCCGAAATGTGTTTTGAGGGCATGGGGGCAGTTGAAAAGGGGGTTGAGGTGTTGCCACCGGGTGAAATGTGTTTTGACGGCATGGGGGCAGTTGAAAAGGGGGTTTGAGGTGTTGGCACTGGGTGAAATGTCTTTTGAGGGCATATGGGCAGTTGAAAAGGGGGTTGAGGTGTTGGCACTGGGGTTGGCAACTGGTGAAATGTGTTTTTGAGGGCATGGGGGCAGTTGAAAAGGGGGTTTGAGGTGTTGGCAGTGGGTGAAATGTGTTTTGCGGCCATGGGGGCGGTTGAAAAGGGGGTTTGAGGTGTTGGCACTGGGTGAAATGTGTTTTGCGGCCATGGGGGCAGTTGAAAAGGGGGTTTGAGGTGTTGGCACTGGGTGAAATGTGTTTTTGAGGGCATGGGGGCAGTTGAAAAGGTGGGTTGAGCTGTTGGCACTGTGTGAAATGTGTTTTGAGGGCATGGGGGCAGTTGAAAAGGGGGTTGAGGTGTTGGCACTGGGTGAATCTTTCCAGCATCCAAAAACATTTTTCTCCATTTCTACCATTTCAGCGCTCGTTGAAGACCTGAAATATCGCCTGCAGAGACTCTGAGGCCTTGGGCTGCCAGTTTCATTCCTCTCTCCTTTTGACTTTCAGCTGTGTTTTACATCGGTATTCTTGAGACAGTGTCTTTCTTTGGGTGCGAAGGGACTACAAGTACAAGACGCCATTGACGCTCCCTGCGCTCTTCCCTCAGCTCCCATGCCAACAGACCAGCCCGAAGTGCTTACCGTTGCATTGCAGGTATTGCAGCGGAAATTGAATCCCACCAGTGAAGAAGGGATTTATGACGCGTTGATAGTGTCCGTGGACCTTCAAGAGATGGCCCCCATTGCCGGGGTCACTTTGCTTCAAGGAGACATTACAAACGTGGAAACTGCTGAACGGATTATTGGCCATTTGAAGGGCCAAAAGTCGGTGTGCATGTGCGCGGCACAGGGGATAGAGGGCCAATCTGGGGCGCAGAAGGCGCCCGTTCCCTGCCCGAGTCTACAGTGAGAGCCATCGATGTTGCAAAGGGGCCTGTGTGGGTGGGCGCGCCAGAGGATACGATGTATCTTTTGGCTCCAGCAGTGAAAAATAATGTTTTTCTGTGAAACATTTAACAGAAAATGTCCTGAACTAAACTGACATCCCAACACCAGTTCCTGTAAGGTGCACCCAACACAGGCTCCTGTAAGGGCATGTGCCCATTGCACGTACTCCCGCAGGAGACCCTGGAACAGGAGGCCAATTTGCTCCCAGATGGCGTGCAGCAGTCGACGTGGGGTGCGAACTCGAGCTACCAAGGTCGCGAATTCGGATCAATCTTGGGACTCCAATTCAGGCCGCACGCCGGGCAAGCCCGCTCTCCAAGTTGTGCTGCATGTCAGACAAGCACGTCCTCAGAGGGTTACCTCGATGGACTCTTTTATATGATACCTCATAGTCTCCGGTTGGACAACAAGTTCCTCTGAGCTTCCCCCCCCCCCCCACACAACAACATTTCCTATCAAACAGGTGTTGCTCTGCGCACACCTGGAGCCTGGGCACATCATCTCCCGTGAAGTTGAGCACAGATTCTGCTCCATTTCGCTGCTCCACAGGAGCTGGTCGTTTGTGACGGTGCCCCTGACGTGACGGGGATGCACGATATCGACGAATACATTCAATCACAGCTGATTCTGGCGGCGCTGAATATTAC
This sequence comes from Eutreptiella sp. 'Long Island Sound 2002', assembly GCA_964036045.1. NCBI lineage: Eukaryota > Euglenozoa > Euglenophyceae > Eutreptiales > Eutreptiaceae > Eutreptiella > Eutreptiella sp. 'Long Island Sound 2002'. The sequence goes on from OZ038382.1 coordinate 66,315,591, forward strand.
GACGTTTGTCCTTGCGGATGGCGGCACTTTTGTGGCCAAAATGTTCCGAGGAAAAGGTATGCAGTGATGCAATGGCCAGCAGGATCATCTACAGCGCCTGTTCTGCCGATCCCACCCCCTCCTACCCAAACTGAAGATTGTTGCCGCCCAGATACCCGCTGCCCTGTTGCCTGTGACAGACCTGTGCTTCAAAATAGATGCGAGGTGTTTCTGCAATGCTGCAGCGGTTGGCAACATGAGATTTGATGGTTTCCTTTGCCAAGTAGCCTGCCTGCCATCATGATGCCATTATCCTCAGCCAGCGGGGTTTCCACCATTTGAGGAATCTCTTGAGCACTAAGGGTCATCTACTTTAGCAGAGCCATTTCAGGCAACGGGCTGGAAGTGCACCATGTTGCACACTTAGCACTCAGACTATCACCATGATTCCTTGGACAAGGATCTCATTCATGGTTGGAATCCCCCTGGTCAATTGCTGCCCGATACCAACATGCCTTCGAGCAGAGCATCACCAAAATCGGCCTGGTTTGGACACTGAAGTCCAAGCCCCATGCACGGCATTGCCCAGCCACCCTGCATCCCCCCAAAACCCCCACGTGTGGGAATGGGGTCAAATGGTGGAACTGGTGCTGTGCCGCGATGGGCTGGTTGGCGACACACACTCATGCCTCAATGATGTGGACTGCGGAAGAAATTTTGGTTCAGAACATGCTCGGGAAAAAATTGTTTGAGATAGGCTGTTGGTCGCGGAACCCCCCTCCCTTTCCAAACTCAAGTCCACTCGGCGCTCCATGGAATTTGTGCACAGGGTCAATTTAGCGCACCAGTTCCATGGAGTGCAGACCGCAGAGGTGGGTGCTTGCACAAATTCCTCGGTGTACTGACCGGAGAAGGGGTGGCATGCGCAGTTTCCATGGCATACAGACCGGAAAGGGGGCTGGTGCGCAGTGATCCTCCTGCAATCCACTCCAAGGATAGGGGAAGCCTGGCCATGAAAGATGTCTGCCGGTCCAGTCGTGTCACAGCCGACGCGAGCCGGTCCAATGGTAACACCGCCGACGCGACGTGTGTAGTCGGTGGTTCGAATCCCGTCATGTCTTTTTCGGCGCCGACGGCGTCTCTCGATTCGCCTGCCAGGAATGGAACCGCCGCCCAGCGAAACTGCGCACGGCCGCACTACTGTTCAGCCACCAGGAAATCTCATGTCCGTGATGGCCCCTTTGCCTGCGGACGCATCTGCCACTGACAAAAAACCCAAACTGTGTGTTTCTGTCTGGTTTTAGTCATCCCCCCCAGAATACCCACTCACCCACCCACCTCTTCCTTTTGAAGGGAGCCAAGCGTTGCATCGTAGCAAAGTGAAACACCACCTGATGATGGGCCCATCGCTGTGTGCACCTGCGCCCAACAGACAAAAATCCAAATTGTTGCACTGCCTCTGCGCCATGACAAGGGTATCTGTGCTCCCTGGAGCCCCGCCATTCTGTTCTGCTTCTGCCCACAGGTGCAACATCCGGGAATTTCCATTCACCTCCTCTGGGGGTGAGGCAGTGTCAGACATTGAAGAAGACTCTGTGGAAGTGGAGGATGATGATGCAAATCGGATGCTGGGCCGCATACAGGTGAAAATTTCAGCCCCCACATGGGCAGGCATGGGGCATGGCATGGGGCATGAAGATGGCAGCAGTTCCGAAGCCAAGCGTGCTCTGGAGCCAGAGAGCCCGTCAGCCTTGTGTTCAATGTGAAATTGATGTATTTTCGTTTGCGCATGGACATCATTGGACGCTTCATTCCATTCCAGTTATTATTCAATGCGTTGCCGTCCTGACAACAACCATAGTTCACTGAGACCAGTAGCCTCTGAAATGTATCAGTGTCCGTGTGACAGACGCCACCAACTATGTGAAGAGGAAATGGTCTTGCATCTTGGGCACTGCCGGGCTTCATCTTCATGTATTAATGACCCTCCGAGGTCAGGTGGGAGAAGATCTAGCTTGACGACATGTCGGTAATTTGGGTCACTATTCATGTTTTCAGCACACTCCCATATGTATCGATGTCTATAGGTTTGTAGGTGTGCAGCAATCTCAACTTCCCCCTTGAAAAGGGAGTTTGAGGTGTTGGCACTGGGTGAAATGTGTTTTGAGGGCATGGGGGCAGTTGAAAAGGGGGTTTGAGGTGTTGGCACTGTGTGAAATGTGTTTTTGAGGGCATGGGGGCAGTTGAAAAGGGGGTTTGAGGTGTTGGCACTGGGTGAAATGTGTTTTGAGGGCATGGGGGCAGTTGAAAAGGGGGTTTGAGGTGTTGGCACTGGGTGAAATGTGTTTTGAGGGCATGGGGGCAGTTGAAAAGAGGGTTTGAGGAGTTGGCAGTGGGTGAAATGTGTTTTGAGGGCATGGGGGCAGTTGAAAAGGGGTTTTGAGGTGTTGGCACTGGGTGAAATGTGTTTTGAGGGCATGGGGGCAGTTGAAAAGGGGGTTTGAGGTGTTGGCACTGGGTGAAATGTGTTTTGAGGGCATGGGGGCGGTTGAAAAGGGGGTTTGAGGTGTTGGCACTGGGTGAAATGTGTTTTGAGGGCATGGGGGCAGTTGAAAAGGGGGTTTGAGGTGTTTGCAGTGGTTGAAATGTGTTTTGAGGGCATGGGGGCAGTTGAGAAGGGGGTTTGAGGTGTTGGCACTGGGTGAAATGTGTTTTGAGGGCATGGGGGCAGTTGAAAAAGGGGGTTGAGGTATTGGCCCTGGGGTTGGCACCGGGTGAAATGTGTTTTTGAGGGCATGGGGGCAGTTGAAAAGGGGGTTTGAGGTGTTGGCACTGGGTGAAATGTGTTTTGAGGGCATGGGGGCAGTTGAAAAGGGGGTTGAGGTGTTGGCACTGGGGTTGGCAACGGGTGAAATGTGTTTTGAGGGCATGGGGGCAGTTGAAAAGGGGGTTTGAGGTGTTGGCACTGGGTGAAATGTGTTTTGAGGGCATGGGGGCGGTTGAAAAGGGGGTTTGAGGTGTTGGCACTGGGTGAAATGTGTTTTGAGGGCATGGGGGCGGTTGAAAAGTGGGTTTGAGGTGTTGGCACTGGGTGAAATTTGTTTTTCAGGGCATGGGGGCAGTTGAAAAGGGGGCGGAGGCGTTGGCACTGGGTGAAATGTGTTTTGAGGGCATGGGGGCGGTTGAAAAGGGGGTTTGAGGTGTTGGCACTGGGTGAAATGTGTTTTGAGGGCATGGGGGCAGTTGAAAAAGGGGGTTGAGGTGTTGGCCCTGGGGTTGGCACCGGGTGAAATGTGTTTTTGAGGGCATGGGGGCAGTTGAAAAGGGGGTTTGAGGTGTTGGCACTGGGTGAAATGTGTTTTGAGGGCATGGGGGCAGTTGGAAAGGGGGTTTGAGGTGTTGGCACTAGGTGAAATGTGTTTTGAGGGCATGGGGGCAGTTGAAAAGGGGGTTGAGGTGTTGGCACTGGGGTTGGCAACGGGTGAAATGTGTTTTTGAGGGCATGGGGGCAGTTGAAAAGGTGGGTTGAGCTGTTGGCACTGTGTGAAATGTGTTTTGAGGGCATGGGGGCAGTTGAGAAGGGGGTTTGAGGTGTTGGCAGTGGGTGAAATGTGTTTTGAGGGCATGGGGGCAGTTGAAAAAGGGGGTTGAGGTATTGGCCCTGGGGTTGGCACCGGGTGAAATGTGTTTTTGAGGGCATGGGGGCAGTTGAAAAGGGGGTTTGAGTTGTTGGCACTGCGTGAAATGTGTTTTGAGGGCATGGGGGCAGTTGAAAAGGGGTTTGAGGTGTTGGCACTGGGGTTGGCAACGGGTGAAATGTGTTTTTGAGGGCATGGGGGCAGTTGAAAAGGGGGTTTGAGGTGTTGGCACTGGGTGAAATGTGTTTTGAGGGCATGGGGGCGGTTGAAAAGGGGGTTTGAGGTGTTGGCACTGGGTGAAATGTGTTTTGAGGGCATGGGGGCAGTTGAAAAAGGGGGTTGAGGTGTTGGCCCTGGGGTTGGCACCGGGTGAAATGTGTTTTTGAGGGCATGGGGGCAGTTGAAAACGGGGTTTGAGGTGTTGGCAGTGGGTGAAATGTGTTTTGAGGGCATGGGGGCGGTTGAAAAGGGGGTTTGAGGTGTTGGCACTGGGTGAAATGTGTTTTGAGGGCATGGGGGCAGTTGAAAAGGGGGTTGAGGTGTTGCCACCGGGTGAAATGTGTTTTGACGGCATGGGGGCAGTTGAAAAGGGGGTTTGAGGTGTTGGCACTGGGTGAAATGTGTTTTTGAGGGCATATGGGCAGTTGAAAAGGGGGTTGAGGTGTTGGCACTGGGGTTGGCAACTGGTGAAATGTGTTTTTGAGGGCATGGGGGCAGTTGAAAAGGGGGTTTGAGGTGTTGGCAGTGGGTGAAATGTGTTTTGCGGCCATGGGGGCGGTTGAAAAGGGGGTTTGAGGTGTTGGCACTGGGTGAAATGTGTTTTGCGGCCATGGGGGCAGTTGAAAAGGGGGTTTGAGGTGTTGGCACTGGGTGAAATGTGTTTTTGAGGGCATGGGGGCAGTTGAAAAGGTGGGTTGAGCTGTTGGCACTGTGTGAAATGTCTTTTGAGGGCATGGGGGCAGTTGAAAAGGGGGTTGAGGTGTTGGCACTGGGTGAATCTTTCCAGCATCCAAAAACATTTTTCTCCATTTCTACCATTTCAGCGCTCGTTGAAGACCTGAAATATCGCCTGCAGAGACTCCGAGGCCTTGGGCTGCCAGTTTCATTCCTCTCTCCTTTTGACTTTCAGCTGTGTTTTACATCGGTATTCTTGAGACAGTGTCTTTCTTTGGGTGCGAAGGGACTACAAGTACAAGACGCCATTGACGCTCCCTGCGCTCTTCCCTCAGCTCCCATGCCAACAGACCAGCCCGAAGTGCTTACCGTTGCATTGCAGGTATTGCAGCGGAAATTGAATCCCACCAGTGAAGAAGGGATTTATGACGCGTTGATAGTGTCCGTGGACCTTCAAGAGATGGCCCCCATTGCCGGGGTCACTTTGCTTCAAGGAGACATTACAAACGTGGAAACTGCTGAACGGATTATTGGCCATTTGAAGGGCCAAAAGTCGGTGTGCATGTGCGCGGCACAGGGGATAGAGGGCCAATCTGGGGCGCAGAAGGCGCCCGTTCCCTGCCCGAGTCTACAGTGAGAGCCATCGATGTTGCAAAGGGGCCTGTGTGGGTGGGCGCGCCAGAGGATACGATGTATCTTTTGGCTCCAGCAGTGAAAAATAATGTTTTTCTGTGAAACATTTAACAGAAAATGTCCTGAACTAAACTGACATCCCAACACCAGTTCCTGTAAGGTGCACCCAACACAGGCTCCTGTAAGGGCATGTGCCCATTGCACGTACTCCCGCAGGAGACCCTGGAACAGGAGGCCAATTTGCTCCCAGATGGCGTGCAGCAGTCGACGTGGGGTGCGAACTCGAGCTACCAAGGTCGCGAATTCGGATCAATCTTGGGACTCCAATTCAGGCCGCACGCCGGGCAAGCCCGCTCTCCAAGTTGTGCTGCATGTCAGACAAGCACGTCCTCAGAGGGTTACCTCGATGGACTCTTTTATATGATACCTCATAGTCTCCGGTTGGACAACAAGTTCCTCTGAGCTTCCCCCCCCCCCCCACACAACAACATTTCCTATCAAACAGGTGTTGCTCTGCGCACACCTGGAGCCTGGGCACATCATCTCCCGTGAAGTTGAGCACAGATTCTGCTCCATTTCGCTGCTCCACAGGAGCTGGTCGTTTGTGACGGTGCCCCTGACGTGACGGGGATGCACGATATCGACGAATACATTCAATCACAGCTGATTCTGGCGGCGCTGAATATTACGACGTTTGTCCTTGCGGATGGCGGCACTTTTGTGGCCAAAATGTTCCGAGGAAAAGGTATGCAGTGATGCAATGGCCAGCAGGATCATCTACAGCGCCTGTTCTGCCGATCCCACCCCCTCCTACCCAAACTGAAGATTGTTGCCGCCCAGATACCCGCTGCCCTGTTGCCTGTGACAGACCTGTGCTTCAAAATAGATGCGAGGTGTTTCTGCAATGCTGCAGCGGTTGGCAACATGAGATTTGATGGTTTCCTTTGCCAAGTAGCCTGCCTGCCATCATGATGCCATTATCCTCAGCCAGCGGGGTTTCCACCATTTGAGGAATCTCTTGAGCACTAAGGGTCATCTACTTTAGCAGAGCCATTTCAGGCAACGGGCTGGAAGTGCACCATGTTGCACACTTAGCACTCAGACTATCACCATGATTCCTTGGACAAGGATCTCATTCATGGTTGGAATCCCCCTGGTCAATTGCTGCCCGATACCAACATGCCTTCGAGCAGAGCATCACCAAAATCGGCCTGGTTTGGACACTGAAGTCCAAGCCCCATGCACGGCATTGCCCAGCCACCCTGCATCCCCCCAAAACCCCCACGTGTGGGAATGGGGTCAAATGGTGGAACTGGTGCTGTGCCGCGATGGGCTGGTTGGCGACACACACTCATGCCTCAATGATGTGGACTGCGGAAGAAATTTTGGTTCAGAACATGCTCGGGAAAAAATTGTTTGAGATAGGCTGTTGGTCGCGGAACCCCCCTCCCTTTCCAAACTCAAGTCCACTCGGCGCTCCATGGAATTTGTGCACAGGGTCAATTTAGCGCACCAGTTCCATGGAGTGCAGACCGCAGAGGTGGGTGCTTGCACAAATTCCTCGGTGTACTGACCGGAGAAGGGGTGGCATGCGCAGTTTCCATGGCATACAGACCGGAAAGGGGGCTGGTGCGCAGTGATCCTCCTGCAATCCACTCCAAGGATAGGGGAAGCCTGGCCATGAAAGATGTCTGCCGGTCCAGTCGTGTCACAGCCGACGCGAGCCGGTCCAATGGTAACACCGCCGACGCGACGTGTGTAGTCGGTGGTTCGAATCCCGTCATGTCTTTTTCGGCGCCGACGGCGTCTCTCGATTCGCCTGCCAGGAATGGAACCGCCGCCCAGCGAAACTGCGCACGGCCGCACTACTGTTCAGCCACCAGGAAATCTCATGTCCGTGATGGCCCCTTTGCCTGCGGACGCATCTGCCACTGACAAAAAACCCAAACTGTGTGTTTCTGTCTGGTTTTAGTCATCCCCCCCAGAATACCCACTCACCCACCCACCTCTTCCTTTTGAAGGGAGCCAAGCGTTGCATCGTAGCAAAGTGAAACACCACCTGATGATGGGCCCATCGCTGTGTGCACCTGCGCCCAACAGACAAAAATCCAAATTGTTGCACTGCCTCTGCGCCATGACAAGGGTATCTGTGCTCCCTGGAGCCCCGCCATTCTGTTCTGCTTCTGCCCACAGGTGCAACATCCGGGAATTTCCATTCACCTCCTCTGGGGGTGAGGCAGTGTCAGACATTGAAGAAGACTCTGTGGAAGTGGAGGATGATGATGCAAATCGGATGCTGGGCCGCATACAGGTGAAAATTTCAGCCCCCACATGGGCAGGCATGGGGCATGGCATGGGGCATGAAGATGGCAGCAGTTCCGAAGCCAAGCGTGCTCTGGAGCCAGAGAGCCCGTCAGCCTTGTGTTCAATGTGAAATTGATGTATTTTCGTTTGCGCATGGACATCATTGGACGCTTCATTCCATTCCAGTTATTATTCAATGCGTTGCCGTCCTGACAACAACCATAGTTCACTGAGACCAGTAGCCTCTGAAATGTATCAGTGTCCGTGTGACAGACGCCACCAACTATGTGAAGAGGAAATGGTCTTGCATCTTGGGCACTGCCGGGCTTCATCTTCATGTATTAATGACCCTCCGAGGTCAGGTGGGAGAAGATCTAGCTTGACGACATGTCGGTAATTTGGGTCACTATTCATGTTTTCAGCACACTCCCATATGTATCGATGTCTATAGGTTTGTAGGTGTGCAGCAATCTCAACTTCCCCCTTGAAAAGGGAGTTTGAGGTGTTGGCACTGGGTGAAATGTGTTTTGAGGGCATGGGGGCAGTTGAAAAGGGGGTTTGAGGTGTTGGCACTGTGTGAAATGTGTTTTGAGGGCATGGGGGCAGTTGAAAAGGGGGTTTGAGGTGTTGGCACTGGGTGAAATGTGTTTTGAGGGCATGGGGGCAGTTGAAAAGGGGGTTTGAGGTGTTGGCACTGGGTGAAATGTGTTTTGAGGGCATGGGGGCAGTTGAAAAGAGGGTTTGAGGAGTTGGCAGTGGGTGAAATGTGTTTTGAGGGCATGGGGGCAGTTGAAAAGGGGTTTTGAGGTGTTGGCACTGGGTGAAATGTGTTTTGAGGGCATGGGGGCAGTTGAAAAGGGGGTTTGAGGTGTTGGCACTGGGTGAAATGTGTTTTGAGGGCATGGGGGCAGTTGAAAAGGGGGTTTGAGGTGTTGGCACTGGTTGAAATGTGTTTTGAGGGCATGGGGGGCAGTTGAAAAGGGGGTTTGAGGTGTTGGCACTGGGTGAAATGTGTTTTTGAGGGCATGGGGGCAGTTGAAAAGGGGGTTTGAGGTGTTGGCACTGGGTGAAGTGTGTTTTGAGGGCATGGGGGCAGTTGAAAAGGGGGTTTGAGGTGTTGGATGTGTTTTCGAGGGCATGGGGGCAGTTGCAAAGGGGGTTTGGAGGTGTTGGCAGTGGGTGAAACGTGTTTTGAGGGCATGGGGGCAGTTGAAAAGGGGGTTTGAGGTGATGGCACTAGGTGAAATTTGTTTTTGAGGGCATGGGGGCAGGTGAAAAGGGGGTTTGAGGTGTTGGCAGTGGGTGCAATGTGTTTTGAGGGCATGGGGGCATTTGAAAAGGGGGTTTGAGGTGTTGGATGTGTTTTCGAGGGCATGGGGGCAGTTGCAAAGGGGGTTTGGAGGTGTTGGCAGTGGGTGAAATGTGTTTTGAGGGCATGGGGGCAGTTGAAAAGGGGGTTTGAGGTGCTGGCACTAGGTGAAATTTGTTTTTGAGGGCATGGGGGCAGGTGAAAAGGGGGTTTGAGGTGTTGGCAGTGGGTGCAATGTGTTTTGAGGGCATGGGGGCATTTGAAAAGGGGGTTTGAGGTGTTGGCACCGGGTGAAATGTGTTTTTGAGGGCATGGGGGCAGTTGAAAAGGGGGTTTGAGGTGTTGGCAGTGGGTGAAATGTGTTTTGAGGGCATGGGGGCATTTGAAAAGGGGGTTTGAGGTGTTGGCACCGGGTGAACTGTGTTTTTGAGGGCATGGGGGCAGTTGAAAAGGGGGTTTGAGGTGTTGGCACTGGGTGAAATGTGTTTTGAGGGCATGGGGGCAGTTTTTCAGACGTGGGTTTCCAGCGGTGCATATCCACTTTGTGCGAATCTTGAAGGGACATGCTCACAACAGCAGCAGGAATGATGCTGCAAACCAGATGTGGCATGGGGCTGTGACTGCATAGGCCACGCCGATTGCCATCACCTCAACAGCATTTGACCTCTCTTTTTATCCCTTTCAGACTCGATTCCAGCGCTTTGGCGGCCTGAAGTGCCACATCAACAACCAGTCCTCAACGCTGCAGCCGGGCTTGACAGGTCAAACCCTACCCAGCGTCACCAACAGTATAAATACAAGGCAGGAGAGGCAGCGGTGGTGTTGGCAACGGGGGCCTGGCTGTTTCAAGTGACCCAAATTCCGTCTTCATCTTGCAGGTCCTGATATTGAGTACCTGGACGTGGAACCATGTTGCTACTGCTGCGCCTCACTTGCGTCCTTACCTCACCAGGTTTCTGCATGTGCATGTGTTTCCTCTACCTGTTGGTAAGTCTTGTTTTTGCTTTGAAATGCACTAGAATCTTGCAAGACAGTGCTGTTGACTTGGCCATGGACAGTGGTTCTGGGCCTACTGACTTTGGCCACTGGTGGTGGCTTTGGGCCTATTGGGCTTGGCCATTTGTTGTGGTTTTTGGCCTGTGTGGGTTTGGCCATTGATCACAGTTTTGTGCCTATTGGGCTTGGCCATCGCTAGTGGTGTTGGGCCTATTCGGCTTGGCCACTGGTCTTCGTTTTGGGCCGATAGGGGTTGGCTGTTGATTGTATTTTTGGGTCTCTATGGGCTTGGCCATTGATCATGGTTTGGGCCTCTCCGGCTTGGCCACTGGTTGTGGCTTGGGGCATATTGGGCTTGGTCATTCATTGTGGTTTTTGGCCTGTGTGGGCTTGGCCATTGATCATGGTTTTGGGCCTATTGGGCTTGGCCATCGCTAGTAGTTTTGGGCCCATTGGGGCCTGGCCATTGGTGTTGATTTTGGGCCTATAGGGCTTGGCCATTGATTGCGGTGTTGGGCCTTTTTGGGCTTGGCCATTGATTGTGGTGTTGGGCCTTTTTGGGCTTGGCCATTGATCATGGTTTTGGGCCTATTGGCTTGGCCATCGCTAGTGGTTTTGGGCCCATTCGGCTTGGCCACTGGTGTTGGTTTTGGGCCTATTGGGCTTGGCCATTGATTGTGGTGTTGGGCCTTTTTGGGCTTGGCCATTGATTGTGGTGTTGGGCCTTTTTGGGCTTGGCCATCGCTAGTGGTTTTGGGCCCATTCGGCTTGGCCACTGGTGTTGGTTTTGGGCCTATTGGGCTTGGCCATTGATTGCGGTGTTGGGCCTTTTTGGGCTTGGCCATTCATCATGGTTTTGGGCCTATGGGGCTTGACCATCGCTAGTGGTTTTGGGCCCATTCGGCTTGGCCACTGGTGTTGGTTTTGGGCCTATTGGGCTTGGCCATTGATTGCGGTGTTGGGCCTTTTTGGGCTTGGCCATTGATCATGGTCTTGGGCCCATTGGGCTTGGTCATTCATTGCCTTTTTGGGCTCGGCCATTGATCATGGTTCTGGGCCTTTTGGGCTTGGCCATTGGTCACAGTTTTTGGCCTTTTGGGCCTGGTCATTCATTGCAGCTCTGTGCTCCTGTGGGCTTGGCCATTTATCATGGTTTTGGGCCTCTCTCCACAGATCCTAGTAATGGAAGGTAGTGTGTGGGCTTGCCTTGGGCTGCTGGCAACAGATGCTCTTTTTGCGTGCTGGCTAAGAGGTGCTCCCGGTCACCATCATCAAGTTCTCCTTTGGCCTTTTTCATTACTTTGTGTCAAATCATGCATTCACCATTGATTGACCGGGCAAAAAAAAAGAAAATTCTTTCAACAATGAGGATAATGGTAATTCTGATACATTGTGTTTGGCCAGGGATAGTAGTTGCGGATCTATCAGTTTTAGCTAGTGGTACTGGTTTCGTCTTGAGTGTTGGGGACCCCTAAGCCACTTACTCATTCCTGATGTATGTCCTCACTGGTGTATGTCCTGGCGATGAGCGTCGGGGACCTCTGAGAAAGCAAGGGTGATGTAGGTGATCTAGCTGTTTTGCCCACATGGGGCCGGTTAGCCATTTCTGATTTTTGGCTGTGTTGAGCGTTGGGCACCCCTGAGACAGTAGGGGGGATGTAGCTATTTTTCCGACAGGCAGACCATTTACCCAGTTGTGATATATGTTTTCCTGATGACTGTTGAGGACCCTTAGACATCGGAAGTGATGTAATATTGCCAACTTGCCCACTCTGATTTTGGTCCACGCAATGAGTGCTGGGGATACTTGCGACAACATGGGTGATGTAGCCAAGTTGCCCACATGCAAGCGATCCATCCATTTCCGATTTCTGTTCCCGCAATGAGCAACACTGATTTACCTATTTTGCCCACAGGTGGGCTACCTAGCCATTTCCGATTTAAGTTCCCACCATGAGCATTGGGGACGCCTAAGACAACACGGGTGATGTAGTGGTGTTGCGCACGTGTGCGCCACTTGGCCATCGCTGAGTTATGTCCCTGCGACGAGCGTTGGGGACCCCCGAGACAGCAGGGGTGATGTAGCTATTTTGCCCACATGTGGGCCACGTAGCCATTTCTGATTTAGTCCCCGCGATGAGCGTTGGGGACCCCCGAGACAGCACGGGTGGTGTGACTATTTTGCCCACATGCAGGCTACCTTGCCATTTGTGATTTACTCCCCGCGATGAGTGATGGGGACCCCCGAGACAGCAGGGGTGATGTAGCTATTTTGCCCACATGCGGGCCACCTAGCCATTTGTGATTTAGTCCCCGCGATGAGTGTTGGGGACCCCCGGGACAGCACGGGTGGTGTAACTATTGTGCCCACATGCGGGCTACCTAGCCATTTCTGATTTAATCCCCGCGATGTGTGTTGGGGACCCCCGAGACAGCAGGGGTGATGTAGCTTTTTTTGCCCACATGCGGTCTACCTAGCCATTTGTGATTTAGTCCCCGTGATGAGCGTTGGGGACCCCCGAGACAACAGGGGTGATGTAGCTATTTTGCCCAACTACCTAGCCATCTTTGATTTACTTCCCGCGATGAGCTTTGGGGACCCCCGAGACAGCAGGGGTGATGTAGCTGTTTTGCCCGCATGCGGGCCACCAAGCCATTCGCGATTTACTCCCCGCGATAATTGTTGGGGACCCCCGAGATAGCAGGGGTGATGTAGCTTTTCCGCCCACATGCGGGCTACCTAGCCATTTGTGATTTAGTCCCCGCGATGAGTGTTGGGGACCCCCGAGACAGCAGGGGTGATGTAGCTATTGTGCCCACATGTGGGCCACCTAGCCATTTGTGATTTACTCCCGGCGATGAGCGTTGGGGACCCCTGAGACAGCACGGGTGTTGTAGCTATTCTGCCCACATGGGGGCTACCTAGCCATTTGTGATTTAGTCCCCGCGACGAGCGTTGGGGACCCCCGAGACAGCAGGGGTGATGTAGCTATTTTGCCCACATGCAGGCTACCTTGCCATTTTGGATTTACTTTCCGCGATGAGCAATGGGGACCCTCCAGATAGCACGGGTGATATAGCTATTGTGCCCACATGCAGGCTACTCAACCATTTCCGATTTAGTCCCCGCGATGAGTGTTGGGGACCCCTGAGACAGCAGGGTTGATGTAGCTATTTTGCCCACATGCGGTCTACCTAGCCATTTGTGATTTAGTCCACGTGTTCAGCGTTGGGGACCCCTGAGATAACACGGGTCACGTAGCTATTTTGCCCACATGCGGTCTACCGACCCATTTCTGATTTGCCCCCCGTGATGAGCGTTGGGGAGCCCCAAGACAGCAGGGGTGATGTAGCTATTTTGCCCACATGCAGGCTACTCTGCCATTTGTGATTTATTCCCCTCGATGAGCGATGGGGACCCCCGAGACAGCACGGGTGATGTAGCTATTTTGCCCACATGCGGGCCACCTAGCCCGCTGTAGTCCCTGCCATGAGTGTTGGGGACCGCCGAGATAGCAGGGGTGGTGTAACTTTTCTGCCCACATGCAGGCTACCTAGCCATTTCTGATTTAGGCCCCGCGATGAGTGTTGGGGACCCCTGAGACAGTAGGGGTGATGTAGCTATTTTCTCCACACGGGGTCTACCTAGCCATTTCTGATTTAGGCCCCGCGATGAGCGTGGGGGACCCCCGAGATAGCAGGGGTGCTGTAGCTATTTTGCCCGCATGTGGTCTACGAAGCCATTTCTGATTTACTCCCCGTGATGAGCGTTGGGGACCCCCAAGACGGCAGCGGTGATGTAGCTATTTTGCCCACATGTGGGCCACGTAGCCATTTATGATTTACTTCCGGCGATGAGCGTTGGGGACCCCCGGGAAAGTAGCGTTGGTGTAAATATTTTGCCCACATGAGGGTCACCTGGCCATTTGTGATTTTACTCCCCGCGATGCGCGTTGGGGAGCCCCGAGATAGTAGGGGTGATGTAGCTATTTTGCCCACATGCGGGCCACCAAGCCATTCGTGACTTAGTCCCCGAGTTGAGCGTTGGGGACCCCCGAGACAGCGGGGGTGATGTAGCTATTGTGCCCACATGCGGGCTACCTAGCCATTTCTGATTTAGTCCCCGCGATGAGTGTTGGGGACCCCCGAGACAGCGGGGGTGATGTAGCTATTTTGCCCACACAGGGTCCACCCAGCCCATTCTGATTTAGTCCCCGCGATGAGCGTTGGGGACCCCCGAGACAGCAGGGGTGATGTAGCTATTTTGCCCTCATGCGGGCTACCTAGCCATTTCTGATTTATTCCCCGTGATGAGTGTTGGGGACCCCCAAGACGGCAGGGGTGATGTAGCTATTTTGCCCACATGTGGGCCACCTACTTATTGTGATTTACCTCCGGCGATGAGCGTTGGGGACCCCCGGGAAAGTAGGGTTGGTGTAACTATCTTGCCCACATGCGGGTCACCTGTCCATTTGTGATTTTACTCCCCGCGATGAGCGTTGGGGAGCCCCGAGATAGTAGGGGTGATGTAGCTATTTTGCCCACATGCGGGCCACCAAACCATTCGTGATTTATTCCCCAAGTTGAGCGTTGGGGACCCCGGAGACAGCAGGCGTGATGTAGCTATTGTGCCCACATGCGGGCTACCTAGCCATTTCTGATTTAGTCCCCGCGAAGAGTGTTGGGGATCCCCGAGACAGCAGGGGTGATGTAGCTATTTTGCCCAAATGCGGGCCACGTAGCCATTTGTTTTGGCTTCTCAGGAGCCAGGTTCGGTGCTCCTCGGGAGGCAATTTGCTCCTTAGGCGCAGGGTCGGTGCTTTTCACGAGCTTTGGCTCCTGAGGAGCCAGGGTCGGTGCTCCTAAGTAGCGAGGGTCGTTCCTCACTAGGAGCACCCCAGGGTCGGAGCTCCTCGTCAGCCAGGGTCGGTGCTCCTCAAGAGGAGGAGCCACGGGCGGCTCCTGCTAGGGGCGCCCATCTCCCACCACTCCCGTGATAGCAAGGGTGGTGTAGCTATTTTGCCCACCTGCGTGCTACCTAGCCATTTGTGCTTTACTCCCCGCAATGGGCGTTGGGCAACCCCGGGACAACAGGAGTGGTGTAGCTATTTTGCTCACATGCGGGCCACCAAGCCATTCGTGATGTAGTCCCCGCGATGAGCGTTGGGGACCTTCGAGATAGCAGGGGTGATGTAGCTATTGTGCCCACATGCGGGCTACCTAGCCATTTCTGATTTAGTCCCCGCGATGAGTGTTGGGGACCCCTGAGACAGCAGGGGTGATGTAGCTATTTTGCCCACATGCGGGCCATGTAGCCATCTGTTTTGGATTCTTGCCAGCCAAGTTTGGTGCTCTTCAGAAGGCAATTTGCTCCTCAGGCGCGGGGTCGGTGCTCTTCAGGAGCCACGGTCGGAGCTCTTCAGGAGCCAGGGTCGGTGCCATTAGGAGCACCCCAGGGTCGGAGCTCCTCAGGACCCAAGGTCGGTGCTCCTCAAGAGGAGGAGCTAGGGGCGGCTCCTGCCAGGGGCGCCCATCTCCTACCACCCCCGAGATAGCAGGGGTGGTGTAGCCATTTTCCCCACCTGCGTGCTACCTAGCCATTTGTGATTTACCCCCCGCAACGGGCGTTGGGCACCCCCGGGACAGGAGGAGTGGTGTAGCTATTTTGCTCACATGCGGGCTACCCATCTGTTTTGGATTTAATCCCCGCGATGAGCGTTGGGGAGCCTTGGGACAGCAGGGGTGATGTAGCTATGTTGCCCAAATGCGGGCCATGTAGCTGTTGGTGATTTACTCCCCGCGATCATCATTGGGGGCCCCTGAGATAGCAGGGGTGATGTAGCTATTGTGCCCACATGCGGGCTACCTAGCCATTTCTGATTCAGTCCCCGCGGTGAGCGTTGGGGACACCCGAGATAGCAGGGGTGATGTAGCTATTTTTCCCAAATGCGGGCCATATAGCCATTGGTGATTTACTCCCCGCGATGAGCGTTGGGGAGCCCTGGGACAGCACGGGTGGTGTAACTATTTTGCCCACATGAGGGTCACGTTGCCATTTGTGATTTACTCCCCGCGAGGAGCGTTGGGGACCCCCAAGAAAGCAGGGGTGATGTAGCTATTTTGCCCACATGCGGGCCACCAAGTTTGTGATTTAGTCCCCGCGACGAGTGTTGGGGACCCCCGAGACAGCAGGGGTGATGTAGCTATTATGCCCAAATGCGGGCCACCTAGCCATTTGTGATTTAGTCCCCGGGTGAGTGTTGGGGACCCCTCAGATAGCAGGGGTGATGTAGCTGCTGTGCCCACATGCGGGCTACCTAGCCTTTTCTGATTTAGTCCCCGCGATAAGTGTTGGGGACCCCCGAGACAGCAGGGGTGATGTAGCTATTATGCCCAAATGCGGGCCACGTAGCCATTTGTTTTGGCTCCTCACGAGCCACGTTCGGTGCTCCTCAGGAGGCAACTTGCTCCTCAGGCGCAGGGTCGGTGCTCCTAAGGAGCCAGGGTCGGTGCTCCCAAGGAGCACCCCAGGGTTGGAGCTCCTCAGGAGCCAGGGGCGGTGCTCCTCAAGAGGAGGAGCTAGGGGCGGCTCCTGCCAGGGGCGCCCATCTCCTCCCACCCCCGAGATAGCAGGGGTGGTGTAGCTATTTTCCCCACGTTCGTGCTACCTAGTCACTTGTGATTTACTCCCCGCAACGGGCGTTGGGCACCCCCGGGACAGCAGGAGTGGTGTAGCTATTTTGCTCACATGCGGGCTACGAATCTATTTTGGATTTAATCCCCGCGATGACCGCTGGGGACCCCCGGGACAGCGGGGGTGATGCAGCTATGTTCCCCAAATGCGGGCCACATAGCCATTTGTGATTACTCCCCGCGATGAGCATTGTGGACCCCCGGCACGGCAGGGATGATGTACCCATTTTGCCCACATGCGGGCTACCTAGACATCTCCTCCTTTTCCCCCGCCATGAGCTTTGGGGACCCCCGGGACTCCAAGGGTGATGTAGCTATTTTGCCCAAATGCGGGCCATGTTGCCATTGGTGATTTACTCCCCGCGATGAGCGTTGGGGAGCCCTGGGACAGCACCGATGGTGTAACTATTTTGCCCACATGAGGGTCACGTTGCCATTTGTGATTTACTCCCCGCGATGAGCGTTGGGGACCCCCGAGACAGCAGGGGTGATGTAGCTATTTTGCCCACATGCGGGCCACCAAGCCATTCGTGATTTAGTCCCCACGACGAGTGTTGGGGACCCGCTAGACAGCAGGGGTGATGTAGCTATTGTGCCCACATGCGGGCTACCTAGCCATTTCTGATTTAGTCCCCGCGATGAGCGTTGGGGACCCCCGAGACAGCAGGGGTGATGTACCTATTTTGCCCACATGCGGGCTACCTAACCATTTATGATTTATTCCCCGTGATGAGTGTTGGGGACCCCCAAGACGGCAGGGGTGATGTAGCTATTTTGCCCACATGTGGGCCACCTACTTATTGTGATTTACCTCCGGCGATGAGCGTTGGGGACCCCCGGGAAAGTAGGGTTGGTGTAACTATCTTGCCCACATGAGGGTCACCTGTCCATTTGTGATTTTACTCCCCGCGATGAGCGTTGGGGAGCCCCGAGATAGTAGGGGTGATGTAGCTATTTTGCCCACATGCGGGCCACCAAGCCATTCGTGATTTATTCCCCAAGTTGAGCGTTGGGGACCCCGGAGAAAGCAGGGGTGATGTAGCTATTGTGCCCACATGCGGGCTACCTAGCCATTTCTGATTTAGTCCCCGCGGTGAGTGTTGGGGATCCCCGAGACAGCAGGGGTGATGTAGCTATTTTGCCCAAATGCGGGCCACGTAGCCATCTGTTTTGGCTTCTCAGGAGCCAGGTTCGGTGCTCCTCGGGAGGCAATTTGCTCCTTAGGCGCAGGGTCGGTGCTTTTCACGAGCTTTGGCTCCTGAGGAGCCAGGGTCGGTGCTCCTAAGTAGCGAGGGTCGTTCCTCACTAGGAGCACCCCAGGGTCGGAGCTCCTCGTCAGCCAGGGTCGGTGCTCCTCAAGAGGAGGAGCCACGGGCGGCTCCTGCTAGGGGCGCCCATCTCCCACCACTCCCGTGATAGCAAGGGTGGTGTAGCTATTTTGCCCACCTGCGTGCTACCTAGCCATTTGTGTCTTACTCCCCGCAATGGGCGTTGGGCAACCCCGGGACAACAGGAGTGGTGTAGCTATTTTGCTCACATGCGGGCCACCAAGCCATTCGTGATGTAGTCCGCGCGATGAGCGTTGGGGACCTTCGAGATAGCAGGGTGATGTAGCTATTGTGCCCACATGCGGGCTACCTAGCCATTTCTGATTTAGTCCCCGCGATGAGTGTTGGGGACCCCTGAGACAGCAGGGGTGATGTAGCTATTTTGCCCACATGCGGGCCATGTGGCCATCTGTTTTGGCTTCTTGGCAGCCAAGTTTGGTGCTCTTCAGAAGGCAATTTGCTCCTCAGGCGCGGGGTCGGTGCTCTTCAGGAGCCAAGGTCGGAGCTCTTCAGGAGCCAGGGTCGGTGCCATTAGGAGCACCCCAGGGTCGGAGCTCCTCAGGACCCAAGGTCGGTGCTCCTCAAGAGGAGGAGCTAGGGGCGGCTCCTGCCAGGGGCGCCCATCTGCTACCACCCCCGAGATAGCAGGGGTGGTGTAGCCATTTTCCCCACCTGCGTGCTACCTAGCCATTTGTGATTTACCCCCCGCAATGGGCGTTGGGCACCCCCGGGACAGGAGGAGTGGTGTAGCTATTTTGCTCACATGCGGGCTACCCATCTGTTTTGGATTTAATCCCCGCGATGAGCGTTGGGGAGCCCTGGGACAGCAGGGGTGATGTAGCTATGTTGCCCAAATAAGGGCCATGTAGCCGTTGGTGATTTACTCCCCGCGATCATCATTGGGGGCCCCTGAGATAGCAGGGGTGATGTAGCTATTGTGCCCACATGCGGGCTACCTAGCCATTTCTGATTCAGTCCCCGCGGTGAGCGTTGGGGACACCCGAGATAGCAGGGGTGATGTAGCTATTTTTCCCAAATGCGGGCCATATAGCCATTGGTGATTTACTCCCCGCGATGAGCGTTGGGGAGCCCTGGGACAGCACGGGTGGTGTAACTATTTTGCCCACATGAGGGTCACGTTGCCATTTGTGATTTACTCCCCGCGAGGAGCGTTGGGGACCCCCAAGAAAGCAGGGGTGATGTAGCTATTTTGCCCACATGCGGGCCACCAAGTTTGTGATTTAGTCCCCGCGACGAGTGTTGGGGACCCCCGAGACAGCAGGGGTGATGTAGCTATTATGCCCAAATGCGGGCCACCTAGCCATTTCTGATTTAGTCCCCGGGTGAGTGTTGGGGACCCCTCAGATAGCAGGGGTGATGTAGCTGCTGTGCCCACATGCGGGCTACCTAGCCTTTTCTGATTTAGTCCCCGCGATAAGTGTTGGGGACCCCCGAGACAGCAGGGGTGATGTAGCTATTATGCCCAAATGCGGGCCACGTAGCCATTTGTTTTGGCTCCTCACGAGCCACGTTCGGTGCTCCTCAGGAGGCAACTTGCTCCTCAGGCGCAGGGTCGGTGCTCCTAAGGAGCCAGGGTCGGTGCTCCCAAGGAGCACCCCAGGGTTGGAGCTCCTCAGGAGCCAGGGGCGGTGCTCCTCAAGAGGAGAAGCTAGGGGCGGCTCCTGCCAGGGGCGCCCATCTCCTCCCACCCCCGAGATAGCAGGGGTGGTGTAGCTATTTTCCCCACGTTCGTGCTACCTAGTCACTTGTGATTTACTCCCCGCAACGGGCGTTGGGCACCCCCGGGATAGCAGGAGTGGTGTAGCTATTTTGCTCACATGCGGGCTACGAATCTATTTTGGATTTAATCCCCGCGATGACCGCTGGGGACCCCCGGGACAGCGGGGGTGATGCAGCTATGTTCCCCAAATGCGGGCCACATAGCCATTTGTGATTACTCCCCGCGATGAGCATTGTGGACCCCCGGCACGGCAGGGGTGATGTACCCATTTTGCCCACATGCGGGCTACCTAGACATCTCCTCCTTTTCCCCCGCCATGAGCTTTGGGGACCCCCGGGACTCCAAGGGTGATGTAGCTATTTTGCCCAAATGCGGGCCATGTTGCCATTGGTGATTTACTCCCCGCGATGAGCGTTGGGGAGCCCTGGGACAGCACCGATGGTGTAACTATTTTGCCCACATGAGGGTCCCGTTGCCATTTGTGATTTACTCCCCGCGATGAGCGTTGGGGACCCCCGAGACAGCAGGGGTGATGTAGCTATTTTGCCCACATGCGGGCCACCAAGCCATTCGTGATTTAGTCCCCACGACGAGTGTTGGGGACCCGCTAGACAGCAGGGGTGATGTAGCTATTGTGCCCACATGCGGGCTACCTAGCCATTTCTGATTTAGTCCCCGCGATGAGCGTTGGGGACCCCCGAGACAGCAGGGGTGATGTAGCTATTTTGCCCACATGCGGGCTACCTAGCCATTTCTGATTTATTCCCCGTGATGAGTGTTGGGGACCCCCAAGACGGCAGGGGTGATGTAGCTATTTTGCCCACATGTGGGCCACCTACTTATTGTGATTTACCTCCGGCGATGAGCGTTGGGGACCCCCGGGAAAGTAGGGTTGGTGTAACTATCTTGCCCACATGAGGGTCACCTGTCCATTTGTGATTTTACTCCCCGCGATGAGCGTTGGGGAGCCCCGAGATAGTAGGGGTGATGTAGCTATTTTGCCCACATGCGGGCCACCAAGCCATTCGTGATTTTTTCCCCAAGTTGAGCGTTGGGGACCCCGGAGACAGCAGGCGTGATGTAGCTATTGTGCCCACATGCGGGCTACCTAGCCATTTCTGATTTAGTCCCCGCGAAGAGTGTTGGGGATCCCCGAGACAGCAGGGGTGATGTAGCTATTTTGCCCAAATGCGGGCCACGTAGCCATCTGTTTTGGCTTCTCAGGAGCCAGGTTCGGTGCTCCTCGGGAGGCAATTTGCTCCTTAGGCGCAGGGTCGGTGCTTTTCACGAGCTTTGGCTCCTGAGGAGCCAGGGTCGGTGCTCCTAAGTAGCGAGGGTCGTTCCTCACTAGGAGCACCCCAGGGTCGGAGCTCCTCGTCAGCCAGGGTCGGTGCTCCTCAAGAGGAGGAGCCACGGGCGGCTCCTGCTAGGGGCGCCCATCTCCCACCACTCCCGTGATAGCAAGGGTGGTGTAGCTATTTTGCCCACCTGCGTGCTACCTAGCCATTTGTGTCTTACTCCCCGCAATGGGCGTTGGGCAACCCCGGGAAACAGGAGTGGTGTAGCTATTTTGCTCACATGCGGGCCACCAAGCCATTCGTGATGTAGTCCCCGCGATGAGCGTTGGGGACCTTCGAGATAGCAGGGGTGATGTACCTATTGTGCCCACATGCGGGCTACCTAGCCATTTCTGATTTAGTCCCCGCGATGAGTGTTGGGGACCCCTGAGACAGCAGGGGTGATGTAGCTATTTTGCCCACATGCGGGCCATGTGGCCATCTGTTTTGGCTTCTTGCCAGCCAAGTTTGGTGCTCTTCAGAAGGCAATTTGCTCCTCAGGCGGTCGGTGCTCTTCAGGCGCCAAGGTCGGAGCTCTTCAGGAGCCAGGGTCGGTGCCATTAGGAGCACCCCAGGGTCGGAGCTCCTCAGGACCCAAGGTCGGTGCTCCTCAAGAGGAGGAGCTAGGGGCGGCTCCTGCCAGGGGCGCCCATCTGCTACCACCCCCGAGATAGCAGGGGTGGTGTAGCCATTTTCCCCACCTGCGTGCTACCTAGCCATTTGTGATTTACCCCCCGCAATGGGCGTTGGGCACCCCCGGGACAGGAGGAGTGGTGTAGCTATTTTGCTCACATGCGGGCTACCCATCTGTTTTGGATTTAATCCCCGCGATGAGCGTTGGGGAGCCCTGGGACAGCAGGGGTGATGTAGCTATGTTGCCCAAATAAGGGCCATGTAGCCGTTGGTGATTTACTCCCTGCGATGATCAATTGGGGGCCCCTGAGATAGCAGGGGTGATGTAGCTATTGTGCCCACATGCGGGCTACCTAGCCATTTCTGATTCAGTCCCCGCGGTGAGCGTTGGGGACACCCGAGATAGCAGGGGTGATGTAGCTATTTTTCCCAAATGCGGGCCATATAGCCATTGGTGATTTACTCCCCGCGATGAGCGTTGGGGAGCCCTGGGACAGCACGGGTGGTGTAACTATTTTGCCCACATGAGGGTCACGTTGCCATTTGTGATTTACTCCCCGCGAGGAGCGTTGGGGACCCCCAAGAAAGCAGGGGTGATGTAGCTATTTTGCCCACATGCGGGCCACCAAGTTTGTGATTTAGTCCCCGCGACGAGTGTTGGGGACCCCCGAGACAGCAGGGGTGATGTAGCTATTATGCCCAAATGCGGGCCACCTAGCCATTTCTGATTTAGTCCCCGGGTGAGTGTTGGGGACCCCTCAGATAGCAGGGGTGATGTAGCTGCTGTGCCCACATGCGGGCTACCTAGCCTTTCCTGATTTAGTCCCCGCGATAAGTGTTGGGGACCCCCGAGACAGCAGGGGTGATGTAGCTATTATGCCCAAATGCGGGCCACGTAGCCATTTGTTTTGGCTCCTCACGAGCCACGTTCGGTGCTCCTCAGGAGGCAACTTGCTCCTCAGGCGCAGGGTCGGTGCTCCTAAGGAGCCAGGGTCGGTGCTCCCAAGGAGCACCCCAGGGTTGGAGCTCCTCAGGAGCCAGGGGCGGTGCTCCTCAAGAGGAGGAGCTAGGGGCGGCTCCTGCCACGGGCGCCCATCTCCTTCCACCCCCGAGATAGCAGGGGTGGTGTAGCTATTTTCCCCACGTTCGTGCTACCTAGCCACTTGTGATTTACTCCCCGCAACGGGCGTTGGGCACCCCCGGGATAGCAGGAGTGGTGTAGCTATTTTGCTCACATGCGGGCTACGAATCTATTTTGGATTTAATCCCCGCGATGACCGCTGGGGACCCCCGGGACAGCGGGGGTGATGCAGCTATGTTCCCCAAATGCGGGCCACATAGCCATTTGTGATTACTCCCCGCGATGAGCATTGTGGACCCCCGGCACGGCAGGGGTGATGTACCCATTTTGCCCACATGTGGGCTACCTAGACATCTCCTCCTTTTCCCCCGCCATGAGCTTTGGGGACCCCCGGGACTCCAAGGGTGATGTAGCTATTTTGCCCAAATGCGGGCCATGTTGCCATTGGTGATTTACTCCCCGCGATGAGCGTTGGGGAGCCCTGGGAAAGCACCGATGGTGTAACTATTTTGCCCACATGAGGGTCACGTTGCCATTTGTGATTTACTCCCCGCGATGAGCGTTGGGGACCCCCGAGACAGCAGGGGTGATGTAGCTATTTTGCCCACATGCGGGCCACCAAGCCATTCGTGATTTAGTCCCCACGACGAGTGTTGGGGACCCGCTAGACAGCAGGGGTGATGTAGCTATTGTGCCCACATGCGGGCTATTTAGCCATTTCTGATTTAGTCCCCGCGATGAACGTTGGGGACCCCCGAGACAGCAGGGGTGATGTAGCTATTTTGCCCACATGCGGGCTACCCAGCCATTTCTGATTTGTTCCCCGTGATGAGTGTTGGGGACCCCCAAGACGGCAGGGGTGATGTAGCTATTGTGCCCACATGTGGGCGACCTACTTATTGTGATTTACTTCCGGCGATGAGCGTTGGGGACCCCCGGGAAAGTAGGGTTGGTGTAACTATCTTGCCCACATGAGGGTCACCTGTCCATTTGTGATTTTACTCCCCGCGATGAGCGTTGGGGAGCCCCGAGATAGTAGGGGTGATGTAGCTATTTTGCCCACATGCGGGCCACCAAGCCATTCGTGATTTAGTCTCCACGACGAGTGTTGGTGACCCGCTAGACAGCAGGGGTGATGTAGCTATTGTGCCCACATGCGGGCTACCTAGCCATTTCTGATTTAGTCCCCGCGGTGAGTGTTGGGGACCCCGAGACAGCAGGGGTGATGTAGCTATTTTGCCCAAATGCGCGCCACGTAGCCATGTGTTTTGGCTTGTGAGGATCCACGTTCGGTTGTCTTTAGGAGGCAATTTGCTCCTGAAGCGCAGGGTCAGTGCCCCTCAGGAGCTTTGGCTCCTAAGGTGCCAGGGTCGGTGCTCCTAAGGAGCCAGGGTCGGTGCTCCCAAGGAGCACCCCAGGGTCGGACCTCCTCAGGAGCCAGGGTCGGTGCTCCTCATAAGGAGGAGCTAGGGGCGGCTCGTGCCATGGGCGCCCATCTCCTACCACCCGCGAGATAGCAGGGGTGGTGTAGCCATTTTCCCCGGCTGCTTGCTACCTAGCCATTTGTGATTTACTCCCCGCAATGGGCGTTGGGCACCCCCGGGACAGCAGGAGTGGTGTAGCTATTTTGCTCACATGCGGGCTACCCATGTATTTTTGATTTAATCCCCGCGATGAGCGTTGGGGACCCACGAGATAGCAGGGGTGATGTAGCTATTTTGCCCGCATGCAGTCCACATAGCCATTTCTGATTTACTCCCCGTGATGAGCGTTGCGGACCCTTCAGACAGCAGGGGTGATGTAGCTATTTTGCCCACATGCGGTCTACCTAGCCATTTGTGATTTAGTCACTGTGATGAGTGTTGGGGACCCCGGAGACAGCAGGGGTGATGTAGCTATTTTGCCCACATGTGGGCCACCTAGCTATTTGTGATTTAGTCCCCGCGATGAGCGGTGGGGACCCCCGGGACAGTAGGGTTGGTGCAAAAATTTTGCCCACATGAGGGTCACCTGGCCATTTGTGATTTTACTCCCCGCGATGCGCGTTGGGGAACCCCGAGACAGCAGGGGTGATGTAGCCATATTGCCCACATGCGGGCCACCAAGCCATTTGTGATTTAGTCCTCGCGATGAGCGTTGGGGACCCCCGAGACAGCAGGCGTGATGTAACTATTGTGCCCACATGCGGGCCAACTAGCCATTTCTGATTTCGTCTCCGCGGTGAGTGTTGGGGACCCCCGAGACAGCAGGGGTGATGTAGCTATTTTGCCCACATGCGGGCCATGTAGCCATCTGTTTCGGCTCCTCAGGAGCCAAGTTTGGTGCTCCTCAAGAGGCAATTTGCTCCTCAAGCGCAGGGTCAGTGCCCCTCAGGAGCTTTGGCTCCTCAGGAGCCAGGGTTGGTGCTTCTAAGGAGCGAGCGTCATTCCTCACTAGGAGCACCCTAGGGTCGGAGCTCCTCATAAGCCAGGCTCGGTGCTCCTCAAGAGGAGGAGCCTCGGGCGGCTCCTGCCAGGGGCGCTCAACTCCCACCACTCCCAAGATAGCAAGGGTGGTGTAGCTATTTTCCCCACTTGCGTGCTACCTAGCCATTTGTGATTTACTCCCCGCAATGGGCGTTGGGCAACCCCGGGACAGCAGGAGTGGTGTAGCTATTTTGCCCACATGCGGGCCACCAAGCCATTCGTGATATAGTCCCCGCGATGAGCGTTGGGGATCCCCGAGATAGCAGGGGTGATGTAGCTATTGTGCCCACACGCGGGCTACCTAGCCATTTGGGATTTAGCTCTGCGATGAGTGTTGGGGACCCTGAGACAGTAGGGGTGATGTAGCTTTTTTGCCCACATGCGGGCCATGTAGCCATCTGTTTTGGATCCTCGCCAGTCAGGTTGGTGCTCCTCATTGCCTCAGGAGGCAATTTGCTCTTGAGGCGCAGGGTCGGTGCTCCTAAGGAGCCAGGGTCGGTGCTCCCTAGCAGCACCCCAGGGTCGGAGCTCCTCAGGAGCCAGGGTTGGTGCTCCTCAAGAGGAGGAGGTAGGGGCGTCTCCTGCCAGGGGCGCCCATCTCCCACCACCCTCGAGATAGGAGGGGTGGTGTAGCTATTTTCTCCAGCCGCATGCTACCTAGCCATTTGTGATTTACTCCCCGCAATGGGCGTTGGGCACCCCCCCCCCCCCGGGACAGGAGGAGTGGTGTAGCTATTTTGCTCACATGCTGGCTACCTATCTATTTTGGGTTGAATCCCCGCGATGAGCGTTGGGGACCCCCGGGATAGCACAGGTGATGTAGCTATGTTGCCCAAATGCGGGCCATGTAGCCATTGGTGATTTACTCCCCGCGATGATCAATTGGGGGCCACTGAGATGGCAGGGGTGATGTAGCTATTGTGCCCACATGCGGGCTACCTAGCCATTTCTGATTTAGTCCCCGTGGTGAGCGTTGGGGACGCCCGAGACAGCAGGGGTGATGCAGCAATTTTGCCCAAAATGCGGGCCATGTAGCCATTGGTGATTTACTCCCCGCGATAAGCGTCGGGGAGCCCTGGGACAGCATGGGTGGTGTGACTATTTTGCCCACATGAGGGTCGCGTTGCCACTTGTGATTTACTCCCCGCCATGAGCGTTGGGGACCCCCGAGACAACAGGGGTGATGTAGCTATTTTGCCCACATGCGGGCCACCAAGCCATTCGTGATTTAGTCCCCGCGACGAGTGTTGGGGACCCGCTAGACAGCAGGGGTGATGTAGCTATTTTGTCCACATGCGGGCCAACCAGCCATTTCTGAGTTCCTCCCCGCGATGAGTGTCGGGGACCCCCGAGACAGCAGGGGTGATGTAGCTATTGTGCCCACATGCGGGCTACCTAGCCATTTCTGAATTATTCCCCGCGGTGAGTGTTGGGGACCCCTCACATAGCAGGGGTGATGTAGCTATTGTGCCCACATGCGGGCTACCTAGCCTTTTCTGATTTAGTCCCCGCGGTGAGTGTTGGGGACCCCCGAGACAACAGGGGTGATGTAACTATTTTGCGCAAATGCTGGCCACGTAGCCATCCTCAAGAGCTAGTTAGGTGCTCCTCAAGAGGCAATTTGCTCCTCAGGCGCAGGGTCGGTGCTCCTTAGGAGCTTTGGCTCCTGAGGAGCCAGGGTCGGTGCTCCTAAGGAGCCAGGGTCGGTGCTCCCTAGGAGCACCCCAGGGTTGGAGCTCCTCAGGAGCCAGGGTCGGTGCTCCTCAAGAGGAGGAGCTAGGGGCGGCTCGTGCCATGGGCGCCCATCTCCTACCAGCACCGAGATAGCAGGGGTGGTGTAGCTATTTTCCCCACCTGCGTGCTACCTAGCCATTTGTGATCTACTCCCCGCAATGGGCGTTGGGCACCCCCGGGACAGCACGAGTGGTGTAGCTATTTTGCTCACATGCGGGCTACCCATCTATTTTGGATTTAATCCCCGTGATGAGCGTTGGAGACCCCCGGGACTGCACGGGTGATGCAGCTATCTTGCCCAAATGCGGGCCACATAGCCATTTGTGATTTACTCCCCGCGATGAGCATTGTGAACCCCCGGCACGGCAGGGGTGATGTAGCTATTTTGCCCACATGCGGGCTACCTAGACATTTCCTCTTTTACTCCCCCCGATGAGCTTTGGGGACCCCCGCGACTCCAAGGGTGATGTAGCTATTTTGCCCAAATGCGGGCCATGTTGCCATTGGTGATTTACTCCCCGCGATGAGCGTTGGGGAGCGCTGGGACAGCACGGGTGGTGTAACTATTTTGCCCACATGAGGGTCACCTGGCCATTTGTGATTTAGTCCCCGCGGTGAGTGTTGGGGCCACCGAGACAGCAGGGGTGATGTAGCTATTTTGCCCAATTGCGGGCCATGTAGCCATCTATTTTGGCTCCTCACGAGCCACGTTCGTTGCTCCTCAGGAGGCAATTTGCTCCTCGGATGCAGGGTTGGTGCTCCGCTTTGGCTCTTGAGGAGCCAGGGTCAGTGCTCATAAGGAACCAGGGTCGGTGTTCCCAAGGAGCACCCCAGGGTGGAAGCTTCTCGTAAGCCAGGTTCGGTGCTCCCCAAGAGGAGGAGCCAAGGGCGGCTCCTGCCATTGGCGCCCATCTCCTATCACAGCCGAGATAGCAGGGGTGGTGTAGCCATTTTTCCCACCTGCGTGCTACCTAGCCATTTGTGATTTACTCCCCGCAATGGGCGTTGGGCAACCCCGGGATAGCAGGAGTGGTGTAGCTATTTTGCTCACATGCGGGCTACCTATCTATTTTGGATTTAATCCCCGTGATGAGCGTTGGGGACCCCCGGGACAGCAGGGGTGATGCAGCTATGTTGCCCAAATGCGGGCCACATAGCCATTTGTGATTTACTCCCCGCGATGAGCATTGTGAACCCCCGGTACGGCAGGGGTGATGTCGCCATTTTGCCCACATGCGGTCTACCTAGACATCTCCTCCTTTACTCCCCGCCATGAGCCTTGGGGACCCCCGGGACTCCGAGGGTGATGTAGCTATTTTGCCCAAATGCGGGCCATGTTGCCATTGGTGATCTACTCCCCGCGATGAGCGTTGGCGATCCTCGGACAGCACGGGTGGTGTAACTATTTTGCCCACATGAGGGTCACTTTGCCATTTGTGATTTACTCCCCGCGATGAGCGTTGGGATCCCCGAGACAGCAGGGGTGATGTAGCTATTTTGCCCAAATGCGGGCCACGTAGCCATATGTTTTGGCTCCTTAGGAGCCAGGATCGGTGCTCCTTTGGAGGCAATTTGCTCCTCAGGCGCAGGGTCGGTGCTTTTCACGAGCTTTGGCTCTTGAGGAGCCAGGGTCGGTGCTCCTGAGGAGCGCCCTTCGGGTCGGAGCTCTTCAGGAGCCAGGGTTGGTGCTTCCTAGGAGCACCCCAGGGTCGGAGCTCGTCAGTAGCCAGGGTTGGTGCTCCTTAAGAGCAGGAGCCACGGGCGGCTCCCGCCAGGGGCGCCCATCTCCCACCACCACCCAGATAGCAAGGCTGGTGTAGCTATTTTCCCCACTCGCGTGCTACCTAGCCATTTGTGATTTACTCCCCGCAATGGGCGTTGGGCACCCCCGGGACAACAGGAGTGGTGTAGCTATTTTGCCCACATGCGGGCTACCTACCTATTTTGGATTTAATCCCCGTGATGAGCGTTGGGGACCCCTCGGATAGCACGGGTGATGTAGCCATGTTGCCCAAATGCGGGCCACCTAGCCATTTGTGATTTACTCCCCGCAATGTGCGTTGCTGACCCCCGGCACAGCAGGGGTGATGTAGCTATTTTGCCCACATGCGGGCTACCTAGCCATTTCTGATTTAGTCCCCGCTATGAGTGTTGGGGACCCCCGAGACAGCAAGGGTGATGTAGCTATTTTGCCCAAATGCGGGCCATGTAGCCATTGGTGATTTACTCCCCGCGATGAGCGTTGGGGAGCCCTGGGACAGCACCGGTGGTGTAACTATTTTCCCCACATGTCGGTCACCTGGCCATTTGTGATTTACTCCCCGCGATGAGTGTTGCGGACCCCCGAGACAGCAGGGGTGATGTATCTATTTTGCCCACATGCGGGCCACCAAGCCATTCGTGATTTAGTCCCCGCGCTGAGTGTTGGGGACCCCCGAGACAGCGGGGGTGATGTAGCTATTATGCCCACATGCGGGCCACCTAATCATTTCTGATTTAGTCCCCGCGATGATCGTTGGGGACCCCCCAGATAGCAGGGGTGATGTAGCTATTGTGCCCACATGCGGGCTACCTAGCCATTTCTGAATTAGTCCCCGTGGTGAGTGTTGGGGACGCCCGAGACAGCATGGCCGATGTAGCTATTTTGCCCACATGCGGGCCACCTAATCATTTCTGATTTAGTCCCCGCGATGATCGTTGGGGACCCCCCAGATGGCAGGGGTGATGTAGCTATTGTGCCCACATGCGGGCTACCTAGCCATTTCTGATTTAGTCCCCGCGATGATTGTTGGGGACCCCGAGACACCAGGGGTGATGTAGCTATTTTGCCCAACTGCGGGCCACGTAGCCATCTTTTTCGGCTCCTCACGAGCCACGTTCGGTGCTCCTTAGGAGGCAATTTGCTCTTTAGGCGCAGGGTTGGTGCTCTGCTTTGGCTCCTGAGGAGCCAGGGTCGGTGCTCCTAAGGAGCCAGGGTCGGTGTTGCCAAGGAGCACCCCAGGGTGGAAGCTCCTCGTAAGCCAGGTTCGGTGCTCCCCAAGAGGAGGAGCCAAGGGCGGCTCCTGCCATGGGCGCCCATCTCCTATCACCCCCGAGATAGCAGGGGTGGTGTAGCCATTTTCCCCACCTGCGTGCTACCTAGCCATTTGTGATTTACTCCCCGCAATGGGCGTTGGGCACCCCCGGGACAGTAGGAGTGGTGTAGCTATTTTGCTCACATGCGGGGTATCTATCTATTTTGGATTTAATCCCCGTGATGAGCGTTGGAGACCCCCGGGACAGCAGGGGTGATGCAGCAATGTTGGCCAAATGCAGTCCACATAGCCATTTGTGATTTACTCCCCGCGATGAGCATTGTAGACCCCCGGCACGGCAGGGGTGATGTAGCTATTTTCCCCACATGCGGGCTACCTAGGCATCTCGTCCTTTACTCCCCGCGATGAGCGTTGGGGACCCCCGGGACCACAAGGGTGATGTAGCTATTTTGCCCAAATGCGGGCCATGTTGCCATTGGTGATTTACTCCCCGCGATGAGCGTTGGGGAGCCCTGGGACAGCACCGATGGTGTAACTTTTTTGCCCACATGAGGGTCACCTGGCCATTTGTGATTTACTCCCCGCGATGAGCGTTGGGGACCCCTCAGACAGCAGGGGTGATGTAGCTATTTTGCCCACATGCGGGCCACCAAGCCATTCATGATTTAGTCCCCGCGACGAGTGTTGGGGACCCCCGAGACAGCAGGGGTAATGTAGCTATTATGCCCACATGCGGGCCACCTAGCCATTTCTGATTTACTCCCCGCGATGATCGTTGGGGACCCCCCAGATAGCAGGGGTGATGTAGCTATTGTGCCCACATGCGGGCTACCTAGCCATTTCTGATTTAGTCCCCGTGGTGAGTGTTGGGGATCCCGAGATAGTAGGGGTGATGTAGCTATTTTGCCCAACTGCGGGCCACGTAGCCATCTTTTTTGGCTCCTCACGAGCCACGTTCGGTGCTTCTTAGGAGGCAATTTGCTCCTTAGGCGTAGGGTTGGTGCCCCTCTTTGGCTCCTGAGGAGCCAGGGTCGGTGCTCCTAAGGACCCAGGGTCGGTGTTCCCAAGGAGCACCCCAGTGTCGGAGCTCCTCAGGAGCCAGGGTCGGTCCTCAAGAGGAGGAGCCAAGGGCGGCTCCTGCCATGGGCGCTCATCTCCACCACCTCCGAGATAGCAGGGGTGGTGTAGCCATTTTTCCCACCTGCGTGCCATCTAGCCATTTGTGATTTACTCCCCGCAATGGGCGTTGGGCACCCCCGGGACAGCAGGAGTGGTGTAGCTATTTTGCTCACATGCGGGCTACCTATCTATTTTGGATTTAATCCCCGCTATGAGCGTTGGGGGCCCCCGGGACAGCAGGGGTGATGCAGCTATGTTGCCCAAATGCGGGCCACATAGCCATTTGTGATTTACTGTCCGCGATGAGCATTGTGGACCCCCGGTACGGCAGGGGTGATGTAGCCATTTTGCCCACATGCGGGCTACCTAGACATCTCCTCCTTTACTCCCCGCCATCAGCTTTGGGGACCCCCGGGACTCCAAGGGTGATGTAGCTATTTTGCCCAAATGCGGGTCATGTTGCCAGTGGTGATTTACTCCCCACATGCGGGCTACCTAGCCATTTCTGATTTAGTCCCCGCGATGAGTGTTGGGGACCCCGAGACAGCAGGGGTGATGTAGCTATTTTGCCCAACTGCGGGCCACGTAGCCATCTTTTTCGGCTCCTCACGAGCCAGGTTCGGTGCTCCTTAGGAGGCAATTTGCTCCTTAGGCGTAGGGTTGGTGCCCCTCTTTGGCTCCTGAGGAGCCAAGGTCGGTGCTCCGATGGAGCCAGGGTCGGTGTTCCCAAGGAGCACCCCAGGGTGGAAGCTCCTCAGGAGCCAGGTTCGGTGCTCCCCAAGAGGAGGAGCCAAGGGCGGCTCCTGCCATGGGCGCTCATCTCCTATCACCCCCGAGATAGCAGGGGTGGTGTAGCCATTTTCCCCACCTGCGTGCTACCTAGCCATTTTTGATTTACTCCCCGCAATGGGCGATGGGCACCCCCGGGACAGCAGGAGTGGTGTAGCTATTTTGCTCACATGCGGGCTACCTATCTATTTTGGATTTAATCCCCGCTATGAGCGTTGGGGACCCCTGGGTTAGCAGGGGTGATGCACCTATGTCGCCCAAATGCGGGCCACATAGCCATTTGTGATTTACTGTCCGCGATGAGCATTGTAGACCCCCGGTACGGCAAGGGTGATGTAGCCATTTTGCCCACACGTGGGCTACCTAGACATCTCCTCCTTTACTCCCCGCCATGAGCTTTGGGGACCCCCGGGACTCCAAGGGTGATGTAGCCATTTTGCCCAAATGCGGGTCATGTTGCCATTGGTGATTTACTCCCCGCCATGAGCGTTGGGGAGCCCTGGGACAGCACGGATGGTGTAACTATTTTGCCCACATGAGGGTCACCTTGCCATTTTTGATTTACTCCCCGCGATGAGTGTTGGGGACCCCCGAGACAGCAAGGGTGATGTAGCTATTTTGCCCAAATGCGGGCCACCCCGCGATGAGCGTTGGGGAGCCCTGGGACAGCACGGGTGGTGTAACTATTTTCCCCACATGTGGGTCACTTGGCCATTTGTGATTTACTCCCCGCAACGAGCGTTGCAGACGCCCGAGACAGCAGGGGTGATGTAGCTATTTTGCCCAAATGCGGGCCATGTAGCCATTGGTGATTTACTCCCCGCGATGAGCGTTGGGGAGCCCTGGGACAGCACGGGTGGTGTAACTATTTTCCCCACATGTGGGTCACCTGGCCATTTGTGATTTACTCCCCGCGACGAGTGTTGGGGACCCCCGAGACAGCAGGGGTGATGTAGCTATTGTGCCCACATGCGGGCTACCTAGCCATTTCTGATTTAGTCCCCGTGGTGAGTGTTGGGGACCCCTGAGACAGCAAGGGTGATGTAGCCATTTTGCCCAAATGCGGGCCATGTAGCCATTGGTGATTTACTCCCCGCGATGAGCGTCGGGGAGCCCTGGGACAGCACGGGTGGTTTAACTATTTTCCCCACATGTGGGTCACCTGGCCATTTGTGATTTACTCCCCGCGATGAGTGTTGGGGACCCCCGAGACAGCAGGGGTGATGTAGCTATTTTGCCCAAATGCGGGCTACCTAGCCATTTCTGATTTAGTCCCCGTGGTGAGCGTTGGGGACCCCCGAGACAGCAAGGGTGATGTAGCTATTTTGCCCAAATGCGGGCCATGTAGCCATTGGTGATTTACTCCCCGCGATGAGCGTTGGGGAGCTCTGGGACAACACGGGTGGTGTAACTATTTTCCCCACATGTGGGTCACCTGGCCATTTGTGATTTACTCCCCGCGATGAGTGTTGGGGACCCCCGAGACAGCAGGGGTGATGTAGCTATTTTGCCCAAATGCGGGCCACGTAGCCATATGTTTTGGCTCCTCAGGAGCCAGGATCGATGCTCCTTTGGAGGCAATTTGCTCCTCAGGCGCAGGGTCGGTGCTTTTCACGAGCTTTGGCTCTTGAGGAGCCAGGGTCGGTGCTCCTGAGGAGCGCCCTTCGGGTCGGAGCTCTTCAGGAGCCAGGGTTGGTGCTTCCTAGGAGCACCCCAGGGTCGGAGCTCGTCAGGAGCCAGGGTTGGTGCTCCTCAAGAGCAGGAGCCACGGGCGGCTCCCGCCAGGGGCGCCCATCTCCCACCACCACCCAGATAGCAAGGCTGGTGTAGCTATTTTCCCCACCTGCGTGCCATCTAGCCATTTGTCATTTACTCCCCGCAATGGGCGTTGGGCACCCCCGGGATAGCAGGAGTGGTGTAGCTATTTTGCCCGCATGCGGGCTACCTATCTATTTTGGATTTCATCCCCGCTATGAGCATTGGGGACCCCTCGGATAGCAGGGGTGATGTAGCCATGTTGCCCAAATGCGGGCCACCTAGCCATTTGTGATTTACTCCGCGCAATGTGCGTTGCTGACCCCCGGCACAGCAGGGGTGATGTAGCTATTTTGCCCACATGTGGGCTACCTAGCCATTTCTGATTTAGTCCCCGTGGTGAGCGTTGGGGACCCCTGAGACAGCAAGGGTGATGTAGCTATTTTGCCCAAATGCGGGCCATGTAGCCATTGGTGATTTACTCCCCGCGATGAGCGTTGGGGAACCCTGGGACAACACGGGTGGTGTAACTATTTTCCCCACATGTGGGTCACCTGGCCATTTGTGATTTACTCCCCACGATGAGTGTTGCGGACCCCCGAGACAGCAGGGGTGATGTATCTATTTTGCCCACATGCGGGCCACCAAGCCATTCGGGATTTAGTCCCCGCGCTGAGTGTTGGGGACCCCCAAGACAGCGGGGGTGATGTAGCTATTATGCCCACATGCGGGCCACCTAATCATTTGTGATTTAGTCCCCGCGATAATCGTTGGGGACCCCCCAGATAGCAGGGGTGATGTAGCTATTTTGCCCAAATGCGGGCCACGTAGCCATCTGTTTTGCCTCCTCAGGAGCCACGTTCGGTGCTCCTTAGGAGGCAATTTGCTCCGCAGGCGCAGGGTCGGTGCTCCGCTTTGGCTCCTGAGGAGGCACAGTCGGTGCTCCTAAGGAGCCAAGGTCGATGCTCCCTAGGAGCACCCCAGGGTCGGAGATCCTCGTAAGCTAGGCTCGGTGCTCCTCAAGAGGAGGAGCCAAGGGCGGCTCCTGCCATGGGCGCCCATCTCCTACCACCCCCGAGATAGCACGGGTGGTGTAGCTATTTTCCCCACCTGCGTGCTACCTAGCCATTTGTGATTTACTCCCCGCAATGGGCGTTGGGCACCCCCGGGACAGCAGGAGTGGTGTAGCTATTTTGCCCACATGCAGGCTACCTATCTATTTTGGATTTAATCTCCGCTATGAGCGTTGGAGACCCCCGGGATAGCAGGGGTGATGTAGCTATGTTGCCCTAATGCGGGCCACATGGCCATTTGTGATTTACTGTCCGCGATGAGCGCTTTGGACCCCCGGGACAACAATGATGTATCTATTTTGCCCACATGCGGGCTACCTCTCCATCTCCTCCTTTAGTCCCCCCGATGAGCGTTGGGGACCCCCGGCACAGCAAGGGTGATGTAGCTATTTTGCCCACATGCAGGCCACCTAGCGATTTGTGAGTTGCTCCCCGTGATGAGCGTTGGGGAGCCCTGGGACAGCACGGGTGGTGTTACTATTTTGCCCACATGAGGGTCACCTGGCCATTTGTGATTTGCTCGCCGCGATGAGCTTTGGGGACCCCCGAGATAGCAGGGGTGATGTAGCTATTTTGCCCACATGCGGGCCACCAAGTTTGTGATTTAGTCCCCGCGATGATCGTTGGGGACCCCTGCGATAGCAGGGGTGATGTAGCTATTTGTGCACATGCGGGCCACCAAGCCATTCGTGATTTCCTCCCCGCGGGTCATGCAGCTGTTTTGCCCACATGCGGGCTACCTAGCCATTTCTGATCTACTCCTCGGGATGAACGTTGGGGACCCCTGGGGCAGTAGGCGTGATGTAGCTATTCTGCCCACATGCGGGCCACCTAGCCATTTCTGATTTACTCCCCGCAATGAGTGTTGGGGACCCCCGAGACAGTAGTGGCATGTTGCAAAAATGAACACCCATTACTCATGAGATAAATCCGAGTGCCAATTCATCTTGCTGAGTTTTCATAAGTTGATCTCCGTGCTAGACGTATTGTATATGGCCGATTTCATAAGGGAAAGCCGAGAGCCCATAAGACAAATATGGTTTTGCGTTTTGTTATTTTATGGAATCGCATGGCTCGAAACCCGTTTTTCACAAGATAAATCTCAAAACCAGGTTGTTGCCATTTATCTTATGGAAATTGTCCACTACTCTATACGCCATAGGAGGTGGCATGTTTCAAAATTGAAAAACCATCATTCATAAGATAAAACCGAGTGTAGATGTGTCTTTCTAACTTTTCATAAGTTCATTTCCGTGCTAGATGTGTGGTATGTGGCCAATTTTCATAAGGGAACGCCAAGAGCCCACAAGATAAATCCAATTTTACGTTTTTTTTTATGCAATTGCATGATTCGAAACCCATGTCTCACAAGATCAATCCTAGAGGTAGCTTGTTGCGATTTATTCTATGGATATCATACTACTCTATGGGCCCTGCCTATAGGGAGGTGGCATGTTTCAAAATTGAAAAATCATTATTCATAAGACAAATCGGAGTGTAGATTTATTACCGAGCTGGGTTTACCCTGTCGAGGTTTTACACCACCTTTTAGGGGCCAAGGCTGAGCTACACGTTTTAGCAGCAGCAAGCAGCAGCAAGCAGCAGCAAGCAGCAGCGGGCGCTTAAAAAGTCCTTGAGACCACACCGCGGCTCAAAACCGGCATTCAAGCAGCTCAAAACGACCGGGGAGCCAAGGCGCATCGCCACAAACACGTTTCGTTGCGTTTTAAGCCGTCTACCTCGATTTAGTGTCCAAAAATGTCCGTTTTTGGGTTGTTTTCAGGACGATCGTCCTGAAAACTCAGGACGATCGCCAGTGTGTCAAGTGGGCGTTTGCAATGAGGGCCGTTGTTCTTCCATGGC
Organism: Eutreptiella sp. 'Long Island Sound 2002'; assembly: GCA_964036045.1. Lineage (NCBI taxonomy): Eukaryota > Euglenozoa > Euglenophyceae > Eutreptiales > Eutreptiaceae > Eutreptiella > Eutreptiella sp. 'Long Island Sound 2002'. The sequence continues at coordinate 66,351,990 of OZ038382.1, forward strand.
GATTGGGCTATCAAATGATGGCAAATGGGTGTTCAATTAGGCGTGTACCATGCCGTGGTGCCACACGGTGGTCCATTTTGAGGTGAAAACGAACCGTTTTTGAGCCGCGTTTCAGGACGATCGTCCTGACCGTGGAGGCACATCTCTACAGCAAGCGGTCTTTCTTCAACGGTGATCTCCAATGCGTTACGCAAGACTAGGACCCAGCTCCGTCCTAGTTCGAGTCTTGATCTTATTCATTCACTTTTCATAAAATGATATTTGCCGACTAATTGCTGTCCCTTATGAGGGAGAAGCCTGGGTTACGCTGATGTGATTTCAGCGGAGGCCAAAAGCAAGTTTTGTTGAGGTTATAAGATCAATCCTAGTGCGGATTTATGTTGTTGACTGCTCGTAAAGGGTGCGCCTGAGCATTTCATAAGATAAATCCGCGCACGGGATGTATCTTATGAAAACGGCCCATGAGATACATCTAATTGCAATTTTACAAATTAAGGCCAATTTACCGATGCACATCAGCATACGAATTGACTGATATCAATGCTGCTTACAAATGCATTCACTAAGGAAAGCGCCACGCATAGAACATAGCTGACAATCCATGGGTTAATTTCACTTTTTGACCCTTTCCTTTGCTCCCCCACAGGGGCAGTGCTCCTTAGCAACACTTCCGGGGTTGATGCTCCTCAAGAGCTAGGGTCGCTCCAAATGAGACAACCCATGAGGACCAGGTACGGTGGTTTTCACAAGAGGTCATCTCCTATACACCCCAAGGTGAACCTCCTGAGGCTTTGGGAGCTGGGCTGTGGCGAAGGGCCGGGGCTCATGGGAGATGGGGCTTGGGCGGAATTACTGAGGAGTGCCCTGAGGAGCATGAGGCATGGATGATGCAGAGGTGAAAGGGGCTAGAATTTCGAGGTATTCGAAGTGCGGCTCCCCGTGCCAAAGTGAGGACTCGATAGCCATGCTCTTTATCTCCTTAGGAGCTCGGCTTTGCCCTCTAACGGGATAGGGCGCTTGAGAAAGCAACGGGAGGTGCTTTTATGGTGGTGAGCTAGGGGCAAGGCTAGTAAGGACCCATTGCCCACGTCTTGAGAGTGTTCTTCGTGGCCTGAGTCTAGCAGTCACCTTGGCATGTGCATCCATCTAAGGTCCGCCAAAAAGTGTCTAGATTCAACAAGCCGCCCCAACACCCTAGCTATTAACTGAAAAAAAATTCAACTGATGGTGGATTGTCTCATAGAGTGAACTAATGGGTGCACTAGTTGGAACCCCAAAGCAAACAAACATGGCAATTAGAACAAAATCTCGATGAGGTTGTGGTCAAAACCAATTCCACATGAGAAATTGAAATGGTCGTTTAATTTGCGAAGTCGCCCAAAAAAGTATCAACGTTGCCCTCTGGGTCCCCAAAAGTATACTACCGTCATCATTTGCATCACTCTAAGGTTCCCAACAACGTGAAGATGTTGAATTCTTGTTATTGGCATTGGTGTCCATGAAATGGCAACAGTGAACAAGGGTACACTTTTGACAGGCTCGTTCCTGCACCATTTAGGCCAATCAATTGCGTAGGGGCCACAAAGCCCGTCCTCAAAAGCTAAAGCCGGGCTTGCCAAGGAGTATCAGCAAGGTACCCTTATGAGATCAGAGTTGTGCTCTCTAACGTTATGACATGGCTTTGTGAACTTAACACTGTGCTTTTTCACATTGAAGTGTGTGATGTTGTATTTCTTGGTGCCGCTTCAGTTGAGTACAACTTGTGTACGATGTTGGAATGTGCCTTATGTGTTGGGTGGTGGATAGCGGTGTGGCGTCACTCATGGGAAGAACACTATCGGAATCACCACGAAGATCTTTTTGGCTCAAGTACAAGCGCGGCCTTTGTATCCCCCCCTCCTCCCGCTTTGTGGGTTCGTCCGCGTAGCATAGCCCAAGTTGTGGTATCACATGTCCAACCCCTTGTAAAATATTGACCTTGTAATCTTAAATTTGGACCTCCCTACGTTCCCGGACCTGGGTACGCTTTTTTTAGGTTGCTCTCGTGTGTGCGGCGGGGGGGGGGGGGCGGGCGAAATTGTTTTGTGTATTGTGGGTGCTCTGTGTTGATTCACCGAAGCTCAAGAATTTTTTTCTGTTACATGTAACACGGTCAGGGCTAAGGGTCCGAAGTCTAGGTTTTTGCGGCCCAACCACCTTCATGGGCCCTTGCCAAGGAGGATTTAGCCATTTTCATGTCGGCTGGGCTGTTTCGTGGCAGCTAAAAGTTTTGCAAAATTGGAATTCTTTGAAACCCTTTTGTTGCCCCCGGGCCGGGTTTGGGTCATCACTCAGTGATAAGACAGTTACTCGAGCACCCACAGGGGCCCGCGGAGTATCCATCGTGCCCATGTAGCACACCCCATGGGCCCCACGAAAGCCCCAAAATTGATGTCGTTTGCGTTGTTATGTGGCACCGGAAAATCTAGCGTATCCATTTTTATTGAAACGCTTTTGTCCCTTGGAATGGTTTTATTTGGTCACAATAGGGTACATTGGCTCCCACATAGTGGCCGTTGTTGTTTTGGTTGTGAAGTGGCAACCAGAAATTCTTTGAAATTGGGGGTTTCCCAAAGCCCTCCGGTTGCCCCCGGGATATTTTTGGGTCATCATTTGCTAACACTATGGGTTCTTGAGCACCCATAGCGACCCATGTTGTTTACATGGTTTACCTACTTGGTGACATCTGAATTTTTTTTTCAAAATGGGGGTGATCATTTGGTGATAGTGCGGGTATTTTAGCACCCATAGGGACCCATGTAGTAGCCGCCGAGCCCGTGTAGCACACACCATGGGCCTCTACAAAGCCCCAAATTTACGATTCTTGCGGTTGGTTCCCCAAACGTTTTTGGAAATTTGAAGTTTCTTCTCCTTGTGATTTTGTTTGCCGAAGGCAACAAAACTTACATTGATGACACCCTGTGTAGACCTATTGGCTCAACCAATAGGTCATTTGGTGTGATTTATGAGTGCACAACGTTGCTCCGAGTTGCCTTCTTTCTTCCATGTTAGAGTATTTTATTGCAACCACCATGGCTGGCATTGTCGACGGAGACGGACCATTAGACGAAATGCACAATGAGAAGCAGGATGAAGAAGTTCAAAGTGACAACGTGAAACACGAAAACACCGCATTGGCTGATACCCTTCGTGCCATTGTTCAGTGTTCCGCACCGGGATGCATTAACAAAGCTCATTTCCACTGTCCGCATTGTAATAGGGATTTTGCGAAGAAAAGCAACGTTCACAAGCATATTAAGAATGGTCAATGCTTAGTATTGAAGAACATGAAAAAGGCCAATGAAGAACCCACGAATGCTGAGGTTCAACCACAAGCAGCGGTAGAACAAGTAGTGGTAGAACAACCAAGAATTGGTCAGAAGCAAGACCTAGGTGAAGAAATGCCCAACGAAACCGCACACTCTAAAAAAGCAAAGAAGCGGAAGGCCACCGATGAAGTAGAAGAATATGTCCTCAAAGTATTGTATTACACTGACGAGGGCGAGGAAAAAGAATGGGTCCCTAACAATGTTAAGTGTAACAAAGCTACAGCACACAACAAATGTGAATTTGTTTGTGGGCGTTTTCAGGACCGATTCATATATGACAAATATGGAAAGCAAACACTGCGCAAACGCGCTTTCAAGTGTACTGTGCATGGGGATAAGAGTAAAGTCTATGGTGAGGTTACACTTTTAGATGATGAGGTGTTGGAAGAGTTGCGAAATGTTTGTAAAGTACGGGATGACCTGTTTGTTACAACTCCACTATTGGTATTTGGGCAGTCTTGTGTTACGCTAGATCTTGGGTTGTATGCATATATGACGTACGTTGATAGCGGCCACAATATGGCTCGCGCACACCGTGCGGTTGAGCAACTTTGGCTTAGTCAGCATCTTTGCCAAAGTTTGCAAAACCCGAAAAAGCAAAGACGTTGTGATGATAAAGAAAATTTTTTCAGTAGGAAAGTACTAGAGGTGTTGTTTGGTGGGTTGTCCAAGTGGTTTAATGAGAGGCCTATTGTGGATGTTGATTTCCTCAGTGAAGGTAGGTGTTTGAGGTGGGATGCGTCATATGGTGTTGCAAAGAATATTGGAGTGCATGATCACAAACGTTGGGTAAAGCTTGTGTACTGTCTAGGTAGTATATTGGGTGCCGGTGGTGTTGTTTTGGATAGCCGCTTTCTTGGCAGTGAGAACACAGAGGCGCTTCAATCGTGCTTCAAGGCGGTGTTCAAAAAACTGACAGATGCCCCCCAATTTTTGTTCTTTGATGACGTAAAAAAGTGGAGGCAACTTGTTTTTGAATGGATATCGGAAAAATGGCCTGATGCCAAACCTGATTTTGGACAAGATGTGGAGCATTGGAAATGGTTGATGATGGCCCATGTTGAAGAAAGCCACCCAGACTATGGAATGTTGGTCAAAGACCTTGGGAAAGTGGTGGCGCGCTTGTTGTGTTATCGATTTGAGCCTGAAATCGGAATGTACAAGTCCACAGACGAGTTGCGGGAAGATCTGCGTACCATTTTTAAGACATACCAAAAGGTTCATTCCAAGCAGGTGGCCCGGGGTGCCAAGTTCGTCAAAGTTGCAGAGTTTTCGTTGTGTAAGGAAATTGCAAAATACTGTGAGAACGAGTCTTTGACTTTTGATTTGACCAAGGTGAAGACTGCTAGCACACAAAATGGGGTGCTCGCTTTTGTTGATGCAAAGAAGACTTGGGAAACCATGCTCAATGAGGATGAGGAGTATTTTGATGCGCTTTTAGCCTCTTCGCGGTGTGTGAACGCAGGCATGGTTCCTGGGACCAACCCCAACGAAGGATGGCACAGCACTTTTGAGGCTAATGTGCATTTCAAAGGACGAAAAGGGATGGTTCTCGCAGACAGGGAACTGACCACTTGCAAGAATTTTTACAATCATGCAACCATCACTACACAGCATGTACCAGATGCCAGGGGCGGTAAGTGGCCCAATCCTGTTTCGGACTTATATGGAAATTTACAGAGCCCGCGGATGAAAAAAAAGCGTGTTATGCGTGTTGACAGTCGGGCTGAATTGTTGAGGAAGCAAATTTCCATTTTGAACGGACATATGAGCACGTGGTTAGAATTGCTTTCAGCGGTTGCAAGTTTCAAGGAGGATGAAGTAAGTCTTGATAAACTCAAAGCCAACGGGTTCAAGGTACGGCTCAGCAATCGCCAAACTCTGTCAGATGAAGAGAAGCAATGCATAATGGATTCTTTGAAGGCTTTGAATGACGATGGACCTACCATTATGGGGCGGTATCAGAAGGTTTGCCGCTGGCTTGCGCGTGGTCCATTGAATGGAACTCGAAGTGAACTCAAAGTGGCTGAGTTTATCCGTTCATTAGTTACACAAGCCCTTCAAAAGCAAAAGCAGAAGGTTGCAGTGCAAACAGGCATTGCTACATCGGACATGCGCGGTCCACTGGACAAATATGACACTCTTTTGGACGATTGTAATAATGTGTTGGAGCAAATGCAATCCCCGATGCATGATCTACTTAGTGAGCGCAGTAGTGAGTTGCAGTCTAGTGATGATGATGATGATGATGATAATGATGATAATGATAAAGATGATGTGGGTGATTATAAAGCCTACACAGTTTCATCATCCCGCCGATCGTTGCATCTTGAGGCCAAACCTGTTTCAACGAATTTGTCTATTAATTCGAATGAGAAGTTGGGTTCAAAGGAAGGTGTATGCGAAGATGCGCAAATTCCTACTGCCAAGGCATGGGATAGGGAGCGTGGAAGACCTCAATTTGCATCCGATGCCCCCTCCTTAATCATCCCTTCCACAATTCTTGAGGCATGGAATCATGCAGTTCGTGATGATGCCTGCAAAAAGAAAGAGACAATGGGGTTCTTGTGGGGTCCGGACCCTGAAGAAGGTCCATGGACCGTCACACATTTGCACGTTCCCTCACCACAGCGACAAACTGCTACCAATTGCGAGGTGGAAGATGTCCATGTTTGCTTGGCAGAAGGTGTTGGCAAGCATTTGTGCTTGCTTGCTTGGATCCATACGCATCCAGGCCACCCTGCATTTCTTTCGGCTTCCGATCAAGATGCCCTTTATTCTCTGTGTGTGCAGTGTGATGGTTGGCCTCCCAAAGGCTCCAAGCGAGGGCTTGGTGTTGTTCAAGAGTGGAAACCTGCTAGGGGTGAGCCTTGCGATTTGCGTGCTTTTCAGCTTTCGGACCTCGGCCTCCAAGTGGTGAAGCAGTGCTCTCGCATTGAACATCAACAAAGTCTAAAACCGCATAACTGGCACGTCCACCATGAGGGGGCTTATAACAATGTGTTGAACGAAGGCACAGACCCAATCCCATTTTTTAAACTTCAGCAAGAGGTAGCCATAAGAGTTGTCCCAACCTTGGCCTCTTGTGTTGACGGGCCACGGCAATGGTGGTCCCTGAATTTTAATTTGGTTGAAGACCCGTTTAATTTGAAAGCATTTGAAAAGCGCTGGGTGCACGCTGAGGAATTGTGTTTTGAAGCGGGCTATGGGCACACAGGTGATGGCGCGAAGTGTACAAAGCCCGTAAACCCACCATATGTGGAATACATGTTAAAAGTTCAACCATTGGGTGAGGGTGATGTTTTTATTGATTTTGGGCATGGTAGTGGGCTTCCGTGTTTTCAAGTTGCTGCTCGACCGGGGCCTAAGGCGTATGGTGTTGATTGTCAAGCAACTCAAGTGGCAAGGGCCCAGTTTATGTGGAGCCTTTTTGGGTCCCCAAAGACTGTGGGGTTCAAAAAAATTGATCTCCATGACATAGATAAGTTGCAAGAATGGGTTGCAAGTGTTTGGCCCGCTCCCGGTCACCGTTGCTTGGTATGGGTTGCAAACCTCATATTTGAAGAAGAGTTGAACAACAAGTTGCGCATCTTCTTCGAAAAATTGGATACCAAGGGTGTTAGCCTTGCAATATGTTCAATGAAACCATTTGTCTCCCCTCGGTTGCCGAGGTACCAGCAAAAGGGCTGGCCCTATGAAACCATTAAAAGTCCTCCACTCCCGGGGTGCTGGAATTCTTGGGGAAATGTTGAACATCATTTTTGGGTTGCAACCCACAACAAGAACACACTCAATATCAATGAATTTGATTTCCCAGTAGTTGAGGATATTATTGATTGTGATGTGGATGCTAATGAGCAGGTTGATGCTAGTGATAGCTCTGCTCCTTGCACACGTTCTAAAAAGAGCAGTGTAAGGGGAGGTGCGGCAGGGCTATCACTAGCATCACTGCTTGCTCAATTGCATTTGAAAGTTGTAGATTGCGGCATATCGTCGGGCAAGGAAGTTTTGCAGTGCTTTTTCCTCACTGCTGCTTATTTTTTTAAGAATGGCATGGATGCCGATGCTATCAAAAAAAAGGTGAAATCGCTCATATTGAAAGAGCCATGGAAAAAGTTTTGCAAAGGCTTGACTGCTACTGCAGAGCGCAAAGCTTGGAGTGAACATCTAAATGAACCGAATAGTAAGGGAGGCGAGCAATTGCTTCCTCTCATCTCACATTTACTTGGGGAGCCGGTCGTCATGATCTCACTCACAAACGGCCTTGTGGTGAGGCTGTACGATGCCACTTTGAACGAGGCACAAGAGCCAATCGTACGCGATGGTGGTTTGGACAACGGGTGTATTTATTTCTGGACAAAAACGAGGGAAAAGCCGAACAGCAAACCTGCCAAGAAGCAGCCGAAGAAGGAGAAGAGGAAGAAAGTTCCATATACTGAAATGAAACATCCGATTTTCTTTTGGCAAGATGCCGGTGGTGGTCATTATGTTGCCTTGGTACGTATTCCGAGATGAACTACTTACATTGGGCGTGCTTTTCTGGCGTTGTTGGCCCTTTTTTGCGTTTGGCCATTGATCATTCTTTTGGGCCTCCGTGGCTCGCCCATTGGCGGTGGTTTTGGGCCTCTTAGGCTTGGCCATTGATTTTGGTATTGCCCCTTTGTGGGCGGGCTGATTGATCATGGTTTTGGGCCTCTCCGGCTTGGCCATTGCTAGTGGTTTTGGGCCTCTCTGGCTTGGCCATTGGTGGTGGTTTTGGGCCTCTTAGGCTTGGCCATTGATTTTGGTATTGCCCCTTTGTGGGAGGGCTGATTAATCATGGTTTTGGGCCTCTTAGGCTTGGCCATTGCTAGTGGTTTTGGGCCTATTGGGCTTGGCCATTGGTGGTGGTTTTGGGCCTCTTAGGCTTGGCCATTGATTTTGGTATTGCCCCTTTGTGGGCTGGGTGAATGATGATGGTTTTGGGCCTCTCCGGCTTGGCCATTGCTAGTGGTTTTGGGCCTCTCTGGCTTGGCCATTGGTGGTGGTTTTGGGCCTCTTAGGCTTGGCCATTGATTTTGGTATTGCCCCTCTATGGGTTTGGTGAATGATGATGGTTTTGGGCCTCTCCGGCCATTGGTGGTGGTTTTGGGCCTCTTAGGCTTGGCCATTGATTTTGGTATTGCCCCTTTGTGGGCTGGGTGAATGATGATGGTTTTGGGCCTCTCCGGCTTGGCCATTGCTAGTGGTTTTGGGCCTATTGGGCTTGGCCATTGGTGGTGGTTTTGGGCCTCTTAGGCTTGGCCATTGATTTTGGTATTGCCCCTCTATGGGTTTGGTGAATGATGATGGTTTTGGGCCTCTCCGGCCATTGGTGGTGGTTTTGGGCCTCTTAGGCTTGGCCATTGATTTTGGTATTGCCCCTTTGTGGGCTGGGTGAATGATGATGGTTTTGGGCCTCTCCGGCTTGGCCATTGCTAGTGGTTTTGGGCCTATTGGGCTTGGCCATTGGTGGTGGTTTTGGGCCTCTTAGGCTTGGCCATTGATTTTGGTATTGCCCCTTTGTGGGCTGGGTGAATGATGATGGTTTTGGGCATCTCCGGCTTGGCCATTGCTAGTGGTTTTGGGCCTCTCTGGCTTGGCCATTGGTGGTGGTTTTGGGCCTCTTAGGCTTGGCCATTGATTTTGGTATTGCCCCTTTATGGGTTTGGTGAATGATGATGGTTTTGGGCCTCTCCGGCCATTGGCGGTGGTTTTGGGCCTCTTAGGCTTGGCCATTGATTTTGGTATTGCCCCTTTGTGGGCGGGCTGATTGATCATGGTTTTGGGCCTCTCCGGCTTGGCCATTGCTAGTGGTTTTGGGCCTATTGGGCTTGGCCATTGATGGTGGTTTTGGGCCTCTTAGGCTTGGCCATTGATTTTGGTATTGCCCCTTTATAGGTTTGGTGAATGATGATGGTTTTGGGCCTCTCCGGCCATTGGTGGTGGTTTTGGGCCTCTTAGGCTTGGCCATTGATTTTGGTATTGCCCCTTTGTGGGCGGGCTGATTGATCATGGTTTTGGGCCTCTCCGGCTTGGCCATTGCTAGTGGTTTTGGGCCTATTGGGCTTGGCCATTGGTGGTGGTTTTGGGCCTATTGGGCTTGGCTATTGATTTTGGTATTGCCCCTTTATGAGTTTGGTGAATGACGATGGTTTTGGGCCTCTCCGGCTTGGCCATTGCTAGTGGTTTTGGGCCTATTGGGCTTGGCCATTGGTGGTGGTTTTGGGCCTCTTAGGCTTGGCCATTGATTTTGGTATAGCCCCTTTGTGGGCTGGGTGAATGATGATGGTTTTGGGCCTCTCCGGCTTGGCCATTGCTAGTGGTTTTGGGCCTCTCTGGCTTGGCCATTGGTGGTGGTTTTGGGCCTCTTAGGCTTGGCCATTGATTTTGGTATTGCCCCTCTATGGGTTTGGTGAATGATGATGGTTTTGGGCCTCTCCGGCCATTGGTGGTGGTTTTGGGCCTCTTAGGCTGGGCCATTGCTAGTGGTTTTGGGCCTATTGGGCTTGGCCATTGGTGGTGGTTTTGGGCCTATTGGGCTTGGCCAGTGGTGGTTGTTTTGGGCCTTTGGGTCTGGTGAATGATGATGGTTTTGGGCCTCTGTGGTTGTTGCTAAGGTTGTTAGGCATGGCCATTGATTGTGGTTTCGGGCCTTTGTGGGCTTGGCCACGTCTCACGAACATTTGTGCAACATAAGTGTGTACATTTGGAAGGATGCAAAACATTCAAACCAGTTCTCAATAGTTTGTTAGATGAATCTGCATTTTGGCCTAATTGTGGCACTCATTGTGCGTGTTCCAACCACTGCATTGGGCTTGCTTGGTCTTTTGCATGCCAAAGGGAGTGCCCTCCTCACAATGTGTAACGCGCCTTGAGGTTTTGCATGAGGACACCATTTGATGTTTGCCTCAACACTGTATGCAACGGCGGCGTATGTTAGTGTTAGTAGTTTTCAGGTTATTGAATATTCCTGGGTATAGCATGCTATCGTCAAAGAGACCGTATTTTATAAAGGGCCCAAACCACCTTGATTGTTTTAGGAGACCCAACTTGGATGCGTGGGAGGTAGTATGCGTGGGAGGTAGAGTAAAATCTAGGCGGAATTGTTCACTGACATACAATGGCGCAATGGCACTTGCACACCATATGCATGTGTACACGGCGCACACAAAGTTGGTTAGTGTCTGCTGCAATGGATGTGGTACAGCCAATGCGAAGAGACAACATTCGAAACGGGGGATTGAAGGCCCTCGGGAAAAACATTGCAACTTAGCTGTGGTAATATCAAGGGACACTGCCACATATACAAGAGCATTGGGATTCTTTTTTAAGTGTAAGGGGAGCCTCCTAACAAGCAAAAAATTTATGTGCACACCCCCCAATTCTGATCTTTCCAAAAAATTTGGAGTGAGTGAGTCAGTTAGTAAGTGAGCGAGCGAGCGAGCGAGGGGCGGAGGGACGGAGGTACAAAAGGTAGGGGGTACGTGCATTTTTGTGCATGTAAGTATGTGCAAATGAACAGGAGCAAAAATGCACTGAACCAGGAGCAAAAATGCACTGAAACTGGAAGCAAAAATGCACTGAAACCAGGAGCAAAAATGCACTGAAACCAGGACCAAAAATGCACTGAAACCAGGAGCAAAAATGCACTGTCCTCTTTGCCAACCCCAGACCCTGCTGTGCGTGTGTGTGCGCATGTTGTGCACCCATTTGTGTGTATCTGTCTTCAGGATCTCATCTTGCAAACATGGGACGCTACACAGTCGAGCAGGCACGGATTCGGAGAAAAATGGCGCCTACCAAGCCTTTGAAGCGGCGAAGAGCTAGGCCGGGGAGTGCTGCAGTGCGTCAAATCAAGTCCCTCCAGACTTCGACAAATTTGTTGATCCCAAAGAAGCCATTTGGCCGATGTGTTCGAGAGATCGCCCAAGAAATGAAGTATGACGTTCCTTTTACCAAGGAGGCAATGGAAGCCATTCAAGTAGCCGCAGAGGCGTTCTTGACTGACATGTTTAAAAGTATGGTGGTCTTTGTTTCGCTTGCTTTCCATTTGAAGCTTGAACAACGCTGTGGGAACCAATCGATTTGGTGCGCATGTTTGTCTGCTTTGTTCATGTTTATGTGTTTGGCTTTGGCATCAAACCACATGCTCTTGCTCTGCAGGTTGTATTGTGTATGCTACACATGCAAAGCGCGCTACCATCAAGCCTGAGGACATGAAGTTGGCTGCTGCGAAGGGATCAGGTCTCCATTAATGGAAAAAACCTGTTGTATTGTATGGTTTTAACGAGCCACGACGTCTGTCTGGTTACCACATTGACCATTCATGAGATCTGGTATCACAGTTCCAACCCTGCTTCTGCTTAAGACAGCTCGGTCTTGCACACAGATCTTCACCTGTTAGCAGACCCCCCCCCCCCCTCCTCCTGGCCTCAGCCATTTCCCCATGATGATACAATTATGCTTTTGTTTGTCCTTGACTTGAACTCCACCTGCCAAATTTCATTTCTACTGCCCCCAGATGAGATTTTTTTGCATTCCCTACCCCTCCTGAATGGGATTTGTGCTTTTCTGGCAGCTGATAGTTTTTGCCTATCTTGCCCCCACCGCATGCAATTACTGACAGTCGGCTGACAGTTTTTGCCCCCCCCCCCCCCCCCCACTGTACGGGACTTCTGCATTCCTTCTCGAAACCGGAGGCGTCAGCAGATACCACTACTACGGTGTGCACTTCATGTGACTTCACAAGCCAAAAATCAACAACAAACTCTGGAGTGAATGTGGTGTGGGTGGGTGGATAGGAATGGTTTCCCCCAAACCTCACGTATATTTGTGCCCTGAGCACCGCATCACAGGAGCATGGCAGTTGGATGGTGAATGTCTGGTGGAGATGCGCACTCACTGAGAGTTTCCAATAAAGACTTAAATGGCAGTGCAGAGTGCTGGAGTTCACAGAATTTTGGACCAATTAGTTGAATTCGTTGCATCATACACATCTGCCCTTCCTCTACAATCTTCTATTTGTCCATACTCAATTTCTCTTCAGCCATGTGCCAACCCCCCTCCCCCCCCCCCCAAACGATTCACCCCGATTTGTTGTTCAGGGGGCTGCAGGATTGAACACCAGAAAAAGGCATGTTATGGGTGGGAATTCTTCAGCTGACATACTTCAGTGTCACAGTGGTCTGGCCCCCCATGCATTTGTTTTGTTTGTTAACAGCTCCGCACTGATTTCTGGTGGCAAAGTGTGCTGCTTGTTTGAGCCAGGGGTCAGAATTGACAGCACAGACCCTGGTGGATCTCAGCAAGCGCTAATTGCAGAACGACACCCTCACCTTTCGACGGACGACAAATTGTGTACACTGTGTGTCCAATACCTCAAATCGTCCCCTTTCTTTGCGAAAACATCACCAGGAATAACATTGCCTGCAACACCAGAATATTTTGCCCAATCAACCACCGCTGTTACTCCTGCCAAGAACAAACCCGACTGAACCAAGACAGCCTGGAGCCCGCAAACATATTGCAAAGAATGTGACTGTGGACATCTCTTATGATTCACAGACTGGGTATTTGCAATGATCAATGGTGATGTGAACAAGCATATTCCCTCTTGGGCATTGTAGCCACAGACAGTGTTTCTGGAAATTACTTGGCAGCTTTTGCAATTGTGTTGCACTTTTTGCATCTGAGCTTGCCGCAGGGGGCTCTCGTGAGTTGCAGACTGAACCAAATGCAGGAACCAGCGATCAATTGCGGGCATTTGCAAGTGTTGTGCTTTGAGTTCACTGGACCGGGTCAAGGGATTAAGGCAATCAACAGATCAGAGCACTGGCGGCGGCGGTGGTGGAAGAAGGAATTGCAGTGGGACCATAATTAGCAAGCAATGGTCCCGATATGGAGGTGGACACGCTGCTAGTACCACAACTGAGGGCAAGAATCCTGAGTAACTCGCACTGTTCTCGTGGCTGAAGCCCTATGAGAGAACTAGCAATCAACCATGGGCTGCTGAGAGTGTTGTGCCCTGAGCTTTGTCTGCCAGCCTCAAATCGAACCAGCAAATAGCCAAGCCTGTGATTAGTGCACTGGCAAAGCAGGTGGTGGAGGGTAGAATTTGACTTCAATTGCATGTGTGGCATGCTGGCCTGAGGGTTGTTAAAAACAGCAAACATGGAAGACATAGCAAGCAGTGTGACGGTGGCATCGGAATCTCGCAATTATGGAAAGCTGATTCGGCCAGATCGTGTAACCATCATTCTTTTGCATCACGACACGGCACAGTGTTTAATTGATTCATGCCTTTGCAATACATCTGCTGTGCGGTACCAATTTTCACATCTTTGGACCGAAGGATTGCAATTTGATGTGTTAGGTAAATTATTGATGCGCCAATTGGACTACGAATTTTTTTTCATTTTTGGTTGATTATTTGCTTTGTGAAGTTGATGATAGGATTTTTTGTGCATTTTGCGTACTGCCCGATGCGTCATTTTCATTCAAATATGCAACACAGCGGCCAATGATGGTGTACGGAACAATTGTATGCCGGTGGGGTCCAAAAGTTCAATGAATGCGAATCTTCTAAAGCAAGGCACATGAAGTGCTTTTTTGGCCCCAATTTTGTGGTTTCTCCCGCAACCAATGAGGGATTGATGGTACAAAAGGTTGTGTTGATTGCTATGTGATTGGTGCCAATACAAAGTGTCAATCGGTTTACGCATGTATTTAGGTTTTCTTTAGCAGCAATGGGGAAAAATTCACCGAGCAAGAAGGCCCATCAAAAATGGAACAACAAAAGGTGGAAGATGAAGAAGAACCTTTTGGCCTACATGCCGGGGGAAGACACAGCTTCCCAGATGTTCATAAAGCATCATGTAGCATGTGCAGGCATTATTTCTCAAGACGATGATAGGAGCACGGCAAGTGCTAGCCAAAGTGCTTGCCACGCTCCGCCTGGGAATGCTCATATGGCGGTGGCGGCGACCCCACCGTCCAACTTGGATCATGTGCATATGCCGTATGCACAAACTGATGCCGCGGAACATGGTTCCATCGCCCAAGATACACGGGTGGTGGTGATGAACACCCAACAGTTGCCAATGGACATGCAAGGAGAGTCTTGTTCACCCCTTTGTTCGGCAGCGGCGGACATAGTGGACGCGCAATCCGGACATGATAAATACCATACCATATGGTACACGGGATCATCTTCTGCTTGTATGGATACCCTCAGAAGCCATGATGCTTCCGGCGACGGAGCATTTTCAGCCGGGGCCACATTGTATCCATTCCCAAGGTTGCTGGACAAGATGCCACCTTGTTTCCATTTATTAGAAAATTTCATCGACGATGGATTTGAAAATGTTCTCATTTCTGTGTGTGATGACGTTTGTGTGTGGAATCAGCACACCGGACGCGGCCAACAATCATATGGCCGTATTTTCGACTTTTCGACGTTGCAATTATCTACCTCTCCTTTGGGATTAATTAACTCGCTTCCCAAGGCTTTATATGACTTATGGCAATGGTTGCTTTGTCACTTGCCATCAATCAATTTGGCATCACTCCTGATCGTATTCTATCCTCCTGGCCGTGGAATAAGGTGGCATACCGACCTGTACCCACAAAACGGGAGGGAAGGATACGGCAAACACGTTGTGGGAGTGTCTTTGCTAAGCGACACCGTTTTGTGGTTTCGCAATCGCGATGGGCACGAGGTGAGTGTCTTTGTGCCCCGTAGGTCAATGTACCTATTTTATGGTCCTCTTCGTTACGAGTGGCAACATTCCATAAGGAATTGTGCCCCAGAAGAGTCCATGGGGCCAAGATACGCACTTACTTTTCGTGACGATTAGGGTGCATGCTTGATGCATCCACCTTGAAGATTGCGGATGAGCCGTGTCATCATATATCACCATGTAGGGTGGCGACCATCGCCGTGTTGACAAGGAATCATGTATTCTCATTATTTGGCTGATCATTTTATGGTATTGTTAAATCACATTAGTAAGTGCTTGCTGCATGGTTCTTTGGTTAAGGAATAAAGAGGTTGATTGAAAAAAAATTGCACAAGAGGTTCAAGACTAAAAATGCCTAATCAATGCAAATGCAGACTTTTCATTGGGGTTTCAAAATACAGGCAATGATGTTATTTGCAAAACAACTTAAACCCAAGTTCCATGGCTATAAGAGTTTCAAATTCCCATTTTTGAAACAAAGTATCTTGTTAATTGACGTTGGTCACAAAGCAACCATTGAAGCAAAGAAAACAAATTTCTAGTAGATTTTCTAAAGCGCAATGCAACTTTTGGGCTGTGGGTAATGTTGCAAGAATGATGCCGAGCAGATGTTGAAATGATACGAACCAACAAGCACAAAGTAAAAAGCCCTTAGGTTTGTTTTAGCTCTTCGAAAGACACGCACGGTACTCCTCAAAAAGCAATGATGGTTCTTCTCAAAATCAATGATTCAAATAAACGAACTGGTTCACTAAAAAAATTTTGAAGGAAATCTCTAGTGCAACCTCCAAAGCTAGCAAAAACGCAACTTTGATCTGCCTTGTTGGCAATCTTGCATGCTCGATGGGTTGCTTCCTGGGGGCCGCTTTTCTTCGGAAGCGCAAATGTTCCCAAGGAGCAGACGTGGTGTTTGTCAGGATCAATCATGCAAGCATTAGTAAAGCCCCTAAGACTCCAAAAATGCAACTTTTGTCGAAGTTGTAGGTATCTTTGTTGCCACCGTGGGCACCCTTTCTAGAAAATATGCAAAGTACTAAGCAAAAAGTGAAAAAATAGCATTTTTCTGTTTTGGCTCCTCAGGAGCCAGGGTCGGTGCTCCTCAGGAGCCAATTTGCTCCTCAGGAGCAGGGTCGGTGCTCCTCAGGAGCTTTGGCTCCTGAGGAGCCAGGGTCGGTGCTCCTCAGGAGCGCCCTCAGGGTCGGAGCTCCTCAGGAGCCAGGGTCGGTGCTCCTCAGGAGCTCCCCAGGGTCGGAGCTCCTCAGGAGCCAGGGTCGGTGCTCCTCAGGAGCAGGAGCCAGGGTCGGCTCCTGCCAGGAGCGGCCATCTCCCACCACCCCTCCAGACGGCCTTCGGGGCCCTGTCGCAGGAGGAAGTGGTCTCTCAGCCTCAGCCTGTGAAGAGGAAGAGAGAGAACGAGAGCGAGAAGGATGCTGGAGGAGAAGCAGACGAAGGAGAGGAACAAGGGCAAGACCTGACGAGTATCCCTACCTTCGAAGGCGCACCAAGCGCTTCTGGCCTCCACGCATCACCCTCTCCCATAACCACCACACTCCCAGCCGCAGCAACATCCACTTCCACAACCAACCTACCTATGGCAGAGGGCACAGGCTTTACTGGCATGCCTCCCTACCCCGCCTATGGTATGGGCCCACCAACCACTGCGCTCCATGAGGCAACTACTGCCAGTGAGCCTGTGGCTTCCAGCGCTGCGCCGCGATGGTATGCAGCTGACTATCCCCATCCACTCCACGCCACTGGAACCTACATGGAAGTTCCTGGGTATGCTCCTGGTTGTGCACCTGGGTATGCACCCTTGAGTGGGTTGAGGAGAGGACCAGAGTCTCTGGGAGGCAGGAGTAGAGGATCGGGAAGATCCTCCAACAGGTCCCTGACGCGGTCGGAGATCAACGAGGTGCTCCGAGGAGCCACTTCGCAAATCGTGAGCGACCTCACGCAAGAGATCAGGGAGAAACTGGAGCCCCTGATGATCCCGTCCCATGCGTCACCTACGATGGTGGGAATGTCACCCCACCGAGTACAGGCTAACATCCTGGCGGCAGGGTTGACAAATACCCTGGGGAGCCTAAGGAGCCGACCGATGCCGACTCCTGCAGCAGTGCCGAGAAGTCCATTCGTCCCGAGAACGGCCCAGCCGCCCTACAGCCACGTGACGAACTCGACGAGGGCCGAGCTGGACCAGCTGGGGCTGACAGCCCTAAGGGCTATGGTGGACGTGGAGCCTTATGGCTCCAGTGATCTAGGCGGAGACCCCTCCGACGACGGGCCGCCGTCGATGGATTCTTCTTCGCCATCGGATGACGAAGACCCTGAGGACCCCGAGGACCTCAAGGGTAAGAAGAAGAAGAAGAAGAAGAAGAAGACCCGACGCCCTGAAGGACGCCCAGC
The DNA here is from genome assembly GCA_964036045.1 of Eutreptiella sp. 'Long Island Sound 2002'. NCBI lineage: Eukaryota > Euglenozoa > Euglenophyceae > Eutreptiales > Eutreptiaceae > Eutreptiella > Eutreptiella sp. 'Long Island Sound 2002'. The sequence goes on from OZ038382.1 coordinate 66,369,523, forward strand.
TCAGGAGGCGAAGGCTATAGCCACCTCCAAGATAGTGGTGAACCTGCCTGAGTTCACAGGCAAGGACCTCAGCGAGTTCGCTGAGAACTTTGGCCGGTTCCTACGTCTGACCGGCCAAACCCACGCGAGTGGGCGAGTGAAGTGCGACCTGCTCCTGCAGTGCTGCAAGACCAAATACCTGGAGAAGCAGGTCAGGCAGATCGTCACTAACTCCGCCACCTTTGCCGACGTGTTGGTTGCCCTGGAGAGGCAGTACCCAACATACGAGACCGACCTCTCCATCAGGGCCGAGATCCAGAACCTGCCCGTGCTGCCCAACAACCCCAAACCTGGCAGGGTCTCCGAGCTGTTGGCTGATCTGGATCACTGGGCTGGACGACTGACGCCCGGTTCCTACAGCAGCGACGACCTGCTGTTTTGGTTGTGCTCCAAGCTCCCCCGAGAGCTATGGGACGAGTGCCGTTTGACGGCTGAGCGCAAGGCTAGATCCCTCCGCTACGAGGATCTATGCGTGCTGCTCCTGGAGATGGCGCTGGAGAAGGAGAGCGACCAGCACCTGAACCACTACCGTCCTGGTGGTGCAGGTTCTGGAGGCAAAGGGTACCAAGGGTCCCGACCTGGGCAGGGGACTACCCCCAAACACGCCCACGCCCGCCTAATGGAGAACGTGAAGGAGCTATTCTGGTTTGATACCAGAGATGAGCAGGGCCACCTGCAGCACGCCTCTGACTGCGAGCAGCGAGACTGCTTCGTCGTCCAGGGGAAGCAGCAGGAGAAGATCACCGGCGCCAAAGTGAAGCTGCCGGATCATTACCGCTGCACCATCACGTGTGCATTCTGCGGTAAGCGGAAGCACTACGAGGATGAGTGCTACCATAAGCAACGCCTATCGGCGAAGCTTAAGGGGGAAGATCCTGGCAAAAGCTCAGGCAAAGGTGGAGGCAAGGCCAAAGGCAACGACTCCGGCAAGGGCAAGTCGAAAGGACGTGGTCAAGGTGGTCAAGACAAGGGTCAAGGTGGACGAGGAGGAGGCGCTAACCGCCAGAACGACAACAAGAACAAGGACAAGAACGGAGGTAACCCCAACCCTAATCCAGGGGGGAACTCCGAGCCCTCTGGAGGGCAGTCTGGACCCACCACACGCTCACAGACGCAGGCCCAGCAAGAACAAGGAGCCAAGCGTGAGCATGAAGGTGGTGATGACGGCAACGCCAAGAAGAGAAGCCGTTTCATGAGGATGGCCCGCAAATTGCGGAACAAGGGGTTCGAGGTGACCTGTCCCGCGGAATTCTGACGGGGACGCTCTGGTGGCACCCATGACCTGGTGTTTTGCGTACGTATCCGACTAGGGGGACGTGAATACCTGGGGCTACTGGATACTGGCGCCACAATATCTATAGTGGCCAAGAAAATTTTACCTTGTGGGAGCCTTAAGAACACCATGACCACCGCCGCTATACGCATGGGGGATGGACATGTGGTGCACAGCTGCGGGGACTGTGAAGTGGAGGTACCTATGGGCTCTCGAACTATCGCCCATCGGTTCTATGTGATGGACACTGAGGCCTTCGACTTTGTACTGGGTACTGACTTCTTCGGGCAGCACTCCCAGATACAATTCCTGACGCTGCAAGCGCCCTACCTCCTGTACGTGGACCACGGCAGTGGCAGAGAGTCTGTGCCACTGGAGCAGTCGGAACATACCTCGAGTTACCTGAGACTATCGAAGGAGGAGCCCTCGAACATGATGGCGGACTCCAAAACTGAGGACTATCAACTATTGGGGGAAGTCCTAGACCAAGGTCTGAAGGAGTTGGGTTACTCTCGAGAAGACCTAAGTGTGGAGCTGTTCGCCAGCGACAAGCAGCATGTACTGGACCTATACTGCAGCAAGGGGAAGAACTGCAGCTACAAATTTTACTGGCCCTCTTTCGGGATGGCCTACGGGAACCCCAGATTCAGCGAACTGGGGAAGGTGCTGACCAAGGTGGCCTTGGAACGTTCCCGTATGGTCCTGTGTTCCCCCGATTGGGGAGCCCATGGGGGCAACGAGTACTGGCGAACCCTCCTTGACAAGCTGACTATCAGCTCGGTGCCATTACCTGATGAGGCCATCTACGTGCCTCTGGGACGCAAGACGCCCATTGGGAAGCCCGGATGGGGGAGTATGCTCAGCGTGGTGGACGGAAGTCTTACCACCATTCCCTGGGAAGACCTGGACCCTACTCTGGTCCAGGCTATACAACGAGAAAGCGATGGACTCGCCTTGGGTGACTTGGAGGATTGCCTACGACCTCAAGATGCTGTTGAGACTACACCCGGAGGAGATGAGTACGTCGTGACTGACACCAACGCCCCCAACTCTCCCTGTCATGTACCTGTTCCTGATGGAGTCTCTGAGTGTGGACTATCTGAGCTACCTAGCTCTATCCACTCAGACAGCGAAACTGAGCACGACGCCTTCTTCGTGCAGACCGCGGTGGAGGAAGTGGAGAACGCCGAGTACGTCGCCCCACTAAAACCCCTACTCTCCATGAGGGTGGAAGACCCCGTGGATGAAGAGCTGGACCCTCGATCCAGGCTCAGGGAGTATGTGGATTCCAAGAGGAAGTTGGTGGCGAAAAAGCTATGCTACGCGAAGCCTACCCGCAGCTCATGGCCACTGAAGCAAGGACGTATGGGAGACCTATCCCAACTGAAGGAGGACCTGGAACAGAAGATCACCACCTGACAAAGGGAGGTAGATCTCAAGCTCATGAAGAGCGTATGGGGTGCCCATGTGAGGACCCCAGAGGAGGACGACCTCTCGGAGGAATGTGTATGTGAACCCCCTCGAGCGTGCCTATGTTGCCATCGTCCACCGGAGATGGTCGAGCAAGACCTTCTATATGCCTACCAAGGGCTGAAGGATGCTACCGCGGGCGAAGAGTCGGTGGAGGACCACCTCCCGACGTCTATTCAAGGGGCAAGCAACTTACACTCCGACGAGGACATGGAGGACAAGATCAAGGTATTGGACCCGCGGGTACAGAAGCTGATAAGGACCTATCTGGAGGTGTTCGGAGAACTACCCCCTCCAGCCTCATGCGACAAGCTGGTACAGATGGACCTCAAGCTGAAACCCGAGTTCGTGGGTCATAAGATTCGGAGGAGACCCTATCCAGCTCCTAAAGAGCAGGCCGACGAGATCGAGCGACAGATACAAGAATGTATCGACGCTGGCCTAGTCCTGGAGTACAAGGACGGGGACTACCCCCTACACTGCAGCCCCTGTTTCCTGGTGGCTAAACCTGGGTCTTCAGCCAAACGGCTGGTAGTGGACTATGGAGAGCTGAACAAGAAGACGCTGAACCACTCAGGGTCCATTCCCAATATGGAGTCTACCCTGGAGAAGATAGCCTCCTGTCGCTACAAGACCAAGATGGACAAGCGAAGTGGATTCTGGCAAGTGGATCTGACGCCCAACGCGCAGGAACTACTGGCCTTCATCACCCCTCAGGGGAGGGTATTCAAGTGGAAGGTCATGCCATTTGGCGTGGCTAACGCACCCGCTCTGTTCCAAGAGCTGATGAACAAGATCTTGTCCATCCTACGAAGGAGACCTAAGCTGCAGGAGCTCATATCCCATGGGGCCCAGATGGAGGCTCACATCGACGATGTATGCCTCGGGACCAATACCCAGGAGGATCACCTAACCCTCTTGGGTGAGTTGTTTGCGGTCTGCCAGGAGAACCACACACGACTCAAGCTGGAGAAGTGTGAGTTCATGCAAGAGACCATGCAGTACTTGGGGTTTGACGTTGGCTATGGGTGGTGGACCCCAGCGGCCTCTAAGGCCAAACCCTTGATGGATGCCAAGGTACGACACGAAGACCCCAAGAAAGGACTTCATGATGTACGCAGTTTCATTGGGGCGTGCAACTTCTATCGCCGCCACATCAAAAACTTCACCTACACCAGCGCTGTACTGACTGACTTGATCAAGAAGAGTACTACTTGGCGCTGGGGCCCACAAGAGCAACAAGCGTTTGACGAGCTCAAAGACAAGGTAGCCAACGCTAAGTGCTTGGGCGTGCCTAGAGCCCAAGGGGAGATAATCCTGGTGACCGACGCCAGCAATGTGGGCGGTGGTGGAACGTTGTTCCAATGGCAAGCACTAGAGAAGGAGGAGTTCGACTCGGCCATTTCCCAATGGGGGACGGAAGGTCTCAACCGAGATGGAACCCTCAAGCACAGCTACCCTGCCGACAAGTGGGTCCTAGTACCTCTGGGCCACTGGAACTGGAAGTGGAACCAGGCCAGGGGGAACTACTCCACCTATGAGCAGGAACTGCTCGCGGGTATGCTGGTGCTATCCTCTCAAGCACGACTGTTGGGGAGTAACCCTGTGGTCTGGCTATGCGACCAAGAACCGGTCCGCAGTTTCCAGAAGGGTCCCCCACCTGAGAAGGCCAAGCTACGGCGCTGGTGGACCTACCTCAGTCAACTACGACTGACGGTACACCATATCCAGGGAGTGAAGAACGAGTGTGCCGACTACATCAGCCGCAACAACTTCGACGCCCTGATTGGTGCCCCGTCTGAAGCGCTGGCTAAGGAGGCGTTCAGCCGTATGGACGTACATCTGGACCTGAACATGACCATGATACGCCCCCTGGATGGACTCCAACAATCGGAGTACCTACAGGAGTTTGGGGATATCTACCGGCGCCTGGAGAAACGCCTTGAACCCCTCCTGGTCAACCAAGACCAGTGGAAGCGGGACAAGAGCTACCTCTGGCACGAGGACCGCATCGTGGTGCCTAGTGACCGAGTCCCAGCGCTGCTGAAGTGGACCCATGAGTCCAGTGGTCATGTGGGTGCTGACCGTACCCTGAGGCTGTTCAGGCAGTGGTTCCACACTACGTGGACTGACGACCAACTGCGGAAGACACTCCAGCCTATCGTGGACAAGTGCCCGTGCAGGTCCTGTAAACCAGGGGATATCAGGGACAGAGGTCTCTACTCGACCCTGCCCATCCCACACTGTGCTAACAGTGTTCTATACGTGGACTACACGGAGATGCCGAAGTTCGGGGGCTATGACTTCGCCCTCGTGGTAACCTGTGGGTTGACCAGGTTTACCAGGGTGTTCCCATGTACCAAGCACATTACCGGAGAGGAGACTATCAAGATACTCCTGGAGGAGTGGTTTTGTGTCTATGGGGCGCCCAAGGAGATCAACTCCGATGAGGACGTACGAGTAGGCTCAGATACTGGCTGGTACAAGAGGGTCCTGAGATCCCTCAATGTCCAGGTGTCTACGGGGATTCCCTACTCTCATACGAGCAACCCCCTATGTGAGCGACAGATTCGTGTCCTGAAGGAGAACGTCAGGATATGGTGCAAAACTGAACGCACCAGAGACTGGGTGAGACTACTCCCCGTCATATCCTTGATGATGAACTCCCAGGAGAGTTCAGCTACTGGCCTTCTCGCCACATGAGCTATTCATGGGGCGCCCGGCATGGTTCCTACATGCCCCCTATCCTGAGGACACCCATTCTTCTGTGGGTGAATGGGTCCAAGAGCAACAAGCGAAGGTGGACAAGGCCAAGGCTATGCTCCAGAGAGTGAGGGAGCGTCAGTGGAACAAGAAGAACAAGCACCGTGTACCGGCCACCTACCAAGAGGGGGACTGGGTGCTGGTGCACCACAGTCGACTACCCGCCTGGCCACGCTCTACCAGCGATGACCCATACTTCGGGCCGTACAAGATTCTATCTGTGGACGGTCACCGTATCACTGTGCGGTGTTCCCCCCGACTAGGGGGGACCCTGGTGTGCGCTGCTCAACACCTGAAGCGCTACCATGATCCTGAAGACCTCTGTGGGGAGGAGTGGGAGCTGAACGACGAGGAAATCGCCGCTCTGGACCTATAAGGGGCTGCCAGCCCTATGGAAGTCGAAGGTGAACTCCCCGACATGAACGCCGAGGAGATGGCTAAGGAGGGCTTCTACCTGATGAAGTCTGTCCTACGCCACCGCTATCGCCAGGGTTGGCGCTTCCTCACCCTCTGGGAAGGGTTTGGAGTCGAAGAGGCCACCTGGGAGCCTTTCTCTGCATTTGTTCTACCTGAGGGACGCCTAAACTCAGTTCTGGTTGACTACTTGTCCCAGAACAACCTTGGTGAGTTGTTGAGGCTCGCTGAGACGCTTGCCTCCAAGACTAAAGCTAGGGACTGAACCTTACCCTTACCTGCCAAAGCGTATGTGTGAGTGTGCTATTCCTAAGGTCCTGAGAGCAAGCCGCAGAAGTGGTGTCCTAATTATACCCAAGTCTGCGCCCTTGCTAAACCTGGAGGGTTGGCTTATTGATGCCACGGGGTACGCCCCGGGTCTCCCCTCCCCTATGCGCCCAATTTCTGTGCTGGCGCAAAACCTTGGGGGAATACCCAGCGTGCTAATCCAGGTATTGTTTTCCCTACCTATCTGTCTACTACAGGGAGGGGTGGCCAAAAGCTATGAAGGCATGCAAAACGCCTGTTTGCTATGTGGCCAAAACACTGACCTAACCACTGCCACAGCCCACCAACCCCGCTAAAATTGCAGGAAAAGGGTGGGACAGTGACACACCCCCTACAGGTCCTACACACCCTACAGTGGCACCATCCTGGTGGGCGAGCACTGGGCAACTGGCTCTAGCCCCCACTCAGGACTACCACTCCTACACGCACACTCTACTGGGCGTTGCGAAGATGAAGGTCTCTTGGGTCCTAGCGACCCTCCTGTGAAATGGCAAGAGAACACAGCGCTACTAAGCAACTCCGGCCTGACAGGGGACGCCACAACGCGTTTCCCCTGTTAGGGCTTGGAGGGAAGGAGTGCTCGCGCGTGCAAGGCGCAGATGTCGATGAAGTCGGACTCCCTGCTCTGCCACAGGCGGAGCGGAGTTACTTGTTTGTGTGATCTGCGCCCTTGTTTAGCAGGGCATAAAAAAATGCAGCTGCACCACTCACCCTACCTACCCACCTGTAAAACAAGGGCAAATGAAAGGGCGTTTGCGGCGGAGGAACCAAGCCACGCTCCAGGTATTATACCCTTCTCAGCGTGACCTATAATACACTGTCCGCAAACACGCTGCAGGAGCAGCTACCCTTATCAAGCAAGCAAGCGTTAAGGGACTCCTCAGGTTCTCTTAAAGAACGTACCGAGGAGCCCCTGGGTAGCCTAAACAAGGTTTACCGTGCGCACTTCGCGTGGCCTACCCTTTAATGCGTGTGTGCATGCACGAGTATGCGCAAGAGCGTAGGGCAGACCTGCCCATCTCAGCACCAATCTTGACTCCACCAGGGGGTGGCCCCGCCTGGGCGTACCTACCTTACCTACCGCTGGGAAGTGAAGCAAGGTGAGAGGACAAAAGGGGCGCACGCGAAGAACGTTGCTATGCACTTGTGTGTATGTCTAATCACCCTGATCTGACCGCTAATCATCTGCAATCTTTCTAATCAATCCCTCTACCGCGTCCTATCGTGGTTATCGTTGTTAGCGCTGCTACACGACTCGTTCACGGAGACACGAGACGAGCAATGTGTATGCGGCATGCGAGACAAGCATACCTGTAGTTTATACCTGATTCATTGAAGTCTTCCCAATTGATTTTCGAATTCTTGAATTTTCGAATCTTCTATTAGTGTGGGTGGAATCTGTATGTTTGTTTATTAATGTGTGTCTCGTCATTTTCAAGACTACGTGATACATACGTTTATAATTCCATTATTTTTCCATTTTCCGGCGCTTCGCTAGGAGCCGCTCCTGCGCGCCGCCATTTTATGCGTATGAATTTCTGGATTCAAAAAATCCAGAGATGACTATAATTTCTATAAAAATGTGCTTTTGATGCACAATTGGATTCTACTCAGGTGTGTCGTTTCAGAACAATTCTACGCCGTCATTTGACGGATTTTGGTGTCGTCGCTTCGTTTTTGCGTGGATTCGTCCATAATTCTCCCATTCCTGCCTCTGCAGATACCCACGCGCAGCCTCGCTGAGTAGGCCGTGTTCGGGCCGAAACGCAGGTGCCTGGAGGGACTGAGCAGAACCAAGACCCCACCAAGGGGCAAATTTAATTTTCTTTCGACTCCCTTCGCCCTAAGACAGGTCACAGGTCGCCAGCAGGTTTACGAGAACCCATGCGAGTGTGTATAATGTGTCTTGCGTTTGGGTTGTGTCGACGCTGCGTCTTGGAGGGAGGGATGCATATGCACATCTTTGGCATGCTCCCATACTAACCCAACCAAGCCACAGGAGCCCCGGCAGCGCCATGAGCGCTGAGTCTTCTGTAGGAAACTGTACAATCAGAGCAGCAAAAGGACGCCAGCCATGGTGAGCGCCCATTTTTCAGTGTGAGGGAGACTGTAGGTATTTTAAAGTAGATGTGGAAACCAAGGAAAGGCCAAGAAAAATTCCCTTTTTCCTAAAATGCGACAGTGGTGGCCACCACAGCACAAGGGGGGAGTAAGAAAAAGTGCTTTTCCATTGCTTTGAGGCATATTCTAGTTGTATTAGAGATGCACTGAGCATCCATGCATTTTTATCTTAGTTTTGGTCCAACCAAACGTGGTGATAACACATTTTGACCTATGGAACCAAACACCCAATCAGGATATAGAGTGGACCCCTTAATCCCCTTTCAATCAGAAGTAAAACATCTTTTCCTGAGTTGACTGAGCACTGACATACCTAAAGTAGAGCCTATGAATTTATCTATGTTTTTCCATGAATTCTTAGCTATCCTAGTGGTATGCACCCTAGGGGGCTGGGCACCTCTTTTTGAGAGGTCCTGGGTTCAATTCCTGGTCAGCCTAGCTAAGTAGGAAGATCCCATGTGACATGGCAGTGACCTCATCGCCACATACCATGCCACCTCAGCACATATGGGACCCAAAACAAAGAGTGCACATCTCCTAAGATGGCACTATGGAGAGAGAGTGATCCTGAGGCAGTTTTCTAACTCTTTTCCTAAAACATTTCAGCTATCTTTGTGAATATGCATTCATATGTGACCTGAGTTGCAGTTTCTGTGAATATCCAATCATCTTTCACTGTTTACACTGCAGCCCTTCATGCTTTGATCCTGAATTACCTTCTCCTTGCATACTATTGGCTTGGGCTATCCTGGATTGACTTGGCTTAATTGTATTTCAACAAACAAAAGCTTTTCATAATCCAAAACCAGCAGCAGGACACCCTACAGCAACAACAAGCAGCAGGAGAAGCAAAAACACAGTGCTGAAAACACTATAAACTTTTCTCCAGCTAGGAGTGGCGGGGCACAGCCGAAACCCGAGCCCAAACACACACACCCACGGCGCGCACCCCAGCCAGGTGTGGCGGGGTGCAAGCGGAGCGCCCACACCAGCACACACACACCCCAACACCCCAGCCAGGAGTGGCGGGGTGCAGCCGAAAGCTGAGCCCAGACACACACATCCACGGCGCGCACCCCAGCCAGGAGTGGCGGGGTGCAAGCAGAGCGCCCACACCAGCGCACACACAGCCCAACACCCCAGTGAGGGGTGGCGGGGCGCAGCCCAAAGGCGAGCCCAACACACACACACACGACGCGCACCCAAGCAAGGAGTGGCGGGGTGCAAGAGGAGGGCCCACACCAGCACACACACAACCCAACACCCCAGCCAGGAGTGGCGGGGTGCAGCCGAAACCCGAGCCCAAACACACACACCCACGGCGCGGACCCCAGCCAGGTGTGGCGGGGTGCAAGCGGAGCGCCCAGACCAGCACACACACAGCCCAATACCCCAGCCAGGAGTGGCGGGGTGCAGCCGAAAGCTGAGCCCAAACACACACACCCACGGCGCGCACCCCAGCCAGGAGTGGCGGGGTGCAAGCAGAGCGCCCACACCAGCGCACACACAGCCCAACACCCCAGCGAGGAGTGGCGGGGCGCAGCCGAAATCCGAGCCCAAACACACACACCCACGACGCGCACCCCAGCAAGGAGTGGCGGGGTGCAAGCGGAGCGCCCACACCAGCACACACACACCCCAACACCCCAGCCAGGAGTGGCGTGGTGCAGCCGAAACCCGAGCCCAAACACACACACCCACGGCGCGCACCCCAGCCAGGAGTGGCGGGGTGCAAGCGGAGCGCCCACACCAGCACACACACACCCCAACACCCCAGCCAGGAGTGGCGGGGCGCAGCCGAAACCTGAGCCCAAACACACACACTGAAGCGGTACCCAGAACCCCATGGCCAGGTTACGGCATACAACCGGTCTCCGGTCCACTAACCCCATGCACGGCGTGTTCCGTGCCGTGAAGCCCCGCATCGGCATCCGATGCACCGCCAGCGGAGATTTGTGTATCAGAATATCAGGAATCAACAGGGTTTTATTTTCATATTGTTTCCGTCAATTTTTACGCTTCCGTTCCGATACTCACTGTTTTGACTGCTGGCGGTTGGTTCGCGACTTTACCGTAACCGCCAGTTTAACTGTTTATAATGGAAATTTTAACGCTATCCGTCACGAAGGCTCCAAAGTCGCCAGGAACTGCATGGATGCTTCCGCAATTTTCATAATTAATACTCGCAACCTTAATCCGAATTTTTCAGGATGTTGAAATCGGATTTTCGACTTCGACATCCCCGCACTTGATTTGACCTCTTTCGAGTGGACCTACGTGCTTCCGTATGCACGAATCAACTTCCCTTTTATCCTGCCCTCCATTTGTCTTAAAGATATGGGCAAAACAAAGTTGATTCGTGAGGCCACTTGTGAAGGTCATATCTCGTGTTGCTTGCGAGGAATTACGATAAGGAATCGTGGGATGTATTCACAATACTCCCGACGTAATTTAGGAAGCATTATATGCCTTGCGTTTCCACACGTGCGCGCTAGTGTAATGGATCATGGTCAAGAGGGTAGAGTTTGCGTTATAACTCTTTGGCCATGACATTGCGTGCGTTAAGATAACTTTCGAGTGTAGCGCGCAAGTGTTGGTGTCGCATAGGAACTCTCCTTGAGTTCCTATGAGCGATTGACACAAAGTTATGCCCTTGGAGGGGCATGACATATCGTGGTGGGAGCTGCCTTTTTGGGCAATATTTGGTATGTGCCATGTGTTGCGTTGCGTGCCCATTTGGCGGGTCCATTGCTCCAAGACAAGCCCGCCAATGGACCTCATATTGTGCAAGCCCCTTCTCCATACTCCCTACGATCAATTGCAAGCCTAACCTTCGTGAAGGGAAGCTTGTGTGGTGAACCCGAAGCGATGCGTTGGGAGCAAAGTGGGTGTTTTGCAATTTTCCATATTTTCGTGTGCCCACTTGGGAAGTAGCGCTCGTAACCTTTCAAGGCGCCCCAAGTGGAGCACATAGGTGGGATCGTAGGTCATTGGTGTCAAGTCATTGTGTTTAGAAGGATTAGTTGATTGCACGATCCAAGCCAAAGATATTATAATATAATTGTGCGCCTCTCAAGGCACTTTGGTTTGTCTTTGTGCCAATTTTGCCATTTTTGGCCCGTCATGATGTCAAGTGGCGACCGTGTATCTCAACGTTGCGCTCGATTGACATCATGACCCAAGTATGATATGAGGGTACATACTTCGGTGCCCAAAATATCTTGGACCCGGCGAATAACTCCTCTTAGGCTTGGCATACCGTGGCCGCCATGTTGGCGATTTGGGACTATCCCAAATCATGGGCTCACTTGGCGACCCTGCCATTCCCAATATCGGAGGAGTTGGGCGACGCCCAAAAGATATGTTGGACCAATATGACTTGATACCAATCCTATGGCGCACTCCGGTCCGAGTCGGGCATGTGCCTCATTTGCCCCAACCATGAGTGTGCGCATTTTTGGCCATTTTGTGCATTTTTCCACTTTTGCTGCCCGCCGTGCCCCATGTTCTAACCTTCGTGCACGCCGGACGCATGGACCAATGGACCATATATGACATGGGTGTTATGGGTAATGGTCCCCATGGTCCACACACCACGTGGGCGAGGTGGAGCCACCTTCGTTAAGGCGCTAGCCCAAAGTGAGTGTGGGCAATTTTGCAATTTTGACATTTGTGGACCCAATTGGGATCGTCACCACGCCGAGTGGCATGGAGATCTTTGAGAGCCAAGGGCATGGGAGTCTCTGTTGGACTCCCGGTGGATCACGTATGGAATGCCGGATCCGATCTCCAAGCCGGCGTGGAGATATACTATTGGGAGCACACCGAATTTTGGCTCATTTCAAGCAGCCAAAATGACCCAATTTTGGGACCCGAATTTCCCCCTTCCGTGTGGTCAATTGGCGGCCCCATTACTCTAAGCCCATAGGGAGCCCGGACCTAAATTCAAGTTGTACACTCAGATATAAGTCCTAGGTCCTGCCTCCTGCCCTGTGAGCCAATGGCCTTACCTTGGCCGAGCAAGCCGCGCGTGGGAATGACGCCAATTTTGGTAACTTCAGCATCATGACCCCACTTGACTCATCCGTGTTGCCCTGCTGCCGGGACCTCAAAGGGAACCATGTTGGGTGAGGGCTCCAGGGAGGTCCTACTCGAAGGGCATAGGGTCAGTTGCCTCGTCCCTACCTCTGGCGGGTCCGGACGAGGGGTCAATTTTGGGGATTTTTGAGTTCATTTCAGTTTGGGCTGAAACAGCCCATTTTCAGCTACCAACTCCTGGGTGATAATGGCGGGGCCATATCTCTGGCTCAGAGTGGAGTTCGGACCTGCCGTTAAGGGAGCAGAGGGAGCCACTGTCGGTTGACCTTGCGGCCACTTGGGTTCCGAGGAACTCGCCTGTGGCTAGGTGATAAATCTTTCCCATTGGCAGGGTTTCAGGGTCCGGACTGAGCAGGGCATGGGTTGTGTTTGAGCCCCCGCCCCTACCAGCCACTGAGAGGGTGGGACCTGGGATTGGGATATGAGTTGGGACTGAGTGTCTATTGTCCCTTGATGCCCTTACCCCAGTCCAGTCTTAACCCCATGTGTACATATCCTGATGTGTTGCTGTACATACTTTCGTTCCCTCTTTGCAGAGTGGCAAGGATTCTGAAACGCTTTGTCACATGACACAGGCGTATTGATGCCCTTGTGAGCGTAGTGCCTTGTCTGCCTGCTCACCTGTGCGTGTCACCGCAGCGTCCCGTGGCCGGCCCCCCACGGGAACGCGTCAAAAGCGTTTCACCGCCGCGGGGTTACCCAGCCCTCGCGTGCCACTCGGGGCCACCAACCCCGAGCAGCGCGTCGCAGCAGCGCGGCGCAGCTCGCAGCTCGCAGCGCAGCGCAGCGTCTCGCAGCGCAGCGCAGCGGCTCGCAGCGCCACTCAGCGACAGCGCCGAGTTCGTCACGGAGCCCGCAGCGCCGTCCAGCGCATCGCCCTGACCGCGCAGCAACCGTGAAAGAGGTGCACAGACCAGGACTCCTGCATCAGCCCCATCGGCCGACCCGGAGTCCCATCGGCCGACCAGCAAGGCCGCGTCAACCACCTCCACAACCACCGGCTGACCAGCACCAGCCGCACTTCCAATCCAGTGCTGCAGCACCCTCCTCAACAACCACAACCAGTTCGTTGAGTTGAACGAGTGCACATCAAGGACTTCGAGACCATCTACGCCCCCGCTGCCATGGTGAATTGGCAGGAAGCGGGCAGGACGTGGCCGCGGCCCCACCCCCATGCAGCACGCCTGCTGCGTGGGTTGGTTTGGGACCAGCACTACCGCCACAGCAACCCCCAGTGCGAAGGCGGCATGCCCAGGAGCTTCGAGCTCCGCACGGACATCGCCCCCGACCGCCTGCAGGCCGTGGAGGACTGGCTGCGGGCAGAGGGGTACGAGTACCGCCACCAGCAGAGGCGCTGGAGGACGTGGACCCGGCCGGACAGGCCCGGCGAAGGGCTGCGCCCCGACGGGATTGAGGAGGACGAGGCCCTCAACGCCTACCCGTCGGGCGCCTCGATCAACGTCTCCTTGTGGGACGTGATCGAGAAGAAGTTCCACGAACCGGGGAGCGAGCGCAGGCTGCAGGGCAGCAGCAGCGCGTCTCCGGCGACGGAGAAGCGGTCCGCCGGGGACAAGAAGCAGGACCGGAAGTGGCGGGAGTACCAGGAGTCCCTGGCCGCCGAAGCCGCCCAAGGCGCCAAGGGCGGAACCCCAGCCCCCAGTCCCCAACGGCCCAATGGTGGTCACCACCCCGGCTCCACCACCCTTGGCGACTACATCCAAGTCGCCAAGCAGACCCAGGGCAAGCCCCGTCCGCTGCTCCTGAGGGCCCGGCAGGCCCCAGCAGGCCCCAGCAGCGACGTGGAGTCGGCCCACCGCGGGAGGATGCCGGCCGACCAGGCCAGCTCCAGCAGCAGCGTCGCTCCCGAAAGGGACGTGGCGCGCGCCTGTGAGCGCGCCTGTGGGGTGCCCTGCAACCGTCAGGTTGCCCGGCAACGGGCCAGGCAGTACAGCGCTGCCGTGGAGAGCGCCGCCGGCATCGCCCAGGAGGAGGCTGCGGAGTGGGCGCATGGCATGGCCATCCACACCCAGTCCATGGCGGCCATTGCGGCCGGACTCACGGCCGTAGCCGCCCATGGGGCAGCAACTGCCCAGATCAACGGTGAGTTGGCGGCAGCCGACGAGGAAGCCCGCCTGACGCAGGAGGCCATTGCCTGCAAGGAGGCCGAGGTGAAGGCGCTGGAAGAGGCGCTTGCCCAAGGGAGGGCAAAGAAGGAGGCGGAGGAAAGGGCCCACGCCGAAGCGACGACTAAGGCCCAGGAGGACGCCGCCAAGAAGGAAGCCATCGAGGCCGCGCGACGGAAGGTCGCTGAGGAGAAGGCCAAGACGGAGGCGGAGCTGGCGGCGTTGGAGGCGCAGAAGGCGCAGCTGCTGCAGGCCCGGGAAGCCGAGGCGGCTCGTGCTCGGGAAGAAGCCGAAGCGCGAGCTGCCGCAGCCACCGCCGCCGCAATGGAGGAGGCAGAGGCCAAACTCCGCCACGAGACTCCCCCGGGAGGATCGCGAGTGGAGACCCTTCGAAGGCTTTTCGAAGGGGACGCCTCCTCCAGGATGAAGCTGGATGAGGCGGACACGGGCAGCAGTGGGAGCGGTAGCACCACCGCCCGTCGACGGAGGAAGGGCAAGGGGAAGACCCCCGAGAGGCCGCGGAGGCCAGCGGGTGGGCACCCCCACGACAGTGACCCCTTCTTCACCGCCAGTGACGGGGATGAACGAGGCCGTCGACATCGCCAAGTGGTGGCTTGGACGGGCGGAGGTGGCGGAGACGTCCCCATGGAAGGTGAGGATGAGGATCCCCCTCCTCCCTACCGGAGCTCGGAGTCCTCCGTGACCGAGACGCCCAGGTGGGGCGACATGGACGAGGATGACGACATGGAGTTCGGCATCACGAGGAAGCGCCCATCCTCGGACCCACCGAGGCGACCCGGCGGAGACCCACCGGGACCCCCTGGCGGAGGACCATCAGGACCCCCTGGAGGACGCCCACCAAGTGGACCCCCTGGAGGCGGACCACCGGGCGGGGGAGGACCCCCTGGACCGGGCGGACCCGGCGGAGACCCTCCTGGAGGACCCCCTGGGGACCCCGACGACCCACCAGGGAACGGCGACCCGGATACCACCTGGCGGTGGATTGTCTACCTCCGCAGGAGGGTCTTTGCCCTCGAGTGCGAGGTAGACACGGGCAAGGTCGAGATGGCTCGCATCTCCGGGGTCGCCGCGCGCGCGCAGAAGGACCTGGACATCGCCAGGGCCGAGACCAAGTCGCTGACCAACGTCGTCAGCGGCCTGCAGGGAAGGCTGGATGCGCTGGAAGCCCGTAGGAGCGTCGGCAGCGACCACCCACCCCTGGAGTCTGGCTCGTCGGACGACGGCTGGGGACCCGGACCAGGTCCAGGCAGACCCCACGCCCCCGGCGGAGCCCCCAGGAGTCGCCCCAGCGCCAGTGCCCCCTCTCTCACCGCCCCCTCTCACCACAGCGCGGGCCGCCGCAACGAGCGCGTGCCGCCCGGCAGTGGCAGTGAGGAATGGCGCGATGAGTGGCTCAGCGCGGACTACCACAACCGCCGTGCCCCACCGCGGACGCCTGTACGCCCCCGACGCCCGGCACCAGCCCTGGCGCCAATCCCCAGGGCTGGAGGACGTTATGGTGGACTCAGGGATGAGGTCCCCAGAGGAGACGTGGAGTGGGATGTCGGCGAAGGTGAGGACCTGGACCTGGACCTGGACCTGGAGGAGTTGGACATCAGCCCGCCGCGTGGTGTACGACGGGAGGCCGCTGAACGCAGCCGCCCGGCGCCGTGATGAGGATGCGTAAATGGATGCAGTACGGCGTGAACATTTTGGTTCAGCGTACGTGGAGGAACCGCGGCGTAGCCACAGGGATTCCATGGAGGAGATGGACGTGGCGGCCGTGGGAGTCCGTGGGCGAGGCCGATGGGAACCTCGGTCGACCTCGCGGCCGGCGTTCATGGTCTCTAAGGCCGCGGACGCCGCCGTGTGGGAAGACTTGAAGGACATCAAGCCCCCCATGTACGATGGCAACCCCCTCAACCTCGACCGCTTCTTGGAGAAGCTGGACGATTGGGGGCTGACCGTCACTGAAGACCTACCTCCCGCGGATGCGGAGAGATATGTCTTCAAACGGTTCAGGTACCGCCTGCCGGAACTGCTCGACGAGCTATACTTCGTGGCGACCAAGGAGGGGAAAATCAAGACCCTCAAGGACGCCAAGAAGTGGCTCAACGAGCAGGAGCGGGTGGACGCTCCGCAGGTGGCTGCCAAGCGCTGGAAGTCCATCAAGCTTGAGCATGATGGACGGGAAATCCGCCTACGGGACTGGCGTGACTTCCGAGGGAAATACACCCTCTTCCGGCGCAATGTGGAGGATTGGAACGAGGGTGACGAGCAGGCTCGCCTGCTCTCCATGCTACCGGAAGCATGGATCAAGAGGGTCACCAAGGAGGAATCCAAGAGGGCCAAGTCCAACCACACGGTCAAGATGATGCTCCCCAAAGAGTATCATACGAACGTGGTGTCTTGGGCGAAGAAGAGCGTGGCCCGGGATGTCAAACGGCACTCCCTACGGAACGCTCTTCTCATCACCGTCTCGGGCGATCGCGAGAAGACCGCGATGTGGCGCCTTGACGATTGTGAGTTGAGCGGCCAGACCATCCGTCTGCAGCCCATCCCGGCGCGGATGAGCTGCGACGAGATCCTGGAGTGGGTTGGCGAGGAAGTACTCAAAGAGTACCGAAACCTCCACCACACCCGTGGGTTGAGGCCCGGCGACCGCGACGTCAACTATGTTGGCGAGGGACCTGGCGGGGAAGCCGCCATGGATCCAGCGGGAGCCGGCGGCGATGAGACTCTCGTCGACGATGACGACGACGATGAACCCGCCGAGGTGGCCGTTTGTGCCTTCGTGGCCAGGAACCTGAGCGCGGGGAGCAAGCCGGGAAACTGGAAGCCCCTGCAGCAGGGTTGGAGGAAGCAGGAGAAGAGGGACCCTCGCCGCATTGGCGACCCTCCGCTGTCCTTTGGGGAGTTCATACGAGCTCACCCGCAGGGCTGTTTCGTGTGTTATGGGAGGAAGAAAGGCTTCAACCATGACCACCGAACATGCCCCGTCCACAATGCCGACACGGAGGCTTACAAGAAGGCGCACGGGTCGAAGAAGCGTGCGCCCGCGGGTATCCGGGAAGCTAAAATGGAGGTCGACAAGGACGAGCTGGCCAAGCTGATGTCGTCGGTGGGATCCGAGTTGGCCAAGGAGATCCAGGAGATCAAGCGGAACTGGGTCCCCAGGTCGGATAACAAGAACAAGGAGAACAACCAGAATGACCAGAACAAGGACAAGGACAAGAACAAGGGTAAGAAAGGGGGAAGGAAGAAGGGCGTCAACGACGTTGAGGCCGAGGAGAACACCCCCTCTTCCACAACCGACGCCCCCTAGCGGAGCCCCTGCAGCCAAGGGCCCCAGCTAGGGCGGTCGCAGGATGGTGACGTGGGAAGCGCCGATCCATCCCAGTCGGGAGTCAATAAGCACAAGGGGACTGCCGCGGGCGGAAGGCCCGGTCTGGCGCCCAGTCGCGGAGGCGGGGTGAGGGCAAGTGAAGGCACGAAACCTTGCACCCGTCCGTCCTTCGCGACCAAGAACGTGTTTGATGTACTACAGGATCTATCCGAGAGTATCGGAGGATCACCCGGACCGCAGCTGGATGCTGCAGATGGGCAGCCTGAGCCCATTGTCCACGACCTGCACCAGTTGCTTGTTGAGCTTCTGGAACGGCCGGAGATCCTGAGTTTGCACGCCGTGCGCCGTGTCGGTCGCGAGCGGCAGTTGCATCTTAAGGTCCGTGCCCTATGCGGGGAAGTGGAAAAGGTTTTCGACGTGTTGGTCGACACGGGAGCTCAAGTCAGCTTGGTCAAGGCTGGCCTACTTCCACCAGAGTGTCTGACCGACAGTCGGAAACCTGTCAGGCTGAGGGTGGCGAACGGCCAGTACATGGTGGGAGGCACGAAGGAAGCGGCCATTGGGCTGCAGTTCGTGAACCATCGTGAGCTGAGCCGCCCAGACCTCGGCAAGGAAATCCTCCTGCACGGTAGCTTCTACGAGGCCGAGATGGACTGGGACATGATCGTCGGGTACGACTTCATGATGGAGACGGACTCCGGCGTCCTCCCGGCCCAGGCCTCCATGACCCTGTACCAGGACGACCAGCTCTCGTGGCTTTCGTCACCTGAGCACCATGTGGAATGCCAATGGATCCACCCCGAACGCAATCAGCTCGAAGTGGCCGCGCTGGACACTGAGCCTACTGGGCCAGCGAACCAGGAGTACGGCGTAAGGCCGGAAGTGGCGTACCGAGTGGTCGCGGACCTGGGAGCGTCGGATCTGGCCCTGGATGCGTTCTCTTCAGGAACCTCCGCCCATCTGCGGGTATGTGAGAAGTACTGGAGCGCCCAGGACTCCGCGTGGAAGAAGCACTGGGGTCCGCATCAGGGATTGATGTGGATCCATTGCCCCCGTTGGGACATTCCAAGAGCGATAGCGAAGATTCGCAAGGACCGCTCCAAGGCAGTGCTGGTTGTTCCTATGGGATGCACCGAGGAGGAAAGTACCCGACATTGGGTAGCCTCATTGACCAACATGACCTTGAACAAGGTCGTCCTACCGGCTGGAGAGAGTGTCTATCAGGACGCTAAGGGACAGCCCATGCCACCCCAGAGATGGCCAACAGAATTCCACTATGTGGATGGGGGCCTTGATCAGGCCGACACCACGGACTTCGTGTGTGTCAACCGTATCATAGCAGAACCTTGGAGGCAATGCTTTGCGGTTCCCCCTGTTGACATCGAAGAATCGGACTCCGAAGACCCCCTCACTGAAGAGGAGTGGGATCTGGTTCAGGGGTATATGGATCAGCCCTTTCACGACTGGGGAAACCAGCGTGAGGGCAAAGGCCAGGACAAAGCCTGGTGGGAAGTGGACTCAATCGTCTCCGGTTCCTATGACGGGAATACCTTCGTGCAGAGGGTGCTGGATCACATGTCCAGCCAAGACGAGCCGCCCGGCGGTAACCCACCCACCTACGGCGATCTGTTCCGAGGCAAGACCAGAGATGGCCCTTTGGGCCACCTGGGAAGACCACCTGGGCCGAAAGCGAGCGGGGTCGCTACCCCTCAAGTAAGCTCCGTGGTTCAAGTGCCCGGAAAAGCCAAGGCGGAGTCCGATGACTGCCCCAAGATCCAGGCGTTGAGGGCCAGGCTGAAGCAGAAGTATGGCGAGACCTTCTTCAGCGGCAAACCTGTGTTCCCCCCACCGGTGCGTGGACCGTATGGCGAGGCCAAGATACGACTGAAGCAGGACCCCCGTGTGTATCGTCACCGGGAGTTTGCCCTGAGGGGCGAGAGGAAAGAGGCCATGGAGAAGATCCTCCGTGACTTCATCCAGAGAGGCTGGCTCGAGCCGTGCCACTCCAAATGGGCCTCTCCTTGCTTCGTCGTCCCCAAGAAGGTTGCCGGTGAGTGGCGGCTCTTGGTCGAGTACCGCGGCCTGAACGCCCAAACGCAGCACGACAGCTATACGCTGCCCCTCATTGAGGACATGCTGCAAAAGCAACACCGGCGGAGGATCTTCACGGTGATTGACCTGAAACATGGTTATCATCAGATGCCTCTCGCCGAGGAGTCCCGTGCCTGCACAGCCATGAGCACCCCACTTGGACCTCTCCAGTGGAAGGTGATGCCCATGGGCGTTACCAACGGCAATGCGGCTTTTCAGCGGATGCTGGAGAACCTGCTTGAGCCGGTGCGCGACTGTGCGGACCCCTTCGTGGACGACGTGATCATCGCGTCCGGGGACCCCAGCATGAGCTACGAGGAGCTCCTGGAGGCACACGAGAGGGACGTCACTCGGGTGCTGGACCTTCTGGTTCGGCACAAACTCACGGGCAGCAGTGACAAGGCCACCATTGCGGTAGGCGAGGTGGTCTTCGCTGGCCACGTAGTCGGGAACGGGCAGCGAAAGCCCATACCTGGCAAGGTGGCTGCGATCGAGCACTGGGAAAAGCCCAAAACGGTCTCTGAGCTACGGGCGTATCTGGGGTTCTGCAACTACTACTCGGGGTATATCAAAATGTATGCCGAGTATGCAGCCCCCATGACGACCATGCTCAAGGGCAACCGAGAGGAGACCAAGAAGGGGTCCAAGAAGGCTTTGGTCTGGACTGAAGAGTCTGACCGTGCCTTTGAGGGGATGAAGCAGGCGCTGCTATCCGCAGTGGGTCTGCACCTCGTGGATCCCGACCGAGGGTTCGTCCTGCGCACCGACGCTTCCGACTACGCCATTGGCGCTGTGTTGGAGCAAGTGCTTGACGACGGGAGGCACGTGCCCGTGGCCTTCTGGAGCCGAGTCCTGGCGGAAGGCCAGAGACGGACGTGGACGCCCCGTGAAAAGGAGGCGTATGCCATCGTCATGGCTCTCAGGAAATGGGCTGGGTACATAGCCCTCCATCCCGTCACCGTCTGCACCGACCATCAGAGTCTGCAGTCGTGGCACAAGGAGCACGTGGACCCCCCTTCAGGTCCCGCCTCCCGACGGGCAAGATGGCACGAGACCTTGGCCAAGTTCGACCCTACGGTTGTTTACATTCCTGGAAAGGATAACACCGTGGCGGACTGTCTCAGTAGGTGGGCCTATCCCGCCAGCAAGGGCATGCAGGACATCTCTGCCCATGGCAATGAGGCTGAGACCGCTGAAGCCAAGAGGATTATCGAGATGGAGCGCCTGATGGAGGAGGAGGGTGCAAAATGCTTCGTCGTCATGGCTGCGGATGCCCCCCTCGCAACGAGGGTGAGCAGAGCGGTCAGAGTACTCGCCCCTGAGGGAGCCGAGTCCGACAAGCACCTCTTCCCGGAGTCTTGCCTCCAGGACGACTGGACCGACGATTACGCCAAGTCTGAGGCCTTTGCGGCCGAGTATAGGGCTGTGACCGACCCTGACGACGGGCAGAAGTGGCCAAAGGGGCTGACCGAGGAAGATGGCAAGCTCTACCGGAATGGTAAGCTGCTAGTCCCGGAGTCCCGGGTGCTCGAGCTTTGTGAAGCTTGGCACCACCACATGCTGCACCCAGGGGTCAAGAAGCAAGCCCTTGACATGCAGCGCCGGTTCGAGATCGACCACATCGTTCTCTACACCGCCATCAAGAAGGTCAGGAAGGGTTGCTCGGTCTGTCAGGCCTGCAATCCCGACAACCGGAACGTCAAGGGGGAACCCCAATGGACCCCGGTTCCTGACCAGCCCATGGAGAGCGTGGCCGTGGACGTCTTCTCCATGCCCGAAGTGCACATTGGCAAGGAGACCTTTGACTGTGTGGTTCTCTGTGTGGACCGCCACAGCGGCTACGTTGTAGCCGTTCCGGCACGCAAAAAGGGGTTGCTTGCCAAGGAAGTGGCAGTCATGATGATTCGTCATTGGCTGTCCGTCTTTGACATCCCCCGCACCATTTGCAGTGACCGAGGGCCCCAGTTTACTGGTGGCTGGTTCAAGGCTATGTGTTCCCTCATGGGGATACGTCATGCCAAGAGCGTCGCCTATCTCAGCCGGTCTAACGGCCGTGCTGAAGTGGCTGGACGGCAGCTGTTCGAGAAGCTGCGCAAGATCCACATCACCAATCCACGGCGGAACTGGTTTGAGGAGATGTGGCCTGCTCTGAAGGCCCATCATTACACCCCCACTCCGGGCGGTTTGTCCCCTCACCAGATTCTGTTCGGCAGGGACCCCCTGGGTAGGGGACTTCCCTTGTCTGGTGATGGCATGGCTATGGATGCCAAGGAGTTCTTCGCGCGGCAAGAGCAAACGGCGCGGGACATCCGCCAGCAGCTTGAGAAGGAGCATGCTGAGCGTCAGAAGTCCGCCCCGAGCTCGACAGCGCAGAAGTTCAGGGTGGGAGACCCGGTGTGGGTGATCAGACCCCGCCCCATGGGCACCCACCGCACCAAAACCTGGTTCACACCCGGCGAGGTGGTCCGCAGGATTGGTGAGGACACCTACCGCATCAAGGTGGGTCACGGACAGTTCCGGGAGCGCCACGAGAGTCAACTCCGTGTGCGGGAACCCGACCTCCGTGGCCGACATGTGTCCCTGGACTACGCCAAACATGAGGCCGATTCGGACGACGACTATGCTGAGCAGGACGACTATACTGTCGAGAAGATCCTGGCTCAGCGTCCGAAGGCCTCGGCACCCGGAGGTCTGGAGTTCAAGGTTCGTGGGCGAGGCTATGGGCCGTCCCACGACACCCGGGAACCCGTCTCCTCATTCGTGCCGCGGGTCAATACTCCCTTCATGGAGTACATCCGCAAACACAAGACCAAGATCCACGTTTCGGACTTGGCAGCACTCACCCGGGCGATTGCGGCCAGGGGTGCCTGATCAGCGCCCTGGGCTCTCCCCTGATGTGTTGTGAGCGCTTGTGAGGCCGACGAATCGTCCCTTACTTGCTTGCTCTCTTCCATCTTTCGGTGGCAGAGTGGCCATATACCCCCCCCTGCTGAATCCAGAGGAGGATGGCCCCTCTCTTCTTCTACTCGTCACTCCCCCCCCTGCTGAATCCTTGGGAAACCAGGTAGGGCGACTGACCTTCATAATTCTGAGCTCTTGGGGCCTTGAAGCCCATACGACGTTGCGCAACGGATGCCGCTGTCATCGGCATTGCGATTTTTTGGTGTGTGGTCTGGTTCCATGGCATTTGCGGAATCCAGACCAGTCGACGTGTGTCTCGAGACTATATATGCCTGAACTCAGGCGTTATCCTGTCCATTCTCCTGCATTTGCCTTATCCTGACCGTGGCGTGGTTTGGCACTCTGTTCTGAGTGTGTTTACACGCCTATTTACCCAAATTGTTGCTTGTTTCTCTGCCCTCCAGGATATGTGCATCTGTATGTTAAGTGTCATCAGCCCATCGCTGAGGGATGGACTGTTTTTCACCACGAATCGGGATACAGAGGCGCCTTGAGTCGCCGTGTACAT
This sequence comes from Eutreptiella sp. 'Long Island Sound 2002', assembly GCA_964036045.1. Taxonomy (NCBI): domain Eukaryota; phylum Euglenozoa; class Euglenophyceae; order Eutreptiales; family Eutreptiaceae; genus Eutreptiella; species Eutreptiella sp. 'Long Island Sound 2002'. The sequence goes on from OZ038382.1 coordinate 66,393,057, forward strand.
ATCCTTACAGCCTGGTCCAGCCTGGACCAGTACTTGATTACAGATTCTACTGTTTGAGTGCCCGTGCTACCGTGTTGCCCTATTCGCTGTGTGTGTGGAGATCCTGATGGCGCCAGGCGGGAAGCCCAGTTGCCTGACTACACTCCCAGCGGTCCGCCACTGTCAGTCCCAGTGTGAGCCTACCGATTTGCAGACGCACTTGCATTCGGATGGCGGCCTCCGGTGCTCCTGACCTCGGTCAGTCTGCCTGGGAAACTGGTGGTTTGAGGAGTCGACGCCTCCGCCCACACTGCATGAGGACTCCCTCATGTATGGCCTTCGTGGCAGTAGGGCGAGGGAAAAGACGGCCTTGATGCCCGATCCCTTCAGGAGGAGTTCCCTTACGATTTGAGGTTCGTAAGGAGTTCGACTATGGCACTCTGGACTCGCGTCGTATGGATATGGACATGGTGCGCCCGAGGAAGGACCCGTGGGGACTCTCCCCAGTCGGCGGGCCTTGGGAAGCTTGGGGTAGCCTGATGGATCTCTGTGGTCGCTCTCGACTTGTGGGGCCACCTCGGCCGTCGTGTGACGCCTATGTTGGCCGTGTATGCCACTGCCACTGTGGTGGTGACCGTAGCAGCCGGCACCCGGTGCGCCTGGTATGGGTTAACGGGTCCCTTGGATGCCGAACAATCGCCGCCAGGACCCGGGACTTGATACTTGATACTATACATGTGCTACGAGCTGTTACAGCAGCATACCTATCCCACTGTGGGATACCTATCTTACTGTGACTTACTGAAGTGAGGATGTGACACCCCCCCCCCCCTTTCAGGGAGTGGTCCTCGGTACCCGCTGCCATGCGTGGGTGTTATCGAGCCCCCCCAGGGTTTGCTCTAAGGAGGGGGGTGAAGCGGTACCCAGAACCCCATGGCCAGGTTACGGCATACAACCGGTCTCCGGTCCACTAACCCCATGCACGGCGTGTTCCGTGCCGTGAAGCCCCGCATCGGCATCCGATGCACCGCCAGCGGAGATTTGTGTATCAGAATATCAGGAATCAACAGGGTTTTATTTTCATATTGTTTCCGTCAATTTTTACGCTTCCGTTCCGATACTCACTGTTTTGACTGCTGGCGGTTGGTTCGCGACTTTACCGTAACCGCCAGTTTAACTGTTTATAATGGAAATTTTAACGCTATCCGTCACGAAGGCTCCAAAGTCGCCAGGAACTGCATGGATGCTTCCGCAATTTTCATAATTAATACTCGCAACCTTAATCCGAATTTTTCAGGATGTCGAAATCGGATTTTCGACTTCGACATCCCCGCACTTGATTTGACCTCTTTCGAGTGGACCTACGTGCTTCCGTATGCACGAATCAACTTCCCTTTTATCCTGCCCTCCATTTGTCTTAAAGATATGGGCAAAACAGAGTTGATTCGTGAGGCCACTTGTGAAGGTCATATCTCGTGTTGCTTGCGAGGAATTACGATAAGGAAACGTGGGATGTATTCACAATACTCCCGACGTAATTTAGGAAGCATTATATGCCTTGCGTTTCCACACGTGCGCGCTAGTGTAATGGATCATGGTCAAGAGGGTAGAGTTTGCGTTATAACTCTTTGGCCATGACATTGCGTGCGTTAAGATAACTTTCGAGTGTAGCGCGCAACTGTTGGTGTCGCATAGGAACTCTCCTTGAGTTCCTATGAGCGATTGACACAAAGTTATGCCCTTGGAGGGGCATGACATATCGTGGTGGGAGCTGCCTTTTTAAGCAATATTTGGTATGTGCCATGTGTTGCGTTGCGTGCCCATTTGGCGGGTCCATTGCTCCAAGACAAGCCCGCCAATGGACCTCATATTGTGCAAGCCCCTTCTCCATACTCCCTACGATCAATTGCAAGCCTAACCTTCGTGAAGGGAAGCTTGTGTGGTGAACCCGAAGCGATGCGTTGGGAGCAAAGTGGGTGTTTTGCAATTTTCCATATTTTCGTGTGCCCACTTGGGAAGTAGCGCTCGTAACCTTTCAAGGCGCCCCAAGTGGAGCACATATGTGGGATCGTAGGTCATTGGTGTCAAGTCATTGTGTTTAGAAGGATTAGTTGATTGCACGATCCAAGCCAAAGATATTATAATATAATTGTGCACCTCTCAAGGCACTGTGGTTTGTCTTTGTGCCAATTTTGCCATTTTTGGCCTGTCATGATGTCAAGTGGCGACCGTGTATCTCAACGTTGCGCTCGATTGACATCATGACCCAAGTATGATATGAGGGTACATACTTCGGTGCCCAACATATCTTAGACCCGGCGGATAACTCCTCTTAGGCTTCGCATACCGTGGCCGCCATGTTGGCGATTTGGGACTATCCCAAATCATGGGCTCACTTGGCGACCCTGCCATTCCCAATATCGGAGGAGTTGGGCGACGCCCAAAAGATATGTTGGACCAATATGACTTGATACCAATCCTATGGCACACTCCGGTCCGAGTCGGGCATGTGCCTCATTTGCCCCAACCATGAGTGTGCGCATTTTTGGCCATTTTGTGCATTTTTCGACTTTTGCTGCCCGCCGTGCCCCATGTTCTAACCTTCGTGCACGCCGGACGCATGGACCAATGGACCATATATGACATGGGTGTTATGGGTAATGGTCCCCATGGTCCACACACCACGTGGGCGAGGTGGAGCCACCTTCGTTAAGGCGCTAGCCCAAAGTGAGTGTGGGCAATTTTGCAATTTTGACATTTGTGGACCCAATTGGGATCGTCACCACGCCGAGTGGCATGAAGATCTTTGAGAGCCAAGGTCATGGGAGTCTCTGTTGGACTCCAGGTGGATCACGTATGGAATGCCAGATCCGATCTACAAGCCGGCGTGGAGATATACTATTGGGAGCACACCGAATTTTGGCTCATTTCAAGCAGCCAAAATGACCCAATTTTGGGACCCGAATTTCCCCCTTCCGTGTGGTCAATTGGCGGCCCCATTACTCTAAGCCCATAGGGAGCCCGGACCTAAATTCAAGTTGTACACTCAGATATAAGTCCTAGGTCCTGCCTCCCGCCCTGTGAGCCAATGGCCTTACCTTGGCCGAGCGAGCCGCGCGTGGGAATGACGCCAATTTTGGTAACTTCAGCATCATGACCCCACTTGACTCATCCGTGTTGCCCTGCTGCCGGGACCTCAAAGGGAACCAGGTTGGGTGAGGGCTCCAGGGAGGTCCTACTCGAAGGGCATAGGGTCAGTTGCCTCGTCCCTACCTCTGGCGGGTCCGGACGAGGGATCAATTTTGGGTATTTTTCTGTTAATTTCAGTTTGGGCTGAAACAGCCCATTTTCAGCTACCAACTCCTGGGTGATAATGGCGGGGCCATATCTCTGGCTCAGAGTGGAGTTCGGACCTGCCGTTAAGGGAGCATAGGGAGCCACTGTCGGTTGACCTTGGAGCCCCTTGGTTCCCAGTAACTCGCCTGTGGCTAGGTGGGACACCTCTCCCATTGGCAGGGTTTCAGGGTCCGGACTGAGCAGGGCATGGGTTGTGTTTGAGCCCCCGCCCCTACCAGCCACTGGGAGGGTCGGACCTGGGATTGGGATATGAGTTGGGACTGAGTGTCCATTGTCCCTTGATGCCCTTACCCCAGTCCAGTCTTAACCCCATGTGTACATGTCCTGATGTGTTGCTGTACATACTTTCGTTCCCTCTTTGCAGAGTGGCAAGGATTCTGAAACGCTTTGTCACATGACACAGGCGTATTGATGCCCTTGTGAGCGTAATGCCTTGCCTGCCTGCTCACCTGTGCGTGTCACCGCAGCGTCCCGTGGCCGGCCCCCCACGGGAACGCGTCAACACCCACGGCGCGCACCCCAGCCAGGATTGGCGGGCTGCAAGCGGAGCGCCCACACCAGCACACACACAGCCCAACACCCCAGCCAGGAGTGGCGGGGTGCCGCCGAAACCGAGCCCAAACACACACACCCACGGCGCGCAACCCAGCCAGGAGTGGCGGGGTGCAAGCGGAGCGCCCACACCAGCACACACACAGCCCGAAACCCCAGCCAGGAGTGGCGGGGCGCAGCCGAAATCCGAGCCCAAACACACACACCCACGGCGCGCACCCCAGCCAGGAGTGGCGGGGTGCAAGCGGAGCGCCCACACCAGCACACACACACCCCAACACCCCAGCCAGGAGTGGCGGGGTGCAGCCGAAACCCGAGCTCAAACACCCCCACCTGCACCGCACACCCAGCCAGGAGCGGCAGGGTACAAGGGGGGCACGCACACAAACACGCACACCCCAACACCCCAGCCAGGAGTGGCGGGGCCCAGCCGAAACCGAAGCCCAAGCACACACACCCACGCCGCGCACCCCGGCCAGGAGTGGGGGGGTACAGGGGGAGCAGGCACACAAACACGCACACCCCAACACCCCAGCCAGGAGTGGCGGGGCGCAGCCAAAACCCGAGCCCAAACAAACACACCGACACCGCGCACCCCGGCCAGGAGTGGCAGGGTGCAAGCAGAGCGCGCACGCGAGCACACACACAGCCCAACAGCCCAGCCAGGAGTGGCGCAGCGCAGCCGAAACCCGAGCCCAAGCACACACACCCAAGCCGCACACCCCAGCCAGGAGAGGCGGGGTACAGGAGGAGCACGCACACCAGCACACACACACCCCAACACCCCAGCCAGGAGTGGCGGGGCGCAGCCGAAACCCGAGCACAAACACACACACCCACACCGCACACCTCAGCCAGGAGTGGCGGGGTACAGTGGGGGCACGCAAACGAGCACACACACACCCAACACCCCAGCCAGGAGTGGCGGGGCGCAGTCGAAGCCCGAGCCCAAACACACACATCCACGGCGCGCCCCCCAGCCAGGATCGGCGGGGTGCAAGCGGAGCGCCCACACCAGCAGACACACAGCCCAACACCCCAGCCAGGAATGGCGGGGTGCAGCCGAAACCCGAGCCCAAACACACACACCCATGGCCTGCACGGCAGCCAGGAGTGGCAGGGTGCAAGCGGAGCGCCCACACCAGCACACACACACCCCAACACCCCGCCAGGAGTGGCGGGGTGCAGCCGAAATCCGAGCCCGAACACACACGACCCCACCGCACACCCCAGCCAGGAGTGGCGGGGTACAAGTAGAGCGCGTCGACAAACACAAACGCACCCCAACGGCCCAGCCAGGAGTGGCGGGGCGCAACCGAAACCCGAGCCCAAGCACACACACCCACGCCGCACGCCCCAGCCAGGAGGGGCGGGGTACAAGCGGAGCACGCACACAAGCACACACACACCTCAACACCCCAGCCATGAGTGGCGGGGCGCAGCCGAAACCTGAGCCGAAGCACACACACCCACGCCGCACACCCCAGCCAGGAGTGGCGGGGTGCAAGCGGAGCGCCCACACAAGCAGACACAAACCCCGACACCCCAGCCAGGAGTGGCGAGGCGCAGCCGGAACCCGAACCCAACCACATACACCCACACCGCACACCCCAGCCAGGAGTGGCAGGGTAGAAGCGGAGCGCACACACAAGCGCACACACACCCCAACACCCCAACAAGGAGTGGCGGGGCGCAGCCGAAACCCGAACCCAACCACAACCCAGACCCAAACACAAGCGCCACGCAACAGTAGGAAACCCAGTGTCCATAGCCCGGGCACTGAGGCAGCCCGAGCCATGCAGGTGACCCGGTCAATCAAGATCCGGAGACCGGGGGTAAGGCTGCATCCTAAGGCCTGCGCTGCTTTGGGACTCGAGGCGGAGCGTGCGACACCCAAGCACCTCGGAACCCCAGTACCAAGAACATGCATGCATGCCTTAGGAACGGGATACGCCAGGAAGTCCGGTGAACCCCTAGGGTTCCGCCCCAGGGAGGGGACGTGCGCAAGCACGGGGGCCCACCCCCCCGGCATGACAAGCAGTCACGCTGGCGGCTCTCAGCCCTCCCGGTGTTGCCCAGGGCCGCTTTGTTGGGGGCCACCAGTCATGTCTAGCGGGATGTAAGCCGCCTCCCCTCTTCACGCGCAGAACCTCTTCCTGTTCGTCACAGGGGCGACGCCAGGGGGAACCATGGGGCGCCTCTCCACGACCGATTGCACCTACCTACCTACCTACCTCCCTTGGGTGTACTCCCCTCACCCTGCGCTTTTCCTTCCTCCTTTGCCGCGGGCCTTCCCTTTGCCCTCTCTCTTCCCGGTGCCCTGCTGTCGGGGTGGTGGTGGGGCCTGGGGGGCGCCGATGGCCCATGCTTTGGGGTGGGTGGTCTGGAGCCACCAGTGGAGGGTTTCGGGGGTGTAGGGGGGGGGAAAGTCCTTGAGCCATGTCCGGGAGGAGCGTTTCCCATGCGGCATGGCGGTCTCTGGGGCGGTGTCGTAGAGGTCGTAGGTGGTGCGGGCGGGGACTTCCTCGATGGTGTCGAGGCGGTGGTGCCCCTCTCGCCTGCTCGCTTCCCCTACCCACCTCAGCCAGCAACAGAGCTCTTGTAGGGCGGTTGCGGAGCACGTGGTGAGGTTGGTGGGGTCTGTACGGGGAGGGCTCCGAGCTTGGGGTCCGGAAGAGGCGGTGGCGGGCGCCGGGGGCGGGGGCTGGTGTGGGGAGCGGGAAACGCGGGGCCGCGGGTGCCGTCCGTGCGGGGAGAGGGACGCTGACATGCGGCGGCGGTGGCCTGCGTGGTGATTTACGGGGGAGCAGGAGTGGCGGAAGCGGGGTCTTGGGGAGTCATGGCGGTGTCTGGGGGAGCAAGAGCGGTTGGAGTGGGGCCTGAGGGCAGGGGACGCGCGTTTGCGCCGTCGGGAGCGTCAGAGGCGGGGACGGGAGCGTCCTTCGGGGGGGAGGGGGAGCGGCGCTGTTTTCGGGATCGGGTTTCCTGGCAAGGCGAGCCTGCCATTCGGGGGGCGATGGCGGTGCCAGGGGGGCATCGTGCAGTTCTGCTGGGTGAGGGGGTGGGGCAAAAGCCTTCTGCCCCCTGTGGATCCGCTGGGAAGGGGGGTTACGCCGGGTGGCCTGGGTGCGCTGGTTGGGATGGCAGGTTGTACGGGTCCAGTGGTGCCCAAGAGGGGTTTCCCAGGTGCGGGTGGTCTTGGGGTGGCGGGCCTGCTCCAGCGTGGGCCAGGTGGCTGTGCGATGCGGTTCCTGGTAGGGGGGGGGCAGCTCTTGGTGGTAGGCTGGGTAGTGGGGTTGGGCGCCCGCTGGGTGTTGCGGCCATCCCAGTTGGTGGCGTTGCCGGTGCACCGGGGTCTATGGGCCAGTGGGGTAGGGTGGCGGGCTTTGGTGGTGGTGGTGGGCTTGGTGGTGCTGATGGTGGTGGTGGTGTTGGTGTTGGGGGTGGTGGTGGTGGTAGTGGTGGTGTGGTAATGGTGGTGGTGGTGTTTTGGGTGGTGGCGGTTTTGGTGGTGGTGGTTGTGGTGGTGGTGGTGGTGCTCGGGCCGGTGGTGATGGCGTGCCTGCAGGATTCCTTGGTGCCCCGGTGGGATAAGGGTCTCGGGCATCATTTGCAGCCAATGCGGCAGCAGGGGTTGGTGGACAGTTGGGGCGGCTTTGGACTGGGATTTGAAGGAGACCGAGGTCCAGGGGTCCCATTTCCCAGGGTTGGTCTGGCCGGTGTTGGTGGTTGTTTGTGGGGGCGGGATGGCAGGGCGCTTGAAGATGGGGATGTGGACGAGGGTTTTGACGGGGTCGTGTTGCGTGGCCGCTTCCGTGGTGGCGGTTTGTGCTGGGGGTAGGGAGGCGCTGGATGCGGTGGGCGTGGGGCTCTGGTGGCGGTGTTGTTTCTGTTGCTGCCGCTGGCACCCCTGTTGTGGCTGTTGGCGGTCAAGCTGCGTGTGGTGGTGATGGTGGTGCTGGTGGTGGTGGCGGTGTTGCAGGGGTTGGTGGAGTTGCGGGTGAGGCTGTTGCTCGCGCTCGGTTTTGGGCTGCGGCTTGGGGTCGGGCTTGGGCTTGGAGACCGGCTCGAGGCGGTAAAGGAAGTCGTCCTGGAGGAGCGGGGGGACCGGCTCCGGACGGGTATGGTCTGCAGCTTGCTGCTGGGGTGCTTGGACCGGCCGCGTGGTGGTAGGGGGGCCGCCGGCAGCCTGCTCTGCGGCTGCCGCTTTTGCCTTGGCCGTGGCCTTGTGGATGAGGGCGGCGGGGAGGGGCAAGGAGGCGGGGGAGGATGATAAAGAGGATGAGAACAAGGAGGAGGTTGGGTCCTGGGGGATGCGGGTTCTGCCATCATGCGGGCAGGAGCGGCCTTGCGGGATGCGGCCGCCTCTGCCACTGCCACCGCGGGGAGGATGGAGGCCATCTCCTCCGGCTGCGGGACTGGGGCGGGTGGCTGCAAGGGGCCCGGTCGCCATCCAGCGGCCCGAAATGCCGACCTGGTCGGCAGCGATGTGCGGGGGAGGCGTGGGGCTGCCGTCTCCACTGCCTTGGTTGGGCTGAGCTGGCCTCCTGCACTTTGCCAGGGTGTGCGCGTCAGTGCCCACGGGAGGGAACAGTTCCCGTTGGCTGCATTCGGGTGCCGGGGCGGACGGGCCTAGGGTTAGGGGGCTGTGCGCGCTGGGCGTTTGTTGGTTTTCTGGGTGCGGTCGGTGTGTCGTGGGGCGTGGGGCTCTTTGTGGCGGTCGTGTGTGGGTCGCTGGGTCCGGGGGGTGGCGGGTTCCGTGTTGTTGGGCCGTCCGTGGGGGCCGTCCATGGGGGGGGCGATTCCTTGTCGCGCGGCCCCGGGACCCGCACGCGGGGCGAGTGTAGGCCACTGGGAGGGGGGCGGGAAGGGAGGGGCAGGGGGCATGGGATGGGGTTCGTGTGTGGTGTCTCGGCGCTCGTGTTCGCTTGTGGTGGTTTGCATGTGTTGTCTCGTGTAGGTCTGGAGGTTTGGAGGTGGAGTTTGCCGTCAGCCGCGGCTGCGGCGATGATTTCGCAGATGCGTGTGTGCACCTGGTGTACGTCTTGGTTGGTGGTGGGGAGAGAGTATTTTAGGCATGGGTTGAGGCCTACGTGCTGGAGGATTCTGTGGACGGCGTGGTAGCCGAAGCTGAGGGGTTGTTGTTCCCTGGGGTGGGGGCCCTCCGTGTGTCGGGGCCTGCTTCGATTTGTATGTGGGTGGTGAGGATGGCCCAGATCAAGGGCGCGGCTCCCGTGGGTGGCCAGCGCCACTTGATCCACTGGGACAGGCAGAGCATGACCAGCCCTAGGTAGTAACTCGCCTGACCAGAGGTGATTTGGGCCTTGGTGCGGGCTGAGGTGGCACCTGCCGGGGCTGTCCCCCCCGCGTGGTGGATGCCGCTGAGGACGTTGTGTGGGGCGATGAGCTCCCCGACCGCCCCGGGGGGTGTGGTTCCTGGGGCAAGCATGGTGTCCCTCCCCCTGAGGACCCATGGGCCATCTGGCTGCAGGCCAGCGGATGCCGCAGCGTGCACTACGTAATCGTGCCTGTGCTGGAGGACTGTACATCAGAGCTCCAGCAGGGGCCACCCGCGGTCTGTAGGTGGGGGGTGGCAGGTCGTCGTCGGGGATGTGGAGGCCGGTGGTGCTGAGGGCGGCGTCGCGGTTGGGTGCGGTGGCCCTCTCCCTCTCTTCCGGATGGTTCGGGTCTGTTGGGTGGTCCTTCTTCGCTGGGGCCCGTCGAAGGCGTGTGGTCCCTTTGTTGGTGTAGGTGTCGGTGTTGCGTGTCAGGGCCTGGGTCCATTTGACGGGGGGGATCCAGATGCGCTGGTGTCCTGTACGCCGGCGAGACCTCCAGAGGACGAGCTCCACGATGGTCTCGTGGACGCCTTTTATTTGGGTGGTGAGGGCCCAGAGGGCCTTGATGGTGAGGGCGGTCTAGCTCTCGTGTAGGCGGTACCAGCCCAGAGGGGTGTCCTGGGCCCTGCCTTGGAGGGCTGCGTGGAGGAGCTTGGGGTCGCTGATGGTGGTCGTTTGAGGGGGGGTTGCTCGGGGTCAGGCGGGGTCTGCTGGGGTGGGCTGTAGAGGTCTGGCGCGTCTACGTCGATGTGTGTGCCTTCCTCAGTGGGTGTGGCTGGTCTGACCGGTGCCTGATGGTCTCGTGGGGTGTCACAGGTGCTCGTGGTGCGGGTGCGCTGTGGTGACCGTGCTTCTGGGGCGCGCTGGTGGTGTCGTGGAGGCGTGTGGATGGAGCTGGGGGGCGTGTGCGGGCTGTTGAGTAGGTTAGTGCACATCTGGGTCATGTACGGCATGGTAATGGATGAGACACATCATGTGTTCCCTGGCGGTGGGGTTGGTGAGTTGCTCCATGTATGCCAAGAGAAGACGTTTGCGATGTGTCATTTGGGCCGCTGCCCTGCGGACTGCTTCCAGTTAGAGGTTTCCCGGCTGCCTTCATCGGGTTTTCTGCGTGCCGGGTTAGGTGTCCTTGCAGGGCTTGTGACACCGCCCCCCTCATTGTGGCCTCTTTGATCAGCAGGTGCCTGAACAGGTGGCTTGCGGCCTGGTGTGCGTTGCTGTCCAGCGGCCAGCCCTCGTGTGGCTCTAGGGTATCCGCTGGGGACCAGACCACTAGTGCCCCTCTGCACGCATGGAGGGGGCACGTCTTGAAGTGTCCCCAGTCCTCCGGGGTGGTGTGGTCCTATGGGCCGTGGGTGTGCTTTTCCGGGATGTGGAGGTGATTGCAGGCGAGCCACCAGGCGACTCTAGTGAGGAGTGGTAGTTGCTTTCTGAGGAGCTGGATGCGTTGCCCCACCAGGTGGGCTGGGAAGCATGCTGGGCGGAGTGCTGAGTGGTAGAGGTGGACTTTCAGTGTCTCCTTGAGCTCCTGGATGTGTGCTCGGCTGTCGGTGTCGCCGGGTACCAGGGCGAGGTGCTGGATGGGGTTGGGGTGGTGGTAGGCTCTGTCGTGTGAGGTATAGGGGGCGTCCTCTGGTACCCAGTCCGGGGTCTCATTCGGTTCTGGTCTCGGGGGTAGGGGCTGGAGGTGTACATGGTTGCTGCCCAGGTCTGGTATCTGGAGGGCGGGCAGGTGCGTGGTGCGCTGGTGCACTGCCTGGATGTCAAGTTTACCGTTCCGGTATTGGTGCCTGTGGGACTCCTGCTTCACGATGTGGAGCTGGCCGTATGGGGGGACGCTGCGGAGGGCTTTCCAAAGCATCATTGTTTGGGTGCTGAGGTTGGCCGCGTTGGCCTTCTGGAGCGGTTGTTGTGCTACGCGGGGGAGTTGGTGTGTGTCGACAGTGGCGTCCACCACGAACCAGATTCGGACAACGTGTGGGAGGTTAGCAGGTAGCGTAGCCGCAAGCCTGGTGATCACGTCTGCCATGGCCCCGAGTTCCCCGTGTGAGGACGCCCCGTAGAAACGGCGCCTTTTGTGGCTGGCCAGGCCGGGGAGAAAGGCTCTTGCGCGCCAAGCTTTTTCAGGGAGGGGCGGGAGCCCGAAACCAAGTTCAATCGCGGGCTGAGTACCGCTGCACGTTGCTGTCCTCCTCTGCCTTATCGCAATGAGACCTGGCAGCCCCGTTATAGACAACCGCAGAGCCGGGGTCTCTGCCTGATTCCCGAAGGCTGTACGGTTGCGGTTTGGGGGTTAGAGCATGACGGCTTGAGCAAGGGGGGTGGCTTGGGGGAGGGATTCATTTGCAGAAGTGACTGGTGAGTGCCAATGTGGTAGTACTGATTGGTTGCCCCGTGTAGGGGCTGTTGAGGGCTGGCGTGAGAGAAACATGTGAGTGTGGCTTTTTCAAAGAGATGACACGCTGGACGAAGATGAGGACGATTGTGAGTTTGTGCTCGCGGGGGGGGGGAGGTGGTGCGAAGTACCTTGTTATGCGGGGAGAAGGGGCGGAAACAGGGGCGGAGGCGGCGAGGGAGGATGCTGGTCGGGGGGGGGGGGGAGGTTGAACATGTCCCGTATTGTGAGCGGCCGTTTGGGGGGCGGGGCTCTGGCTGAGGTTGGCTTGCGGTATTGCGTTTCAGCGATAGAGGCCGGACAGGTCTTGGGGGCTGGCGGGCGTGTTTCGGAGCCTTGGCGTGTGCCGCAGGGGATGGGGGACGGGGGCGCTTTGGAGGCTTGTGTGCCACCTTGTTTGGGAGGGGGGGGGGAGGGTGGTAGGCGGGGGGGGTGGCGCTGTAGGGCGGTGTGTGACGTGCTGTAAGGCGACCAGGGGCGTCCCCATGAGTTGGGGCCTTTGGGGGGGGTGAGCGGGGCTGGGGGGGGGTTGTCGTTTAGCCATTCCAGCGTGCAGGTTAGGGCATTGAGGAGCAGGGGAACACGAGCCTTCAGGGCGAGTTTTAAGTCATGACAGTGTGCTGGTTTTCTTCGGCCGGAGGGGGGGGTTGTGAGTTTGGTGCACAGGGACATGGGGACAAGCCGCCGGACGAAATTGCGCCTCTCCCCGACGTCTGTGGTCGCGGACCACCATTGGGACACCACCGTGGTGAAGGGGGGGCGCCAGCACTGAATGTAGGTTTGCACCAGGTGTTCGCACGTTGGGCAGTGTGAGACGAAAGAGATAACATCCATTGGGTGCGGGTCGGGGCAAGCGTGGCAATGGCCAGGGCGCAAGTTGTCGTGGAAAGCAAACGGCGCCATGTTGAAATTTCCAGAGGACCATTTGAAAGGGAGGCCTTGGAACCAGGAAGTGTGGTTGTAAAAATGGAAGCTGGACGGTACGTGGATGTTTTCGTGTTTGTGGCAAGGGAGGAGGTGCTTGATTGAGGTGGTAGTCAGTTTGTGTATGACGGGGAGGGGGCCTCTGGATATGCACCCTATCGGGGGGGAGGAAGGAGGGAGGGGTCCCAGATCATCACGTGGGCAGCCCACTTTGAGCAAGCATCCGAGATTTCATTCCCCACAAACCCGGCGTGCCCCTTGATCCACCCCCAACCCTGGATCATCCCTGGGCGTAGGGAGGCCTGGATGAACTGAAGAGAGGATTCCCACGTGCCGGCTGGCGAACGTGACGGGAGGTCTGGGGGGGTGCTCGGGGAGAGAACAGTGATAACGTGGAGGTTGTCTCCTAGCACGGCAAAGGTGAGGTGCGGCTGAGATGCAAGGGCCCACCGTAGGAACATAATAGCCGCCCAGAACTCCGATCCCTCTGAGGACTGGTATGGGGACGTTTGGCACAGCACCCATCTGGAGCCATTCGGGAAAAACAGGGTGGCTGCAGACCCGTAGCCCGAGGCGCCCGCTGAGCCATCCAAGTACACCCATGTCGTGCCGGGGGACGATGTGAGGAGGGGGGCAAGGGCTGCTTCACAACCCGATTCTTGGAGGTCATCGGGGCCAAGGGAGTGAGGTTCATCTGGGAGCCGGTACAGCTCGCTATGCAGTGACGAGTTGAGCAGGACTCCGCCGTGTGGCCCGGGGGGGGGGGTTGAGGATGTACTCTTGGGGGTGGAGAAGGGGGGGGGTAAGCAGTTCGTGGTGCCCCGCCAGTTGGGGGCGGACAGAAATGGCTGGGCTTTGAAAGGTGTACTCTTTTTCGTTGCGGCGGAGACCGGGGTCTTTGATGGTGTGGGTGGTGCCGTCTGAAAGCTTGAGTGTGGCCGATTCTGTGTGGACCCCCGTGACTGTTCTTAGGTGGAACCCTAGGTCTTGGGGTGTTCGTTTCAACTTGTAGCCGAACTTGCTGTATTGTGGTGCTGGTTTGGTGGCTAGGAACCGGACTTAGACTTTCTCTTTCGGGAGGAAGAGGGAGGGGGGGCAGGAGGCCCAGAGGCCGGTGCTGTGGTATCGGAGGCCTATGGTGTGGCACGCGTCCATGACGGTGTCTTGGATTGGGTTGCGTGTAGTGGAGAGCATCGCTTCGGAAAAGGATTCGTTTGTTGAGGCTGGACCGTCCCCGTTGAGGTACCTGATTGCGGTGTTCACCAGGGCCATGCAGATGGAAAAAGTGAAGTGGTGGAGTCCTAAGCCCCCCTGGTGGCGGGGGGTGTAGCGGGCCTTAGCAGAGACGAGGCGTGAAATCCTGTTGGCCTTGTCCGGGGAGGGGTCATGGGCAATATTTTGCCAGATGATGGCCTGGAGGGCTCCCAACTTGTTCAGGGCCAGGGGGTGTGTCATGAGGCGGTAGGAAACAATAGGAATGAGTTGGACGTTTACTAAGAGAATGTATTCCGAAAGGGTGAGCCGGAGGGGTTGGAGGGTTGTGAAAAAGGAGCGTATTTCCGACTTGGCCAATGCCAGTGTTTGTGCCTCGTGGTTGGCAGTGAGGATGTACACCCCTAGGTATTTGTAGCAGTTGTGTGGTTGCCCCGTCTTCTGGTTGGTTGTTGACAGGGGGTTGCCCGAGGGGGAGGTGAAAGTTCTGGGGGGGGCTGTTGCCAAAGCATGGATCTCAGTTTTGCTGAGGTTCAAGTCTAGACCCCACTCCCTGGCGACCGTGTCGAAGAAATTCAAAATTTGTTGTATGCGGTCCCCATCCTCCGATCGATAGAGGAGGTCGTCAACACAGGCGTGGCCCGACTCGTGTGGGGAGGGGGGTGTCGTGACGTGAGACGGCAGGGCGAAGAGGAGAACATTCAGGTAAAGGCAGAAAAGGATGGGTGACATGGGGCATCCCTGCCGAACACCTCTGGTTTGCAGGTGGGAGGAGTGGGTGTGCCCTGACACCACCGGGAAAGGGCGGGGGGCACGGTACAAGGATTGAATGAGGTTTACAAGGGGTGTGGGAAAGTTCAGGCAGGACAGCACTGTGAAGAGGGTGGTGTGGGGGACAGAGTTGAAAGCCTTATTGAAATCAATGTAGAGGCTGTAGCTACCGACTGATTCCCGAAACGTGGATAAGAGGTTGAAAATGTGGTCTTGGCACCTGCGGTTGGGAAGCCCGCGGAACTGGGTGGGGTGTATGATGGAGTGTTCGATGGCCGCTGTCAGTAGCTCACGGTTGGCGTGTGTTGCACTTTTTTTGTAAACGCTGTTCAGCAAGGCTATAGGCCTGTAATTTACAGGGTTAGTCAAGTCCCCTTTCTTAAAAAACAAGATAATGTTGGCTTCGAGCCATTTCTCGGGCAACGGCTGGTGGAGGTAGTGGTTACATACCCTCCAAATGAATTGTTGGATAGGGGGGGGGGAGATGTGCAAAGTGTAGTTGTTTGTGAAGTCCCGCCCACCCGCCTTGTTGGGCTTTGACCTCTTGAGCGTGTTGCGGAATGATTCCCAGGTAATGTCAGGGAGAGGGCTGTGTTTTGTGGGTTCAGGGCAGGTGGGGGAGTGTGTGAGCAGGCGATCCACTAGTGTGCTCGGCGGTGCGTATTCGAGGCTGCCCCCCAGGGTGAGGAGTGTGGAAGAAAAAATAGAGCTCACTTCTTTAGCGGTGGAGACGAGCTGTGTGGCGCCCGGGCGCTTCAGCGTTATTTCACCGTGTTCCACGGGGTTGAGCGCCTCGTTGATGGTGCGCTTGATCCTAGTTTTCCTCACAAGGCACCGATGGATTTTGGTGGTTGCGGCCTTGTTCACTTTGGTTTCCCACTCCTTGACGAGTTTGTTGAGCGTGTCCATGGAAGCGGAGTAGTTGGATGGTTTGGGGGGGGCAGGGTTTGCAGGGACGCTTTGATTTTCTTAACCAGAGCCGAGGAGGTGGTGTGTGACGGTGTGGTGATATTGTGGTAGCTGGTCGCCACTTCTTCCAGCACCACATCTGTGAAGAGCTCTATGTCTGCCGAGGATAAAGATTCAAAGCGGGGGAGGGTAGACTCGCACCATCGCGCCAGGGGGGCGAGGGAGTCGTGGTGCTTGGAGCGCTCCCGCTCCGTCAGTTTGCCGAAAACTTTCCTCTTAGTGGTGGGTGTTTCGGAGAAGGGGTGGGGGGGGACTTGAGAGGTGTACGTGACTGGGTGGTGGTCTGACGTTTTGTCGTCGGTTCGGATGGTTGCAGAGGTGGGGGCAAAAAATTCCGAGGCCGCCGGGGAGAGCAAAATATGGTCGAGTCGGCTGCTGCTTGCCCTGTACGGGTCGGGGTATCGGGTGAAGGACCGCTCGGTCGGGTGAAAGTGCCGGAAGGTATCGATGAGGCGTGGCGGGTCGCTCGTGACCTGCCTGCGGAGCCATGGCCACTCGTTGTCCATTTGGAGGTTCGCTGCGTCCAGCTCAGGGCACATTATGCAGTTGGTGTCTCCGCCTAGGACGTGGTTGGGATACTGATGCATGAGTGGCCGCAGGATGTTTTTAATTTTTGAGCGGTGGACGTCCGCGCTCGGGGCGTATACCGAGACCAACAAGGTGGGCGGGGCCCCCGGGAGGGTGAGAACGGCCGCCGCCAGCAGCCCTTCTGTATCGAGTCGGGGGAGGGGGGTAGCGAAACGGGCGAGCCGGGGGGAGCAAACCAAAACGGACCCGTGTTCGCCTCTGGAGTGTTTGTCCTGGCTGATGTTCGAAACAATGGTGGCTTCAGTGCCCGAACCGTAGGCGTATACGTGGGGGAGGATGGGGGCGTGTTTGATTTCTTGGAGGAAGAGGATGTCGAAGTCGTTCTTGAGGTGTCGGAGAATTTGGCTGCTCACTATAGGTTTCTTCCGCAAGTTGTGGGACAGAAAACGCAGTTCTGAAGGGAGGGGTATGGGGCGGAGGTGAGGCCGTTGGTATCCCTTCCGTAGGCGCGTACCGGACTTCGGGGGGGGGGCGGGATAGGGAGGGGCCTGGGGGGATGCTTGGGGGTCAGGCTGGCGGGGCCGTTTGAGGCAACGGAAATGCTGAATTTGGTCGGCCGGTACTCCGGCCGAGGCGAGCTCTTCGTCTAGCCCCTTGCCGGTGACGGAGGAAGCCGTGACTGGGCCGGTGTTTCACCGAATCTTGACCCTTGTGTTTTCGGGCAGAGGGGGCTGGAGAGTGCAGGAGGCGGGTATCCGGCCCTCTGGCTTTCGTGGGTTAGCTTGCCTGTGGGAAGTGGCGGAGGATTAGAGCGAGCCGAGGGATGGTACGCGGGACAGTTAGCCCAAACACTTCGTCTTCCCTCCGTCGGGGTATTCCGTGGTGCCACTCATGTCGTGCGGCCCCCGTGAGGACCAGGAGAGAGCGGGCAAAGAAACAGATGCGGCAAGAGTCCGCGTTGGAGGGGTTTATAAAGAACATTGTGGTGTCCGACTGGGAACCAAAAATGGACACCGGGTCGTGCAGCAAGGGGTCGTCCCTGTGGTAGCAGATGCCCTCTCCTGTGAGATACATTGTGCCCGTGATTTGGTTGGGGGGGGGGGGGGGGGGGTGCGAGAGGCGTAGTCGCTCCAGCGCGGCATTGTAGGTTTGGATGATAGAGGAAAACTCTTCCGGGATATGGGACGTGGCGGTGACTTTGCTCGGGCCGAGGTATGCGTGGCCGAAGTGTTGGACTGAGTGCCCGTGGTACTTCTCCCACGTGTTGTCGTGGAGAACCTTTTTTACCGTTTCCTCTTGGCTCTCGGAGCATACGTCGCGGACGTAATAAAAACCAGTAGGGGGGCAGGCGTCGATTTGTATGTCCGAGGCGGGGTTGGGGGCATCGTGGTCGGGGGGTAGGAGGGTGGTCGCCTCGCCTCCCAGCGGAGCAAGCAGCGGGACGCTGGCTTCGGATTTTCCTTCGATGCGGTTTGCTCCCGGCGTTGGCGTAGCGGCGTCGGCGTCGTCCGGTGCCGCGTTCCACTCGCTGATGCGCTCAGTCAGCCCCGTCGCGGGCCTATCACGAAGGGCGGAGACAAGCTGGGACGCGAAGGCCGTGGACCCCAAGGCGGCACCCGCTTGGAGGGGCTGCACGATGGGTTGCTCGTGCGTGGCCACATCCGGGTCTTGAGAGGGGAGTATCTTCTCGAGGGCGAGGAGGTTGCGGTGTAGTGGGGCAAAGGCAGCGTCTCCATATTTGAAATCATGCGCTAGCAGCGCGGATTCCTCCTTTTTGTAGACCACGAGGTGGGCTTGTTGGTGCTCGTAGGGAGGTCGCGTGGGTTTGAACGACGCGTATGGGCCAAGGAACCCCGCTTGGACGCGCAAGTCAAGAGCATGCGCGGATCTTGGGGCCACTAGGAGCACGGCGGTCTTCGAGGCCTTGAACGAGTTGTATGAGGGCGGGGCCGGCGTTGCGTGGGCTCGCTCGGGGGCGCCCGAAGGCGCGGACCTGGTATTGCCGTCGGATCTTGACAAAAACCGCACCAATTGCCCATCTATGCCATGAAAGAGAACAATGCCGCATGAGTGGAAGAAGCGGATAGCAGTGTTTGGACCCCGGTTTTCATGACATCGCACGGCGCGTGTGTGGTGTCAATCGCCACGACCAAGGAGTCTTTAGACCGGAACATCGCTCCTAAGGGCGGTGAGGTGCCCCGTCCTCCGGGCCGGTTGGCGATTATCATGTTGAGCATTTCCGGGGCTTGTAGGTCTTTGTTTCTTTCCTTCTGGTACCTAGCGATCACGGCTCGATACACTTCGGTAGTCGGCAAAGCGTGCATGTCCATTGCAAGGAGTTCTCCGGTGAGGAATTGGGCGCACTCGCGGACTTTAAACATGAGCTCGTCGGCAAAGCGGGACGGGAGTTCCCAATCAAACCGGTAGTAGGCCGAATGCGGGCTCTCGGATAGAACTATGTGGCCAAAAGGGTAGTAAGCATTCTTGGTGTTCACCGATACGTTTGCTAGCGCGGGGACAAACATTTCATTCATTAACTTCATGAATGCACGGGCGTCTCCAATTTTGCGTTGTTTTGGTTGATACTTGTCTCTCTCCTCCGGCAGCAAAGGCTCAATGTGATCAAGGAACTCTATGCTCACCTCAAAACGTAGTCTTTTGTGCAACCGGAGGTCACGCACCGTTGGATGGGCGTGCTTGGCGGCGAAGCGGAAGGGTTCAAACTTAAAATTGATGTCTTCATATCGGCAACCGTCAAAGGAAGAGGTGTTTAGGAGTAAGGCATCATACGGCATCGTTTGATGGCCGCTCGTGCGGAACTCGTAGGAGTCTCTTCCGTCCTTTTTGACTTTGTAGGCGTCCCGAAGTTCTGCTCCGTGCATACATGTCATGCTAGAAATGTAAGGAAGGAGAGTAAAAAGGGCGGAAGTTGAGCCTAGCATGAGAAAGGTGGTGGCAACCACTTGAGCGTCCCACGCCGGATTAACGAACCATCCTTTCAGGTCTTTGTTCTCTTCTTTGGCTTTATCTAGTACGGTTCTTAATTGTTTAGCCCACGGGGTGGCGGTAGGCGGAGACTTCTTGGTTTCGGTTTCAGAATAGTCCAACTCATACGGCTTTAGGTAGAAACGCTTGTGCTTGAACAAAAGCTTTTCAAGCTCGTTGTAGTTATTGTGCGCAACGGAAGAGACCCTGCCTCTGTCTAGAATTTCCGTGGAGTTGCTCCCAACAAAGGCGGATTGAATATTGGTGCCTTCCACATCCAGGTAGAGCTCGGAGTAGTCTTGTAGACGGCGGTAAACTTCCGGAGCGAAAATGCGTTGGCGTGTGTCAAATATTTTGCCTTCAATGGCTTGAAATTGGCGTGACGGAAAGCGTGTTTGTAACGGCGAATTTGAGGCTTGGTGTTTTTGAAAGAGGTGTGACGGGGAATAGTTAAATAGCGTTGAAAGGCCATCATCGGCGGCTTTGGAGCTTCCAAATAGGGTGAAATTCATGGTGTTCTCGGGATGAACGAAAAGGCGACTTGGAGTCAATTGAAAGGTTGCGAGCGTGGATTTGGACTCGGCAATTGAGGTGATGATTTGAAAACTGCGGGAAAGGCTCGAGAACTTGAACAGCCCAGGATTTTCACCAATCACCGAATAGCCTGGCCTACTGGTGGATCCATCAACAAAATGCTGAGGGTCAATCGAAAAAAAATAGACACTCAGAAAGTGAGTGGAGGCGTGTGGATGGAGGCCGGGGGCGTGTGCAGGCTGTTGAGTAGGTTAGTGCACATCTGGGTCATGTACGGCATGGTAATGGATGAGACGCATCATGTGTTCCCTGGCGGCGGGGTTGGTGAGTTGCTCCATGTATGCCAACAGAAGGCGTTTGCGATGTGTCATTTGGGCCGCTGCCCTGCGGACCGCTTACAGTTAGAGGTTTCAGGCTGCCTTCATCGGGTTCTCTGCGTGCTGGGTTAGGTGTCCTTGCAGGGCTTGTGACACCGCCCCCCTCATTGTGGCCTAATTAATCAGCAGGTGCCTGAACAGGTGGCTTGCGGCCTGGTGTGCGTTGCTGTGCAACGGCCAGCCCTCGTGTTGCTGTAGGGTATCTGCTGGGGACCAGACCACTAGCCACATGCCCCGACAACCCAAATCTTAGTGCGACAGCTCCGGGCGCTCGTCACCCCCGGGACACAGGTCTCTGACGACCTCATTGAAGCATGGGTCTGGTGGTTCAACACCCACCAACCGGCCCAAGGGGGCGTGTGGGTCCCACACCTGGGATGGGTACACACGCTCATAGCGCCACCGACGGACCCCAGGCCCGCACCCACCACCGGAGGCCGGGAGCGGGCCGCCCCACCACCGAGACCCGACAACCTCGGTATTGCACCGCACAAGGGCCTGGAGGCATGGGAAAGCGGGACCGCCCGTAGCAGAGGGCACAACCTCACGAACCTGACGGCGCACTACCCGGAGATGACGCGCGCAGCACCCCCGCTGCGCAAACGTGACCCCAGTACCATCGCCATGATCGTGTTGGAGAATGGCCACTACTACCAGGTGCGGATCATCCCGCACCCGCAGGACAACCATTGGAGCCTGGAGGCCGTCGGCTCCATGCCCCGAGCGACCACGGGCCTGCCGGACAACCCTACCCCCCTGCTCCCAAACCAACCCCCGGACCCCCTGACGGCCATTGTATCGGGGGGGGCAGGCACCTGGCACCCAGGCCACCCTCTACTGCCTCTGGCGGTGGGCGCGGCGCCGCTGGCCGCACACCAGGGCGTGGTCAGCGGCGTGGAGATTCTACCTCGACGGCCGGCAGCAGATGGAGGCCATCCCGGAACCGACGGCAGACACCCCCACTGAGCCCAACCTATGCCCCGTCTTCGCGATCCACCAGATCCGGGCACTGGCGCTGGGTGGGCAGCTGCAGCCCGCCATCCGCACTGGAACGGAGGCCCGCGCGGCGCACGCGGCCCTGGTGCACAAGATCTTCAGTGCCCTCCGCAGCGCCCCTGTACGACGTACGGGTAACCCCCCAGGGCCCTGACCCGCGACCAACCACAGGACCTGCAGCAACGACGCACGGCCGCACGCGCGCGGCACGAGTCCCACACCAGCAACGCGCAGGGAAGAAACGGTCCGGCGGACCGGGGACTGCCTCCTCCCACCAGAGGGCCGGACGATGACCGTCGCGCCAGCGGCAGCGGGGTCGGCCACGAACCACAACGACCCCGACCGGGCAGACCTCGCCCAACACGACCCCTCGTACAACCCAGCAACGCGCGGCCGCGCAACATGCTACGGCACCACCCGTCGGCCGGACACACCAGCGGGGATGGCGTCCACCTGCCCAGCACGCACAACGGACACCCAAGGAGTGGAGGCTAGCCTTAGCAGCCCACGGTGTCGGACACAAATACGACCCCAGCGACCTCTTCCCACATCCCCCGGACGAGGGCCGCACTTCCCGGACCTCAGCCACCCGCCTGCAATAATGAAAGGGTTGAGCGCCACACCCGGGACCGCCGTCCCACCTGACCCTCCTCTCCCACGTAACGGGTCCGCGAGGGGCCGGGCAAAGGGGCCGGCCACACACACGGAGCCCGCGGCCGAACCGATGACCACGGGGGTGATGTCGAACAGCGCACGCCACCGGATCAGGGCACTGGCGCTGGGCGATTGACGGCAACCCGCCGTCCGCACTGAGGCGGAGACCCGGGCGGCACGCCCAGCCCCTGTGCACGCCAACTTCAGTAACCCCCACGGCGCCCCGGTGCGACGCATGGGACGCCCCCCAAAGAACCCTGAGCCGCGCCTGGCGACAGGTCCTACCGCGACGACCCGGTGGCACACAGCCGCGCAACACACCCCAGCAACACCTGATGGTCGGACAAAAAGACGAGACAGACGTCAACATGCCCGACACATGCAACAGATGCCCGGACAGTGGAGGCCAGCCTTCGCAACCCGTGGTGTCAAGCACACACGGAAACCCCACGACTTCCTCCTACAACCCCCCGGGCGAGGGCCACGCTTCTCGGACCTCGGGACCCACCTGCAGCAGGGAACGGGGCGGCGCCACGCCCGGACCCGTCCACCCGCCTAACCCTCCTCTCCCGCGAGCCGGATCCACAAGGGGCCGGGCAAAGGGCCCGGCCAAATACGCGGAACCCGCGGCCGGGCCGATAACCACAAGAATGTTAACGAACCACCGGCCAGAGTATTACCGTCCAGGGCGAGCATCCGGAGAGAAGTGCACTGCAGGGACCAGCGCGCACCTCCGCTGGGGAGTTGAGCGCCTGAGACGCGTAAGGTTACAACACGTAGAACCTATCCCAATGGTACGAGGGGCACAACCCCCGCAGACAGTTAACAGCGTCCATGAGAGGGAGGGGGGCTGCAACACTACCTGGTACTCCTGTCCTCCACAACCCTACCCGGGGCATGCGGGGGGCCACAAGCTCACCACACGGGGCCGCGCCGACCCCCCTGCCAACAGGCACGGGTGTGTTACGCCGAGCCCAACCCGCCACGACGGACAGAGCGTCCCGACACCACAGCACGAGCTGAACCACCCTAACCATCCTAGCCACCACACCCGGCACCATGACACAGACACGCCACCCGAATGACCTGCAACGCACGACACGAAAAGGTACACGGCAGACAGACAGGCACGAGCAGGAGCACAGCACCACCGAGCTGGAGCAACGCCCTGGGGCTCCCATGGGGAGCACAGGGACACACCGAGGGGGACCGGCGGGGCCTTGCCACCGACGGGGGTTGTACATATGAGTGGCACAAGCGAAACTGGAAGTACGGCTATGGAGCACCGCGAAATACCGGATAATGGATTGTGCATGCAACAAGGCCAGGGCGGGGCAGGGAACAGGGCACCGACAGGGGGAAAAAACTTTTTTACAGCGGTCCGACCACTTGTCATGGCTTTTCTCCCCCGCGGCGGGCGGGCGGCGCACAGTACAAACGTACCGTGCCGGCCCCACACACCTGGCACCGACCAACATCGCAACAAGCGGCACACCTGCACACAACAAATCCGACTGCGCGAACGCCCGCTGCGACGACAAGGAACGAACGCCGAACAAACCAACCAAGAGGCGACTAACGCAACGACACACCGCCAGAACCACTACAGCGGACGCAACGTGACCGTGAGCAGACCGCGCGCGCACCGACCAGCGCCAAGCTGGCCGGGCGTGCATGGGCTGATGCGAGAGCGATGACCAACAAGCTAGCGACACCGTAGTGAGCCGCGCCCCCCGACCACCATGGCCACAAACACAGAGGAACACTGCGACTCTACCGCTGCGGACGCGGCCCACGAACATTCCCAAACTACACTACACGACACTTGTACAAACCAAGACGCCACAAGCCGACACAGACACAAACGTGCTGGCTAAACGGGCAGGATTGGACGATAAGACCACCGGCAGCAGCGCAACGGAACCCACACGAACCCGGCCGACCATGAGGCGGCCACGACAACCACGCACCAACCACACCACAGCTGCAGCCACGACTTGACCGTAAACAGACCACACGCAAGCCGGCCAACGCCGAACCAGCCAGGCGTGCACGGGTCGAAACGGAGACGGCGCCCAACGGGTTGGCAACACCGTGGTGCGCCACGCCCACCGACGATCGTACCCACGAACACAGCAGAACACCAAAACGCTGCCAATACAAACGCGACCAACCAACGGTAACAAACTACACAATTCTACACTTGGACAAACCACGACGCCACTGACCAGCACCGACACGGACATGCCAGCTACATAAACAACATGCGGCAGAACGACCACCGGCAGCAGCGCAATGGAACCCACACGAACCAAGCCGACCATAAGGCGGCCAAGACGACCGCGAACCAACAACACCGCAGCTGCAGCCGCCACTTGACCGTAAACAGACCACACGCGAGCCGGCCAACACCAAACCAGCCAGGCGTGCACGGGCTGAAACGGAAACGGCGCCCAACGGGTTGGCAGCACCGTGGTGCGCCACGCCCACCGACGATCGTACCTACGAACGCAACAGAACACCACAACGCTGCCAATACGAACGCGACCAACCAACGGTAACAAACTACACAACACTACACTTGGACAAACCACGACGCCACTGACCAGCACCGACACAGACATGCCAGCTGTATAAACAACATGCGGCGGAACGACCACCGGCAGCAGCGCAATGGAACCCACGCAAACCAAGCCGACCATGAGGCGGCCAAGACGACCGCGAACCAACAACACCGCAGCTGCAGCCGCCACTTGACCGTAAACAGACCACACGTAAGCCGGCCAACACCAAACCAGCCAGGCGTGCACGGGTCGAAACGGGAACGGCGTCCAAAGGGTTGGTGACACAGTGGTGCGCCGCGCCCGCCAACGGCCATGCCCACGAACAAAACTTGGCTCTACCATCACGCAACCGACCAACCTACATTAACAAACTACACCGCAACCGTACCATACGGCCGACCAACCGGCCACAACGGCCTACTTCGAACCCCCGGCCCCCCAGGAGAGCGCAAGCTCGACCGGGTCAGGAGGTGTGAGTGTGCGCCACGGCATGCGAGTCCCGTAGCACGTGCTTCTTCAAGTCGCCTCACACCTACTGAAAACCAACCCAGGTGGGGGTGCCTGCAGGACAGGGCCTTTGGCCTGGCTACGGGCCCCTGGGCCCCAGAATCCGGAGGTTGATGAGGATGTGCGGTCGGACCCTCCCCCACGTATCATCCGCCCGAAGGAGAGGAATGTGAGACTTCGGTCGAACATGGGTTACCTCTCTGGGCAGAACCCGCTGTAGGGTACTGCTCGCGGCGACCGCGCCCTTCCCCCATGTGGGGGAGCCGCTTTGTGGGGGCACGTGAAGTAGGGCCGTGGGTGGGTGAGCAAAAGCCCCTTGGTAAGTCCCTCCTGCGGGGCAACCCCAGTCCCGAGTCGACCTACCTACCGACCTTGAACAAAAGCTTTTCAAGCTCGTTGTAGTTATTGTGCGCAACGGAAGAGACCCTGCCTCTGTCTAGAATTTCCGTGGAGTTGCTCCCAACAAAGGCGGATTGAATATTGGTGCCTTCCAGATCCAGGTAGAACTCGGAGTAGTCTTGTAGACGGCGGTAAACTTCCAGAGCGAAAATGCGTTGGCGTGTGTCAAATATTTTGCCTTCAATGGCTTCAAATTGGCGTGACGGAAAGCGTGTTTGTAACGGCGAATTTGAGGCTTGGTGTTTTTGAAAGAGGTGTGACGGGGAATAGTTAAATAGCGTTGAAAGGCCATCATTGGCGGCTTTGGAGCTTCCAAATAGGGTGAAATTCATGGTGTTCTCGGGATGAACGAAAAGGCGACTTGGAGTCAATTGAAAGGTTGCGAGCGTGGATTTGGACTCGGCAATCGAGGTGATGATTTGAAAACTGCGGGAAAGGCTCGAGAACTTGAACAGCCCAGGATTTTCACCAATCACCGAATAGCCTGGCCTACTGGTGGATCCATCAACAAAATGCTGAGGGTCAATCGAAAAAAAATAGACACTCAGAAAGTGAGTGGAGGCGTGTGCATGGAGGCCGGGGGCGTGTGCAGGCTGTTGAGTAGGTTAGTGCACATCTGGGTCACGTACGGCATGGTAATGGATGAGACGCATCATGTGTTCCCTGGTGGTGGGGTTGGTGAGTTGCTGCATGTATGCCAACAGAAGGCGTTTGCGATGTGTCATTTGGGCCGCTGCCCTGCGGACCGCTTACAGTTAGAGGTTTCAGGCTGCCTTCATCGGGTTTTTTGCGTGCTGGGTTAGGTGTCCTTGCAGGGCTTGTGACACCGCCCCCCTCATTGTGGCCTAATTGATCAGCAGGTGCCTGAACAGGTGGCTTGCGGCCTGGTGTGCGTTGCTGTGCAACGGCCAGCCCTCGTGTTGCTGTAGGGTATCCGCTGGGGACCAGACCACTAGTGCCCCTCTGCACGCATGGAGGGGGCACGTCTTGAAGTGTCCCCAGTCCTCCGGGCTGATGTGGTCGCATGGGCCGTGGCTGTGCTTTTCCGGGATGTGGAGGTGATTGCAGGCGAGCCACCAGGCGACTCTAGTGAGGAGTGGTAGTTGCTTTCTGAGGAGCTGGATGCGTTGCCCCACCAGGTGGGCTGGGACGCATGCTGGGCGGAGTGCTGAGTGGTAGAGGTGGACTTTCAGTGTCTCCTTGAGCTCCTGGATGTGTGCTCGGCTGTCCGCGTCACGGAGTACCAGGGCGAGGTGCTGGATGGGGTTGGGGTGGTGGTAGGCTCTGTCGTGTGAGGTACCGGGGGCGTCCTCTGGTACCCAGTCCGCGGTCTCATTCGGTTCTGGTTTTGGGGGTAGGGGCTGGAGATGTACATGGTTGCGGCCCAGGTCTGGTATCTGGAGAGCGGGCAGGTGCGTGGTGCGCTGGTGCACTACCTGGATGTCAAGTTTACCGTTCGGGTATTGGTGCCTGTGGGACTCCTGCTTCACGATGTGGAGCTGGCCGTATGGGGGGACGCTGCGGAGGGCTTTCCAGAGCATCAGTGTTTGGGTACTGAGGTTGGCCGCGTTGGCCTTGTGGAGCGGTTGTTGTGCTACGCGGGGGAGTTAATGTGTGTCGACAGTGGCGTCCACCACGAACCAGATTCGGACAACATGTGGGAGGTTAGCAGGTAGCGTAGCCGCAAGCCTGGTGATCGCGTCTGCCATGGCCCCCAGTTCCCCGTGTGAGGACGCCCCGTAGGTGGTGTGGCCCGCGTGGTGGTTCATGCGGTACTGTCCCTTGGTGTGGGTTAGTTGCAGGGTGGCTCCCCCTGTGCGGGGTGTAAGGGCGGACTCGCCTGAGGCGTCGGTGAAGAGAATGACGTTCGCTGGTGATGGCTTTTGCAGGCGGCATAGGTTCATGGGCAGGTAGGCTATATGGCGAGGCCTGTGGTGAGGTGGGCCACCGGGGTCGTGGGCTGCAGGATGGGCGTGGCGTACACCCCTACCCCTTTGGAGATGATGCGTTTCGCGCGGGGGACACAACTAGGAGTTCTTCTTCTTGTTGCCCTTGTATGAGGTAGGAGTAGATGTAGTGGAGGATGTAGGCCGTGTCCGGGTACAGGTTTTGGCACGTGAGGGTTTCGTTAGGCGTTCTGGCGTGTGGCACGGGTGGTCGAGTGGATTGTAGGGGTGTTCGTGTTTGCCGGTTCAGCCTGGCTCGTACACCATCGCGGATCGGGATCCCGGCGTGGTCAAGTCGGGGCCAGGTGGGTGTCGCGGTGAACAGCCACTGGGGTTCGTGCTCCGGGTCCCATGCTACGGTGGGGCTTGTGTCAGTGCGGTAGAACCACGGGGCCACCCGGGCGTAGGCTTGCGTTGGCAAGTGGTTTGTGGCGTGCATGTGGTGGTGTGCCATGAGGTGCAATACCGGCCAGGGTTTTGTGAGTGCGCTGGGGTCACAGGTTCAAAATGTGCGGGGCGTCTGTTGGGAGTCTTGGGGGAACGCTGGTAGGTCCTTGGGTGACATGTGGTGTTTTGGTATGCGCCACTTTGCCCCGTGGTGGATGATGGTGCTCTGTGTGGTTTTCGCTTCTTTTGAAGCCAGTAGTAGGGTTGGTGGCGGGACCTTGCCCATCACTGGGAGGACGGATTCTTGCTTCGAGCCTGTGGGTGTGTATGGTATCGCCGCTGCGATTGGATGTGGTGTTGTGCTCTGACTTGGGGGGTCTAAGTGCACGCAGGTAGAGCCCGCGTTCTCCCCAGAAAATTTCGGTGAAACCGTTTCTTGGGTGGCAATATTGTACTTCTCGGGCAAAGCCATGTAAGATGGGGTTCCTGGGTGTATGATTGAAAACAAGGTTCTGATATTCATTGTCTTTCGTCATCTTAAAACGATCAACAATTTCATTCACGGAAGGATTGCAACAAAACTTCAAGCCAGTCCCCGTGTGCCGCCCATGCCCTGGTGACGGCGCGTGTGGCCGGTTGGAGGGCGGTGGTGGGGTGTGTTAGGTCGAGTGCCTGGAAGCCTATGGAGGCGTTCATCACCCCCGTGAGGTAGTACGCCAAGCTTTGGTGTGATAGGCAGAGGGCTTTGGTGGCCGGGGACACATATCGTGGGAGGTGCGCCAGGTGTGACTGCAATGGGGGGGAAGGTTGGTATCGTCGGGGTTGGCGGTTTATATTACTCCCAAGTGGGTGGTGGCTTCCACGACGTTCAAGGGGGGCCCTTGTGGTCCGTGGGTGGGGGCTGTGGCACCCCATTTGATCAGGGGAACCTACTTGGTAGGGTGGACGATGTGGTTGTTGTGCGAGAAGTAGAAGATGTTCACTTCCAGTAAGTTGTCAGCTTCCTGGTTGACTGTGGGCTCGTCGTCTCGTGCCTGGGGTTCGTGCGGGTTGTGTGCGACCTTGAGGTTGGTGTCCTCTACGAAGCCCACCAGGCGGGAGCGGAGGGGGTAGGGTGCCTAGGCCGGGTAATCCTACTCAATGGTGAGGGCCAGGGGCAGCGTTACGAGGAGGTACGGGAAGGGCCCTTCTGCTCCTCGCTGGGGGACCCCGCTGCCCCGCTCTAGGTAGGAGGTGAGGCCCGCGCCGGTGCGGACTGTGTACTTACGGGTGCGGATGTATTTGGAGGTGAAATTGTAGAAGGGAACGCACAGGCATTTCCAGAACGGTTCCGGGAAGGCTCCCTTGACATTGAGGGAGGCAATGATGAGGTCTACCGGGTCCATGACGGTGACGGCGTCCTGCAAGAAGATGGCCTGGTGTGGGGACCAGCCCGGGATGGCCCCCCAGAGGCTGGCGGATATGTGGGGTGGAGGTGGGGGCGGACACGGCGCAGGAGGATGGTCCCGACGATACTGACTTCCGTGAGGTGCACACACTTTGGGGCGCCAGCTGTCCCGGTCGGCCCAGTCCCCCTCACATAGAGGGGGGGGTCAAGGTTGGCCTAGTCCGGTTGTAGGGGGGTCTGTTTCACAGGCGTTGGGCGAGGAGGCGGAGTAGGTGGGCGGGGAAAGGGTAGTATGCCTCCGCAGGGAGGCGTTTGTAGCCCGGGGTTCTGTGTTACCGGAGATTGTGGATGGCCATCCGTACTTCGTGGATGGTGAAGGGGCGCTTCTCCAGTTGCCTCCTGTTGGCGTGGTTGAAGACCTGGGCGAGGCGTTTCATTTTGGTTTCGGTGTCCGTGTCTAATGTGTCCTGGGTGGGGGTGTGCTGGTGGAGGAAGCTGTCTTGGGTGGCCTGGAGCACTGTGGCCGGGTCGTTGGTGAGGGACCCGTCTTCCTGCTGAACTGTGGTGATGGTGCGCTGGCCGGTGTCTGTCATGGCGTTGTGGAGGTGGCGTATGGCTTTGTAGGAAGGTTCGCGGCGCGCATATCGCTCGCGTTCTTGCGCGATGCGCTGTTGTCTGTCCATGTGCCACTGCTGCAGGTCCGCCCTGATGTCGGCTATTTGCGTTCTGCAATTGTGTAGATGGTGGCGAGCTTGCGGGGTGTCGGTGTGGACGAGGATAGCCAAGTGTTGCTTCGCATGCAGGAGGGCAGGGAGCATATCCCCCAGGGCCTTGGGTTGTTGGTCCTCCTTGGCCTGGGGTTGCTGCTGGAAGCCGCAGGCGGCGGTGGCCGCGCGCATGGCTGCGAGTAGGTCGGTGGGGTCCTGTTGGTTGCGCCGGGCGCGGTCTATGGCCCTGTGGTATGGGGACCAGGGTTGCTTGTCCTGCAGTGGGGGCATTTTCAGGGGGGGCGGCAAGGCTTGGTCGGCTTCCTCGGGGGGGTTGGGCAGAGGGTTGGGGATCGTGAGGCGGAGGTGTAGGGGCCTATGGCCTGCGGGTCCCAGTGGGAGCGGGCTGTACCGGGCCTCTGCCCGGATGATGGTGGTGGCGTTGCCGTACTACACGTCGATGCGGGAGGGGACAGCCTACGTTTGGTAGGGGAAGTGGGATGGTTGGCCTTCCAGGCCAGCGGCAGGTCGACGAACCCCAGCATGTCGATGGTGTGGCAGACTTCATGCTCCTGGGGCGTGGCCTGTCCCCCGCGGTCCGCCGTGGTGGGGGCGGCATTCATGTCGCCGATGATGATTGCGGGGGCGAGCATGGACATCTGGCGGTATGCCTCGGCCAAGGCCTGGAGGAAGGGTTCTGTGGCGTCGCCGAAGGGGGCGTGGGTGTTGTTCACATTTAGTTGCCATCCGTCCTCGACAACTTCGTAGACCCTCAGTCTCCCTGGGACGCTGAGGTGGTTGACAAGGTGGACGTGAATGCTGAACCGGGCATACAAGGGGGTCTCCTTGTGCCAGTAGCATTTGTATGCTTCCTGGTCCGGGGTATACATGGGGGTGGGTTCGAGGGGGTCGTCGCATTGAAGGCCTTGATCCCGGAACGTGAGGAGGTGGGGTACCCGGTTCGCACCCTGTGCCATCGGGATTTGTTGGAGTGCGGCGTCAGCGTCCTTGGAATATGTGATGGCACCCGTGGTTGCCGTCAACAAGGTTGACGGTGGCCTCGGTGGCCGCGAGGCGGGGCTGTAGGGGCCTCCGTACCTGGCCTCGGCCGTGTCAGGGAGGGGCACTGGGGCTTGCGGACTTCTGCCAGGCGGTGAACGTTTGGGTGTGCGTTGTGGGGGGAGGCCTTGACTCCATTCCGGGGAAATTTTTTTGGTGTACTTGGTGCTCCAATGGGCCTTGTTCTCGGAGGTGACCCGTCAAACGGGGTTGGTGCTCTTGAGCTCCAAGATGTTGCCCTCTGCCTTGTCCGGGGCACAGGGTTGGTTGAGTTCGGGTTGGCGGTGCCATTGCACCCGGATTTGCACCCCGCCATTTGGGCCCCTGCCCTTGAGGTGGTATCGGATTATGACCTGGCACCAGATCCAGTCGCCCGTCTGGTCATTGCGGTAGGGTTGTTGGACTCTCGTTCCCCGTTGGAATTCTGGGTATGTGTCGGGCTTTGGCGGTGCCGCTGGTGGGAGGCAGGATGATGATGATGCGTGGTTTGAGTGGGCGTGGGGGGTTGGTGGGGTGCCTGCCGGGTTTGGAGGAGAGGTTGGGGTTGGTGCGGGGGGGTGGGAGGTTGTCGCTTTGCTGCCCACTCTGGCTTGTTGATGGCTAGGGGCGGCTGTGCTCCTTGTTCTCCGTGCTCATTTTGGCGTGACTGGAGGTGCTGGGGCTGGAGGCGCGTTGGTTTGGAAAAAGGGGTGGGTATCCTGTTGGCCGGGGTCCCGCAGCTGGGGTTACGCCGGCGTTTTCATGGTTGCCTTCGCGCGGTTTCGTGTGAGGTCGGGGGGTTTCCGCACTGTTTCTGGGGGGTCCGTGGGCCATGGTACGGGGGGTGGGCTGCCATAAAAGGGGTGGTGGCGGTGGTAGTTCCTCATGGCTTTCGCCTGCCTGATCAAGACCTCTGTGAGTTCCAGCGTCTCTGGACTGTTGGGGGACCCTTGATCCCAGTATATTGCTGTGTAGAGGGCTTCCCATGGCGCGCCCCCTTGGCCTGTTGCATTGGTGGCTTTGGAGGAGTTGCTGTGGGCCCCTTGGGGAGTCGTCAGAGTCTATTTCTGGGGCGTAGGCGTGGGCTGCCATGAGGACCCCTTGTGCCCTGTGGAGTACTCACCATCGGGCGTCCGCTTTCACACAGTGAATGGCGGGTCGCTGTCAGGGTGTGTCAAGGGTGTCCCGTGGTGCAACAGTTACTTCAATTCGGGCGGGCTGGAGGTTTGGGGTGGCCATGCGGCGGAGGAGTTGATCAATGTGGAGGGGTGTGACTGGGTCTTGACGGGGCCTTGCGGTGGCGGGGGCATCGCCCGAATAATAGTTGAGTCCCAGTGGTGTCCGTGCGCGGCGAGGGTGTAGACTGCGGCGGTGATGATGTGTTGCGCTTGTCCCTCCAGCACGATGTGGCGCTCTGTGCTGAGATCTTTGGGTAGGTGGTCTGTTTGGTGGACGGTGATGTGGGCCGTAGCGCGTTGGTGTGCCTGCAACCGTCTATCCCCTGGGATGTGCTGATGGTGGTGTTTTGGTAGGGAATGTCCGACGGCGAGGGATTCTGCCCTGTGCAGGGGAATTGAGTTTTCTCTGGGCCTGCTGGGCAGAATGTATACACCCGGGTCCCTCGGCACTGTGCCCAGGTACATGTCGCCTGATATGGTGGTGGCCGGGAGTGGTTGGCGTAGGGCTGAGGTGCACGGGGTGGAGCAGGGTGGGCTGTGGTGCTCACAACGGGGGAGGTCCATTGCTGTATGGGGTGAAGTGGACGGCGAACGGTCCGGTGGCACACTGCAGTTTATGGGGTTTGATGTCGTTGTGGCGCGCCACCGCTCATGTGTTGGGATGTCTTTCGCTGATCCACGCAGCGTCCGCCGGTGATGCCGCTGCGTTCAGGCAGGCGGTGATGATGCCGGTGATTGAGCGGTTGTCGTTGGCATCCGACACCCTGGTCTGGGGGGCGCCTATGCGCGGGATACTGTGGTCTCCGTGGAAGGTGCGGGCCCTGGGTAGTGCATGGTGTCGGTGTTGGGCTTCTTGGGCAGGGTTGTGTACGCCTGCGTGTTTGGGCTTCTTGTCGGGACGCTCTGCCGTGTAAAAGGGGCAGGGCCAGCAGGGGGCATGATGGAGGGTGGGGTGCAGGAGATCTCCCCGTGTTGCCCATGTGTACAGAATGGTGGTGGCGGTCCTTGCCGCCTGTATGGTGTACCTCTCATCGTGCCGGCGGTGGTTGATGTGGGCGTTGACGGCCGTCAGTTCGTACACCCGGGTGGTGTGGGGGAGGTTGCGGGTGTCCGTGATCTTGGCGGCGTTGTTCTTGCGGGTGGTGGCGTGTGGGACGATGTATTGGGCAGCCCATTCGTCGCGGGCGGTTTCCCCCTCCGTGTCCAGTTTGAGTGGGGGGTGGAGTGGTTTTGGCGCTGGGGGTTTCTCCTGACCTTTTGCCTGTGGCGCGATGTTGCTTTGCACAAGGTGACGTGGGCTCCTGGTCTCCAGGGTCCCCACCTGGGTGGCTGCGGCTGTTGCGGCTTGGAAGAGGGCGGTGCCGTTGGTGTCCAGTTGGGTGGGTCGGGGGGCTCATTTTGGGGGTGAGAGTGTCGCGGCCTGGGTATGCCCACCAAATGGTGTAGCCTCCTTGGGTGCTGCGGTGTGGGCTTTGGGTCTGCGTTTGCTGGATGGATAGGATGGCCTTGATGTCCTCGGCAGCCTGTTGGTGAACGGGTGTGGAGTACGCCCACAATGTTGAGGAGTGTATGCCGTTCAGCACCTGTGCTATGCCTCTCACCGGTCTCAGGGTGTTGTGGGGGCGTGTGGGGCCCAGGTGTTCTTGGAGGTGGTCTCCGCGGATGTCCTCCGTCCTGCGCTGTCAGGTGTGCGTGTGGTCGTTGACAGGAGGGGTAGGTGATGAAAATGTCTTGCCACGGGGTGCGGCGTCGGTGTACCGTCATGGGTGCTGCCAACTCTTGTGGGGGCATGTGGAGGGCGTGGGTAGGGGTTGCCGTTATGGGGTCTCCCCTCTCGGGTGTGATCCCTTGGTGGTCGTCATGGGGATGGTTTCTTCGAATGAAGCTTCGATCGAAACAAAGAGCTTCCATCGGTTTTCATCGATTTCAGTATTTTTTACAGCTTTTTCTATGGTAAAATCCTCAATTACATAAAAATCAATGTAAATACTCTGCCAGTCAGCGCTCCTGTGGCGTGCGCGTGCTCCTGCTGTTAAGGTTTTGGAATGAAAAAATTTGCGATGATCGAAACTTTCTGCTTCGATGGATGATTCTTTTTCGAACAAAATGGCGCAAAAGACAGCATCACACAATGCTAGCAAGCAATGTATAACTGTAACGCATTTTTTCATCACCAGGATGTTTCACGCTGTCCACTACGGCTCCAAGCTCGCCTGCTGTGCCTGCGCAGCATGCTGTGCTTGCCCAAGCTGTTCTTTCCCCTGGTCCTTACACATGTCTGATGCAGTGGGGTCCTCTGATGCAGCTGCGGTGTCAGGCTTCTTCTGCTTCTTGACAGCCATGATCTTCAGCGCCTTCTTCCTCTTCCTGGCGCCACAAGCGCGCTTCTTCTGCTTAGGTTTCTGCTGCAGCTGCTCTTGAACAGGCACACCAGCCAGTACCAGTGCCTCAAGGTCCGCCACGCGGCGGTTCGCCTCTTTTCTCGTACTGAACTCCTCACCTGCACTGATGTACTCCCCAGTCGAGTGCCACTCATCAGATTCGCGGACTTCTGGCATCCAATACGTGCTCCAGCCTGGCTGCTGACTCCGTCTCCTTACAGGGACCGGAACCGTCAATTTTGGGCTTGTGAATTCCGCTGCAGCAACTGCTGGGAATGCGCATTCTTCAGCTTGATGGGGATCCACATCCAGTTCAACGACTGAGGAATCAGCAGGTGCGGGCGCTCCCTGGTGTGCTCCGATGCACTGCTCTTGTCGCTCTTGTTGCTCCTGTGGCTCTTGTTGCTCTAGTTGCTCTTCTCCGCATCGCTGTCAACGTCACTGTCACTGTCGCTGTTGGAGGCACTTGACTCGAACTGTTTTTTACGTGGCAGCACGAGTTGCTTCTTTGCTGCCAGCTCAGCTTGCTTGCTAGGTTTGACTGCTTGTTTCCGGATCCTCACAGTTCAGGCAGGGCGGTCACACTGCGTCTCTGGCCTCTCAGGCACCGGACTACCTAGTTTCACCCAGATCCTCTAGCCTTGTGTACCTGCCCGCCTCTCTTGATCCTTGAGGGCACTCAGAAAGCGAATGGCAGAGTCCGGACGGAATGTGAGCATGTCCAACAGAGCACCAGCCATAATCTTCTCGTCATGGCCTGCAAAACGCCCATGTCCATGTGTTGACCAACGAATTCCGGCGTTACTGGTATGAACAGCGGTGATCTGTGGCACGGAGACTGCAATTATGCAGTCTGGTATGTCAGTTTCGGTCCATTTCATCGATCAAAGGTTTTTCTTTGTAATTAGAACAATTTGTGCCGATCAAAGCTGATTTTTTTAATTGCTGCAAATAACACCCCCATGTTCCCAGGTCAGTACTCAGTTATGCCTGCCGTCATTGCATTGGCCACCTGGTAACGCCATGAAGGGACAGCGGCTGCTCGGGTCTCTGCGTTTGCAGGCGTGGTGCTGGCCTCAAGCTGCGCTGCTTGCTGTGCGATAGAGCTGCTGTGCCGAATTGCAGATCGGCCCACCAACTCGGCTTCGGGATTGTACCACTCCACTGGTAGTTCATCTGTTCCACTGATCTGAATGCCCCAGTCCTCGCGACAATTTTGCGGTCGGGGTATTTCCAAAGTACACAGCCGGTGCTGTGCCCACACTTTTGCCAGAAGCTTGTATACTGACACTGGGACCTGCTTCTTTTTGACAGG
Organism: Eutreptiella sp. 'Long Island Sound 2002'; assembly: GCA_964036045.1. Lineage (NCBI taxonomy): Eukaryota > Euglenozoa > Euglenophyceae > Eutreptiales > Eutreptiaceae > Eutreptiella > Eutreptiella sp. 'Long Island Sound 2002'. The sequence goes on from OZ038382.1 coordinate 66,428,438, forward strand.
GGAAGGAAAGGGCTTCGCATTGGCCAAAGCGCAGAGAAGGATGGTGATACCCATTTGCAATGCCTTGCACGATGCAGACTAAAACTTTGGTATGATTCGCTGCCAGGCCCAGCGTTCCGTTACCTGAAGCAAGGACAGTGTTGCAAAGATTTCACCGTCAGCGGTGGGCCATGCTTCTTCCGCCACAAATCTTTGACATGCAGGAGACACCTCAGACTCGCTGAAAACAGCTGCGAGAACGTGGTCGGACAGATATTCGTCGAACGCAGGCAACTCAACCACGTTCGGGTCCCGATGTGGTGCCAGTGGTGGTTGTGCGAGTTGCGTTGCCTGCTGCGTTGACTGCGGTGCGGATTGTGGTTGACTGGGTGCAAGTACTTGAGACATAGAGCGTCGATCGAAACAAATCGTTCGATCGAAAAAATTTGTCTGATGGAATTATTTTGATCAGAAACAATGCGTCGATCGAGATGTTGATCGATGAACGAACGTACCTGGGGACGTGCAGTCAGAGCCTCGCTCACTCGTTACACAGAATGTGCGCTGTGTGCTGCAGGTTGCACCACCTGTCCTCCTGATGTTACGGCCCAGATTGGCGGCTCCGCATGCGGCGGCTCCTGCTGCTGCTCCTGTTGCATTAGAGCCAACAACTGCTGCAAACCTCTGATTTGATCTGGTGTCAGATCCGTGGTTCTGTGTGACAAGATGGATCCAAATTTGTTCGCCTGTGACCGGTTTGCACCGTTTCATTGTGTTGTTGCGTTGCATGATGACATCATGACGACGTCATGGTGACGTCAGCGTTGATGACAACATCGATGATGTCACCAGTAAGATTCCACTCCTCATACAGTCGTGCATTTGTACAGCCACCTCCCCGGGGAAAAACATTCGCAACAATGTGCAAATGGCTATAGATGAATGCACATTCCGGCACACGAGTCAGTACACGACCCTCCCTCTTAATTGTGAGACCACGACGGCCACCGCTGTTGGTGTGATGTTTGTAAAACGTTTTCAAGATGCAATTCCAACTCTCGCAGATATCTTGGCAAAACATACCCAGCCCGCAAGGGTAGATACGTTTCAGGATCACCGGAAAATCGTGCTGCAGCATGAACAGGTATGTAGATTTACTACGAGGTGCCACATTTTTGGCGAACTAAATAGCCACTGTCTCACATTCAGCTGCCAAGTCCTCACCTTCAAACTGCCAATAATGATACAGCTGCTTGATGAGATGACTCATTTGTAGCACAGGCCTGTCGGCCATTGAACCTTCAATTCCTAGAGGGCTAGCAATGTGTGCGCAAACCTCCAACAGGCACTTTGTCTCTTCCCCATCTGGTAGCCCTGCTGCTGCCATACTCCACACCACCTTTGCTATGCACTGCACCTCCTTAACTTCTTCTTGTTTCTCAGGAGAAGTTCTCAAGATGAAGGCACACAACAGGCACCCGATTGCCTTCCGGAAGTGCAGCACACAAGGGACAACATGATGCCGAGGAAGATCACGAAACCACGAAGGTGTAACAGCTCCACGTCCAGCCAAGAACACAGGCGGTAAGCCAAGGCAAGAAGCGTCACTGTCACAACTGCAAGAAACCTCCCAACCGATCCATTCTTCGCATGCATTGTCCCAATTTGGTTGGTGCCAAAGGGAGGGAATCTGCCATGGCACTGAAACCCCCGATGGGCGTTTAAGCCAAGGGATATCACCACCTAAATAGACTTTGCATGGCCACCATCTGTCCTTGAAACAAACGATCCCGTGTCTAATGAAGCGTTGAATCCTCTGAGCAAGAGAGAGGGAATTAGAATTAGAAGCTTATTAGAATCTAATTAGAAGCTTCGATCAAAAGAAAAGCTTCGAACAAACAAAAACTTTCGATCCACACATTCATTCGAAAGATTGAAGCACACCCTAATATTTCTTTTCCACAGGAGCTGTAGGGCATCCAGGTGTTTTTGATCACATCCAGCAACCCCAATAGGCCGACGGTGGCTCAAAGTACGGGTCAAATACCCGGGATTCAACAGAGCAACACTCCAATGTGCCCAAGATACACCACCACAAGGGTAACCATCGCCACGAATAAGAAAGCTCAATTGAAAACTGGTGTCCACAGTCGACGAGAGGCACTCTTCGTGGGCTACGTATCCCAACCAGTTAGTAAAGTCCCAGGAAACCCCCACAAATCCTTCTTCAGGGTCACACAGTGGTGCGTGAAACCTTTGAGAGGTGAGTAACATTTTTTACCACGCGTAGTCCACCTCCTTCCGGCAAGGAAACAATGAGGGGATGGGGAGACCCGTTTCTTCTTGGTACTGAATCAGTTTCCTGTTGGTGTATCGGACCAGTGACTCGTACTTGTTCATACTCAAAGTGGGGGCGGTATACCCTGTGTTGGGTACTGGGCTTAATTGTGTATCGTGAACAGCGCGCGATCGCATGCTCATTCTGCGCTAATGCGCTTATTCTGTGTTTCGTGGCCTGTGTGTTCTTATGTTTGTCCGGTGATGGCAACTTTTGCTGGCTTACTTAGTGCCCCGTCACTGCAATGCGTTATCTTATGTTTTGAGGCCCCATTCCTCTCAGTATGTTTCACGTAATGCCGCGTTGATCATTAGCGTCCACTGCCACAGACCCGCCTTGGATGGAGAAACAGAAACTTGTTGAGTTTGGACGACGGCTTACAAGGTGTAGAACCTGAGCGGACTGATCCGTTGTTGAACAATACGCTGTGTTTATGGAGCTACGTTCACTGTTTACCTGTCCATCGCCTGCTACGCTGTACGAGAGGGGAATAACACGCCGGAGCTTTTGTTGTATTGGTTTTTGTTTTATTGGTTATGCATGAGCTTTTGCTAAATCCACACTTTTGTCACCTGTGACTTTTGTGACAAGTGGTTTGGCTCAATGAAACATTTTGCTTGCCAGTTGAATTGAGTCTATGAATCCTGTCACTCAGCTCGCCTTCCCATGGGATGCAATTAAACCGTGGACTGCATTGTGACGGCGTCCCTCCATGCTGACTCTTCTGTGTGCTGCTGTCTCTGAAAGAACTATGTCCGCCGCGTTCAGTACGTCCTTGTTGGGTTCACTATTTATACCAGCCGAGGCATGATGTCCATTGCGTTGCCGGGTTGCCGTTTCTGGCGTAACAGGCGCTGCGCAACACTATGGGTCTCCGTCCAGTGACCTCGTCTGATGTTCGCCGCGGGTTATTCTGGTGTGCATCTGCTGCGATGCTGGTACTAAGCGGCTTTAGTGCCGTGCCGTTTTGCTTGTTCCGTATTTGTTGCAGTCCTGCTCGCTATGCTTTGACTTTTGGACTGTCCCACTGCTTTGGTGGAGTGGCCTTATGATGGGTATCAGGAGAAGCCAGTGCTCCACGGACTGCTCGAACCCATTGGGAATATGGCTTGTCATGCTCTGTGCATGGATTGGCACTACTGACCTTTTGGAAAAATATCCGGTGTCTGTCGCGTGTGGCTTTGATGTGCCGGTAGTGTTTGGAGGATGTACGGGGACTATTACACAATGTCCTTTCGTTGTGGCCGTTCTCTTCGGCTTTTGAGGACTGAGTGCCGACCGCCGGGCGCTAAGACAGTGGATGTGGATTTTAAGTATTACGATGTTGCCTTGCGTGTGGTCCGCACTACCATTGCTGGTATTGCTGTGTCCCTTTTGGCCTCCGTTTATGCTCTTCTTTACGTTTTTCCAATTTTTTCCCGGGTGTGCTACTGGCCTTTTCACCAGCATGTATCAGACATGTATTCCACGACAGTATGGGCTCACCTAAGTAGCGATCCGTGGGAGCCATTGTGCCCTTGTACATCCCATATGCGTCCAGGTGTGCGCGTTCTTGGACGCCCTAGTGGAATGACTCACTGATCTCAGCAACTCTCTCCCACGGTGCTGCGGTGATAGTGTGATGCCCCGCACAAGGTCTCAGCCGGGTGGGAGGGAGGGCTTCGACTGTATACCCTGTGTTGGGTACCGGAGTTAATTGTGTATCGTGGAGAGCGCGCGATTGCATGCTCATTCTGTGCTTATGCGCTTTTTCTGTGTTTCATGGCCTGTGTGTTCTTATGTTTGTCTGGTGATGCCGAATTTTGGAGCGTTACTTAGTGCCCCATCTCTGCCATGCGCTACGTTATGTTTTGATGCCCCATTCCTCTCAGTATGTTTCACTTAATGCCGCGTTAATCATTAGCCTCCACTGCCACAGACCCGCCTTGGATGGAGAAACAGAAACTTGTGGAGTTCGGACAACGGCTTCCAAGGTGTACAATCTGAGCTGACTGATCCGTTGTTGAACAATACGCTGTGTTTATGCAGCTACGTTCACTGTTTACCTGTCCATTGCCTGCTACGCTGTATGAGTGGGGAATAACAAGCCGGAGTCTTTGTTTTATTGCTTTTGGTTTTATTGGTTATGCATGAGCTTTTGCTAAAACCACACTTTCGTCACCTGTGACTTTTGTGACAAGTGGTTTTGCTCAATGAAACATATTGTTTGCAGTTGAATGGAGTCAACTCAGTAATGAGGGAAACAGCATCTTCTGGGGAACACATCTCAGCTTTCAGGGGTTGCATGGTTGCATTCTGAAATTGTTGTTGTCTTTATGACCAACCCGATCATAAACGGTGTAAAGCAGCTTTTTTGCCAATGTGCTGGCACTGAAGAAGTCTTCCCGAATACAGGATCCAAGCTCAGAATATGGGTTTCTCCACCACATTGCTGTTTGAGGAAGTTATAAACCTCCAATAAGAAAAGGGCCTCTGTAGTATAGAAGAACAATGGAAAAATAGACAAAATCGGAAATGAAACGAAAATAGAAGAAATCGGTACATTTTCGTAGTTGAAATGGTGAATGTGCAATGTGGTGGGGGTTGTTGGGCCGGTTGAAAAGGTGAGTCAACGTTTCCTAACAAGAAAGCCAATTCTTAACGAAACCAAAAGTAACCATCTAATTAGAAGTTTTGATCGAAACAAAAAGCTTCGATCGAAACTCAATTTTTGAAAGAGGGAACCACGCCTGGAACCACCAACGAGGGATGGGTGGCATCTTTTTGCACGGTGAGGAGGAGGTGGTGGCGGTCTGCTGGGAGTAGCCAGGTGTCGTTCGGCTCCGTAACCCAGTGGAGGCGGATGGCTTAGAGTCCCGGTGTGATTTCGTCCGGCCGGAGAATGCTGTTGTGGACCGCCCATTCCCATGGTAGGTCTGGGCGCGCGTTGCGGTCTGGGGTGGTGCGGTGTTGCGGGGGGAGTTCCATCCTGGTGATGGGTTGTGCGAGGGGCTCCTAGAGTAGACATTTCTGTGTAGTTGGTGGGGGCGGCGCTTGGGGCATCACGTGTTTTCTGGTTGCTGTGGGGCTCTCGCTTCTTGCAGCCCTCCACTGATAGTGGCAAAGATGTCATGGAGGGTGGGCAAGGTGGGGAGGTGTGGCGTTGGATCACTTTGGGTGAGGTGATAACCCGCTGGCTTCTTGAAGTCCTGCTGTATGCTGATGGTGGTGGCGGCGTCGTCCTCAGGCGTCCACCACCTCGGGTTGTCGTCTAGGGTTTGCAGGGTGCTGGCGTGGTGATGTTTCCAGCGGTGGAAAGCAAGTTCGGTGTGGAGGCCATGCTGGGTGTTCCCGGGCGGGCGGAGGTAGGTTGCCCGGAGGAGGGCATCCAGGCTGCCGTAAGTGTCCTCGCAGAGGAGGTCATTCTCGGCGCGGCGATTGTTGTTGCCCTGTTTCCCTTGCCTCCAATCATGGAGGATCGCGTGGGTCGCTGGAAAGTCTTGGAGAACCTGTTCCTAGTACTGCTCGGCGTCCATGGGCTGGGCTAGGGTGCTGGCTAGCGTGGCGTAGATCTCTCTAGGTGGTAGAAGTGCTGGGGGCGTGGCGGTGCAGTCGGGTCCCGTCTGCTGCCGCTGATGGTGGTGCTGGTCGGTGTCGTCTGGGGCCATGGGGCGGGGCTGCATGTGGTGATCGGGTTCCTGCGGGCCGGGGGCCCGTTAACCGGTGTGTTGTCGTGTGGTCAGGGCTGCCAGCAGGTGTTTGATGGCTGGGAGGACGTCGTAGTTGTCCTCCCATAAGCCGTGGCCTCCATTGCACGTCCTGTTGGGGGGAGTGGGGGAATGGTGTGGTTCTTGCTTTGCGGGGTGGTGGGCTGTGGGGTGGGCGGTGCCTGTGGGCGGTGGCGTGCCCGCTTTGCTGTGTCCCGTGACCCACTGGTTGCCGTGGTGTGGTGGCTGGCGTGTGTTGTGCTATTTGGCCTGGGCAGTGGTCTTTTCAGCTCGGCGTTTGCTGTCGGCGTGGGGTTCAGGTCGTCGAGTTGGGGTGCTGGGTTGGCTGTGTGTGAGTGGGCCTTGGTTGCTTTGCGGGTGTCTGGGTGGGGCCGCTGGTGGGTGTTCGTGGGTCACTGGTGGCGGGTTGTGGGCTTGTCCTGTGGTGGTTGGATTGCCGGCGGTGTTGGTGTAGTCATCGGTGGGGCTGTGGTGGGTTCCCGGTGTGGGTGGTGGCTTACGCTTTGCGGCTGGCGGCTGGTTGTCTGGTGTGTTGGTCCGCTGTTGTCTCGTGGCGTTTGTGGGTGGGCTGTGGGGGGCTGTGGGCTTAAGATGTCGCGTGCGCTGGCATTCTGTGGCAGAATGAAAAAAAAAGATGGGTAAAACATGACGAAAAAAGTTTCTAAATAGCTGAAAGTAAAGCTAATTAGCATAAAAAACTTTTAGGCCAAAAGCGCGCTGCGAAACGCGTAAAAACGTGCTGAGAATTCTTTCGACCTTGAATAGGTGAAAAGTTCACGCCGTAAACACCGTAACGCTCGTAGGAGCATAACATCGTCCCCCTAGTTCTCTAACCAGCCGTAGGCGCGAACAAAAACACGTTGAGAGCCGCGCGTAAAACTCGAAAATGTTTTTTTAACTCGCCACGACCCCTCACGTTGCGCCCTGCCACCTTTTTCTTACTCTTCTCCATGTACCTCCATCCCCACCCTTGTGCCCATCACTCCCCTTGCCCTGCAGTTCAAGCCGCGTCCCTCGGGGAACGCGGTTAACCCCTAGCAATGGACACCATTAACTTTCACAACGACAAGCACAAGTACAAGCCCAAGTGCATCAAGATCGACGGGTAACACGTAAGTCACAAAAGAATACATGGTCTTGCTGTTTGCAGGTGTGTTGGGTTGTGTATATATTGTTTTTATTTCAAAAAACAAAAACAAAATGGCATAAAATTTTTTTACAGGTTTCGCAGTGGTTTTTCAAAGAGAAAAGCAACAGCAAGCACAAACAGCACTGCAAAAATACAGCAGAGCACGACAGCACAGCACCACACGATAGCACAGCACCACAGAACACAGTACAGGGGAGCAGGGCACGGCAGCAAGCCACACCAACCACAGGGAAGCAAGCCAAGCGGCCAGACAGGGACACCGACACCGAAATACGCCACCAGAAAGCGACCGCGGACGGGCAGACCCAGCACCGCGCCACAGCACATGACAGGCAACAGCACAACACACAGCAAAGCACCACAGCACCGGGCGCCGGAAACAGCGCACACCACACAAACAGCACAACGCAGGCGCACCAGCACAGCGCAGCACAGCACCGCACAGAGCGGTAAGGACAGGAAACGCACAGCAAGACACCCCAAAACAACCACAGCGCAAAGCACAGCAGCGAACAACAGCACGCAGCACAACACCACTGCAATGCACACACAGCACAGAGCACACAGCCCGGGGAATCACCACAAAACACAGCGCCGCAAAGCGCAGGACCCCAGGGTGACCGACAGCGCCCGAGGGCACGACACAGCAAGCAGCGGCACAAAAGGAGCGAACCAAAATAGCACAGCACACAACAGCACAACACAGGGCGGAGCAACGCGGCACAGCACCCAGGGACACACCACACCACCGCAAATGGCAACACACAGCAAAACCAGACAGCAAACCAGAACGAGAAAAAGGCAGCCGGACGACACGACCAGAGATCCGCCACAGCACGCTGCAGCAACCCAGAGCGTGGCATAAAGAGCACCGCATAGCGTCGAGCAGCCCACAACAAAGCAAGGCGGGGCACCACACCACGACACGCAGCACAGAACACGGCAACACGGCACCGCAAAAAACCAGACGGAAGGGCAGCACAGCACGGCAACACCAGAGAGCACAAGGCACAGCGCCCACACCGGGGGGGGGGGGGCAAGCGGCAAGAACCGCAAGCAAGCAGGCAGGAGCAAAACAGCACAGGAGCGCACAACACAGGGGCACGACACAGGCGCGCCAGCACAGCACAACACAGCAGCGCGCAAGAGGCGCCGCAACACAACAAGACAGGACGCAGGAGAACACGGCACAGCTCGCAGCAGCACAGCACACCACGCACCGCTCAGCGCAGCGCAGTACCACACTGCAGAACGCCACAGGAAACAGCGCAGCACACAGGAACGCACCAGATCACCAGGCGCCAGAAACAGCAGAGGCCAAACGAACAGCACGACGCGAGCGCACGGAACCACCACAGCGCAGAGAGGGGAGAGGGAAAGGGAGGCACTGCGCGACACCCAAGGCCACACAGAGCACAAAGCACAGCGGCGGGCAACAGCGCGCGCCAACACACCGAGGCAAACGGGACGGGGGGGGGGAGGGAAGAAAAAGGGGGGTGGCAAACCGCGCAGCCAATGCCGGGGGCACCCGCGGCCGGAAACAAGAGAACGCCACTGAAGCGGTAGCGTGGGGCCTGGCGGAGCGTGAGGCCTTCGACCCTTGAGACCCACGGGACACTGCGCTGAACTTGTCTCTTTGATCTCCGCCTTGCACTGATTTTCCCTTTCTTGCACCACTGTTTTGTCTGCCATTTTGCTATCACAGCTTGTCTTGGCCTTGCTTTGCTTTGATGTGAGAAAGACAAGATGCTGATCCCTTGGTATTTCCGCATACTTTGCCGCCGCACTCTTGGTCCTGCTTTGCTTTCACGTGAGAAAAGCTGAACACCTTACGAGCTTTTTGAACCACAGGTTGATTTTGATAATAAAATATCCTGCTGCTCGTTGCATGCAAACACACAGAACCCCTTGATCGTCCAAGCCTTGCTGGTACCCAATGGCAAACGCAGCACACCAAATCCACAGGAGGTCTAACCTGTATCGAGGGTTTCTTTCAGTGAATCCATCATAGGCTGAGACCTTCCAATTTTCAGCTTCCACGATGCTGACCGCCATAGGCCAGTAGCCGTAGGCCCTCAACGAGGGCGCTCTTGCCACGATGCTAAGCGCCTGCGGTGTATTTCACGACCTTTGGCCCTCAACGAGGGTGTTGCTTGCGTCCACGATGCCCTGGCATGCTGCCCCAGGACAAGGGATGCGGCGTTCAGGCCAGTGTCGGCCTACAAATAATTCTGAGAACCTTGCACGGTCCTCCCATATGACACAAACCTGAACGTCAACGACAAACAGATTCCGTAACAAACAGAGTTAACATACACGACGCAAATCGCATATATTATGCTACAGAATTTAACTATATAAAAAATCAATGCCAAATAAAAACACGTAACGGCAGCTATTGGCTGCCTTCAGTCACTCTCCTGACGCAAAATTGCGTCATTTGCGTGGACTTCGCGCTATGCGCCAGAAGCCTTCGCGACGCTAAGCTCTGCTACAAAAATGCAAACGCGGGGATTGTAACCGATTCCGCTTCACCACAGCCAACAAGAGGAGGGGCGCAGAGCACAAGAGGGCGGAAAACGCAAGACAGAAAAATGAAAGGAAACCAAAAAAAAGGGGGGGGGGCAGGAGCAAACGAAGGGTGCCAAGGCCAAGGGCACCCAGGGCCGGGAAGCAGAAAACGCCGGAGACAGCGGGGGCGCGAGAGGAGAGAGGGAGAGGGGAAAAAGAGGAGCAGAAAAAAAACCCAAGCACGGGCGACCCTAACCCGGAGGGGGCCGAACATCAGATCAAACTCTTGGACCCTAGAGTACAGAAGCTGACGAGGACCTACCTTGAGGTGTTCGGTGAACTACCCCCACCAGCCTCCTGTAATAAGCTGGCAGACATGGACCTCAAGCTGAAGCCCGAGTTCGTGGGTCACAAGATACGTAGAAGACCCTACCCGCCTCCTAGCGAGCAGGCCGATGAGTTTGAGGGACAGATACAAGAGTGTATTGACGCTGGCCTAGTCCTGGAGTACAAGGATGGGGACTATCCCCAACACTGCGGCCCCTGTCTCCTGGTGGCTAAACCTGGGTCTACAGTCAAACGGCTGGTGGACTATGGAAAGCTGAACAAGAAAACGCCGAACCACTTGGGGTCTTTTTCTAACATGGAGTCAACCCTAGAGAAGATAGCCTCTTGCCGCTACAAGACAAAGATGGACAAGCGAAGCGGTTTCTTGCAAATGGACCTGATGCGCAAGGCCCAAGAGCTCCTGGCGTTCGTCACCCCTCAGAGGAGGGTGTAAAGGCGGAACGTCATGCCCTTTGGCGTGGCCAACGCACCCACTCTTTTTCAAGAGCTGAGGAACAAGAAGCTGTCCATCCTAGGTCGGAGACCTGTGGTCCAAAACCTCATATCCCGAGGCGCCCAGAGGGAAGCACACATCGACGATGTATGCCTGGGAATGAATACTCAGGAGGACCACCCAATCCTCTTGGTAAGTCCTTTGCGGTCTGCCAGGAGAACCACACCAAAATCAAGCTGGAGAAGTGTGAGCTCTTGCAGGAGACCATGCAGTACCTGGGCTTTGACATTCGCTTTGGTGGTTGACTCCTGTGGCCTCTAAGGCCACACCCCTGATGGATGGTAAAGTACGACATGAAGACCCCAAGAAAGGAATCCAAGATGTACGCAGCTTTATTGGGGCTTCTAATTTCTACCGCTGCCACATCAAGAATTTCACCTACACCAACGCCATCCTGACGAACCTCATCAAGAAGGGTACTACCCGGCGCTGGGGCCCTCAAGAGCAACAAGCATTTGACGAGCTCAAGGACAAAGTGGCTAACGCTAAGTGCTTGGGCGTGCCTAGGGAACAAGGAAAAATTATCATGGTGGCTGACGCCAGCAATGTGGGCGGAGGCAGAACGTTGTTCCAGTGGCAAGCACTAGAGAAGAGGGAATTCGACTCGGCCATTTCCCAATGGGGGACTGATCGACTGAACCGTGACGGTGCTGTCAAGCACAGCCACCTTAACGACAAGTGGGTCTTGGTGCTGTTGGGCCATTGGAACTGGAAATGGAACCAGGCCACGGGTAACTACTCTACCTATGAGCAAGAACTGCTCTTTGGTATGCTGGTGCTATCCTCTCAGTCCGGACTGATGGGGAGCGACCCGGTGGTTTGGCTATGTGACCAACAAGCGGTGTGTACCTTCTAAAAGGGCCCCCACCTGAAGAGGCTACGCTCAGATGCTGGTGGACCTAGCTGAGCCAACTACGGCTCTCAGTACATCACATCCAGGGCGTCAAGAACGAGTGTGCGGACTACATCAGCCGCAACAACTTTGACAACATGATCGGTGCCAGGTCTGAGGAGCTAGCCAAGGAGGTGTTCAGCCGTATGGACGTACACCTGGACCTCAACATTACCATGATCCGACCTCTAGATGGACTCCAAGGAGTCGAGTACCTGAAGGATTTTGGGGATATCTGCAAACGCCTGGGGAAACGTCTGGAACGCGTCCTGGTCAACCAGGCGCAATGCAAGCCGGACAAGACCTACGTCTGGCATGAGGACCGGATAGCACTGCCTAGCGACCGTATCCTGGCACTCCTGCAGTGGACCCATGAGTCCAGTGGTCATGTTCGTGCTGAGCGTACCTTGAAGCTATTCAAGAAGTGGTTGCACTCTAGGTGGGGTGACGACCAGCTGCGGAAAACTCTCCAGCCCATCGTGGACAAGTGCTCGTGTCGGTCCTCAAAACCTGGGGATATCAGGCACAGAGGTCCCTATTCCACCCTTCCTATCCCACACTGTGCCAACAGTGTACTCTATGTTGACTACACGGAGACGCCTAAGATCGGGGGCTATGACTTCGCCCTAGTGGTAACCTGTGGCTTGACCAGGTTTACCAGAGTGTTCGCATGCACCAAACACATCACCGGTGAGGAGACCATCAAGATACTCCTGGAGGAATGGTTCTATGTCTATGGGGCACCCAAAGGAATTAACTCAGACGAGGAAGTCTGATTCCGCTTCGACACTGGCTGGTACAAGAGAGTCCTGAGGTCCCTCAATGGCCAGGTTTCGGGGGGGATTCCCTACACTCATACAAGTAGCCCCCTATCTGAGCGACAGATTCCAGTTCTCAAAGGGAACGTGAAGATATGCTGCAAGACTTAGCGCACCAAAGACTGGGTGAGACTACTCCCCGTCACATCCCTGATGATGAACTTCCAACAGAGTTCAGCAACTGGCTATTCACCCCATGAACTGTTCATGGCATGCCCGGCGTGGTTCCTACACGATCCATATCCTGAGGATTCCTACTCCACAGTCGGCAAGTGGGTGAAGCAGCATCAAGACCAGGTGCACAAGGCCAAGGCAATGCTCCAGAGAGTGAGGGAGCGACAGTGGAACAAGAAGAACAAGCACCGAGTGCCTGCCTCCTATCAAGAAGAAGACTGGGTGCTGGTGCACCACATTTGGCTACCCGCCTGGCCTCGCTCCAGCAGCAATGACCCCTACTTTGAACCCTACAAGATCCTGTCTGTGGATGGTCACCGCCGCACACTGCGGTGTTCTACCCAACTAGGGGGGACCCTGGTGAGTGCTGCTCATCAGCTGAAGCGCTACTAAGACCCAGAGGACCTCTGTGGGGAAGGGAGGGAACTGAACGACGAGGAGATTGCCGCTCTGGACCTACAGGGCGCTGCCAGCCCTATGGAAGTTGAAGGAGAACTCTCTGACATGAATCCCGAGGAGATGGCTAAGGAAGGCGTCCAGCTGCTGAAGTCGGTTATCCGACACGCCTACCGCCAAGGATGGCGTCTCCTTACCCTCTGGGAAGGGCTGGGAGTTGGAGAAGCCACCTGGGAGCCCTTTTGCGCCTTGGTCCTTCCTGAGGGACGCCTAAATTCTGTTCTAGTAGACTACTTTTCCCACAACAACCTAGGGGAGTCGCTGAGGCTCGCTGAAACCCTTGCCTCGCAGAAGAAGCCTGGGAACTGAACCCTTCTTATACCTGACTATGTTTGTGTGAGTGTGCTGAGCCTGAGGATCTATGAGCAAGCTGCAGAAATGGTGTCCTAATTATGCCCAAGTCTGCACCCTTGCTAAACCCGGGGGAGGTCTTTACACGGTGCCATGGGGTACGCCCCACGTCTCTTTGCCCCTAGGTGCACAATTTCTGTGCTGGCACCAAACATCCTTGGGGGGATACCCAGAGCTAATGCCAAGGTATTGGTTTTGCCTACCTACCTGCCTATTACAGGGGAGAGGTGGCCAAAAGCTACGCGGCATGAGAACGCCTGTTTGCTAGACGGCCAAAACCTGGACTACCCCTGCCACTGCCCACCCAAAATCCTGATAAGATTTCAGGAAACAAGCGGGACAGTGACACACTCACTACAAGTCCTACACTCACTACTGTGGCACCAGCCTTTGAAGGGTGAGCGAGCACGACTGTGCTCAAGCCCTCACCCAGGCCTACCACTCCTTCACTCACACGGTACGTGGTGTTGTCGATGAAGAGTTCACGGGCCCTAGTGGTCGTCCTGTGAGAAAGCAAGAGAACACAGCGCTATTAAGCTGCTGTGGCCTAGCAGGGATGTCACAACACGTTTCCCTGCTAGGACGAGGAGGGAAGGAGTGCTCAGTTTGCGTGCACAGCGTGTGAGCTTGTGGTCTTGGCGGCATACACAGCCTGGCGCTGGCAGAGGGGGAATTTCGTGGTGTGATCAGCGCCTGTTTTAGCTTTTGCAGAAAAATTGCTGCTGCACCAATCACCCTGACCTTTCCCACCTGAGAACAGATCCAAATACAGGACTGCTTTCAGCTGAGGAACCCAACCTGCCTCGCTGTATTATACGGATCTCCGACAGGAAAAAAATACACTGTCTCAAAGCAGCTCTATCAAGCAAGCAAGCTTAAGGAACTCCGCCGGTTCTCTTATAGAACGTAGGCCGGAGCCCCTGGGTATCCTAAACAAGGGTCATACTGTGCACACTTTGCGTGGCCTACCCTTTGATGCGTCATACGCATGCGGGAGTATGCACGAGTTCGGCAGCCATCTATCTCTAATCAGACAACCACAATCAAATCATATCCCTGACTGTCAAAATTGCTGATTCAATCAGGGGGTGGCCCCTCCTGGGCTTACTCACCTTACCTATCACGGGAGAGAGAGAGCAGGTGGGTGTCTGAAAGAAATCACAAACGAGGCAGAGCGTGTTTTACCCTAATCTCACCTCTAATCATTGTGCAATCTGCTAATTGAAATAGAACAGGACAAGGATGTCGACATTGCATTAAAATGAGACAGAATTAGCGACATCTGATTTGGGAATCACAGAATTCGCGTCGACATCTGTCCAGTCCATCGCGACATCGCGACATCGCGATCATGCATTTGAGAACACTCCTCTACTTTCTGTTTGCGCTGCTACCCGGCTCGTCATCGGTAACACGAGACAAGCAATGTGTATGCTGCACGCGAAGCAATCAAGACCTTTGTGTTAATACCTCTTTCTTTGAACTCTTACTGAATTTTCGAATTCCTCAATCTTGAATTTTCCTACAAGCAGGGGTGGAATCTCTACGTTAATTCCTTTAATGTGTGTCTCGCCATTTCTTGATTTTTACCTGACATACTGTTATAATTCTATTTTCGCGTGCTTTACCGGCCGTGAATTAAGACGCGCCCCTGCTCGCCGCTTTTCTGTGCGTATGAATCCAGGAATTTAAAATTTCCTGTGATGGAATGAAAATGCGTAAAAAAGTGCATTTAAGGCACATGGAGATTCTGGTCAGGTGTGTACCCTCAGAAAAATTCTAGGCTGTCATTTGACAGATTTAGGTGTATGGTCGATCGTTGCGAATACATCAGGCCCTCATCCCTTGCATCTTTACTTTTCAGATATCCCTCACTGAATACAGCGACGTAGGCCGCGTTCTGGCCGAACCACTGCCTCAATGAGTACTGTCCGGAATCCCAAGACCCCATTAAGGGGCAAACAATTTCAACGCCACCCCCTCGGCATAAGAACAGGACAGGTACAGCCTGCAGGTACCACAGAGACTCAGACTGCGTGCCCTGACCGTAGGTAGATAGGTAGGTAGGTAGGTATATTCGGGAGCTGGGGATGCCTCCTTTGACAACGCAGGAAGAAGGTCTTACCAGGGGGACGTCCTGTCCCTCCCACTGCCCTATGTCAGGTGCCTCTTGAGCCGCTCCCGCATGTGCTTGGGAAGGCATTGTCGCAGCCACCCGGTCCATGTGTCCCAGGTGGGAGGGTGTCGCCACATGTGTCCATTGGTAGGGCCACATGCCCCCTCCTTTAGGCGGCAGCTCTGGGGGCTGCCCAGCCGTGTGGAGTATCTCCCACCACAAGGGGTATTGCTCCCGCTTCTCTACGGTACAACCGCCTCACCTTTGTGGTTTGAGTTGCGGGGCCACTCTGCCTGGCAGGCGACCTTCTCCTGGACTGTGTACCGGCTCGCCTGTCACCGGTTGCTTCCATGGTCCCCGATGCAGCCTGGCTGGGCTCGGACCAGTGGCCTTGGAGTACCGCTCCTGCCCCTGGCCCGCTGGGTCGGCCATGTCGCCCCGGTGTGTCCAACCCATGGGGTGTTGGTTCTTTCCTGTCCCTCGGCCGCTCTATGTCTGCGGTGTCCCGGGCCTCTTGGCTCCTTTTCACCGGTGTGCTCGCGCGGTTTGTTGTTCTGTGTCTGCGGTGTCCCGGGTCACCCAGCTCCTGTTCATCGGTGCGCCCGCTCGGTGTGGTGTGTTGCGTGTGCGGTGTCCCGGGCCCCTTGGCTCCAGTTCACCGGTGTGCCCGCTGGGTGTGTTGTGTTGCGTGTGCGGTGTCCTGGGCCACTTGGCTTTTGTTCGCCGGTGCGCCTGCTCCGTGATTTGCTTTGCGTGCGCGGTGTCCCGGGCAACTTGGCTCCTGTTCACCGGTGTGCCTGCTCTGTCTTTTGTTTTGTTTGTGCGGTGTCCTGGGCCACTTGGCTCCCCCTCTCCGGTGTGCCCGCTCGGCGTCCTGTTTTGTGTGTGCGGTGTCCTGGGCTTCTTGGCTCCTGTCCACCGGTCTGCCAGGCCATGGTGTCCCGTCCCTTCGTTGCCCTCGGTGCACGCGCGTGTGCGGTGTCCTGGCCCTCGTGGCGCCCGTTCATCGGTGTGCGCGCTGTGTGCGGTGCGCGTGTGCCATTGGTGGTTGTATCCCTCTCCCTCCCCCCCTAATTTTTTTTCTTTTTTTTTGAAATGAAAAAAAAAAAGGGGCGCGCGTACACTGCAGGCACAGGCACGGGCAGCTGGTGCGGCAGTGTAATAGTGTTGTGTCCTCTGGCGTGTGTCGTCGGTGCTTTGGCGGTGGTCGCGCCCCAGGGGTGCGGCTCGCGCGTCCTGATGTACACAGGTATGGGTCAGGGTGGGTTTGGTTAGGTGTTTCTTTCCTTCTGGTGCTGGCTGGTTAGGCGGCTTTGTGGGCTTCCGGTGTGGGCTGTGGCAACGTTGTTCCCTCGGCGGGCCTGGTTAGGAGTCAAGGGTTAGCGGTTTTGAGGTGTGGCTCGGATTTGATTTGTGTTGGGGCTTTGGCTCGGCTAGGCGGTTGTGACGGTAGCGGGCCTGGGTTCGGTGCCTTTGGGCGTAGTGGTGCCCGTTGTCGTGTGCGTTGGCGTCCTTCGGCTTCCGGTTCGTTTGGTGAACTCTGGGCGGGGCCTGGTGTGGCGCCCGGCGGCGGTTTTTTGCTTGGTAACGGGGTTAGCTGGCGGCGCTGCCCGCCATGGGGTCAGGCGCGTTGTGCTGTCTGGCGTGCAGGGCTCCTGGGGTGCTGTGGGTGCCGCCGGTGTCGGTGCGCCGACACTTGTGGGGTGGTGAGGGGGTGTGTGTGTGTGCGGCTGGGCTTTGGGTGATGTCCCACAGGCGCATACTGCCTCGCTGTGTCTCCTGGAGGGTCTCCCGCAGGCGCCGGATGACATACGGGTGGTCCTGGGGCGCGGGGAGGTTGCGTGGGTGGACTCCCAGGGGGTGGAGCGCATCGGCCAGCATGGCTTCCCATGCGGCCACCGGCATCCACCCCCCCGCCGGCCGGAGGCGGCAGTTCTCCCCCGGCCCCTTTGCGGGGCCAGTGGAACAGGCCCTCGAGGGAGGGCTCTGCCCGGGCCCACTTTCGCAGCTCCCAGAGCTGCGTGTGGGTCCAGCGCTGCCACCACTGTCCCTGGGCGGGGCCGCGGTCCTGGGCGGAGGAGTGGGCGCGGTCGGGCGTGACGGTGTCGTGGGGACTGGTGGCGGTGGCGGGCCTGGGGGATTCTTCGTAGTCCTGCTCAGTGCTGGTGCGCGGGGAGTGGGGACGCGAGCGGATGTGGACCCGCGGGTGTGCGCGCACGGTCTCCGCCTCGGGGTTGGATGAGGACCTGGGCGGCGGCGGTAGCGGGGCATGCGCTGTATGTGGGCTGACATCGAGGGTTGGTAGGGGGGCGGGGACGCAGTTGGCGGATCCTGGTGTCGTTCTGGCCCGGTCGGGGGCGGTCCGTGGGCCTGGGGTGCGGGCTTTGAGAGGTGGCGGGACAAGGTGCGTCGCGCTTCGGCCGCGGCGCGCTCCGTTATGAAGGTGGTGGCGGTGGCGTCGGTGACTGTGGGGGGGCGCCGTGCTGGGCGCTGCTGCCTCCCGGCCTGGGATGGCTGGGGCTGAGGGTCATAGAGGACGTCCTCGGGGGGTTGGGCTCGCGCTGCCGTCGTGGCGCCGGGCTTGGGCTTGGGGTTGGGTTTGGCTGCGGGTTGCAGCCGCGGCGCGCCGACGTGTTTGGGCGGCTGCGTGGCGGCGGTCTTTGGTTTCGGCCGGGCTGCGGGCGCGGGCCTCGTCGGGGCGTGTGTCTTGGCGGCGGTGGGGTTGCTCGCGTTGGGGACGGGTTTGGGGGCCCGTCTGGGAGGTTTCCCCCGTGGTTTGGGGGTTGGCGTGCTGGATGAGGACGTGGTTGTGGTGGTGGTGGATGAGGTGGTTGTGGTGGTGGAGGTTGTGGAGTCGGAGGCAGAGGAGAGGGCCGTGGGGGACGGCAGAGGGCCCTGAGCTGCGGGGGCGGGCGTAGGATGCTGGGTCCTGCGAGTAGTGAGAACGAGGGTGCGGGTTTGGGCACCGGGCGTGTGCGCGCGCTCTCCCTGGTGACCTGTGCGTGCTGGTGCCGGTGTAGGTGCATGTGGCGGTGTGATGGCGTTGTCTTGGCTGCGCGGGCACGTGGGTTATCCGGGGGGTGTCCATATCTGCTCCAGGATGTGTGGGTGCGTCTGCTGGAGGTAGTCGAGGGTGCGGAAGAAGCATCGCTGGATGCCGGACACGTCCTCCTCCGTGAGGTGGGGGTAGCTTTGGGTGGGGGCGTGGGGGCCCGGCCACAGCATCGTCATGAGGCGGGCTGCCAACATGTATGGGCAGGGCTGTAGGGTGGTGGGGTGTGGGGCCGTGGGTCCCCTGTCGTTTGGGGGGCACTCCCTCTGCTGGGAGCGCAGCGTGACCTTCCACAGCCACTGGTCCGCGGGGATCCCCCAGGTCCGCTGGGTCCACTTGGCAAGGCAATACATTGCCCTACCAAGGCCCTGGTTTCCGCTGCGGATGGAGAGCAGCGTGTCCAGGGATTTGCGTCCCCACGTGCCCCAGATGTGGGGGTCGTCCGGCTCGTCCTTCCTGGCGTACGTGTCGAGGCCTGGGTTGGGTGGGGGGGGGGCGTAGTCGGCGAGGAGGAGGGAGTCGGTGCCGTGCACCACTCAGTGGCCAGTTGGTGCGTGGTAGTGGGTGGTGGAGAGGGTGTAGTGCAGATTGTACATGAGGGTCATGTACGTGGATGGGGCTGGCTGCTGGTCGTCGGGGGTGGGGATGTCCTCCGGGACGTGGTGCCTGAAGTTGCTCAGGGAGGCCATCCGGGCTACCCATGTTTCCCGCTCCCACTCTTTGGTGTTTCTGGGGGTGGCACTGGGTGGGGGGTGGGCCATGTTGTGCTCGCGGTAGCAGGTGGGGCCCTGGGTGTCCTCCCGCTCCGGCACGGGGTGTCCGACTAGGTGTCGCCCCGAGTCGATGGGGGGCACCCAGATTCGGTCCCCCGTGGGGGGCGGGCTCTCGCCGTCTGGGGTGGCGAGTGGGGGGCGGTCGTGTCGGGCGAAGTGGAGGAAGGCGTCGAAGAGGAAGTCTCAGACGCCTTCCCCCAGGGTGGCGGCCTGGACCATGGTGATCGCCCGAATGTGCTGGGTGGTGCCGGAGGTGTGGAGGCGCAGCATTTCCTGGTCCCCGAGTCCCCAGAGGTGCTGCCGTACCGCTGCGGGGTCGTGCAGGGCGCAGGGTACGGCCGGTGCGGCGGCTGGTGGTGCGGGGTGTGATGGGGGGGGTGGTGTGGGCTGGGGGGGGGTGGTCATCGTTGTCGCGTGTGGGGTCCGGTGATGGGGTTTCTTGTGGCGGTCGCGGGAGGGGGGACTCGCGGTCGTGTGTGTCGGCGGGGGCTTCAAAATCAATCGGTTGGTGGAGGCTGCCGCGTGTTGCGTCTGTGGCCTGGTCCTGGGGGGGGACGGGGGTGGTGTGGGGGTGGCACTGTTGGTGGTGGGGGGGGCGGGGGTGGGTGTTGTGCTGGCTGGGGGTCTGGGCGTTCCTGTGGGTCCCTTGGGTGTTGCCTTTGCGCGCCGTGCGGTCCTTGCGTCCCCTGGCTGGTTGTGGTGCCGAGGTGTGGGTGTGAGGTGGCCGCATGGGCGTCTGGGTGGGGCTGTGGTCCGTATGTAACGGATCGCTGCTGTCAGATGGTGCTCGCTGGTATGAGGTGTGGGTGGGGGGGCTGCTGGTGGTCGTGGGGCGCTACTGCTAGGCCCTGGTGTTGCTGGTGTGCGTGCGTGGCTCCCCGCGGGTCCATGGGGGTGTTGCGTGGCTCGTGTGTCGTGGGCTCGTGTAGTGGGGGCGGCGGGTGGTGCGTAACCGCGTGGTGGTGGTGGTGAGGGTGTGCTGGTTGTGTGTGGTACCCCAGTGTTGGTGGGTGTGGTGGTAGGGGCTGGTTGAGGTGGTATACGTGATGGTGTGGTGCGGTGATGTGTGCCGTGTAGGGTGGGTGGTTCGTCAGGCCCGGCTGTGCTGGGGCGTGGTTGGGATGCAGCTGGGAGGAGTCGCCGTGGTATTGGGGCATCAGGGGGTAGGGTTTGGGGGGGACGGGGGCGTGGTGGTGATGTTGGTGGTGCCATGTCCCCCGGCTCTGCGCGTATGGTGCTCCTGACATGGTGTAGACGTGTGCGGGCGGTAGTGGCTGGCTGGGGCAGGGTTAGGATGCTGCGGTACGGTTGTGGTTGTGGGCGCTGGTGGGGGCGGTGCTGTTGGTGTGCCCCGGGGGTCTGGGCGTGGGGTGGTGCGGTGTGGCTGGACCCGGGCCCTGGTCGGGGTGTCGCGCCCTGCTCGCGGGCGCGCTGGCGGGCCCCCTGACCTGTTTTGGTCTTCTTGGCCTGGTCGGTGCCGGGGGCCTGTTAGTTCCCCTGTCCCCGTGGGGGCGACGGGGAGCGGGCGTGCCAGCGGTGTGCCTCTCGGAGGCGCGTCTCGAGGCCTCTGACGTAGGCGCGCTGGTCCGTGAGGCCCATCCGCGTGGCGGTAGCCTTGTCAGGGACGGCCAGGTGGGCGTCCCAAAAGGACGCCCAGCCCTCCGGGGGCCTCAGCTGCGTGCAGTGGAGGTGGTGTGCCGGGTAGAGGAGTGCGCTGATTGGGTAAGGTGTTCCTTTCCGTCGGCCGAGGGCGGTGTTGAACCGGCGGCAAGTGATTCGGAGGTAGGCTGCTATCTCCTCTGGTGCCGTGTCCGCCCACGCTTCTGGCTTCAGGGCTCCCGCTTGGGGGGCCGGGAGTTGTGGGTCTGGGAGGTGTAGGTCACGGTGGTGGAGGTATAGGGCGAGGAGGACGTGGCAGGCCGCCACGTTCAAGCCGCCCTTGCTGCTGCGTACGGGTGGGCTGTGGGGGCGCAGGGGTGTACTGCCCGTGGCCACGGCTATGGTCCATGCGTGGTCCGCCGCGTCCGCCACGTAGTACCCTCCCAGGTGGTCCCGGAGGGTGTCGGTGAGTGGCCCGAAGAAGCTGGGATGGCTGGCGGGGGAGGAGGTGCGGCTGGGGCCATGGACCGCTCGCAGTGGTGGGGGTTGAGGTCCCCGCAGTGGGGGCAGTGGGTGAGGCGGTGCGCGGCTCCCAAGCAGACCCAGTGGTCTGGGTTGCAGGGCAGGGCCGTCTGTGGTACCCGCTGGCGTACGCAGAGGGGACATGCGGTGGCTGGCGGTTGGTGGTACCTTTGGAGGGACCGTGGCGTGGGGGGATGGGGGCTGGCGGCGCGCGCATGCTGGTGGGCGTGTGTGCCTTGCCTGTGGTGCCCGTGTGTGCCGTGCCAGTGTTGTGCTCGGTGGATGGTGTGTTGGCGTGGTGGGGGTCCCGTGTTGGTATGTCATGGGGTAGGTTCTCATGGTTGGTAGAACAGGAGTTTGAGGAGGTGGGCTTGGTCTGTTTGGGGCAGGGCTGCTGCATGCTGCAGGTATTTGTGGGTGCGGTATGTGAGCTGCTCCGCTGTCTTGGCAACGGCCGTCCGTTGCATGTGCACCGCCGTGGCCTGGGGGTCCTCCGCGTGGGTGCGTAGCAAGGTGTAGACAGCAGTCGGGACGAGTCCCCTGCGGACCGCCTTGAGTACCTCTGTCTGCTTGAGGACGGTGGTGAGTTGCTGGGTCGCCGGGGACTGCGTCAGCCATCCGGCGTGCTGTGCGATGATGTGGGTTGGGTTGCAGTCTGTGAGGGTGTCCAGTCCTCTGTACAGGGGGCACACCTTGAAGTGGTCCCAGGTTTCTTCTTCCGCGTGGCCACAGATGCATTTGGTGTATCCTGCAGGGACGTGGATCGAGCGGCGCGCATAATATCGGTGGTATCAGGTGAGGAGGGGAAGCTGTTCGAGGGCGAGTTGGAGTCGGGGTTTTTGTAGGTGTGCTGGGAGGCTATCCGGGCTCAGGGCGGAGTAGTAGAGGGGGGTTCGGACGGAGTCTTCGAGGCGTCGGAGGAGTTCGGTGTTCGCTGGGTGGCCCAGTGTGGTGGCCAGCTGCTGGATGGGTGTGGGGTAGTGGTACTGCTTGTCTCAATCTGTGTACGGCATGTCCTCGGGTATCCATTGGGGGGGCTGTGTGGCCGAGGGTATCGGGGGCAGGTGCTGCAGGTGGCTGTGGTGTGGGGTGTCCAGTCGTACGTGTTTGAGCCCTGGGGTCTTGGCTGGTGCTCTGGTGTTTGGCCTGCGTGTCTGCGCGTCCATTGCCGTATGCGTAGCGGTGTGACTCCTGTTTGACGATGTGTAGGGCGTCCTGGGGGTGCATGCCCCTGAAGGCCATCCATAGCCCCAACGCTTGTGTGGTGAGGCCGGACTCGAGTGCCTTGTGGAGGGGCAGGTCTGCAAGGCTCCTGGTGAGGTGGATGTCAACCCTGGCGTCCACGACTACCCAGATGTTGCGGGGCCGAATCCTTGTGGATGGTGGTGTGGCGGTGACGGCGTCTGCCAGGGTGCGCAGTTCGCCGTGGGAGGACGCCCCAAAGATGGTGGCCCCGGTCTGGTGTTCCACGTGGAGGCCCTCTGCGTGCCAGGTAATGCGCACGGAGGCACAACCGACCGTGGAGGTGCGTTGCTGGGTGCCGGATGCGTCAGTGAACTAGATGATGTCGGTGTCGCTGGGTACGGGTAGGCGGGCCATTGCTGTGGGGTGATAGACGTAGACGGGGCTCCCTTGGGCGGTTCTGGCGGTGATTTGCGTGCGTTGCAGTAGCGGCGCTGCATAGACGCCTATTCCCTGGGTGATGATGGCCTGGGCTTGTGGGGTGAGGCGGGGGAGGCCCCTTTCTGGGCGCCCCTGGTTGATTTACGCGTACATCAGGTGGAAGAGGTATCCCGTATTGGGGTGGAACTTCTGGCACGTGATGGTCTGTCGCCGCTCCTTGTCGTCTTTGTCGCCGCGGAGGGTGGGGCATTTGTGCTGTAGGGGGCACATCGGTGCCTTCTGAGGCCCTGCGCGGTGTGGGTCGCAGCGGTCGTACTCTATGGCCACGCTGTCCGGGTCTGCCCAATCGTTGGTGAACGTCCATGTCGCCGTGGGTGTTCGGGTCCAGATTACGTGCGCCGGGTTATCTGGGGGTACCGTGTGAAACCAGGGGGAGAAGCATGCCTGCTGGTTGGCGGCGGCGGCGGCGGTGGGGGTGTGGTAGTGGGTGAAGATGAGGTTCAGCAGGGGCCACGGAGTGTCGAGGGCTGCCGGGCCGCAGTGCCAGCACGTGCGTGGTAGGCCCTGGTTGCTGTGTCTGACTGCTGGTACATCGGTCTCCGGTGCGTTGTGTTTGGGGATGGACCAGGGGGCATGGTGTCGCTGGACAGTGCGGGTAGCACGTTTGTGGCCGTTTGGTGCTGGTAGCAGGATGTTGGGTGGTGTCCAGCTTACAGCTGACGGGCCGGGCTCCTCCTGCATCGTGCTGCCATCGTTGGGGGTCTCGTGCTCGCTCCGGCGGCGCCGGGGGTGCTGGCTCTGCAAGGCCTTGTACGCCGTGTTGATGTCCTTGGGCCCCGGCATGTCGCGCCCTGCCCTCGTAGCGCATGCGCGGAGGTACGCTTGGAAGACGTGGCGTGCTGGCCATTGTGGATCGGAAAGGAACGGGGCGTGGTGGGCGTCGCACTGGGCCATGATCCTCATCTGTGTTGGGGTTATATACACTACTGTGATGGTAGCCCCCACGAGGCGCAGGGTGTCCAGCTCGCCTGCTGGGTGTCGGTGGATGTCGGTGTTCGTGGCCACGAGTGGCCCCTGTTGATCGCAGTGGTGGCTTGTCAGGATGGCGTGCGTGTGGTGCGGTAGGAGGAGTTGTAGCTGGGCCCAGATGCTAGTGCCCACGGAGGTGGAGACGCCGTGTTGCGCCAGTATCCACCAGGGGCAGGTGTTGCGGGCCATTTGCGCTTCTCTTATGCGTATGGCTGCCGCTTCGCGAACTTCAGGCTGGTGGTTGTGTGTCACCCTGTGTAGGAGGTGCGCTGCGTGTTTGGCATAGGCCATGTTGACCAGGGCGCCTGTATTGTCTCCGTAGTAGCGCCAGTGGGCCATCATGGCCTCCTTGGGGAAAGACGTGGGCCAGCCTCCGTGGTGCGCCCATGCCTTTGTCACTTGCTGTGGAGCGTGGCGTAGGGCGTCTTGGGGGTGCGGGAGGTGCAGGGCTTTGTACCCGATGGCCGCGTTGAGCACCGCTTCCATGAAGTACGCCAGGCCCTGCGTAGACAGGAGGTCCCCCCTGGCAATGTGGGGTAGCCGGGCGAGGCGCTCTTCCAGCTTGCTTGGAAGTCCGATGTGGTGGTGCCGCTCGGCCTGTGTGACTCTCAGGTGGACTGTGGTGTCACCCAGGTGTAGGGGTTCACCTTTACAGGTG
Source organism: Eutreptiella sp. 'Long Island Sound 2002' (assembly GCA_964036045.1). Classification (NCBI taxonomy): domain Eukaryota; phylum Euglenozoa; class Euglenophyceae; order Eutreptiales; family Eutreptiaceae; genus Eutreptiella; species Eutreptiella sp. 'Long Island Sound 2002'. Next base: position 66,453,027 of record OZ038382.1, read on the forward strand.
TAGGGGCCCCTGGGTATCCTAAACAAGGGTCATATCGTGCACACTTCGCGTGGCCTACCCTCTGATGCGTCATATGCATGCACGAGTATGCACGAGTTCGGCAGCCATCTATCTCCAATCAGACAACCACAATCGAATCATATCCCTCAGTGTCAAACTTGCTGATTCAAACAGGGGGTGGCCCCTCCTAGGCTTACTCACCTTACCTATCGCGGGAGAGAGAGAGCAGGTGCGTGTTTGAAACAAAACACAAACGGGGCAGAGCGTGTTTTACCCTAATCTCACCTCTAATCATTCTGCAATCTTCTAATTGAAATAGCACAGGACAAGGATGTCGACATTGCCTTAAAATGAGACAGAATTAGCGACATCTGATTTGGGAATCACAGAATTCTCGTCGACATCTGTCCAGTCCATCGCGACATCGCGACATCGCGATCATGCATTTGAGAACACCCGTCTACTTTCTGTTTGCGCTGCTACCCGGCTCGTCAACGGTAACACGAGACAAGCAATGTGTATGCTGGACGCGAAGCAATCAAGACCTTTGTGTTAGTACCTCTTTCTTTGAACTCTTATTGAATTTTCGAATTCCTCAATCTTGAATTTTCCTACAAGCAGGGGTGGAATCTCTACGTTAATTCCTTTAATGTGTGTCTCGCCATTTCTTGGTTTTTTACGTGACATACTGTTATAATCTTATTTTCTCGTGCTTTACCGGCCGTGAATTAAGACGCGCCCCTGCTCGCCGCGTTTCTGTGCGTATGAATCCAGGAATTTGAAATTTCCTGTGATGAAATGAAAATGCGTAAAAAAGTGCATTTAAGGCACATGGAGATTCTGGTCAGGTGTGTACCCTCACAAGAATTCTAGGCTGTCATTTGACGGATTTAGGTGTATGGTCGATCGTTGCGCATACATCAGGCCCTCATCCCTTGCATCTTTACTTTTCAGATATCCCTCACTGAATACAGCGAAGTAGGCCGCGTTCTGGCCGAACCACTGCCTCAATGAGTACTGTCCGGAATCCCAAGACCCCATTAAGGGGCAACCAATTTTAACGCCACCCCCTCGCCATAAGGACAGGACACGTACAGCCTGCAGGTACCACAGAGACTCAGACTGCGTGCCCTGACCGTATCCTGCGTTGCGTTTTGCACTTTGCCACTTGGAGGGAGGGATGCATGATCACATGACTTTGCATGCCCATTCTAACCTCCTACCAAGCCACAGCTGCACCAGTGTCGCCTCTGATCGCAGTGGGGGCTTTAGGAGTCTGTTACGACAAGGCAAAAACTGGCAACTGCCCTGTTGCAGCGCCCTCCTTACAGTGTTAGCGAAGTCATAGGTAATTTTAAAAAGATGCTGAAACCATGGGGAGGTCAAGAAAAATAAACCTTTTCCCTTAGAATCCGACAGTGGGGGGAGTAAGAAAAGTGTATTTCCATGCCAAAAGGTAAGCTTTAGTCGTCTTAGAGATGCCTGGAGGTATACTACATTTTTATCCTAGTATTGGCCTCTCCAAAGAGGGGTGACAAAGCATTTTGACCGATAAAACCAAGCATTGAACTTTGGATGTTGTGTGGATTCCTGACCCCCCAACTGATTGGACATACTCACCATTTCCTAGACTGACTGAGGCGCAGACATTGATCCACAGCCTATACTTTTTTCGATCTTTTCTCATGAATGCTTAGCTATCCTAGTAGTCTGCACCCTAGGGGGCAGGGGCACCTCTTTTTGAGAGGTCCTGGGTACAATTTCCAGTCAGTCTAGCTAAGTAGGGAGATCACATGTGACATGTCAGTGACCTCAGCGCCACAAGCCATGCCACCTCAGCACCTATGGGACCCAAAACAAAGAGTGCCCATCTCTAGATGGCACTATAAAAGAGAGACTGCCCACGTCGGCAGTTTTCACATGATTGTTGAATATTTTCCAACTATCTTTTCCTAACTCCGTGGTTATTGTGAGTTCCTTTGTAGATACATTGTCCATCCGTTCTCCTTTGACTGCAGCCCTTGATGTTGTGGATTTGATGCTGTATTTCCTCTTTTTGCACCGTGGGTACTTGGGAGTTGTGGTTTATTTCAACAAAACATTGGCATTTGGAAAGCCTGAGCTACAGCAAGAAGCAGCAGAAGCAAGCCGAGGCACAAAGAAAGCAAAATCATCAAAGCATCAACCTTGAAAGCCTGTTTTAACGTTCTCCTGGGTGCGGGGCATCTCATGCCCCCCTCTCCTGTGGTGGTCGTGGCCGCTTGTGATGCGGGAGGCGGTGGGTTGTGTGGTGCTTGTAGGGGTAAGGCTGTGTGGTCCGTTGGTGCCGTTGTGGGGGTGGTGGGTTGTGGTGTCCGTAGGTTGGCCCCGGTGCGGCGTTGTGGTGCTTGGCGCTGCGCGGCGGTGTGTTGCTGGTTGGTAGCCGTCTTCTAGGTGGTGTGTGGTGGTTGTCGCCGTTGTGGGGCTGCATGTGCCGCAAGTGGCAGCTGTTAGGCCGTGGTGGACGCGCTGCTTTTTGCTGATGTGTTGGCGGCGGTTTGTGTTGCAGGGGCTTGGCCCCCTGTGGCACGCGTTACCTGCGTAAGGGGGGTTGTCGTTGGCTTGGTGTCGGTTGTAGTCCAGTGGTGTCTGTTGTTCTGGCTGATTGTGGGTGCCGGCTGGCAGGTGGCGGTGTTTCTCTTCGCTCTGGGGTGCCGGTAGTGATGTGGCTGGACGTGCTGGTTTGGGGTCCCTGGTGGCTGCAGTGGTTTGGGGCCTGCTGGTGTGTTTCGGGATTCGGTTTGCGGTTGTCCTTTTGGGTCTGGTGGCTGTGTTTGCCGGAAGGGGTGGTTGGTTGTGTCAGTCCCCGGCATTCCTGGCTGTGGGCCTTGCGGGGTTGGTCGCGGTGCTCGGCGGTTGCCCGCCAATCCTGGCGGGGGGCTTTGGGTGCAGATCCCTGATTTGCATGGCCGGGGTGCGGTGTTGGCTTTGTTGCGTGGGTGTGTTGGTGGTCGTTGTTCGTGGGTTAGTGGTGGCGTGTGGGGTTTTGCTCTGTGGTGGCTTGTTTCCAAGTGGCGTTGGTGTCCTTGCCGGTGCGGCTGTGGCGGGATGCTGGTCTGGGTGATGGGACTCACTGGCGAGCGTTCTGGTGCCTTGTTGATGCTGCGTGGCCTGCTGTTGGCGTGGCGGGTTGGTTGGTCGTGGCCAGTGGCGGCGCGGTTTTTGGGGGCGCGTGGTGGTTGATCGCTGCATGGAGGTGGTTCTCCCGGTGGCGTGTGGTGGGTGTCTCTGTTGTGGGGCTGTGTTGCGGTGGTGGATTACGTTCTGTTGTTGGCGTTGTGGGCGGGGTTTTTGGCGGTCCGGCCTCTTGTGGTTTGTGTCCCTGCTCGGGGGGGCTGCTCCTGGCCCGGTCTGGTGGGTGTTCCTTGTTTCGGCTGGCTACGGTTGTTGGGATTTGGGACGCCGTGGGGATGTGTGTCCCTTCTTTTTGGCGTGTCTGTTGTGGAGTGCCCCGTGTGGTGTGGTGTGGCTTGTTGTGCTGGTCTGGGGCCTGCTTGTGGTTTAGCGGGGGCTGGTTTGGGGTGGTCCTTCCTCCTCCCCGGCTGGGGGTCCGCTGGCAGTACCTGTGGCTGTGGTGCTCAGCGGTCCGGTGGTTGTCTTTTTAGGTGTCGTATTGTGCTGCCCCTGGCTGGGGTTGGTGTGGGTGATGGCGTTTTCGTTCCTCCTGATTGGGGCCTGGCGCTGGTCTGTCTTGTTGTGGTGATCCGGTGCCGCCCTTGGCGGGGGGTCTGGTAGTGGGCTTGTGTGGGCGGTTGGTGACTGTTTCTGGGCCCTCGTTATTCCCGGCGGATGGCCTGGCGGGTGTTGTCCGCCAGTCTTGGTGGTAGGCTCTGTGTGTCGTTCTGCGCCATTGGCGGCTGGGGTGACTGGCTACGGTGTTGGGTGGCTGCTCGCCAATGCTGTCGGTTGCTTTGGGTGGCATCTGATGTCTTCCCTAGCTGGGATCTGCCGTTGGGGTCGGTGGTTGTGTCCTCGCCATTCCTGGCTGAGCGTCTTGGGCTGGGTTTGGTGGATGGGGGGTCTCCTGCGTTGTGTGTGGTTGTGCCCCGGGCGCGTGTGTGTGTGTGGTGGTCGCTCATTTGCCCCGTGGCGTGTGCGTGCTTTCGCGTGTCATGTGTGTCTGCGGTGTCTGTGTTGGTGTTGGTGTGGATTTTGTGTGGGTGCATCGGTGTGCCCTTTGCATGCGCTGGTGCGCGTGCGTGTGTGTGTGTTGTGTGTCAGTGGAGGGGTCTCTGGGTGCTTGTCCCTGCCTCTCCCAGCTGGGGCTTGCAATTGGTGCTGGCGGGTCTCTCCCCAGTCCTGGCAAAGGGCCCTCGGTGCAGTTCCCTGCCATCCCTGGCTAGGGTCTGCTGCTGGTGTTTGTGGGTGGTCCCTCGCCAATCCTGGCTGAGGGTCCTGGATGCAGTTCCCCACCATTCCTGCCTTGGTTCAGCTGCTTGTGTTGGCGGATGGCACCTCGCCCATCCTGGCTGAGCACCCTTAGTGCAGTTCCCTGCAATTCTCGGCTGGAGTCTGCTGCCGTTGGTGGTGAATGGTCCCTCGCCAATCCTGGCTGAGGGTCCTGGGTGTAGTTCCCCGCCCTTCCTGGCTGGAGTATGTTGGTGGTGGCGGTGTATGGTCCCTCACCAATCCTGGCTGAGGGTTCTGGGTGCAGTTCTCCGCCACTCCTGGCTGGGGCCTGCTACTCGTGTTGGTTGGTGGTTCCTCTCAATCCTGGCTGAGGGCCCTGGGTGCGATTCTCCGCCATTCCTCGCTGGTGTCCGCTGCTGATGGTGGTCGCTGGTCGCTGGAGAATCCTTGCTGAGGGAACTGGGTGCAGTTCCCCGCTGTTTCTGGCTGGAGTCTGCTGGTGGTGGTTGTTGGTGCTCCCTCACCAACCCTGGCTTAGCGTGCCTGGTGCAGTCTCCCGCTATTCCTGGCTTACGTCTGCTGCTTGTGGTGGTGGGTGGTCCCGGGCGAAGCCTGGCTGAGGGTTCTGGGAACAGTTCCCCGCCAAATTCCTGGCTGGGGACTGCTGCTGGTGTTTGTGGGTGGTCCCTCGCCAATCCTGGCTGAGGGCCCTGGGTGCAGTTCCCCGCCATTCCTGGCTGGGCTCCGCTGCTGATGGTTGTCGCTGATTCCTCGCGCCTCCTGGCTGAGGGCCCTGGGTGCAGTTCCCCACCATTTCTGGCTTGAGTCTGCAGGTGGTGGTTTTTGGGTGGTCCCTCCCGGATCCTGGCTGAGGGTACCCGGTGCAGATTCCCGCCATTCCTGGCTGGAGTCTGCTGCTCGTGGTGGTGAGTGGTCCCTCGCCAACCCTGGCTGAGGGTTCTGGGATCAGCTCCCCGCCACTGCTGGCTGGTGTCTGCTGCTGGTGTTGGTAGATGGCCCATCGCCGGTCCTGGCTGAGGGCGCTGGGTGCAGTTCCCCGCCATTCCTGGCAGGAATCTGCTGTTCGTGTCGGAGGATGTTTTTGCTGGCGTAGGGTGGGAGGTCGTACTCCGTGTGTCTTTCTGGTTTGCGGCTTGTGCGTTCGCGTGTTGTGGTGTGTGGTGTGGTGTTTGTGATCCCTTGTGTTTTGCCCTCGGTGTTTGTGTGCGCCGGTGTGGCGTGTGTTTCCCCGCTGCGTGAGCGGTTGCGTGTGCTGGTGGTGGTGGTGGGTGGTTCCTCGCCCAGTCTGGCTCAGGGTGCCAGAGTGCAGAGGATGAATGAAATCAAATCGTTTTGAATACCTGAAATCGTGAATAATCTAATCGTAATCACTGAAATCATTAATTACAAATCACAGATGAATGCGCATGCGCCAGTCTTGTTACACCCCCCCACTAAGACCACAGCCAGGCGCAGTGGCCAAAAGGGGCACTGCGGGCGCATGGGCTGATAAATCCTCAAGACAAGGGCGCATACACAAAGAGATAGTCTGCTACCAGGAACTGAGACTGCAGAACCACAGGTACAAACTGAGCATGACCCCTGGTCTACTTAAATTCGGCATTATTGGGACAAAATGTATACATTGGGGAGAGGTACGGGGCTCTCCAGCTCCCGGCTGTGCAGCTCAGCAGTCGAAACAAACCAGCTGACACTGTGCTGGTGCACAGAAACACATGCAACGTCACAACACAGGTGCACCCACTCAACTGGTGCACTCAATCAAGATGCAACACAGATCCCTGGGCCAATTCGGGGCCCCAACTCGTGCAAAAAAGAGTTTGCTGTGAAGAGGGAGGCAGAAAAAACCCACAAGCGTGCACAGGGCAGGGACAGGCAGCAGCACAGCAACACTGCAGAAGCAGATGTACATAGCTGCACACTTGATGCACCACAAATGACCTGAATTATCGCACAAATCTGAAAATGGCAAAGATACTGATTTGATTCAAAGGGCCAAGATGCAGCCAAAAAACAGGTCTCTAAAGGCTGCAAGACACACTCGGCGCCCACAGCAGAGGCGCTGGTCGCCGTGGACGCGTCAACGGCGCCCCCACTCTCCGATTTGGCTAGATTTGCCAAAAATGGGCAGAAACCCACGTTTTGAACAAAATAAGCTTCCAAGAGCATAATGAGGCAAGAGGAGCCCTGAATGCACACAAACAAACATCCAGGACGATGTGGACAACACACACAGACAGGGTCGAACGCGTCCAACGCGTGGAACGTGTTAACAGCCCTGAATGCTGTCGAATTTGGCGAAAAAGGCCAAAACTAACCAAAAAGTGCATAAACAAGGCAATGAGGCTCAGTGAAGAGCAATGAACCCAGTGAAACACTGCAGCAACACCAACGGCGCACGTCGGCGCTGCCAGAAGACTTATCAAGGCGCGCAAACACTTTGAGCACGTTAACAAGCCTTGATTGCGTAACTTTGGGGCTAACTGGCTCCCCAGGCTGGTCCTTGAGGGGCACCATCAGGGCCAATACCCCCACGGCCGCAAGCTGCCCACTGATTACACCAGCCAGCTCGTGCAGCCCTCAGCACTGCGAAGGCACGCTGAACTTGGCGGCCTCCACGGCGACGGCTAGGGCGCCGGAGTCTCCAGGTGAGGAACCCTTCGCAAAAAAGGCGCTGATTATACGTCTCGGACCGGTCAGAGAATTGGATCACCCTAACGACCACCTTCTTGAGCTCCGCTTGTACACCAATGGAACATACCCTGGGCCCTGCCTGCACAGCAACAGTCTGTGAAGAAGGAGCAGAACGCCAGGAGCGCTGTGGTGAGGCCCAGGAGCGCTGGGGTGAAGAACGAGTTCCCCACTTCTGACCACCCTGATGTCCTTGATTACCATAATGAGCACCATGATGAGCAGCCATAAGGTCGGAAACCGTGACCCGGATGATGCACCCCGTCATTACACTCCGAATGAAGACCTCCTCCAGTCATGAAATCCATGAACTCCGCGCTTGGCAATCAGCAGAGTACACAGCAGCAGATCTTACCAAAGAATGCTACCAAGAAACCAGTCTAAGTGCCTTGTGCACGTCTGCACCCAGCCGAACTCTCACAGGGTGCACTGCCACCTACAGTGCTGCACCATCAGCGGTGCTTTTCCCGGGACGGTTTCAGTTGGTCTTGCCTCTCTCCACCTCCCTCTTTCGTAGGGAAGTTTTTTAACACACTTTTTTACACCCCCCCAAACTGGGTGGGGGTGACCAAAGCAATGAGTAACCTGTTCGCCCCCTGGGAGGAGTCCGAACAGGAGCCTTAGCACTTGGCATAAGGCTATCTCAGTTAAATCCCCAGCCTCAGCCGTAGGCTGAAGGCTTCTCTTATTTTCTCTTAGGGTCATCACGATCATAGCTGCTCTAGTGCAACTTATGTTAGATGTTGGTGTGAGGAGGGTTTACGCCCCCCCCCCCCGACCCCAAAGAAAAGGTGGTTAGTTGTCACTGCCTTACTCGGCATGCTCCCAATCAATAACGGCGAGCACAAACAAACAACAAGAAGCACAAACAAGCGCAAGATCCGTTCCTTGGTGGGGTGGGGGGTACCCAACAAACCACCTCAAAGAAATGACAACCAATGACCCAATTTTTCACAAAAAATATATCTCAAGCTCCAAAGGGAGCACAATTTGAACCAACTCGAAATGAAAAGACCCAAAACGAGTCGACGGACGTCGACTCAACCAAAAACAAACCGGGACTAGACCACCGAACAAACCCACGCACCTGCCCCCCAGCCACCATGACGGGAAACACACAAACTGTGAAAAGAGGGCAGCAGGGCCCAGGATGGATGGCAAAAACAGGTTTCGTAAGCTCAAAAGGGAGCAAAACTCAACGAATGAAACGACGAACACGTCGAAACTCGACCAAACTCGACGAGACTCGACGACGATGACCAAAGAACAAAACGAAACTGCACTGAGCCTACAGAAATCCAAGGCCACACTGTATACCTTATCTCAACGTTGTAACCCAAAAAAAGACAGGGATGCAAACACTAGCGTCGACCCAGGGGGCTTGGCTGTCCCCCTCGGGACAACCAAAGCAGTAAGCAAAAGAGACAAAGCCCAGGAGGCGCGCCTGGCCTCTCTGGGCACTGGATCCAGCCCCTTTATCTGCTTTGGGGCAAAAAGCTCAATCAATTCAGGCCACCACTCAAAGTCAAGGCCTAAAAAGGCCACAGCAGCGCAATCAAAACTCAAACTAGCTCTTTATCTGCTTTGGGGCAGCTGCAAAGGCCACTCGTGGGCCATGGAGACAATGATGCATAAAAAGGCCAGTCAAGGGCCATGGCATGCTACGCAGCACAAAGGCAAACAAGTGTAACACAAACCCAAGATTATGTTGCCCCTTTATGATTATTGTAGCCTCACCACTGCCGATGACCTGCTGGGCAGGCAGCCCACACCACTAGCGGCGAAGACTCGACTATGCCCCCACAGTACCCGGGAAAAACTTGAAGGCAACAGGTATGGGCTGCCAAACCAGATATGTCCAAGCCATAGTCACCAGGGTATTCACTAGTAAAGAACTCGAGGATGGAGGCACCGGATGGAAAGGCCACACCAAGAAATGTGCAGCCAAACTTGGCTAAGAAGGCAAACTCCTCAACACTACAGCCCCAGCAGCTGCAAAACCCTACGAAAAGGTGAAGGACACCAAATGAACCCAAACTCAGCACCAGTAGCTACGACTTCTCCAAACTGTACATGGAGGTACCCACAACTGGATGGCAGGGCCCGTAGGTGGGATGATGAGGCCCAGAGGTCAGATACAGGGGTCAAGGACCCAGAGGTTGCAGATCACCTTGAGATATACTGGGAAAGGGTTAAATAGCGCAATAACCTCCAAGAGGTCCGCAAGCAGCCTTCAGGAGCTGCTGCCGCTCCAAGTTATTGATAGGGCCCAAAGTAACCTCCAAATGGCCGTAATGACCTGCCCCGGCCTGCCCAGCTGCAGAGTAGCGCAGTGGCACAGGAGTCATCCCCCCCCAAAAAAAATTGAGGGTACCCTCCGCACCATGAAACACAACAAGGTTTCACTAGTAATAAAACATAAGGATCACCAATAGAATCCAATTCTTGTTTTCCCATGGGTGGATAACTGTCACATGATTGAAATAAAGGTTGCCTCCCTTGATTCCCCCCATCGTCTTCCTGTGCGCTGTGACCGAAAGACCCCAGTGACGCTTGTTGATCGTCGACGTTGCCAGAACTCGCGAGGTCGACGTTTCAACGTGTGGAATCGATATCTTGCACAGTTGCATCCATAGGTAGGTAGGTAGGTATATTCGGGAGCTTGGGATGCCTCCTTTGACATTGCAGGAAGAAGGTCTTACCAAGGGGACGTCCTGTCCCTCCCACTGCCCTATGTCAGGTGCCTCTTGAGCCGCTCCCGCATGTGCTTGGGAAGGCATTGTCGCGGCCACCCGGACCATGTGTCCCAGGTCGGAGGGTGTCCCCACATGTGTCCATGGGTAGGGCCACATGCCCCCTCCTTTGGGCGGCAGCTCTGGGGGGCTGCCCAGCCGTGTGGAGTATCTCTCACCACAAGGGGTATTGCTCCCGCTTGTCTACGGTACGACCGCCTCACCCTTGTGGCTTGAGTTGCGGGGCCACTCTGCTTGGCAGGTGACCCCCTCCTGGACTGTGTACCGGCTCGCCTGTCACCGGTTGCTTCCATGGCTCCGGGTGACGTTTGCCATGGTCCCCGATGCAGCCTGGCCGGGCTCGGACCAGTGGCCTTGGAGTACCGCTCCTGCCACTGGCCCGGTGGGTCGGCTGGGTCGCCCCAGTGCGTCCGACCCATGGGGTATTGGTTCTTTCCTGTCCCTCGGCCGCCCTACGTGTGTGCAGTGTCCTGGGCCGCTGGGCTCCTGTTCACCGGTGTGCCCGCGCGGTTTGCTGTTGTGCGTCTGCGGTGTCCTGGGCCAGCTGGCTCCTGGTTACCAGTGTGCTCGCTCGGTGTGTTGTGTTGCATGTGCGGTGTCCTGGGCCACTGGGCTCCTGTGCACCGGTGTGCGTGCTGTGTGCGGTGCGCGTGTGCCATGGGTGGTTTTGTCCCTCTTCCTCCCCCCCTAATTTTCGTTTTTTTTTTTTTTACTTGTTTTTTTTTTTTTCAAAAAAAAAAACAAAAAAGAGAAAAACAGGGGCGCGCGTACACTGCAGGCACAGGCACGGGCAGCTGGTGCGGCGGTGCAATAGCGTTGTGTCCTCTGGCGTGTGTCGTCGGTGCTGTGGCGGCAGTCGCGCCCCAGGGGTGCGGCTCGCGCGTCCTGATGTACACGGGCTTGGGTCAGGGTGGGTTTGGTGAGGTGTCTCTTTGCTTCTGGAGCTGGCTGGTTAGGTGGCTGTGTGGGCTGTGGGTGTGGGCTGTGGTTACGTTGTTCCCTCGGCGGGCTTGGTTAGGAGTCAAGGGTTAGCGGTTTCGGGGTGTGGCTCGGGTTTGATTTGTGCTTGGGTTCTGGCTCGGTTAGGTGGTTGCGCGGGGCCGGGCGTGTGGGTAGCGGCGTCCACGGGGTCGTGCGCCCGAGGCGAGTGCAGGGTGGTGCGTGCGGGCCGGCCGGTGGCCGGTGGCCTCACTGGGAGTCCCACACGGAGGGGTCGACGGGCGTGCCGGGGGCGTACGCAGCGTGCAGGTTGGGCAGCAGCGGGCGTACGTGCAGGGCGTCGGCGTGCCCGATGAGGACCTCACTGAGGACCGAGGGGTTGGCGGCAAGCAGTATGCGATGCCCGGGAGGGGTGGCGGCGAGGAGCGGGAGGATGTCCGCGGCCCGCGACGTGGGGGCGAACACGACGTGGGCCGGGTGTGGCCCCGGGAGCGGTGCCAGGGGGAGCGGGACCACAGGACGGCGGTCTACTGTGAGGTGCCAAGTGGCGCGATGGTGGAGGAGCCAGACTAGGGCGATGCTGTGGCGCAGTGTGTGGGGCTGGGTGCTGGGCGGCGTGGGGACGTGCGGCGGGAGGGGGGGGGGGGGGGCGGGGCGGTGGCGTGGGAGGGGGCACGGCGGAGGAGTGACGCCAGCGACGTGTGTGTCGTGCTGAGGGTGGAGAGGAGCCCACGGTAGCGGGCCTGGGCTCGGCGCCTTTGGGCGTAGTGGTGCTCGTTGTCGTGTGCGTTGGCTTCCTTCGGCGTCCGGTTCGTTTGGTGACTTCTGGGCGGGGCCTGGCGTGGCGCCCCGTGGTGGTGGTTTGCTGGGTAACGGGGTTAGATGGCGGCGCCGCTGGCCGGGGGGTCAGGTGCGTCGTGTTGTGTGGCGCGCAGGGCTCCTGGGGTGCTGTGGGTGTCGCCGGTGTCGGTGCGCCGACGCTTTTGGGGTGGTGAGGAGGTGTGTGCGTGCGGGGCTTGGCTTTGGGTGATGTCCCACAGGCGGATGCCGTCCCGCTGCGTTTCCTGGAGGGCCTCCCGCAGGCGCCTGAGGACATACGGGTGGTTTTGGGGCGCGGGCAGGTTGCGGGGGTGGACTCCCAGGGGGTGGAGCGCATCGGCCAGCATGGCTTCCCATGCGGCCTGCGGCATCCACCCCCCCGCCGGCCGGAGGCGGCAGTTCTCCACCGACCCCTTGCGGGGCCGATGGACCAGGCCCTCGAGGGAGGGCTCTCCCCGGGCCCACTTCCGCAGCTCCCAGAGCTGCGTGTGGGTCCAGCGCTGCCACCACTGTTCCTGGGCGGGCCTGCGGTCTTGGGCGGAGGAGTGGGCGTGGGTGGGTGTGACGGGGTCGTGGGGACCGGCGGCGGTGGCGGGCCTGGGGGATTCCTCGTAGTCCTGTTCCGTGGGGGTGCTTGGGGAGTGGGGGTGCACGCGGATGTGGACCCGCGGGTGTGCGCGTACGGTCTCCGCTTCGGGGTTGGGCGGGAATTCGCGGCGGCGGCGGTAGTGGGGCATGCGTTGCATTTGGGCTGACATCGAGGGTTGGTAGGGGGGCGGGGACGCTGCTGGCGGACCCTGGCGTCGTTCTGGCTTGGTCGGGAGCGGTCCGTGGGCCTGGGGTGCGGGCTTTGAGAGGTGGCGGGGCGAGGTGTGTCGCGCTTCGGCCGCGGCCTGCTCCGCCATGAAGGTGGTGGCGGTGGCGTCGGTGACGGTGGGGGGGCGCCGCGCTGGGCGCTGCTGCCTTCGGGCCTGGGACGGCTGGGGCCGGATGTTGTAGAGGACGTCCTCGGGGGGCCGGGCTCGCGCTGCCGTCGTGGCGCCGGGTTTGGGCTTGGGTTTGGGCTCGGCTGCGGGTTGCGGTCGTGGCGTGCTGACGGGTTTGGGTGGCCGTTTGGCGGCGGTCTTGCGCTTCGGCTGGGTCGTCGGTGTGGGCTTCGTCGGGGCGTGGGCCTTGGCGGCAGCGGGGCTGCTCGCGGTCGGGGCGGGTTTGGGGGCCCGTTTGGGAGGTGTCCCCCGCGGCCTGGGGGGTGGAGTGCTGGATGAGGACGTGGTGGTGGTGGTGGATGAGGTGGTCGTGGTGGTGGAGGTTGTGGAGTTGGAGGCAGAGGAGAGGGCTGTGGGAGACGGCGGAGGGTCCTGGGCCTCGGGGGCGGGCGTATGATGCTGGGTCCTGTAAGTAGCGAGAACGAGGGTGCAGGTTCGGGCACCGGGCGTGTGCGCGCGTTTTCCCTGGTGATCCGTGCGTGCTGGTGCTGGCGTGGCGGCGTTGTCTCGGCTGCGCGGGCACGTGGGTTACCCGGGGGGTGGCCATATTTGCTCCAGGACGTGCGGGTGTGTTTGCTGGGGGTAGTCGAGGGTCTGGAAGAAGCATCGCTGGATGCCGGGCATGTCCTCCTCTGTGAGGTGGGGGTAGTTCTGGGTGGGGGTGTCTGGGCCCGGCCACAGCAGCGTCATGAGGCGGGCTGCCACCATGTACGGGCATAGTTGTAGGGTGGTGGGGCGTGGGGGGGTGGGTCCCCTGCGGTTTTCGGGGGGCTTCCCTCTGCTGGGGGCGCAGCGTGACCATCCACACCCATCGGTCCGTGAAGATCCCCCAGGTCCGTTGGGTCCACTTGGCGAGGCAATACATCGCCCTACCAAGGCCCTGGTAGCCGCTGCGGATGGAGAGCAGCGTGTCCAGGGATTTGGGTTCCCACGTGCTCCAGATGTGGGGGTCGTCCGGGTCGTCCCCCCTGGCGTACGTGTCGGGGCCTGGGTTGTGTGGGGGGGGGGTGTAGTCGGCGGGGAGGAGGGAGTCGGTGCCGTGTACCACCCAGTGGTCTGTGGGTGCGTTGTAGGTGGTGGTGGAGAGGGTGTAGTGCAGATTGTACATGAGGGTCATGTACGTGGAGGGGGCTGGCTGCTGCTCGTCGGGGGTGGGGATGTCCCCCGGGACGTGGTGCCGGAAGTTGCTCAGGGAGGCCATCCGGGCTACCCATGTTTCCCGCTCCCACTCTTTGGTGTTGCTGGGGGTGGCACTGGGTGGGGGGTGGGCCATGTTGGGTTCGCGGTAGCAGGTGCGGCCCTGGGTGTCCTCCCGCTCCGGCACGGGGTGTCCGACTAGGTGTCGCCCCCAGTCGATGGGGGGCACCCAGATTCGGTCCCCTGTGGGACACACTGTATACCTTATCTCAACGTTGTAACCAACAAAAAGACAGGGATGCAAACACTAGCGTCGACCCAGGGGGCTTGGCTGTCCCCCTCGGGACAACCAAAGCAGTAAGCAAAAGAGACAAAGCCCAGGAGGCGCGCCTGGCCTCTCTGGGCACCGGATCCAGCCCCTTTATCTGCTTTGGGGCAAAAAGCTCAATCAATTCAGGCCACCACTCAACGTCAAGGCCTAAAAAGGCCACAGCAGCGCAATCAAAACTCAAACTAGCTCTTTATCTGCTTTGGGGCAGCTGCAAAGGCCACTCGTGGGCCATGGAGACAATGATGCATAAAAAGGCCAGTCAAGGGCAATGGCATGCTACGCAGCAAAAAGGCAAACAAGTGTAACACAAACCCAAGATTATGTTGCCCCTTTATGATTATTGTAGCTTCATCACTGCTGATGACCTGCTGGGCAGGCAGCCCACACCACTAGCGGCGAAGACTCGACTATGCCCCAACAGTACCCGGGAAAACCTTGAAGGCAACAGGTATGGGCTGCCAAACCAGATACGTCCAAGCCATAGTCACCAGGGTATTCACCAGTAAAGAACTCGAGGATGGAGGCACCGGATGGAAAGGCCACACCAAGAAATGTGCAGCCAAACTTGGCTAAGAAGGCAAACTCCTCAACACTACAGCCCCAGCAGCTGCAAAACCCTACGAAAAGGTGAAGGACACCAAATGAACCCAAACTCAGCACCAGTAGCTACGACTTCTCCAAACTGTACATGGAGGTACCCAAAACTGGATGGCAGGGCCCGTAGGTGGGATGATGAGGCCCAGAGGTCAGATACAGGGGTCAAGGACCCAGAGGTTGCAGATCACCGTGAGATATACTGGGAAAGGGTAAAATAGCGCAATAACCTCCAAGAAGTCCGCAAGCAGCCTTCAGGAGCTGCTGCCGCTCCAAGTTATTGATAGGGCCCAAAGTAACCCCCAAATGGCCGTAATGACCTGCCCCGGCCTGCCCAGCTGCAGAGTAGCGCAGTGGCACAGGAGTCATCCCCCCAAAAAAAACTTGAGGGTACCCTCCGCACCATGAAACACAACAAGGTTTCACCAGTAATAAAACATAAGGATCATCAATAGAATCCAATTCTTGTTTTTGCATGGGTGGATAACTGTCACATGATTGAAATAAAGGTTGCCTCCCTTGATTCCCTCCATCGTCTTCTTGTGCGCTGTGACCAAAAGACCCCAGTGACGCTTGTTGATCGTCGACGTTGCCAGAACTCGCGAGGTCGACGTTTCAACGCGTGGAATCGATATCTTGCACAGTTGCATCCATACCTCTGCTACCAAGAAACCAGAGTGCAGAGCATGAATTCAATCAAATCATACTGAATACCTGAAATTGTGAATAATGTAATCATAATCACTGAAATCATTAATTACAAATCACAGATGAATGCGCATGCGCCAGTTTTGTTACACCTGAGTGTAGTTTCCCGCACCTCCTTGCTTGAGTCTGTTGCTGGCGTTGGTGGCTGGTCCCGCGCCAATCTTGCATCGGGGATCTGGGTGCAGTTCCCCGCCATCCTTGGTGTGGGTCTGCTGCTGTTGTTGGCGGGTGGTCCCTCGCCAATTCTGGTTGAGCTTGCTGGGTGCATTTTCCGGCCATTCCTGGCTGGAGTTTGCTGCGGGTGGCAGTTGATCGTCCCTTCGCTAATCCTGGTTGAGATTCCTGGGTGTAGTTCCCCGCCAGGCCTGGATGGGGCCTGCTGCTTGTTTTGATGGGTGGTTCCTGGCCAATCCTGGCTGAAGGCCCTGGGTGCAGTTTCCCGCCATTGCTGGCTAGTGTCTGATGCTGCTTGTGGTTGGTGATCTCCCGCCAATCCTGGCTGAGGAGCTTGGGTGTAGTTCCCCACCATTCCTCGCTCGGGTCTGCAGTTGGTGGCGGTGGGTGGTCCCTCGCCAATCCTGGCTGAGGGCCCTGGTTGCAGATCCCCGCCATCCCCGGCGGGGGTCTGCTACTGGTGGTGGTGGGTGTTTTACCAGGTCTGGGTTGGTTGATCGTGGTCCCCCTGTGTTGGTGGTGGGCGGCGTGTACGTTTGCGTGTTGTGGTGTGTGGTGTGGCGTTTCTGGTCCCTTCTGTTGTGCCCTCGCTGTTCGTGTTTGTATGGGTGTGGTGCGTGTGTCCCTGTTGCGTGAGCGGTTGCGTGAGCTTGTGTTTGGTGTTTCGTGTTGCGGTCCCTAGCATTCCTTGGGGCTCTTTGGTGTGTGTGTGTTTTTCTGTGCTGTGTGTTGGTGTGGGCGCTGTGTGGGGTTTGTGTGTGCTCTGCGTGCAAGCAGGTGTGTGTTTGTGTGTCGATTTGTGCTGCTTGTTGTGGCGTGTGGCGCTGTGTGTGGGTACAGGTGTGCGGGTCCTGGGTCATACCATACCTGTCCTGGTCTGACTTGTCGGCCGACATGGTCAGAGACGATAACATGCGTTTGAAAAGGTGGTTCTGCAAGTGTGGAGCGTGCGGGTTGGCGGGGGGGCGGGCGTTCCGGCTTCTAATCCTTTCCCTAACCTTCGTACTGTGTTTGCTCCTACGTTCTTCTTTCTCTTTCCCTTCGGTGGTACCTGCGGAATGAGGACAGGGATGTGTTGCTACACGTTACGCGGATGTGGTTCGTTGTGATGTGGTACAACATACCTCATGGGTTGTTGGAGCTTCCCTTTACAGTGTGTGTGCCGAGAAGAGGGCGCCTGGGGGGGAGGTGAGTAAGGATCTTCAATGTTTGTCGAGTCAAAAAACTTTCTCCCAATGACATTCTCAAAATTTTGAACTGAAAATCCTAAAGTTCCAACTTGCAAATGACCAAGGATGTATTTTCTTTAGCATAGTACATTGAAGGACATCAAAAAGCTCCATCTAAGTAAATGCACAATGACAAAGGCGAGCAAAGACACTCTCCAAACTTGGTCTTGATCCTTGTGGAAGTTCTCTCACATTGAGTATCACATAACATTCGAACAATAAACCTTACATAATGTAATCTTATACTTCTCTATTAAATAGATAAGTAAACATACAAACAAGAGCACAACAAATAGACCCTCGTTTTTTTTTAACACCAAAGCAGCACAATTCAGTACTATACACTACGAGCAACGCTACGTCGACAAAGACCCGTGTGTGTCACACCTCTAACATGTGTGAACGGCAAAATCAGCACCTCACACCAAGTCAAGAGCATAAATCAAATTGTACGGGTCTAAAACCATAGAAATCCACGATCTCGTAAAATCAGACCCGCAGAAATCAGAATCCGAAAATAAAAACTCAGTAGGCTCACGCCCGATCACGATTTATGTCGCGCGTGCACCAAGCCAGAAAAGGAGAATTGAGCATCCCTAGGATCTACTGCATCCCGCCCCAAGGGTATGTTGTGTTTGTGGGGGGCTTGGATCGGTCTTGGGACCAATGCCGTGGTGGGTAACCCGAAGGCAAAAAGCCAACCCTATTGCATTCCACTCCCAACACCGAACTTAGGGTGCAGCCATAAGTTTTGGCTGACATCAGGACCATATACGATTAGATTCGGGCCACCTCGCTCTCCTGTTGCCACCCTGTTGCCTCCCTGTCGCCTCTCTGTCGCTGTTTTGGCACTTTTAGCCCACTGTCGCTCCCCTGTTGCTTGCCTGTCGCTCTCCTGTCGCTCCCCTGTTGCTCCCCTGTCGCTCCCCCGTCGCTTCCCTGTCGCTTTCCTGCCGCCCTCCTGTCGCTATCCTGTCGCTTCCTGTCGCTTTCTGTTGTTTACTGGCGCCATGCTCATTTTTGCCTGGCGCCTTCCTGTCGCTCTCCTGCTGCTCTCCTGTAGTTCCCTCCTGTCGCTCTACTGTCGCTATTTCCTGTTGCCTCCCTGTTGCCCTCCTGTCAATTGCCTGTCGTCTTCCTGCCGCCTCCCTGTCGCCTCCCTGTCGCCTCCCTGTCGCCTCCCTGTCGCCCAATGTGGTAACCTGTCGCTCTCCTGTTGCTTGCCTGTCCCTGCCTGTCGCTTGCCTGTCGTCTTCCTGCCGCCTCCCTGTCGCCTCCCTGTTGCCTCCCTGTCGCCTCCCTGTCGCCTCCCTGTCGCCCAACGTGGTATCCTGTCGCTCTCCTGTCGCTAGGCTGTCGCTTGCCTGTCGCTTGCCTGTCGCCTTCCTGTCGCCTCCCTGTTGCCCCCCTGTCGCCTCCCTGTCGCCCAATGTGTTACCCTATCGATGGAAAGCCACAAACACCTCAAACAGGCAGTTCGATAGTAACAAAAATGTTCTTTGTTCATGCCAAGTTGTCAGATCTCGCCTTAGCAAACCTCCCCAAAGGCGTGCAAAGCAATGATGCAAATCGCAGATCGATGGTCCAATCATTTGCATTGTTTGACAATCATAAATTCCTAACACCCTTGGTGATCCACTATGCACATTTGCATGGCCGCTCAGCTGTAGGCTGGCAACCATTTTGCAAATCAAACTGAATCTCACAATTGTGTAGTACACACGCCGCCAAGAAAAAGTAGGTCAACTCATTATATTCGTAGGATCCACCTCGGCTCTTAACTCGATGAAAAAGGCCAAACTTCTTGATGTTGGAAAATGCAGGTACTCGTCCAAGAATGCGAAGGAGTAGGGATGTGCCTAGGTCGCCGTGCACTTCCAACGTAATGGCATACCATTGGATTGCTCAAGCACTCTGGCACTGCATGACCAACACCCAGAGCGTTGGAAACTACCAACAGGGCCACCCCAAGCCCACGGCAACAAGTCGCACACACATTTTTGGAGCAGTCAACCGGCAGTCGCGAGTTGCACAACCTCCAAGGATTGGTACGGTTTGTAGCGGTAGGCATTGGTGGTCAGGTTATTGCCATCCCCGTGGGCGTTCGGTGCCGCCAACTCCCTGCGTAGGAGGGTTGCAACGGTCCCTTCTCGGTTTCGTCGGGCCGTTGCCTCAGTAACATGCAAAGGCCCAGGAGGTGGTGCACTGGAGCTACGTGCCCGCACTCGCTGAGCCTCATCAAGGTCCTTGGCAGACATCTCGGCCACGTCCAAGAAATTGGACGAAAACTTGATGTTTCAAGCCGGGGTGTCGTACTTCGTGTACTTTTTCAACACTTCTTCCCGTAGCCTCCTGACAGCAGCCAGCCAATCGGCCGTATTCATCCCGCAATAGTTTGCGCAAATCCTCTTGCCGTGCTCCGTCCCCAACCAGCTGCCGTGCTCGCTGTTCACAATGATTGAGCGCAAGGGAGTTCGCGTGCGCCATGGGGCTGCATTGTTGGCCAGAGCTGCCCATTGACCCAGGCCCATGCGCATGCATAAAGCCAGCAGGTACTCTACCTCACTTTCTTCATACGCTCGGTTAACTGGAACCTCTTGTGGTGGGACGTCGGACATTAGGTGGGACTTGTCATTCCAACCCGAAGTCACCTGAAACTATTATGAGCAAACAGACTGCACACCACAATTTAGGAAACTTTGGATTCCCATCCCAAGCCCATAATGCGGCACAATACCTGCCAAAATGTTGCTGTGGCATACATCACATGTAAAAAACACCGACGTCATTGTGTCACACATTGCTTGGCTCGTTTCCCGTCCACTGCACTTTTTGTGTCAAAAGTGGTTCATGGCAATGTAGATTGCTGCAAAGAGGGTTCTCCATCAATGATACCGAGTCTGCGCTGAGCTCTGCAACACGTGCAAACCTAATGATGTGAGGGCTGACGCTATTCATGGTGCTTGTGATGACGCTTGTGCTACAACGAAATGACCAATTTTAGACCTTTACATCTCGGCCCTACCTCCATGAGGCAAGTTTTGCAGCCGAACTTTAGCCCTTTTTCGCGCCCCGACCACTAGTTTTGCCTCCGTATTTTCATACTGATCCTACTCCTGGTCAAGGACCTGTAGAATTGGTGTTTTTTAAAAACCATGGATTATTTTTCTAGACTTTGCACGTAAAATATTTTGCAAGCTGTTGGAATGTTTTTTTTGGTACCATTTCATTGTATCCTCTTTGAAACTCTACATTGATTTTCTTCTACTTTGCATGTAAAACATTTTGAAACGCGCTACACTTTTTTTTATCTATGCCTTGCACTGTCCTTTCAATGATCCACTTAGCGTATTTGGGAGAATAATTTCCAAACCTTGAACACTGAACTGAACACTATTTGGACTACCACCCACCCACCCCATGCTACAACGCCCCCTGGGCCTGATGAAAAATGATCTATCCAAGGGTGGAGATCTATGTTACACCTAATGCTGGTCATCAGGAATGGTGGTCAGCATTGTAACACCACCTCTTAGATTTGCTCCCCCACTGGGCAGTGTGTGGAATCCCATGCATTTAAGACAGGGTCTTGGCGGTGGGCCTGAAAGGTTACAGAGATAAAAATATTGTAAGCGGGAGAGATTACCCCATGTTTGAAACACTTGGGCATAATCTTTACACAAGATATTTTTACCCAAACTGTACTGTTGCACGCACAGAAATACATCAGGAACACTGGGCCCTCTTGCCAAAACAGGTACTTGCCTTGACAACCAGGGCACCATGCAACCAGAAACAAAGCAGAGAGACATCCCCTGGCCTTGAATATGCTTCATGGTGCTGGCTGGACCATGAAACATCACCGCCTCTTTGTGCACGCTCAAAGGTCCAACAAACAAACACTCAGAGAAAAGAGGGTGGTTGAAGTTCGAAGTGCTACACTCAACTTACCTTGTGGGTGCGTTTCCAAACAATCACCACGAAGAGGTGAGTTTGCGTTGCACACCCACTTCAGAGCAACCAAGTGCTCCTCTTATTACGATACCACACCGGCTCCCAGGCACTGTCCAAATTTCGGCACATCGTACACCCCTTCCCGTGTGCTTGAACACCAGTGCCAGATAGATAAAGCTGGAAAAAATCCCCAAACCTCCACAGGATCATCCGACAGAACAAAGGATGCAATTCCCCCCACAGCAACCAAAGAAGTCCACAAAGCTGATAAAGTCCAAGGCTCTTGGTTGTCCCAAGGGAGCACAGGCACACACAGCCACGCGCGTGCCTGGCACTACGAAATGCTCGTCATCTTTAAGCTTTCAGGCAGCATAGGCGCAGTCAGCAGTGCAAGATCACAGTGATGCGCAAGAGTCTCAACCGTTGGCGATGGCGTCGAGCAGGCCCCGCGGGTCCTCTCGTGTGCGGCAAACTTGCAAATCGTTCTCAACGTTCTCCTTGTGCAAATCCTGAAAATACACAAGTGCAAAGCACGTGTAAGCCCTCGACGCCACTACCCTCTGCGACATACATTCAGTTCTGCGCAAGCAGCGTCGACAGCATCAGCCGTTAAAGTCTTCAGATCGTCAAACTGCGTCAACAGACTTTGCATAATAGTCTGAGATGATGGTTCATTGTTTGAAAGAGAGGAAGCGGCAAACTTAAAAAGCAGTGCACTTTGGCAAAGTGAATTACCTCGACTTGATCAACCAGTTGTGTTTGTGTGTTCTCAAACTGCTCCGTGTCGCTGCAGGTTGAAGATTAGTGGGGTGCTGAGTTGTGCTGTGCTGTGCCGTGCGGTGCTGAAATTGTGCTGTGCTGTGCCGTACGGTGCTGAATGGTGCTGCGCTCTGCTGTGCGGGCGTTGTGCACACAGACACACACACACACAAGTACCTTTTCTTTCTTGTTTCTTCTTCTTGCGGCCTTGTCTGAGATAACGGAGAGCATGTTCATAACAGAAACTATAAACAGAAAATGTGAAAAGAAGAGGACAAAAACGCAATCAGAAACAATTTTTGGATTAACTCAATGAATTGCTTGCATAAATAAAAGTTCTTGCTGTCGGGACGAGTTCATGCTGTCGGGACGTGTCGGGGTCATTGCTGATCGGGAACGTTTGCAGTTGACACTTATCTTTATCATTTAGTTCTCAGTTTCAGGCGAAATCTACCTGCAGAATGAATCGATACCTGTCGCCTTCCTGTTGCCTGCCTGTCGCTTCCTGTCGCTTCCCTGCCGCTTTCCTGCCGCTGGCCTGTCGTCTTCCTGTCGCCACCCTGTCGTCTTCCTGTCGCCACCCTGTCGCCTTCCTGTTGCTCCCTGCCGTATTTCACTGTCGCCTGCCTCGCGTGGCCCGAATCTATTGGCTGACCACATACAGTGATACAGGGGCGTTGTGTTTCCCTTTGTGGGCGTGGTTGTGGGTGTGGTGGGGCGGGTTCAAGACCACAAGTGCCTCGGCACCACTTGGGTCCCTACAGGGCAGATATTCAGACAAAAAGACAAAAATTCAGCGATCAGGCAGGCACAAAAGCATGACGTCACAGAGTTTTGGACCCCATGAGTCTAGAGTGACAGAATTTCAGCACTCCAGGCGTCAGGAACACCAGATAAGCCAAAAATCAGAAATTAGCAACACAACCTGCAGGTGTACCCTCCTTACACACCCTCCTAGTGCTACCCCAAGTACGCCTTCAAAGCCTTAGCGAACACTGCACCTCAATATATGGGGTGTCCTGGGCCCGCGGCAGCTGACTAACACGTGGCCTTTTCCTGGCGGGATATCTGCCGCAGGTCACACATTAGGCCCCAATTCAACCCTACCTCCATCGCCCTTGTAGCCGCACTTGACTACCCGACGGCAACCAAAGTGGACTTGGCAGAAAACAGAGCAGGCACAGCAGTACTACCTTCAGTTGCATACCATTTTGGGGGGGCGTACCCGCCACAAGACCCACTCTCGGGGAAACGGAAAATGAAGCAAGGTTCGGGTGGGGGGGTCTTGTTCACCTACACGCTGCATCTTGCCATAGGGCTCACCACGGCACATTTCGGCGCGCCCCTTGCCCCTAAGACGGTGGCTTGGGCCGTCTTGGCGGGGGCCTGCTGCGGCGGTACCCAGTGAGGGAAAAAAATATTGACTGCGTGTCATGGGGGGGGGGGTACTGCTCACGGCCGCAGTGTAGTGGGCTCCCTAGCTTTTACAGACAGCTCACCTGGCCCCCACCTGCCCTCCCGGGCCATTAGGACCCAAAAGACAACAACTCACATAACCTCATATCTTTTATGGCCCTGAGGATGGGCCATGGCTCTCTCTGGGCTGGTATGGAATGACAGCCATACAGGTTGGTGTGGATTTGACCAAGCAGAAGAGCGTAGGACACATGGGGGCTTAGGGGGGAAAGGAAAAGACCGAACCAGAAAACTTCAATGCACAGCCAAGACTTGATTTGTTTATGAGTCGGCGGCTTCACATCACATCACGGTCGAAGTGCAGCGGATCCTCTGACCCTGCCCTGGAGACAGCTGACGTGTAGAAGGGGTGAATGACCCCCTGTGACCGGCATATACCAAACGTTGTAATAAGCCAGAACTTCTCCAGCCTTTTCTTTGCCACGTTGATGGGGTCCAAGTTCCTCACTGCAGTTCCCAACATCCACGCAAGTAGCAGCATACGGGCAAAGACAAGTTGATGAGATCGATGATGCGGAAAAGTTCAATAAATACGCTAGTTCATGCCCTAAAATAAATAATAAGACAAATCAGCGCATTTTACTGAAAACTTGATAGAAACAATGGAAATAGAAAAAGATCTGTTCTATCACTACATTTGCACGTGTTTCTGCATGTGCGCTCCACATTCTGTGATACTCGGCGCAGCCAGGGGCCGGGATACAGGCAGTTCTGCCCGATCCCATTACACCCCCTTCCTAAAATACTTCATACTCTGAGTGGACCTTTGACGGTACACTCAGTGTGTGAAGTGTTTGATAAAAAACTATCAACTGCAGTGGCAGCATTGACTGCATACCCGGCTCCAAGGAAGTGTACAAGTGTACAACACAGCACTCATATGAGGCTGGCACTGTGGGCGCTACCAGCAACCAGCACTCTGGTACCTAGGATCTGAAAAAGAAAAGTGGTGTTGTAGTCATTGTTTGCTATAGCCCTATCCTGAGCTGGGGAAAAGGGCGTACCACGTGCTCTCTGTACAGTGCCCCTGGGAGTGACCTGAGCTCAAAATGCGTTTATACACTTGGTCCCTGCTGTATATAAATACAAACAAAAAGACCCGTCTGTGGCACTCGGTCTACTCAATTTCCAAAAGGAGGGTCCTGCAGTATTCCACTACCCACTAATAAGCTTAGGATTTACATACTTTTCATTTTTGCACAACGAAAAGCAAACAAAAACCATAGCGCTGCTGGCGTTTTACTTTCCCTGCTGTTTCTCAGTTTTTTGTCACATGGAAAGAGGAACAAAAACACTCCACAGCCGAAAAAGCCACACCTCGAGCCCTGGCACACTTAGCACAAAAAGAGAACATGATGACTCATGGTCCTGTGCCGCCCAGTGCAAGGTTTCATCGTGCCATAGCGAGTAGCGCCAAAGGCCCCCACTTGTATACGTGCAAGGTTGGGCTGTGGTCGCAAACTCAGACCACATCGTGAGCACCTTACTTTACAAAGACAAAGCGAAGGCGCATCTTAGTACCTGCAGAGAAGGCACCTGGCGCACTTATAGAATCTATGCAAAGCCGTAATCTCAGGGCCAAATTTACATGCAGCAAATCTAAATCAGATCCACTGCTGCTGGCAAAAAAATTCCTTCCTTGACTTACCAGGCGCATCATGCGCCACACTGTTGAGCAACTCCAGCAGCTGGCGCGCCGCTTGCTGTTGGCGCACTTGGCGCCCTCCACAGCGTCCACGCTTCTTAGCCCAGGGACCTGGGCTTGACTCACCAGCGCTGCTGACACTCCCAGTGTTAGTGTCATGTCCTGCACGTTCGCCAAACACTCGCTCAGCACGTACGGGAGTGCTTGCACCAGCGCTGCTTGTCTCCATAGCGCTCACGCCAGCGCTGCTCCTGTCTGTAGCGCTCATGCCAGCGCTGCTCGTCTCTGTAGCGCGCATGCCAGCGCTGCTCGTCTCCTTAGCGCTCACGCCAGCGCTTGAAGAAGACCCAGTAGAGCCCTTCGCACATTTCCTGGTGTCACGGCGCGTAGTACTTGTCGTCGCGCCAGGGTTCTCAACGCCAGCTGCAAATTTGGGGACAGTAGGGACATTTACACCTGTGGAGCTTGATGAGCGCTTCTCAGCGCCAGCACTTGCACGCGTGTTGTTGGCCAAGAGGTCAACCAGCTGCGCAACGTGCTCCGCAACAACCTTCAACTGCTGCCGCATATCACTGCACGTGGTCGTCAACTCCTCCAGCTGGTCAGGCGTGCTTTGCTGAGTGATGCTCTCCCCATAGTCGTTCACTGGCGGCGCAAGCCTGCGTGGAACAAAGAGAGAAGACACATAGCTCACTAGAGGCTGTGGAACTCTTGCTCTTCCTCGTTCAATATGTTCCTTCGCACGCTCGCCGGATTCATAGGGAACTCAATGCAGTTGTAGCTTCGGAGCTGCAACCGACCTTGAACCTCTTTCTCAAACGCCGCAATGTCGCACAGTGCCACTTAACTTGAAATACTGTCGCACCACTGCTTTGTTGCCCCAAGCAGCCGGTCAGCTTGTCTGATCTCACGGGCGTACCCTGAATTTAACCCAAAGTCATCGTTCACCAACTCCTCCATCAGATGAACAAAAGTTTATTGAACTGTAATAAGCCAGAAGCTTTCCAGCGTATTCTTTGCTACGTTGTTGCGGTCCAAGTTCCTCACTGCAGTTCCCAAGATCCACGCAAGTAGCAGCATATGGGCAAAGAGAAGTTGATGAGATCGATGATGCGGTAAAGTTCAATAAATACGCTAGTTCATGCCCTAAAGAAAATATTGAGACAAATCAGCGCATTTTACTGAAAACCTGATAGAAACAATGGAAATAGAAAAAGATCTGTTCTATCACTACATTTGCACGTGTCTCTGCACGTGCGTTCGACATTCTGTGATACTCGGTGCATCCGGCGCCTGGATACAGGCAGTTCTGCCCCATCCCATTACAACGTCAGGTGCCCGTAGATCGGCTTCAACGCGGGGGACACCAGGAATGGTCCTTCTAGCACCGGTCCACGTAGGAATGGAGGATGTGGGCCTTCCCCGAACGCGCTGTGCAGTCACCAAGCCTCGTGCTTGGTGCTGGACATATGCAGAGAAGGCAAAGAGGCCGAGGGCCATCAACCTTAAACGAAATCTCACAAGAAGATTAGGAGGGGCAAACACACGTGTATGTGAGTATGTGTGTGTGTGTGTGATGTCAGGACAGTACAGTCCAAGAAACGTCAAGTCGCGCCAGTACATTAATTAAGACCAACTTAAATGTGGCATCCCACATCCTTAGAGGGCGGGCCCCACCTGCCAAAGATAGGGGGGGAAAATAGTGACAAACAGGAGGTCTCGCGAGACTTGGAGGTACAATGGGAAAGGTTAGGTCCAAGCAGATGCCACACTCCGGCATATACATACAAGACTTCAACCAAGGTGTCATTCTCTAATATACAGTCCGTGTTGATAAAAGAAAAACCTCTTCTTGAGCATGTTTGAGGAAAAAGTCACAAAGAGTGTATGCGCCGAGTGGGTTGCGCAAGGAGAAAGCATGTTAAGTAAACACAAGAAGCGAAATTCAAGGGGCATTTGTATTTCTTCAAACCTCACCAGTTTTTGGATCGCGACTGGCATCCTCAAAATAGGGGCAATTGGATACCTTGATATGTTAATTTGGTCACTATGGCCCAAGTATTGACAAAAGGTGCAAAAACGAGACCAAAACAACCATTAAAGAAATGGGTCAATGCACTAATATGAATTCAAACCATATGCAAAATTGAGTCAAGTACATTGGGAATAGGGTGCATAATCACATTTTTGGAATTTTTTTTGCGCTTGATGCACCACTCCAAAAAAGATACGGGGGTGTGGCATAACAATACATGTTGATATTGGCCAAAACATGCTAAACAATAGCCAAAACAAAGCCTCAGAATATGTACAATGGTGTTCGACATCAATTCCAAAAAATGCATATTAGAGTGGGGCAAATTCCAAATAGGGTGTATGCCCCTTCTTCGACTTTATTTGGGCTTAGTTTCCGAACCCAAAAAAATTTCCGGGGAGTCACACGTGACGAAATGCTAAAAATGGCCAAAGATGTCAAAGAGGGGCAAAACAAAGCTGCAAGATATGTACAATTGAGTTCGAAAGAAATTCAAAATCATGCATATTCGACTGCGGCATATCCCAAAAAGGGTGTGCGCCCCTTTGTTGAATTTCTTTGGGCTTGGTCTCCCAGCCCAAAATAATTTGGGGGAAGGGACACGTGAAGAAGTGTCAAAATGGCCAAGAATTTCAAAAATGGCCAAAACAGTCCCAAAAAAAGTATGCAATAAAATTCGAAAAAAATTTAAACTCAAAACATATTTGAGTCGAGTGACTCTCAAAAAACCTGGGTGTACACACTTCATCATTTTTCAAAGTCTACACACCTTGGCGTGTTACCTGGGGGTACACACACAATGTGCATACATTCACAATGGCTGAACAGGCAAAAATGTGCCAACAAAAAGCATAAAAATGTGTGCAATAGATGTCAAAATAAATTTGAACTCATGCAAACCAGAGTCCATCGACCTCGAAAGCGGGTGTTCGTGTAGAAAAAGAGTTTTCTCGAACTCAACACCTTCACCTGTAGCACTTTGGGGAAAATGCCTAATGAGTACACATGCAGAATGGCCACAAATGTCAAAAATAGGCAAACAAAAAGTATAAAAATGTGTGCAATAGAGGTCGAAATAAATTCGAACTGATGCAAACTCGAGTCGAGCGACCTGGAAATAGGGTGTGGGTGCAAGAAAATTGTGTTTTGGCGCACAATGAATTGGGGGAAGCGTAAGAAATGGAGAAGTGAAGTGATAACCTTCACCACACCAAGTTAGTCTTGGCAAAGAGCAAGAAGTCGTCATAAAGGTCAAAATGAATTCGATCTCATGCAAAGTCCAGTTGAGCGACCCTCAAAGGGGGTGTGGGTGACCATCAAGAATTTTTTCGAATTAATTAATTCGCCCAGAATGAATCGGGGGAAGTGCAAGGAATGGACACCACACCAATGAAGTCTTGGCAAAGAGGAATAAATAGATTCCATCCATCTCCACCATTAGATAAGTATAAGATTGTAAGAATGTTCCATCTTTGTCAAGTCAAAGAACTTTCTCCCAATGATATTTTCAACCTTTTGAACTCAAAATCCAAAGGTTCTAACTTGCCAATGACCAAGGATGTCTATTCTTTGGCATGGTACATGGATGGACACCACAAGCCTCAATCAAAGTAAATGCACCATGACAAAGGCGAGCAAAGACACCTTCCAAACTTGGTCTTGATCCTTGTTGAAGTTCTCTCAAATTGAGTATCACATGACATTCGGACAATCAACCTTATATAATGTAATCTTATACTTATCTATTAAATAGATAAGTAAACATACAAAGAAGAGCACAACAAATAGACACTCAGTTTTGTACTAATACCAAAGCAACACAATTGAGTACTATACACTACGAGCAACGCTACGGCGACAAAGATCTGTGTGTGTTGGACCCCTAACATATGTGAACGGCAATATCAGCTCCTCACACCAAGTCAAGAGCATAAATCAAATTGTACGGGTCTAAAACCACAGAAATCCACGATCTCGTAAAGTCAGACCCGCAGAAATCAGAATTGAAAAATAAAAACTCAGTAGGCTCACTGCGATCACGATTTATGTCGCGCGTGCACCAGGCCAGAAAAGGAAAATTCAGCACCCCTAGGATCTACTTCATCCGGCCCCAAGGGCATGTTGTATATGTGGGGGGCATGGATCGGTCTTGGGACCAATGCCAGGGGGGGGGGTATTGCAGGGTGCTCTTGGAAGCCCTGGTACAACGTATTTGGTGACGTACGGTCTTTTTTTTCTCGTGTGTCGTTGGCCATACCGTTCCCAAAATTTGCTTTGGTTATTTTTCTCATATGATGCTGCTTTCTTCCCGTGTTTGTTGGGCTGGATACGGTCTTTACATAGCTCTAGAGCGAACGGAGGGATTGGAGGGTGGATTGGGGTTGGGTGGGTTTGCGTGGCGACGTATCTTACCTTGACCTTGTTCTTCCCTACTCCGGTTTTTTTTTCCCTACCACATGTTGGTTCTCTTCTTCCCGCTTCCGTATCTCGCCGCCTTCCCTATGAACAGGCCTAGGAAGAAAAGGGTGAAAGAATGAAATCTGTTCGTCGGTGCGGTGTTCTCTCCCCTCCCCCTTTTTTTTGGCGGTGTGCACAGCGCTTGGGCATAGGTTTTCTTCTCTCGTTTGCGGTGTGTTTGGTTCGTGGTTTGCTCTCTTTGTTGTTTGTTTGGTTGTTTGGTTGTTGTTGTTTGTGTGCTTGCGGCCGTTTGCATCCATACCTTTCCTTGTGCTTTGGTTGTGTTGCCGGCTCCTATGTAGATGTAGCGTGGGGTGGTATGGCACGCATATGCACAGTTGGTTGTTTCATTTTTCCTTGTTTTGCGTGGCGTTCTTCCTTCCGCACCCCTTTGTCGTAAGATATTTGGGCCACATATCGTTTCGTTTGTGGTCTCCGGCTTTTGGTTCTCCTTGGTTCATCCGCGGTGGTTGTTGGCTTGTTATTATTTCTTCTCACGTGCACAAACCCCTAGCACCTACGGCACGCTCTTTACTACGTGTTTTGAGGCACGCAACGCTCAAATTTGCTGTTGTTGTGGCTCATCTGTTCACGGTTTCCTGTGATTGTCCTAAGGTTTTTCATCTCTCCAAACAGCGGCATAAAATGTTTTTGGTGGCTTCTGACGTCGAAAAAAACGATTTTCCCTTCATTTCTTCTGGCAGTACGTCTTTGTCGGGGCTTTGTATTTTTCACATACATCCACCAGAACCATAGAAACCCCAATACCCACTGGTAAAACAGTTGTGAGAGCATTGGGCTGGGAACAAGGGGGCAGTTCTAGCACAAGGCGGTTCCTAGGCACGGGAGGGGGGGCGGGTAAGGCACAGCACATCAAAACAAAGCAAATCAATCCAAGGGGGAATCCTTGCACTGCGCGCTACCTTTAGACTATGTTCCCTCAAAAAGACCCCCCAGGCATGCTCCTTGGAACCCCCCTCAGAATTAAGTGACCAAAGCTGCCCCTGCTCAAGAAGATTGCAAACTACCTTCCCTTCACATAACAAACATCATGCATATGCAGAAAAGCCATGCAGAGCATATTAGCCCTCAGCCTCAACACCCTCTAATGTAAAGAGGCAGGCGGCCGGGGGTACCTCCCTTTGTATGTGCACCAGAACGTTTGTCGACATAATGCGACGACCGTTGTGGCCACAGCCCCGCGGACGCTATTTCCGCTACGAGAGTATTCGGAGTTGAAATGCTGACCCCCTGGCGGGTTTTTCGCTTCACCACCCACATCAACCCTCGTAAGTTGATGCGACCGGCCGCATGGGAACTGGTTGGTCAATTCGAATGCGACTTGGCTTGGAATCACAGCCATAGCACAATACCACTTCATGGGTAGTATCCTGCACAAGAACATGCTCCAAATGGCCCTTGCAAATACAAATAAAATGTGAAAACAGGCTAAAATGGGTAAAAATGGCTGAAAAGTCAAAAATGCTATAACCCCAATACAGAAGAAGCATCAAAACCAACGCAACAGGCTAACAATGATTGCCCTATGATATCAAAGCATTGGTCTCAAATACGGCCACACACCCAAGTACCAACACTGTGCGTGCAATTCGCTTAAGGCACGCGCTAAACCAAACAGTCTGAAGAGTGCACTGTATGTCTGTCTGTCTTCAGGGACTGAGTTTTGTGGTTCACATTGAGCCGGCCAGCCCCCCCCCCTGCTAATAGGGGGATAAGGTCACCAAAAATGGGGGATAAAACCACCCCAAAGGAGTGATAAAACCCCCCCAATGACCAAATAGGGAGATAAAATCACCCCACGGGGGATGAACCCACCCATGCAAAAGGGGGATAAAACCACCTCAAGGTGGCATCCAACCACTCCAGGAGTCAACACTGGCCAAAAAGAGGGTTGGCGTTAGTTTTTCCCCCCATTTGGGGGTGGCTTCATACCGACAATTAAAAGCTTTGTCTGCACCTTTGTTCCTGTCCATCTCACTGCTACCTGCACCCGGTCTCTGATCATTCACAAGTGCAATTGGGTAACAGTTGAGATACACATGAGCCAGAAATACTTTGGCGCCAAGTGTAGGACTGCAGATCGCAACAATGCCACCGCTAGTAGTTCTAACAACAAGGTAGGGCCCATACCAGAGCGTGTCGTTGGCCCTCCTTTCAGAACAACTCTGCGCGGAAAGTCATTGCGGCGAGTCAAGACGTAGTCTCGCAGAGACTACTTAGCAGGCCGAGAGGCCTCTTCTTCTAGTTGACGCCCTTGTACCGAGCATCGCTTCTGCGCTACCAAATGCTCTTGCAAAATCCGCACTACATGTCGAACGGCTTAATTGGTAGCGGGATCTACGGCAGTAGCTGTGAAATTCCTTCCCCAATTCTTGGATTTTGCGTTGACAGTCTGCGCAAGTCCCTGCGAACCTTAGCCGCAGCAGGGCCGCTAGCGCTGCGACACACTTGCGCCTCCTTACGAAGACACCCAATGGGTTGTAGAAAGCGCTACACAGAAGCTAAAAGGAAAGAGCTTTATATGAAAACCAGTTGGTAATGAACTTCAAATAATGCCGGCAATTTTTGTTTTGATTAGTTCGCTTTCTGTACATTGCCTTCTCACGTGCCCTGAATTCTTGTCACCAAACCTCTCGGTTTAGTTCAGTACGGGTCCAAGCCTATGTTTTGCATCAGGTGCTGACAGTCCGTGCCAGTGAGGGCAAGGCTTTGCTCTCCTACGGGACCCCACCTGCCCGCCAATGGTCAGCCAGGGGGGTGCACGCCAACAAAAAGGTGCAGGCTGTGCACGATGTTCACATGCGCCTGGCGACAGTCCTTCAACACATGACGTTGCGGCCGCTGAGAGGAGCCAACCTGACACCGTTGCCAAGAGACCAAAGTAATCGGGTTGGCGGGAGACCAAGAGATGGTGCTGATGTGAACGCGTTGGATTTGCTGAAGGGACAACGAGCTCCTCTACCTTTCAAGCCAGCAAATTCAAAGCAACCAGTCTCCGTTCCAGCAGGAGAACACAGCATCTTGGACTATGGTGTGAAAAAGAGCTACGTTACATCTACTGGCAACTTGATCCCCATGGGCAAGGAGCTGTTCGGACCACCTCAGAAAAAGTACAAGTGCGATGTCTGCAGCTCGCTGGTCTTAAACCATGGTCATGCCTACGTGGAACATCTTTGAATGCATGCCGCAAATGAACAAGAGAAGCAGAAAACTCTTGCTGTTGCACTGCGACCCCGCAGTTTGCCTGAAGGTGTTCCACAGAAAATGGCGAAACGTGTTCAGGTGATGCTTGATTTTGTGGAAGCAGAAGTGACCTCTTCGGCAGTGCGACCCAAAACTAAACACCAAGGGTCAATGGAAAAGGAAGCCGCAATCATACCAGTGGAAGTCCAAGGCTTTGGACCTCCAGGACGAGCATTCCCAGATGAAGGGACAACAGAAAGACAATAAACCGGTGCAGCTGATGGCGGACGCCTTTGGAAATACCACACGCATGGTCTCTCGTTGCAGAAATCAGCAGTAGTACATCCCTACACAAGCAAAGACAGACAGAAGCAAGGAGAGGTAAGAGGTTGATTTGGCACTCGTGGGGAGGACGGCAGCTAGGCAGCCGCTAAGCCCGACATGCTGTGATGGAAGACCTGCTTTTGGATCAAATCAGGCCGCAGCGCATGAGTGGCACGAGAGTTGGTGGCTGTTGGATAAGAGCTAGTGCAAGGAACGTTTGGCGTGCGAAGTTTGGCAGCTGGTTTGAAAGCACATTTTGGTCGTTCGACTGCATTCTGTGACCCGCTAGCGGCTGGTGCATCGCCGCCCTCCTATTTGCAAGGCAGCTGCTCTGCATGACAGGTTGCAACATATCCATTGATTTCATCCTTGCAAGCTCATCTGAAAGGCTGGGAAAACTTCCAATGCTGTCTCTGGTCGCTAGCTCCTCACCGGCATGTACAACCTGTATCAAATACCAGTACCGTTAGCCAATGGACGGGCAACCACCATTGAACTGAAAGGTGTAAACACCGTGCACATCATCGACGGCGCAAGCAGATATGAGGAAGGAGAAGTGACAGTGCATTCGACGAGCAAAGCAGGGATGTGATTATCTGTCGCAGACTTGGCAGGAGGATTTCCGCAAATGAGAAGGCCCAGTGGGACCATTGTATTCCGAGAGAAGGCCTGGGCCGATACAGATTTTATTACCACCTATGCGCACCTCATGGCAGCAAACCCAACATCAGACCCATCAAAAGTCCGCTTTTGGGGGATGGAAAAACTGGGAGCACACTTAGCCTCTCGTTTCAAACCAGCTTTGAAGAACAAGTGCAGTAGGAAGGCACACCAATATCTTGCAGAGTACTCTGGAGAATTGCACGTGGTAGACACTGGATTAAGACCTCTCTTAAAGACCAACATTGGGAGATACCTGGATGACTAGTTTGAGGGCGATGCAAATGTTCAGACGCGAGCAATTAGCAAAGGTCTTCATGTGAACGTAACCTTCTGTTGACGCTCCCGATGGTGCAAGCTTGGAAAGAGGTATGTTAGCGCCTGGACATTGATGCAGACGTTCACAACACCGGTAGATGCTTCACAGTGGATTGGTCTGACGGCCACATGCTGCGCGTTGAGGCTGTTGGAGGTGATATAACTGCAGCTGTAGATTCTTGTGAACATAAACCTGTTAGTGAATCTGATTCGGGTGATGCTGTGGAGCCTGGAGAGAAGGCAGATGAAGCAGCAAAATGCGATGATGAAGTGTCTCGGTCTGAGGATGATGGTAATGAGTAGAGGAGGATGAGTAACAGTTTGATTTTGTGAGGAACGAGAATGATGAATTTTTGCGGCCACATGGCCTTGCTGTGGTTCACCCTGTGCCTGCTTTGTGGCTTGAAGATCCAAACACTATCATCGGGAACCGAAAAGGGCAGTATTTAATATTGCATATGGACGCGGCCCGTGGGGGGGCCTGGCCACGGGACGCTGCGGCAGACACGTAAGCAAGCCCGCAGGCAAGGTACTGCGCTCACAGGGGCATCCTCATAGAACAAAGCGTTCTAGGATCCTTGCCACTCTGAAACAAAACAAAGGTATGTACAAAAACCACCGCAGGGTATGTGCACACGTGGGTTAGGCCATGGACTGGAGTAAGGGCACCTCAGGGCAATCGACGCTCAGTTCCCAAGCATATTCCATCCCTAGGTCCCACCTCCTCAGTGGCATGCAGGTACGGAGGCTCAAACACAACCCAGGGAACAGCCGAAACTGCACCCTAGATCCCTGCCAAGGGGGAGGCCCTCTGACCAGCCACGGGCGCGTTTCCGAAAACAAATGAACTCCCAGGTCGACGAACAGTGGCTCCCCATGCTCCTCTGAAGATATGGCCCGTCATTATCCCCTAGGATTTTGGGGCTGAAAATGGGCTGTTTCAGTACATCCTGACGTTGGCTCAAGAATGTCCAAAAATGACCCTCAGGGGGGCCATACAAGGGTAGGGGCGAAGCAACCAACCCTGTATCCTTTGAGTACTGACTCTCCAGAGGCCCTATGCAACTTGGCTCCTCCAGAATCCCATGTATCATCGCGCCCCGGGGTCGCCACGTGGGGTCAGGATGCCGAAATTGGCAAAATCGGCCATCTCAGGTGGCCGACCAGGGTTGGCTTTTGTGGTGATCTCGTCAAGCCAAGCCTGGATTTACAGGCTTTGACACCCTCTCTCGTCTCGTGCATCAGGGTTTGCCGTGTTGTCACGTTAGCTGCATGCTGCTCCCCGAGAGGATGGCCGCCCGACGGGGGAGAAAACAGCAAGGAAGAGAAGATTTGGCAACGTGGCACGCATCGTAAGTTGCATAACTCCGGCTAGGTCAGAGGAACAAATACGAAGCTCTAGGGCAATAGACCCTTGGTCATTTACTGCAAGAATCACAACATTCTTCTTGCTAGGTCCCTTGCCCCATGGAGATATGGTATTCCCAACTTGGCTTAAAATGGCAAAAACAGCGAAAATTGGCCGAAACGGCCCACACGCAGTATCCCATATGTTAATGGTCATGGCGAGCAATAATCTCACCAAAATTGCTATAGACACATGGGACATCGGTCCCAACATATGCCCCATGTCTCTAACCATTATTCCCCTTAGCGGGAAAATGGCACACAAAAAATGGCATGAGGCAGCATACCTGACTCGAGGCGAGCTTATGTCCCCCTTCCAAATCGCCCTTAACCTTGGGCAACGGGTGCACAACACCCGGAGCGAACATTGAGGGGGAGATGGGGGCTCATGCCAACATTGCCAAAACCAGGGTTAGTCGTCCCAAAAGTGTTTACTCCAAAAATTGTATCTCCGGTCCCAGAAGGATATGGACTTTAGGCTTTTGCATGGAAGCAATCAAGAGCCTTAAGTCCCTTTATCAACATTAGTTCGTGTCCGAAGTACAAGATAACCTTTTTTAATGCTTTGGGCCTTGGAGCACACGAGAGGTGGGAAATATGGCCACAATGCCAACATTGGAACATTTATCCCATGAGACCCACTGGGGGGGGTATTTTCTTCGAACGAACTTCAGTCTTCGTACGAAGATTCGAATCTTCGAACGAAGATTCGAATTCGAAGACTGTATTTGCTTTAATCGCAATTCAATTAAATCCAATTGAATCCAAGCTGCTGGGGAGAATTGCCGCAAAAGCGCAGCAACAGCAGCGCGCGCACCAGATTGACAGGCGATTGCCGCAGACTTGTGCCAGAAAAACGCAGATTTGTGCCAGAGAGACGCAGATTTGTGCCAGAAAGAAGGGTTTTTTTTGTTTTTTCAACTGATTTGTTGTATTTTTAAGGGTGTCACTGTTTGACCAATGGTGCAACTTGGAATTACGCTCAAAAACGCGGTTGGCACGACGAATGCTTATAGCCAGGACGTTGAGGACGCGCTTGTGCAATTTTTCACCTCCTCCGGCCTGGGACGCCAGCTTTTACACTCAATCTACACACGAGTCAACCCAGGCGCTGACAAGCAGAGATTGAATCAACTTCTACGGTGGCACAGCGATGCTCAATGCTCGCCTGAAGAAGCAGTCGCTTTGCTTCTCGATTTGGGAATCCCTAGACGCCGCCTTCGGGTTCTATCACGCTTTATTTCCAAGCGTGCGGACGTATGGTACAAACAGACTGGCCTAAGGTTTGGGAAACCAATGCCAGGCCGCCGGAGAGTCAACTTGGCTTGGAAAAGGATGAAGGAGCCCCTGCACCTTGTTGGCCACATCGACAAGAAAACTGGCATCCGAAATGTCTCCTGGCCGTTTGATCACTGGATTAACTACGTTTTCACACAGCCTTGCCTCTATGAAACTCTACAGCCCAGCAAAGATGGTTTGGTTTTCATTGTGAGTGGCGATGGTTATCCTGTAGCGGGTGTAAGCTGGACTCAGCTTACCATTCGCATCCGAAATCATGAGCATCTAGCCCGCAATGCAGCACACATTTGGGTTTTAGAGCTGGCATACTGTGGTGACTCCAATCTGAAGGATTTGCGCCGGGTCTGGAAAAAGAATCTG
Source organism: Eutreptiella sp. 'Long Island Sound 2002' (assembly GCA_964036045.1). Classification (NCBI taxonomy): domain Eukaryota; phylum Euglenozoa; class Euglenophyceae; order Eutreptiales; family Eutreptiaceae; genus Eutreptiella; species Eutreptiella sp. 'Long Island Sound 2002'. Next base: position 66,489,696 of record OZ038382.1, read on the forward strand.
AGGGTGTGTTATTTCTTCGAATATTGCCTTCGTTCGAACCTTCGAACGTTCGAACGAAGCTTTTCCTTCGAACGAACATGTTTTTCGAACAAAATTTTGATTGCGCTTTGTACGCTACTAGGTCCTGCAGCGGATCATAACTACGCGATCCGTCATCGTGAAGGGCGCACGCTGTGCGGCAAGTGTTATGCTGGGCGGGGATTTACCGTTTTTGAAGAAGTTTTTGGGACTTACTGAGCATTGGTATATACCGTCAGTTCACAACTTGGGCCTTTGGAACCCTCTCAAGAGGCGTTACCTGGGCTGTCACCGGCGCAGAACGCGCACGGGTGATGCGTCCCGACTTGGCAAGACCCCTATCTGCAAGGGAGCTCGTGGCTGTGCTTCAAAACCTTTGCTTCAAGTGCCACGACACCATGCCATTATTTGTGTTCTTCATATGCTTATGCGAATTGGTGCTTTGCTTGGGGAATACTTGGAAAGGCTATGCTTGTCCGCCAGCAGGGAAGCACGCAACGCTATCAATAACATGCTGAAGATTGCTCTGTGTGGTTGGCAGCTAGGTGGAACTTGTAGACCTGATGGACAAGAAACCAAGCGTTTGTTTTTTATATGGGATGGTATTGCTCATGTTTTGGGGTTGACCGACGAGCACTTGGGTAACCAGGGTGTCATGCGGTTGCGGGACGTGATGCAACGGCTCTATCGCACCTATCAGCGCATCGACATTGACCTCCCAGCGGACTGTCGGCAGGCGGCCTGGGAATTTCGCGCACACTGTTTGCCTGATACCCGTTCTCATTATCTGATAATCTTGCAGTTCGATGTGCCCAGAATCCTAGAGGCGATAGCACCTTACGGGCTTGGGATGTACTGCCAGGACTTGGCTGAAACCACGAATGCCAAGCTAAAGGATTTCTACTTGCGGTTCACAAACAGAGGGGGCAGCACCACAGATGACTACCAGCTCTCTGCTCTACTACAAACCATGGAGCATGCCTTCTTGTACACGCACTCCCATATTGTAGCTCACGGTACAACGCGCCCGGTCTCTTGCCCAAACGCTGCATTGTTCGAATCCTTAATAGACGATGCCGCTCAATGGTGCTGACAAAGGAAGACAAGGCCGATGTCGCAAGACTGGTGGCGGTATGTGTTATTCTCCAAGCCCTGCAGGCATGCGTTGTAGTCCTTCGAATTTAGTCTTCGTTCGAATCTTCGAATCCTCGAACGAACTCTCGTTCGAAGATTTTTCTTCGTTCGAATATTCGAATCTTCGTTCGAAGATATGTTTCGAATCTTTCGCGCTGTGCTCAGGAGTTGCTTCAGGCGCACCCAACTTCTGCCCCAGCGTCACGATCAGCGCCAGGAACACCTTCCCAGAGTAGTACACAACTGGCTCAGCACCCAGCGCCGCAGCGTTCAGCGGATTTGGAGCCGTCACCATCCCCTTCTCGCCGTTTGGATGACCCGCTAGATTTTGGATCCCAGGATTCAGAAGAATATGATCCGGATTACGTGGTGGTGAACGAAGTGTTCGATGTCAGCGCCGAGTTCGACACTTGCCGCCAGGTAATCGTTGAATCCGGAGTCACCCGCCCCTACCTTGACCTCATTCTAGGGAAATCCGTACCCAATCCGCATACGCCCATTTTCGGGGACCCGAAGTACGCTTGGCTTACGCCACTGTCAACCTATGGGCGCTGTTTCGGAAAGTGTTTATCAGCCGATTGCAAAGATGTGGCTGTGGAGAGGGACTTGCCTTGTGCACTGGTCGCCCGCGCCTTCCCCTTCGCAGTCCCGAACAAAAAAGGCACCCCAACCCCGATAATACGTATGCTTGCGCTTGTTTGGCACGCCTACGGCGCAGTGGAGAGCTGGCGTGAAGACCGTACCGTGATGCTCAGATTCCCCTCCTCAGAGCCCCCAGGGTGGGGCAAATGTACATCAACGGGCCGCTTGAAAGGCGTCAAGGTCACCGCTCAGGCGCGGGGTGGTGGTGAGGCAGCCCAGACGGACGAAGGAGCGCAGCAAGCCGGGGGAGTACAACAATTGCAAAGCACAACACCGGCGAAGTGGCAGACGGTGCTCCAGGCAGCAGTCGCAGCAGGAGTGCAGCATGGCTACATGGGAGGGGACATTCCTGAATGGGAGGTACCGCATTTACCTTGTAGCTGAGCGCTTTTGACCATGCATGCGTCCTCTACGTTATTCTTCGAAAAACATTCTTCGTTCGAAGAAAAAAACGTTCGTTCGAACATTCGAATCTTCGAACGAAGATTGTATTCGAAGTCTTTTACCGCTCCACTGCCCACAGGTTGCAGCAACGCAAACCAGCGCCGTTGGCGTCAGGTGGAAGCTTCAGCTACCAAGTCGTGGAATTGAGACGACCGTGACTGCGGGCAGCCTGCTCAACGACCTCCTAACGAAGCCTGCGAGAGCACTGACGGTCCTCGGAGCACTCCAAAACCATGAAGAAGGTCGCAGAAAGGTGAAGTCGATGCCAACGTGGGTCAACCTGAGCCAGGGTGGTTCCACGTTGCATTCCCCTGAGGCAACCGAAAAAAAAGCGTCGACGACCAGAGCTGGTGTGCGGGGCAAAGATCCACAACCCGTTGTGTCCAGACGACGGGCAAAGAACCTTGCCGAGATTCTCTCGTCTTACAAGAAGACAAAGAAGCCGAAGAAGAGACCACGAGCGAAGCCAGCGGCTAAGGAACCTCCGAAGAAAAAGGCAAGGCTGCTGCCGGGTGAGAGTTCGGAGAGTGAGGAGTTCGAAGAGACTGAAGAAGATGAGGAGGAGGAGCCGCCTTCCGGAGATGAGGAGGAGGAGCCGCCTGCCCGAGATGATGACGATGAAGACGAAACCCAGGAGACACAGATTCCAGACCGAGGGGCACTGCCGTGGGCATGGCTTCCCCTCCAACAAGAGGACCAGTGGGGAGCGTGGAGAGGAGTGCCGATTTCGAAGTGGCGCCCCTGGCGAACGGAGATACCCAGAGACATCCTGCAGCAGAAGACCAAACTGGGCCGTGCCGGTACAATCTTTTGGGTCCCTGCAGACTACAACTCTGCCATGTGGCATTCTGTGGGGGAGTATTGTGTTGCGGCCCGAAGCTACGCAACAGAGGAGGAGTGCAAAAACGCGGCGGCAGTGGCGTCGGCAACCGGTGGCGTGCCAGCTCCAAGTGCCAGGAAGAAGAAAGTGAAGGCAAAGAGGCCAAAGAAGAAGAAGAAGACGCCAACGAAGAGTGGTGGAAAGCAAGAAGAAGAAGATGCCGGAGAGGGAGACAAAGAGGATACGGAAAAGAAAGACGAGGTTGCAGTACTAGTGTCAGGCAGTGAGTCATGAGCCAGGACTCAGAGAGCTACATTGGACAGGGACATTGGTGGTTCTGCGGTTCTGTTGTTGCCTGTATGTGCATTTGTAAACGCCGCGTCTTTTTCTTCGAAAAATATCTTTGTTCGAACATTCGAAGGTTCGTTCGAAGAAAAGTCCACCACATTTCGAAAACACATTTTCAGGGCATTCAGGTGGTTGCAGGCTGAATCTAAAGAACCAAACCCTCAAAAATACCTGTGTTGAGCATTTTATCGCAATGTTTGCAGCAAAACGGCCACAACAAAGGCGTTCGAACAGTTCAAAACTTTTCTTCGTTCGAAGAAATAATCTTCGTTCGAAGGTTTCGTTCGAAGAAAATACCCCCAGTGGTGGGTCTCATGGGATACCCATGGGACACCAAAGCCCATATAATATGGCATATACCCAAATTGAAGGACCCATAGTAAGTGTTCACAAACATACTTACCTTGGGTCAGGTCCTCCCGTTGATCTCAAGTCAATCATGCATGCATATGCGCATTTGTGCACAGGGCAGGGCTGGCGCGCGTGCCCACAAGGGAATATTATATAAAATAGTAGATAGGCTTGGAAAAGTCAAACAAGCCATATATGATGTCCTTCATGCTTTCTGCGGTCCATATTGTCTTGGTTCGAGGCTCATATCTCCCTTGGCTTCGACAAGGAGCCTTGGTGCCACGGCCATTTTGGCCGAATTTTGGAGGAGAAGTCGTCCTTTCAAGCACCCATGCTTTGGCACGCATTGATTTGCGTGGAGCTGTTGTTGAGGTGGCAACAAAATCGAAAATGGCCTGGGGCTGTTGGTCTTGAGAGCATCATGTTCAGTTTTTTACGTTCATGCTCACAAGTACACAAAGGTAGCGTTTGCACACTATTTTGACTTAGGAGTTTCGCACCCATGTGTGTCCACAAACACCCCTAAAAGGCGCTTACCCAGAGGAAGCGATACGCCGACGTGAAAGGGGCATGAAAAAAAAGAAAAGGGGGCTGATGTAGGGTTCACTCAGATATACTGGTCTATGAGAACCATGAGTTGGGTCGCTTGACGGAACGCTTTGCGCGTCGATTTTCTCCCAGGCGTGACGGCGAAAATTTCTGGTGAGTACAACAGATGAAAGTACATGAAAAACCCTACAGATCCATCCCTTAACTTCCTTTCCAACCTCAAGGGTACAGGAGAAGAAGTCAAAACAAATCTCGCCACGGAAACACACCGCCAACACGCGCGCAGGCAACAACAGGCAAGATTTTCACGGCGGCAAGAAATCGGGTCAGAATAAACAATTTTAGTCAATTTCCCGCAATATTTGATCATTAAATTGAAATTATAAACATTCCTGATCGATTTAATCGATTGGGAACGTTAGTGCCGGGATCGGTCCCATGCTGGCTCCCAATGGGCTTCGGGAAACCTATCTCCCAAGCAGGACGAAGAATAGGCATAGGTAACGGGTAAGGACAGATATTTGCCCTATGGGCCATGGGGTCCTGGGTACCGCTTTCCCCCCCTCCTTAGAGCAAACCATGGGGGGGCTCGATCACACCCAAGCATGGCAGCGGGTACCCAGGACAACCGCAGGGGGAGGATTTTGCCTCCCCAGGTCCACACTTGGATCAGCATCTCCACATGACTCGACTTCCCCACAGAAACGGTACCAATTCCCCAAAAATACCTGAGATTCCTTAAGAACTGACAAGTAAGACCTGTAAATGGATGTAAGAGCTGGTAACGTATGAAGTATCACGTCCCAGGTCCTGGCGGCAATTGTTTGGCATCCAGAGGACCTGTTAACCCATACCAGGCGCACCGGGTGCCGGCTGTGACGGGCACCACCACAGCGGCAGTGGCATACACCGCCAACATAGGCATCACATGACGACCGAGGTAGTCCGGCGGGTCGAGAACGACCACAGGGATCTGTCAGGACGGTCCAGGCTTCCCAAGGCCGCAGGCTGGGGGAGAGTTACCACGGGTCCTTCCAAGGGCGCACCATGTCCATATCCAGAACGCGAGTCCTGAGTGATAAAGCCGCACCAGCTCCTCAATAAGGGATCGAGCATCAAGTTGTTCTTCTTTCTCGCCCCATCAACATGAAGGCCATGCATGGGGGAGTCCCCATGCAGTCTGGGCGGAGGCGTCCACTCCTCAAACCACCAGTTTCCCAGGCAGACTGACCGGGGTCAGGACACCGATGGTCACCGGCGGGCTGCGGGGGCAAGTCGGTAGGCTCACACTGGGACTGACAGTGGCGGACCGCTGGGAGTTCACTTCAGGCAACTGGGGTTTCAGCCTGGCGCCTTCAGGATCTCAGGCACAGGCACAGTCACGGAGACACAGTATCACAGGCACAATCTGTACTTAAGTACTGGTCCAACGGACCATATGCAATGGAATGTACACGGCGATGGTTGTTGCCTCTGTATGTCGAATCGAGTCCCTTATGAGGACAATCCGTGGTGCCGTAGTGGTCCAGCAGGACAGTGTAGGCATGTACATGGCAATTCTCAGCCTCCGGGGTCGCGAGGGTATGATGTTTGAGAAAACAAGTAAAAACAGTGATTCAGAGCAAAAATAACAGGGGATGACACACATCCTGGAGGGAAAGGCAATGACATAGCACAAGTCAAAAGGCATGTAAACACACTCCGTAAGGAGCACAAAAGCATGCCCCGGTCAGGATAAGGTGTCATCAGGGGCAGTGGGGGAGAAAGTTGCCTGTAGGCCAGCAACTCACACACACTCACCCACAATCTGGATTCCTGAGTATGCCATGGGACCAGATCACACACACACTTGCAGTGTCGATGGCGGTGACACCCGTTGCGCAACGTTGTATGGGCTTCAGAGCCCCCAGAGCTCAGAACAATGAAGCGGTGAGTCGCACAACCTGGTTTCCTGCGGATGCAGCAGGAGGCGGGGTGACATACAACTTGTGACCATCGGGACGGTGGAGGTAGGCCACCCATCCGCTTGGTTCCCAACGGATTCAGCGTGCGGGGCGGTTCCCATCTGCTCAGGTCCCCGGCCTCGGCATGGAAGGTGCTCCCACCTGGTCTCCCATGGATTCACCAGGGGGGGGGTCAACCACTACGACTCAACCACGAGAGAGACAGAGGGAGCAGAACTGGGACTGCCAAACTCGGCTTCGGGAGGTTGGCATCACGCAGAGGTGTGAGCGACACACAACGGCTGTGTCAAACCACCAAATTAGGGGGCCGCTCGACTTGCGCAGCATTTCAACCACTCAACCGCAACGACATTGCACCAGAGCTGGGGGAGAGAAAGCAAGCAAGGGACGTACTGATGACCTAACAGACTTGTGCTCAATCTGCCCACTCAGGAGAGAGCTCAGGCAGGTGATTAGCTGCCCCTAGCTTGTATCGCCTTGGTCAAAGCCTCCAAGTCAGAGACCTGGGTCTTCGTCTTGTGCTTGGGGATATACTCCATGAAAGGGGTGTTAATCCGCGGCAGAAAGGATGAAACCGGTTCCCAGGTGTCATTGGAGGGCCACTAGCCTCTTCAGCGCACCTTGAACTCTACTCCTCCAGGCGCCGAGGCACTCGGACGCTTGGCTAGGATCTTCTCGACAGTGTAGTCATCCTGCTGAGCATAATCGTCCTCCGAGTCGGTGTCCAGGGACACATGTGTCCCACGGACATCAGGCTCACGGGGACCGATTTGACTTTCATGTTGTTCCCTATACTGTCTGGGGCCCACGTTGATGTTGTCGGTGTCCTCACCAATCCTGCGGACCACCTCTCTGGCTTTGAACCACGTTTTGGTGCGGTGAGTGCCCAAAGGCCGGGGTCTCAGTACCCACAGCGGGTCAACCACCCTGTACTCTTGCGCTGCAGACTTCGGGGCGGTCTTGGCTCGCACGGCATGCTCCCTCTCGAGGTGCTGGCGAATGTCCTGCTTCGTGGTCTTCTGGCGCGCGAAGAACTCCTTGGCATCCATTGCCATGCCTTCACCGGACAAGGGGAGTCCCCGAAGTAAGAAAAAGTCACTGCCATGTCCTTCTTGGGGGACTTGATCCAGGCTGAGCCCCCCCGTGAAAACCTTTTGTTGATGTTGAGACTAACTTAATCATTTTTGTCGTTCTTTGGAAGTTTGAAGTACACGTTCTCAAAGTAACTAGGGTTATCACCCTAGTTCCCCCATGAACTTCACCTCTACCACTTTTTTGCACTGAACGGCGCCTTGTGTGGCTGGCCAGGCCATCTTCACCCCTACCACTCAACTGAGCGGAGGTATCTTCCTTCATCGAGGTTATACCGAAATAAAGTGGGCACTTCATGCCTAAGGCCTTGTAGGTTAAGCCTAGGTAGCTAGGTAGGTAGGTATCTTCGGGGGCTGGGGATGCCTCCTTTCACAGTACAGGTGGAAGGTCTTACCAAGGGAACATCCTGTTCCTCCCACTGCCCTAGGTCAGGTGCCTCTTAAGCCGCTCCCGCAGGTGCTTGGGAAGGCAGTGTCGCGGCCACCCTGTCCAGGTGTCCCAGGTGGGAGGGTGTCCCCACATGTGTCCATGGGTAGGGCCACATGTTCCCTCCTTTGGGCGGCAGTTCTGGGGGCTGCCCAGCTGTGTGGAGTATCTCTCACCACAAGGGGTATTGCTCCCGCTTGTCTACGGTACGACCGCCTCACCCTTGTGGCTTGAGTTGCGGGGCCGCTCAGCTTGGCAGGCGACCCCCTCCTGGACTGTGTAACGGCTCGCCTGTCACCGGTTGCTTCCATGGCTCCGGGTGACGTTTGCCATGGTCCCCGATGAAGCCTGGCCGGGCTCGGACCAGTGGCCTTGGAGTACCGCTCCTGCTACTGGCCCGGTTGGTCGGCTTGGTCGCCCCAGCCTGTCCGACCCATGGGGTGTTGGTTCTTTCCTGTCTCTCGGCTGCCCTACGTGTGTGCGGTGTCCTGGGCCACTTGGCTCCTGTTCACCAGTGTGCCCGCTCGGTGCGTTGCGTTGCGTCTGCGGTGTCCAGGGCCACTTGGCTCCTGTTCACCGGTGCGCCCGCTCGGCGCGTTGCTTTGCTTGTGCGGTGTCCCGGGCCACTTGGCTCCTGTTCACCGCTGTGCCCGCGTGGTTTGTCGCCTTGCGTGTGCTGTGTCCTGGGCCACTTGGCTCCTGTTCAGCGGTGCGCCTGCTCGGTTTGTTGTGTTGTGTGTGGGGTGTCCTTCGCCACTTGGCTCCTGCTCACCGGTGTGTCCGCTCTGTGTGCTGCTTCGTGTGTGCGGTGTCCTGGGCCATTTGGCTCCTGTTCACCGGTGTGCCTGGCCGTGGTGTCCCGTCCCTTTGTTGTCCTCGGTGCTTGTGCGTGTGCGGTGTCCTGGCCCAGGTTGCGCCTGTTCACCGGCATGCGCGCTGTGTGCGGTGTGCGTGTGCCGTTGGTGGTTGTGTCTCTCTTCCTCCCCCCCCAATTTTTTTATGCCTTCTCGGTTTGTTTTTTTTGAAGAATAAAGAAATATGTTTTTTTTATAAAAAATTTACAAAGAAGGGGGCACGTGTACACTGCAGGAACAGGCATGGGCAACTGGTGCAGTGTTTCAATAGTGTCGTGTTCTCTGGCGTGTGTCGTCAGTGCTTTGGTGGCGGCCGCGCCCCAGGGGTTCGGCTCGCGCGTCCTAATGTACACGGGTATGGGTCAGGGTGCGTTTGGTTAGGTGCCTCTTTGCTTTAGGTGCTGGCTGGTTAGGTGGCCGTGTGGGCTGTGGGTGTGGGCTGTGGCTACGTTGCTTCCTCGGCGGGCCTGGTTAGGAGTCAATGGTTAGGGGATTTGGGGTGTGGCTCGGGTTGGATTCTTGTTGGGGCTTTGGCTGGTTTAGGCGGTTGTGACGGTTGCAGGCTTGGGCTCGGTGTCTTTGGGCGGAGCGGTGCCCGTTGGCGTGTGCGGTGGCGTCCTTCGGCTTCCGGTTCGTGTGGTGTCTTCCAGGCGGGGCCTGGTGTGGCGCCCCGCGGCGGGGGCTGCGAGGGCAACGGGGTTAGGTGGCGGCGCCGCTGGCTGGGGGGTCAGGCGCGTCGTGCTGCGTGGCGCGCTGGGCTCCTGGGGTGCTGTGGGTGCCGCCGGCGTCGGTGCGCTGACGCTCGTGGGGTGGCGAGGGGGTGTGTGTGTGCGGGGTTCGGCTATGGGTGATGTCCCAGAGGCGGATGTCGTCTTGCTGTGTCTCCTGGAGGGTCTCCCGCAGGCGCCTGAGGACATACGGGTGGTCCTGGGGCGCGGGGAGGTTGCGGGGGTGGACTCCGGGGGGCTGGAGCGCATCGGCCAGCATGGCTTCCCATGCGGCCTGCGGCATCCACCCGCCCGCCGGCCAGAGGCGGCTGTCCTCCACCGACCCCTTGCTGGGCCGGTGGACCAGGCCCTCGGGGGAGGGCTCTGTCCGGACCCACTTTCGCAGCTCTCAAAGCTGCGTGTGGGTCCAGCGCCGCCACCACTGTCCCTGGGCGGGGCCGCGGTCTTTGGCGGAGGAGTGGGCGTGGGTGGGTGTGATGGGGTCGTTGGGACTGGTGGCGGTGGCGGGCCTGGGGGATTCCTCGTAGTCCTGTTCCGTGGGGGTGCGCGGGGAGTGGGGACGCGGGCGGATGCGGACTCACGGGTATGCGCGCACGGTCTCCGCCTCGGGGTTGGGTTGGGACTCGCGGTGGCGGCGGTAGCAGGGCATGTGCTGTATGTCGGCTGACATCGAGGGTTGGTAGGGGGGCGAGAATGCTGCTGGTGGACCGTGGGGTTGATTTGGTCCGGTCAGGGGTGGACCGTGGGCTCGGGGTGCGGGCTTTGTGAGGTGGCCGGACGAGGTGCTTCGTGCTTCGGCCGCGGCGCGCTCCGCCATGAAGGTGGTGGCGGCCGTGTTTGTGACGGTGGGGGAGCGCTGTGCTGGGTGCTGCTGCCTCCGGGCCCGGGACGGCTGGGGCCGATTGTTGTAGAGGACGTCCCCGGGGGTCGGCCTTGCGCTGCCGTCGTGGCGCCGGGCTTTGGCTTGGCTTTGGGCCTGGCTGTGGGTTGCGGTCGTGGCGCGCCGACGGGTTGGGGTGGCTGTTTGGCGGCGGTCTTGGGATTCGGCTGCATTGCGGGTGCGGTCCTCGTTGGGGCGTGGGCCTTGGCGGCGGTGGGGTTGCTCGCGGTGGGGACGGGTTTGGGGGCCCGTTTGGGAGGTTTCCCCCGCGGCTTTGGGGGTGGAGTGCTGGATGAGGATGTGGTGGTGGTGGTGGATGAGGTGGTTGTGGTGGTGGAGGTTGTGGAGTCGGAGGCAGAGAAGAGGGCTGTGGGAGACGGCGGAGGGCCCTGGGCTTTTGGGGGCAGGCGTAGGATGCGCGGTCCTGCGAGTAGCGAGAAGGAGGGTGCGGGTTCGGGCATGGGATGTGTGCGCGCGCTTTCCTTGGTGACCTGTGCGTGCTGGTGCTGGTGTGGTGGCGTTGTGTCGGCTGTGCGGGCACGTGGGTTACCCGGGGGCTGTCCATATCTGTTCCAGGACGTGCGGGTGCGTTTGCTGGAGGTGGTCGAGGGTGCGGAAGAAGCAGCGCTGGATGCCGGGCATGTCCTCCTCCGTGAGGTGGGGGTAGTTTTGGGTGGGGGTGTGGGGGCCCGGCAACAGCAGCGCCATGAGGCCGGCTGCCACCATGTACAGGCAGAGCTGTAGCGTGGTGGGGCATGGGGGGCTGGGTCCCCTGCGGTTCAGGGGGGCCTCCCTCTGCTGGGGGCGCAGCGAGACCTTCCACAGCCACCGGTCCGTGGGTATCCCCCAGGTCCGTGGGGTCCACTTGGCAAGGCAATACATTGACCTATCAAGGCCCTGGTTGCTGCTGCGGATGGAGAGCAGCATGTCCAGGGACTTGGGTTCCCACGTGCCCCAGATGTGGGGGTTGTCCCGCTCGTCCTCCCTGGCGTACATGTCGAGGCCTGGGTTGTGTGGGGGGGGGGGGGTAGTCGGCGTTGAGGAGCGAGTCGGTGCCGTGCACCACCCAGTGGCCACTTGGTGCGTGGTAGTGGGTGGTGGAGAGGGTGTAGTGCAGATTGTACATGAGGGTCATGTACGTGGAGGGGGCTGGCTGCCGGTCGTCGGGGGTGGGGATGTCCCCCGGGACGTGGTGTCTGAAGTTGCTCAGGCTGGTCATCCGGGCTACCCATGTTTCCCGCTCCCACTCTTTGCTGTTGCTGGGGGTGGCGCTGGGTGGGGGGTGGGCCATGTTGGGCTCGCGGTAGCGGCTGCGGCCCTGGGTGTCCTCCCGCTCCGGCACGGGGTGTCCGACTAGGTGTCGCCCCCAGTCGATGGGGAGCACCCAGATTCGGTCCCCCGTGGAGGGCAGGCTCTCGCCTCCTGGGGTGGCGAGTGGGGGGCGGTCGTGTTGGGCGACGTGGAGGAAGGCGTTGAAGAGGAAGTCTCGGACACTTTCCCCATGGTGGCCGCCTGGACCAGGGTTGTCGCCCGGATTTGCTGACTGGTGGCGGAGGTGTGGAGGCGCAGCACCTCCTGGTCCCCGAGTCCCCGGAGGTGCTGCCGTACCGCTGCGGGGTTGTGCAGGGCGTAGGGTTCGGCCGCTGCTGCGGCTGGTGGTGCGGGGTGTGATGGGGGGGGTGGTGTGGGATGGAGGGGGCGGTCGTTGTTGTCGCGTGTTGGGTCTGGTGATGGGGTTTCTTGTGGCGGAGCGGGAGGGGGGACTCGCGGTGTGTGTTGGCGGGGGCATGGACATCAATCGGCTGGTGGGGGCCTCCGTGTGTTGCGTCTGTGGCCTGGTCTCGGGGGGGGGGCGGGGCGGGTGTTGTGGGGGTGGCACTGTTGGTGGTTGGGGGGGTGGGGGTGGGTCTTGTGCTGGCCGGGGGTCTGGGCGTCCCTGTGGGTCGTGTGGGTGTTGCCTGTGTGCTCCGTGCGGTCTCTGTGGTCCCTGGCTGGTTGCGGTGCTGGGGTGTGGGTGGGAGGTGGCCGCATGGGCGTCCGGGTGGGGCTGTGGTCCGTATGTAATGGGTGGCTGCCGATGGATGGTGCTCGCTGGTATGGGGTGTGGGTGGGGGGGCTGCTGGTGGTGGTGGGGCGCTCCTACTAGGCCCTGGTGTTGCTAGTGTGCGTGCGCGGCTCCCCACGGATCCATGGAGGTGTACTGTGGCCCCTGTGTTGTGGGCCCGTGTAGTGGGGGCGGCGAGTGGTGCTGGACTGCGTGGTGGGGGTGTTGAGGGTGTGCTGGTGGTGTGTGGTACCCCGGCGTTGGTGGCTGTGGTGGTAGGGGCTGGTGGTGGTGGTATACGTGATGGTGTGGTGCGGTGATGTGTGCCATGTGGGGTGGTTGGTTCGTGGGGCCCGGTTGTGCTGGGGCGTGGTGGGGATGTAGCTGGTGGGGGTCGCTGTAGTATTGGGGCATCAGGGCGTAGGGGTTGGGAGGGACAGGGGCGTGGTGGTGGTGCTGGTGGTGCTATGTCTCCTGGCTCTGCGCGTATGGTGGTCCTGGCAGGGTGTGGACGTGTGCGGGCGGTGGTGGCTGGCTGGGCTGCAGGGTGTGGGTGCTGCGGTACGGTGGTGGTGGTGCGCGCTGGTGGGGGCGGTGCTGTTGGTGTGCCCTGGGGGTCTGGGCGTGGGGTGGTGCGGTGTGGCTGGACCCGGGCCCTTGTCGGGGTGTCGCGCCCTGCTGGCGGGCGCGCTGGCGGGCTCCCTGACCTGTCTTGGTCTTCTTGGCCTGCTGGGTGTCGGGGGCGGGTGAACCCCCCTGTCCCCCTGGGGGCGACGGGGAGCGGGCGTGCCAGCGGTACGCCTCTGGGAGGCGCGCCTCGAGGCCTCTGACGTAGGCGCGCTGGTTCGTGAGGCCCATCCGCGTGGCGGTGGCCTGATCGGGGGCGGGCAGGTGGGCGTCCCGAAAGGACGCCCAGCCCTCCGGGGGCCTCAGCTGCGTGGGGTGGGGGTGGTGTGCCGGGTAGAGGAATGGGCTGATTGGGTAAGGTGTTCCTTTCAGTCGGCCGAGGGCGGTGTTGAGACGGCGGCAAGTGATTCGGAGGTAGGCTGCTATCTCCTCTGGTGCCGTCTCCGCTCACGCTTCTGGCGTCAGGGCTGCTGCTTGGGAGGCTGGGAGCTCGGGGTCTGGGAGGTGTAGGTCTTGGTGGTGGAGGTATGAGGCGAGGAGGACGTGGCGGGCCGCTACGTTCAAGCCGCCCCCGCTGTGGCGTAAGGGTGGGCTGTGGGTGGGCAGGGGTGCGCTTCCCGTGGCTATGGCTATGGTCCATGTGTGGTCCGCCACGTCCGCCACGTAGTACCCTCCCAGGTGGACCCGGAGGGTGTCGGTGAGTGGCCCGAAGACGCTGGGGTGGCTGGCGGGGAGGGGATGCGGCTGGGGCCGCGGGCCGCTCGCGGTGGTGGGGGTTAGGGTCCCGGCACTTGGGGCAGTGGGTGAGGCGATGCGCGGCTCCCAGGCAGACCCAGTGGTCTCGGTTGCAGGGCAGGGCCGTCTGTGGTAGCTGCTGGCGTACGCAGAGGGGGCATGCGGTGGCTGGCGGCTGGTGGTACCTGTGGACAGACGGTGGTGTGTGGGGATGCAGGCTGGCGGTGTGCGCATGCTGGTGGGCGTGTGTGTGGTGCCTGTGGTGGCTGTGTGTGCCGTGCCAGTGTTGTGCTCGGTGGATGGTGTGTGGGCGTGACGGGTGTCCCGTGTTGGTGTGTCATGGGGTAGGTTCTCATGGTTGGTAGAACAGGAGTTTGAGGAGGTGGGCTTAGTCTGTTTGGGGTAGGGTTGCTGCATGCTGCAGGTACCTGTGGGTGCGGTATGTGAGCTGCTCCGCTGTCTTGGCAATGGCCGTCCGTTGCATGTGTGCCGCCGTGGCTTGGGGGTCCTCCGCGTGGGTGCGTAGCAAGGTGTAGACAGCTGTGGGGACGAGTCCCCTGCGGACCACCTCGAGTACCTCCGTCTGCTTGACGACGGTGGCGAGTTGCTGGGTTGCTGGTGACCGCGTCGGCCATCTGGCGTGCTGTGCGATGGTGTGGGTTGGGTTGCAGTCTGTGAGGGTGTCCAGCTCGTCCTCGGTACAGGGGGCACCCCTTGAAGTGGTCCCAGGTTTCTTCTTCCGCGTGGCCACAGATGCATTTGGTGTATCTTGCGGGGACGTGGAGCGAGCGGCCTGCGTACCACCGGTGGTATCGGGTGAGGAGGGGAAGCTGTTTGAGGGCAAGTCCGAGTCGGGCTTTTTGTAGGTGTGCTGCGAGGCTATCCGGGCGTAGGGCGGAGTAGTAGAGGGGGGTGTGGACGGAGTCTTTGAGGCGTCTGGGGAGTTAGGTGCTCGCCGGGTAACCCAGTGTGGTGGCCAGCGGGTGGATGGGTGTGGGGTAGTGGTACTGCTTGTCTTGATCTGAGTACAGCGTGTCCTCGGGCATCCATTGGGCGGAATGCGTGGCCGAAGGGTATCGGGGGTAGTCGCTGCAGGTGACTGTGGTGTGGGGTATCCAGTCGTACATGTTCGAGCCCTGGGGTGTGGCTGGTGCTCTGGTGTTTGGCATGCGTGTCTGCACGTCCGTTGCCGTATGTGTAGCGGTGTGATTCCTGTTTGACAATGTGTAGGGCGTCCTGGGGTGCATGCCGCTGGAGGCCATCCATAGTCCCAACGCCTGTGTTGTGAGGCCGGATTCAGGCGCCCTGTGGAGGGCAGGTCCGCGAGGCGCCTGGTGAGGTGGATGTCGGCCGTGGCGTCCACAACTACCGAGATGTTGCGGGGCCGGATCATTGCGCGTGGTGGTGTGGTGGTGACGGCGTCCGCCATGGTGCGCAGTTCGCCGTGGGAGGACACCCCAAAGATGGTGGCCCCGGTGTGGTGTTCCACGTGGAGGCCGTCCCCGCGCGGGGTGATGGGTACGGAGGCGCAACCGACCGTGGGGGTGCGTTGCTTGGTGCCGGACGCGTCAGTGAAGTAGATGATGTCGGTGTCGCTGGGTATGGGT
Source organism: Eutreptiella sp. 'Long Island Sound 2002' (assembly GCA_964036045.1). Classification (NCBI taxonomy): domain Eukaryota; phylum Euglenozoa; class Euglenophyceae; order Eutreptiales; family Eutreptiaceae; genus Eutreptiella; species Eutreptiella sp. 'Long Island Sound 2002'. Next base: position 66,504,959 of record OZ038382.1, read on the forward strand.
AGGCGGGCAATTGCTGCCGGCTGATAGACGTAAACAGGGTTCCCTTGGGCGGTTCTGGGGGTGATTTGCGCGGGCTGCAGTAGCGGCGCCGCATAGACGCCTATCTCCTGGGTGATGATGGCCTGGGCTCGTGGGGTGAGGCGGGGGAGGCCCCTGTCTGGGCGCCCCTTGGTGATATACGCGTACATCAGGTGGAACAGGTATCCCGTATTGGATTGGAACTTCTGGCACGTCTTGGTCTGTCGTCGTTCCTTGTCGTCTTTGTCGCCGCGGAGGGTGGGGCATTTGTGCTGTATGGGGCGCGTGGGTGCCTCCTGAGGTCCTGCGCAGTGTGGGTCGCAGCGGTCGTACTCCATGGCCACGCTGTCCGGGTCTGCTCGCTCGTTGGTGAAATTCCATGTCGCCGTGGGCGTTTGAGTCCAGGCCACGTGTGCTGGGTGGTCCTGGGGTACCGTGTGAAACCAGGGGGAGAGCCATGCCTGCTCGTTGGCGGTGGCGGCGGCGGTGGGGGTGTGGTAGTGCCTGAAGATGAGGTGTAGCAGGGGCCACGGAGTGTCAAGGGCTGCCGGGCCGCAGTGCCAGCACGTGCGCGGTATGCTCTGGTCACTGTGTCTGACCGGTGATACATCGGTTTCCGGGGCGTTGTGTTTGGGGATAGACCAGGGGGTATGGTGTCGCTGGACAGTGCGGGTAGCGTGTTTGTGGCTGTTTGGTGCTAGTAGCAGGATGGTGGGTGGTGTCCAGCCTTCGGCTGACGGGGTGGGCTCCTCCTGCATCCTGTTGCCTTCGATTGGGACCTCGTGCTCGCTCGGGCGGGGTCGGGGGTGCTGGCGCCGGAAAGCCCTGTACGCCGTGTCAATGTCCTTTAGCCCCGGCATTTCGCGCCCTGCCCTCGTAGCGCATGCGCGGAGGTACGCTTGGAAGACGCGGCGTGCTGGCCATTGCGGGTCGGAAAGGAACGGGGCGTGGTGGGCGTCGCACTGGGCCATGATCCTCATCTGCGTTGGGGTGATGTATACTATGGTGATGGCGGCTCCCACAAGGCGCAGGGTGTCTACCTCGCCTGCCGGCCGTCGGTGGATGTCGGTGTGCGTGGCCACGAGTGGCCCCTGTTGATCGCAGTGGTGGTTCGTCAGGATGGCGTGCTTCTGGTGCGGGAGGAGGAGCTGCAGCTGGGCCCAGATGCCGGTGCCCACGGAGGTGGGGACACTGTGTTGTGCCAGTATCCACCAAGGGCCGGTGTTGCGGGCCATTTGCGCTTCTTTTATGCGTATGGCTGCGGCTTCGCGAACCTCGGTCTGGTGGTTGTGTGTGGCCCTGTGTTGGAGGTGCGCTGCGTGTTTGGCATAGGCCATGTCGATCAGGGCGCCTGTATTGTCCCCGTAGTAGCAGCACCGGTCCATCATGGCCTCCTTGGGGAAAGACGTGGGCGAGCCTCCGTGTTGCGCCCATGCCTTCGTCACTTGCTGTCGAGCGTGGTGTAGGGCGTACTGGGGGTGTGGGAGGTGCAGGGCTTGGTACCCGATGGCTGCGTTGAGCACCGCTTCCATGAAGTATGCCAGGCCATGCGTGGATAGGAGGTCCCCCCTGGCAGCCGGGCGAGGCGCCCTTCGAGCTTGCTTGGGAGTGTGATGTGGTGGTGTCGCGTGGACTGTGTGACTCCCAGGTGGACTGTGGTGTCACCCAGGTGTAGGGGTTCACCTTTCCGGATGTGGGGGGTGGGGGTCCCGGTGTAGGCTAGCCCGACTGATTTGCGGGGGTGCACCAGGAGCTGGTGGGCGTCCAGGTAGGTTGTGGTGAGCTGGAGAATGGCGGACGCTTGCTCGGTGGTCGTTGGTAGCCCTGCGTTCTCAGGGTCGCGGTGGCGGATGGCCGTAGTTAGGAGGTTGTTGTCCGCGAGGTTGATGAGGGGGGACCGTAGTGGGTAGTGCGCGTACCCCGGGTATACCCGTGCTAGCTCAAATGCCAGCGGTAGGGTGACGATCAGGTAGAGGAAGGGGCCTTCGGCGCCATCTTCGGGGACCCCGCTGTCTGTGCCGGTCCAGGGGGTGAGGCCTGCGGCTGTAATGACGGCGTAGAGCCGGGTCTGGATGTACCCGTTCATGAAGGATGGGAATGGAAGGCCCAAGGCGTCCCATACCTCCGTGAGGAGCGGATGCGGGGCTCGGGGGAACGCGCCTTCGACGTCGAGGGAGGCGGCGATCCTCTCGTAGGGGTTCATGTCCAGCGCCGTGTCCTGGAGGAAGATGGCCTCGTGGGGGGACCTGCCTGCCATGACTCCCCACATGCTGACGGGCACGTGGACGAAGACCGCCGGTGCGATGCGGCCCAGGATGAGCGTCCACCCCGGCTTGACCTCGGTGGTGGTGCAGACTATGGGCCGCCAGTTCCCTGGCTGCGCCCAGTCCCCCTTCTTGTAGAGGGGGTGGACCAGGTTGGCCCACTCAGGGGGGATGGGCGTGTTGCCCGTGACGATGTCCAACAGGCGGGCTGCCAGGTGGCGCTTGACGGGCAGGGTGAGGTGTTGGTACGCTTCGGCCGGTAAACCGTCGACGCCGGGCACCACCCCCTTTTTCAGGCGGTCCAGGGCGCTTTGCAGTTCTGAGATGCTGAGGAGGTCGTGTTCGATGGCGCGCCGCTGTTCCCGGTTGAAGACCCTGGGCACATGCTCGCGGATGATGCTTCGGGTATGGGGGTCGAGGTTGGGGAGGACGTCCCCGTGTTGTGACTGGAAGCTGTCCAGAACTGCCTCGAGGACGACGTCAGGGTCATTGGTGAGGCCCCCCTCTGGGGTGCGCACCGCGTGGATGGTACGGCGCCCCGTGTCTTCCAGGATGCGGCTGACGTACCGCAGGGACTTGTACGGCGTGTCGTTTCTGCCGTAATCTTCGCGTTCGTGGGCTGCGGCCGCTATGCGGAGGGCGTGCCATTCCTGGAGCTGGTGGCGGCAGGTGGTGAGGAGCGCGCGGAGATGCATGTCCCGGTCTCGTGCTTCCAGTTTGCTGGGGCGCAGCAGGCCGGCGAGTTCCTCTTTCGTGGTCTAGATGTCATGGACGAGCTGTTGGAGGGTGAGGTCCGGTGGTGCTCCCGTGTGGTTGGTGTCGCGCTCCATGCCGCATGCTTGTGCCGCCTGGCGCATGGCGGTGGTGGGTGATGGCGCAGCCGGGCGGCGCAGGATGGCGTGTAGGGCCCTGTTATACCTGTGCCAGGCGCTGTGGTCGTTCTCGGCTGGGAACCGTAGTGTGGGTAAGAGGGTGTCGTCTGGCAGGGTGGCCGCGGGTGGGGGGGGTTTGGGGATGATGAGGTCGATGTAGAGGGGTCGGTGGCCCGTGCCCGCGGGCTGGAGGTCCCCATAGGTTGCATCGTGGCCGTGTACTGTGGTCGGGTCCCCGTAGCACGTGTCAATGCGGGAGGGGTGGGTGCCGGCTTGGTGGGGCCTAATGGCAGGGTGTGCCGCCGAGCCCTGCCGTGAGGTCGGTGAGGCCCAGTTGGTGCATGGCATCCCGGACGGCTATGTTGGTGGCTGTGGGTGGGCCGGTGCGGTCGTCGTCGGTGGGGGCGGCATTTAGGTCGCCTATGATGATGGTGGGTGCCAGGAGGGAGAGGCGGCGGTACGCCAGGCACAGGGCGTCCACGAAGTCCTTGGTCTCCTCCCCGAATGGGACGTGCGTGAGTAGCACTTTTAGCTGCCATCCGGGCCCCACGCACTCGTACGCCCCGAGGCGATCAACCACTCCGAGGTGGGCATGCACCGTGACCGACGTCTTGTGGTAGAGGGGCACCCCTCGTTGCCAGTGGGCGTGGTATTGGTTCCCCTCCGGGTCCAGGATCGGTGCCGGTTCGGGCTTGCCCGCTCTGCGGAGGGCTTGCTCCAGGAACCCCAGGAGGTCTGTGCCTTGTGGCTGTGGCCCAGGCGTGGCTTGTAGTGTGCCGGCCTTGGTGGGGTCGTAGGTGACCGCGTGTTCCTTGAGGATGTTGATGCGGGCGTGTGCTTTTGTAGGCGCCGGTTTCTGGGGACCGGTAGTCGTGGGGGCGGGCCGTGTCCGGCCCGGGCCCCGTCAGGCGTCGAGTAGGTTGATGACGCCCTGATATGCGGGTGCCTTGCGGTTCCACTTCTGGGGCTGGGGTAGGGGCCATGCATTGTGGACTTCGCCTGTGTACTCGGTGCCCGTGAGGTGCTCCGTGTCGGGGGTGCAGAGCTGCATGGGGACCATCTCACAACTGTTTCGGTCTCGCCAGAGTTCGATGGTGCGCCCCAGCTGCTTGTCATTGGGGGTGGCTGGGTCCCACTTGACGCGGATCTTGAACCCCTGGTGGTCCCCGGTGACGCAGTACCGGTGCTTGACCTCACCTGCGGCCCATATCCATTCAGAGGGGCCCGCGGCCGTTGCGAACTCGAAGGGCAGCTGCACCCGGGTGCTGATGGCGTACTCGGGATACAGGGCGGCGGCTCCCTCTTCGGTCCAGCTCTTCGGCTTGGCTTTTGGCTTGGGTGCGGGTTTGGCCTGTGTGGGGGCCTTGCGCTTCTTGGCACCTGGGCGGCGCCGGGCTTTGGGCTGTCTCTGTCGGGGGGGTGCGCCCTCGGGCTGCTGTACAGGCGCGTGGCCCGGTGCAAATACGGAGTGCTCACGGGTGGCTGGGACGTCGGGCTTGGACGTGGGGATGGTGTCCTTCAGCTGGAACACTTGCTTGGTCATGAGGCCAAGCACTTCCTCGGCCTCCAGTAGGGTGTCGGGCGGGTCTGATGGCCAGGTGAGGAGCCGGTGCCCGGTGCCTGTCCCGTGGCAGCGCATGTGGGACGTGTAGCGGGTGGCGTGGCGTGTCCACGCTGGGGTGCTTTCCGGGGGGAGGGGGCCCTCTGGCGCCCCCTGCGCCCAGTAGAGGGCGTAGTGCAGCGCTTCCCAGGCTGCTTCTGGGGTGTGGGGGACGCGGGCGGCGAGTTGCAAGCGGTCCCCTCCGCGTGGGAGGGGCCGGACCTCGTCGTTGTTCTTTTGAAGTTTGAAGTACACTTTCCCAAAGTGACTAGGGTTATAACCCTAGTTCCCCCATGAAGTTCACCCCAACCACTCAACTGAGCGGAGCTATGCTCGTTCAAGGAGGTTATACCGAAAGAAATTGGGCACTTCATGCCTAAGGCCTTGTAGGTTAAGCCTAGTGGTCCCACAACTCAAGACCCCTATACTCAATTGATTCTAACACTGATTGTTTTTCTACTTTGTAACTGTTTCTGAATTCAGTTACTTGGCCAAGCCATATCCTGTGTCCGGCTCAGCTCCTATGCCCCAGATTCCTAGCCAACTCCATTTCATCCAAAAGAGTGCACAAAAAGGGGTTTTTTGAATGTTCTTAACCTCATCAACTTGTTCTGGGGCTGACGTCCCCCAATGAACGTATTTACAACAACATATTATGATATGTACACGGTTGCTCTGATGGTACGGTTAGATGAACGCTGATTTACCCTGTCGGGGAGGGGGCTCGCGCGCCAAAAAACTCCAAACGCCCGTCCAGCCGCGCATCAGCACCACGCCCCCCCCCCCCCCTCGGCCATTCCCTGCCTTCCTCAGCACTCAAGTCCACGGCCACCACAAAAACGCCATCGATCACCACACACCCATCAGACCACAATCGTTTGGGCGCCTCCAAAGCGCGCCAAGATCACTCCCCCTCTCCCACCCCCACGCTCCAAGGCACGCTACCGTCAAACACGCCTACCTCTCCCCTCTAGGCCCACCGCTACTAGGTGCCCAGGTCTGTCTGCCCCTGCCCCCCCCCACTGCAACGCCTCCCCGGACAGCCAAAACTTTTTCCGCCCATCCAGCGACCTTCTGTCTCCTCCTCTCGACTTCTTCAGCACTCTGCCCCTTCCTGAACCCCCCTGCACAAAACGTGCTTGGTGCTATCTTGGAGGCCTGAGGCATGCAAGGTTTCACATTAAATCATCTATTTTGTTTATGAACCTTTGGATCTTTGTATTTGTCTATCTGCAGCCCCTCTTTGTTACACATGTTTTGATTGTGGAAGGACTTATCCTGATTTGATTGATCCGGTGCCTGGACTTGCTCTACAATACCTCTGTGTGGACTTCATTTTGAGTTGTGGAAAATCAGCAAGGTTTTCAAAAGCATATACAAGGAAGAAACACAAGTTAGAGCAAACCAAAGACCTTTTCTGGTAGCAGAGGAAGGCCCTAGAAGACTAAAGCAGAACACGAAGAACACCGAAAAAAAACTTGTATCCTGAACTGTGAGGATGTCTGTCACTCTCAGTGCCAAAACAGTTCCGATCACAAGCACCAGATCCAAGACTGATGTTGTGAGAGTACGGCCTTCATGTACAAGTGGTGTACCCGTTGATACTGGTCCTCTAGGAAAACTTGCAGTACCAAGAGGGGCGGAAGAAATCAAAGAGATATATACAGAAGGAGCCCACCCGAGTGCAAGCGCTGAGGCGCCCGGCTTCACGCGGGAAAACATCAGGCATCTCGAATGCAAGGACCCTGTGGCAGCCGCCTTAGCTTCCGTTGTGTCCCTGATGCCCCCGTCTGAAACTTCTCCCACCACAGGGATCGAAGTGGAAAATGCCAAGGTCAAGGCATGGAGAAGAGCGGCAAGGAAAGGAGAGGGGAAGGATGCGCCTTTGGGTACCATGGTTCGGAGCTACGTGGGCCGAGGAGGCGTTCGAGAGACCTCACGGCGAAATGGACTGGTCGTCGTCGGCCCAATCATCTGAGTGGGAACCCGAGTGGGTGTCTGGAGAACCCGCTCCTCCAGAGAAACCGAAGGAGTATGAGTGCTTGAAGCCTGGCCCCAGTTCCAGGGCGGTGGCATCCGAACCTACGAGTGTGGACCGAGGTTTGCCCCGACGAATGGCGGCCCCTAAGCTTGGTCTCGACGAGACCATGGGGTTGCTATCCCCGGTCCTTGGTGCAGGCGATGAAGATCTAGATTTGAGTGCAGTGTCAGCAGCACTCAAGACAACGTTGGCGCTCTCTGAGCTGAAGAAGCCCCCACCTACTATGTCCCCAGGTGTTGCACTTCTGACCAGGGATGTGAAGAGCTGCAGAGGCATCCGCAGCTCCCCAATGAACACCTGTCCTAGCCCTTTCCACCCTTCTGTGAGGACTGTGCCTGTCCGCAGTGTAAGTGACACCACAGAGGCTGAGATGAAAGGCTATGGTCTGTCAGCCCTGGCCTCATTGGCCACAGTGCACCCCTCACCCCTCTCAGGTGGTACAGGGGACACAGGCGTCCCGGGAAGGGGAACGAAGGCCATCGCAGCAGCGAACCTTCAGATCGAACTCCCTGAGTTAGATCCCAAAAACCAGCCTGAATGGGCTGAGGAGCTTTCTGAGTTTTTGCTTCTCACGGGTCAGCAACATGCTGATGTCCGTACTAAATGAACGCTCATCAAAAAGTCGTGCGAAAAGAAATTTCTTCAGGGGCAGGTTAAAACCGCAATCAGCAAGAGGTCCAACTGGGGCAACTTCCTGAAAAGACTGGAACAAATGTACCCAGTCTACGAAATGGACCTCAGTGTCCGAACGGAGATTGAGGAGCTTGCCCCTCTCCCCAAATTCCCCACAGCTGCCCGCATCTCCGAGTTCGTGGCGCAGTTGGAAGAGCTCATGGGACGCATGAACCCCTTATCCTATAGGCCGACTGAGCCACATCTGTGGCTAGTGGGTAAGACTCCTACCAGGACATGGGATAACTGTAGAGAGACGTCCGAGAGGAAAGCTGGGAGGCACTCTTACAATGACCTGTTCGATCTGTTGATCGGGTTGGCCATGGAGAGGGAGAATGACTCCCTCATGAACAAGTATCTGCGCAAACATCTGCGGAAGGACACCCCTGCTGAGAAGTCTCCTGGGGGGAGGTCGCCTCAACCCCACTCTAACCCTGGGAAGGGCCGTGGGGGGCAGTTGAAGCACCTGACTGAGACCCCCTCCTCCAAAGGTAAAGGGACCCCCAATCTTTTCTACAGTCGTCCTACGGACAATAAGGGCGGACCCTGCCTGTGATGGGCGAAGTGCGTGCATGCTATAGTTGAAGTGCACGCAGAAAACCAACGACTGTCAGGAGGTAAAGCACCAAGACCATTTCCGCTGCACGATAACGTGCGGATATTGCGGCAAGAGGAGGAATTGTGAAGATGAATGCCACATCAAACGCCGTGAATCCGAATAACTCAAGAAAGCGGAAGAGGAACGGCGTAAGACCGCCGGTAAGGGCGGAGGAGCCGAAGGGGGGGGGGGGCTAAGCCTGGAGGTTCTAAGGGTAAGGGTGACCCTGGGAGACGAAGGTCCTCAGCCCCCCCCCACTGGTGGAAGAGGAGCACCCAACCCAACACCTAAGGGTGAGCCGTGGAATGAGAATCGGCCAGCCCCTTCCACCTGAGGCGCTGCTGGTGCCGACTAGGGCAGCGAGAACATCAAGAAGCGCCGCCTAAATTGGCACTCTAAGTGCCTGCAGGCCGCTAGGGTTGAGGTCAAGTTCCCTGAAGAGGGATAGGTGGGCGGCTCCGAGGATGAGGATTTGGTTTTCTGGATCACCGTCGAAATTGGTGACGAGCTCTACAAGGTTGTCTTAGACACGGGCGCTACGCTTTCAATCGTTGCCCGCAGACTGCTGAAACAGGCCAAGATCAGGAAAACCAAAGCCGTAGCCATAAGGGTTGGGGATGGTCGGACCATCCGATCCGTGGGAAGGGTGGATGTGACTGTGTGTTTGGATGACGGGCAGGTTACTCAGCACTGCAAAGTGCTGGACACCGACGGCTTTGACATTGTCATCGGCACAGATTTTCTGCGTCCTAACCCCGGGGTAAAACTGTTGTCTTTGCAACGTCCCTATGCCCTTCAGTGCGACTTTGGCAGTGGCCTTTTTTCTGTCCCTCTGGAGCTGTCAGGACGAAACGAATCCGGTCTGCGCTACGTGAACCGGTCTTATCGAACTGAAAACTATTAGTTGATGCGGCCCGTCTTGAAAAATGGACTGGCCGCCCTGCAGGTAGACCTGAATGAAGTACAGGTGGAACTGTTCGCGAGTAAAGAGCAGCGGATGATGCAGCTCTATTGCTCACGGTATCTGAATAACGCCTACCGCTTCTATTACAAGTCTATGGGGTTGTGCTATGCTAATCCCCCATTCCCTCAACTCGCTAACGTGCTTACGAAAAGAGCCCTTGAAGGAGCGAGATGGGTCCTGTGCACCCCCGACTAGGGTACCACAGGCGAACACGCCTATTGGGGACGACTGTTGGACCGTATGACAGTGGGAAGAACTGAACTCCCCAATGGTTTACTCTAGGTCCCTGAGGACTCTCAAGAGATCAAGCCTGCCCCTGAATGGGGCAGTTTCCTGTCATTCGTAGAGGGCTCTCTAAACCCTGTACCTGTGAGTGACCTCGACCAGTTGGTACTCAAGGAGTTGATGGCCAAAAACAGAGGACTTACCCTCCTGGATCTCAAAAGAAGATCCGAATACTCTTCGGTCACTACTACGAATTGGTGAGGGCTCCGATGAGCAGGAGACTCCAGCAGTCTCCACGCCCTTGGCTGATGCTGACGAGCGCCTCAGCGATATCGCCAGTGTTATACCCCCGGTAGACCAGGAGATGGTGACACTGAAGCACAGCGCTTTCGTAGCGCAGCTGCTTATCGATGAGGTGGACCTGTGTGAGTCCACTCATGGTGGGCCCCACGCTCTATTCTGCATGCAGGCCACAGATGGCCCTGCAGGTTAGGTACCTGGCGCTAAACCCTCACCCAACAATATGCCCGTCTCCTGGTAGGATGTTCAGGATCTCCAACAGGTTCTATGGGCCAAGGCTGAGGGTATCGAGCGAGGGACCCGCCTGGACCTCCTCAAGAGGACCTGGAAAACGTCTATATGGTCCAAGGGGGATGATGAAGAGATGACTCTTCCTGACCCTGAGGTACCTCTGCTATACTCCCTTCACAATGCTATTGTGGGTCGCCAGGACTGGGAGGATGAACTACCCCCTGAAACCATGGGGTGTATGAAGAAACAGGAAAGAGGGAAGAGCAACCTCCATGCTGAGGAGGATTTTGTTGAGAAACTGGAGAGCCTGAACCTATACCCCCGTCTCAGTACCCTCATCCAGAAATATCAGGAGTTTTTTGTAGCGCTGCCCCAGCCCCTGTCTTGCAAAAAATTGGTCCAGATGGACCTCAACCTCAAACCAGAGTTTGAAGGGTCTGTGGTAAGACGGCGTTCATACCCGCCCCAAAGAGTAAGATGGACGAGATCGAACACCAGATCAAGGAATGTATAGATGCTGGCCTCGTCGAGGAATATAATCACGGGGACTACCCCCGCCATTGTAGCCCTTGTTTTCTAGTTGCTCAACCTGGCTCCACTGCCATGCGCTTGGTCGTTGACTAGAGTGAGGTCAACAAGAAGACTCAGAACCATTCAGGGAGTATCCCCAACATGGAGAACACCCTGGAGAGAATCGCTAAGTGTCGATTCAAAACAAAGATGGACAAGCGCAGTGGCTTCTGGCAGGTAGACCTAACCCGAGCAGCCCAGAAACTGCTCGTCTTTGTAACCCCTAAGGGCCGTGTCTTCCGCTGGAAGGTCGTGCCCTTCGGTGTCGCGATTGCCCCTGCTCTCTTTCAGGAGCTGATGAATAAAATCCTATATATCCTGAGACGCAGACCCCTTGTACAGGAACTGGTTTCCTGCGGGGCTGAGATGCAGGCACACGTCAATGACGTGAGCCTGGGTACCAATACCCAGGAGGATCATATCCTCCTGCTACAAGAGCTTTTCACTGTCTGTCAGGAAAACCATCTCTGCATCACACTCGAGAAATTTGAGTTCATGCGTGTGGAGATGGAATATCTACGTTTTGATGTTGGGTATAGCTGCTGCAAATCAGCCACATCTAACATGCAATCCCTGCAAAACATGCAGATACGTGACGACCCTAAGAAGGGTCTGCAGGAGGTACGGAGTTTCATTGGCGCCTGCAATTTTTACTGACGCCATAACCACAATTTACGTTTTCATCAGCCCCCCTGACTGACCTTATGAAAAAGACCAGTCCTTGGCGATCAACCGACAATGAAGAGGCCTGTTTCCCAGAGTTGAGGAAGAAAACTTCCTCAACCAACTGCCCTGGGGGTACGCCGCCCTAAGGGCGAGATAATACTCGTCACAGATGCCTGTGATGTAGGGGGGGGTGGTACCCTATACCAGTGGCAGAAGCTTAACCCCGCTGAGTTGTCTCACTGCCAGTTTCATACTTCAGGTCTGAACCGCGATGGAACCCTGAAGCATGACTACCCTACCAATGAATGGCGTCTGGTACCTCTTGGTCACTGGAATTGGGAGTGGAATCAAGCACGATCCAACTACAGTACTTACGACCAGGATCTCCTGGCTGGGATGCTTGTGCTTTCTTCTCAGTCCCGTTTACTTGGTACTAGTCCTATCGTCTAGCTTTGTGACCAAGAGCCAGTTAAAACGTTTCAGAAGGGTCCCCCTCCTGAAAAAGCGAAACTAAAACGATGGTGGACCTACCTCAGTCACTTCAGGCTGACTGTCCACCATATCCAGGGAATAAAGAACGAGATGGGTGACTATATCTCTCGTAACAACTTCGACGCCCTCCTGGGAGGGAGCTCAGAGGCTTTGGCTAAAGAGACGTTTCAGCGCATCGACGTCCAGCTGGACCTATCTATGCGCACTGCAGGTGTACTGGAGGGCTGGAGTGTGAGAGACTACCATGCTGAGTACAAATGCGTACTCAACTCCCTCAGTGATGGCCTGGAGGCACGCCTAATAGACAGCGACCGTTGGTATAAGGATAACCAATATCTGTACTATGAGGATGGTATAGTCGTGCCTGAGGCACGACTTGATGGTTGCCTACAGTGGGCCCATCTCAGCTAGGTGCACACAGGGTGCAACAGTCCTGTTGGCTTTTTCAGGGAGCGTTTCTACTCCCCACTAACCTGTGCTGAGCTACGTGCTCGTATGCAGTCCATAGTGGACTCCTGTGGCTGTCACGCCAGCAAACAGAGCGAATCACGTGACCGGGGTCTGGTCTCCAGTCTGACTATCCCCTACTGTGCTAATTCTCTGTTGTACGTGGATTTCATCCACGGTCTGCCTAAGTTTGGTGGTTGTGATAGCTGTTTGGCTGTCACCTGTGGCCTAACCCGTTTCACCCGTGCATTCGCCTCCACCAAAAAGAGCACAGAGGAACAGACTGTGAAAGGTTTGGTTGAACAATGGTTCGAACACTATGGGGCACCTAAGGAGGTGCACTCAGACGAGGATGTACGTTTCTGGAGCGATACGGGATGGTACAAGCGAGTATTGGTCGCCCCGAACGTCAATGTGACCACAGGTGTGCCCTACACTCACGCTTCCAACCCTCTGTGCGAGAGACAGAACGGTGTGCTGGAGCACAACCTGAGGACTCTGATGAAAGAGGAGCGTACCAAAGATTGCGTACGTCTGTTGCCCTGGGCTGTCCTAACCATGAACTCTCAGGAGAGTTCCTCAACGGGCTATGCCCTCCACGAACTGTTCCATGGGGGGCGTCCTGCGTGGTTCTTTAAAACCCCCTTTGCTGAGGACCACAAGAGCCCCATAGGTGACTGGCTGGAACATAGGTAGGACCTGGCTAACCTAGCGAGAGCTAACCTGAAACACGTTCGAGGATCTGAGTTGACTAGGCCTAACCGCACGAGACGCCTTGCCACTCTCAAGGTAGGGGACCCTGTGCTGGTACACCATTCGCGATTGCCCACTTGGCCCCGCAACTGTCTGCAGGACCCCTACCCTGGGCTCTATCGTATCATGAAAATCGATGGATCCAGGATCCATGTGAGGCGCAGCCGCCGCCTAGGTGAAGAGTTGCTGTGTGCACCTAAGCAGCTGAGACATTACCACTCGCCTGACGAACTGTCCTGGGACAAGTGGCGTCTGCCTGATAGGGAGGTCGAGCCTATCGACCTAGAGAACGCTGCCAACCCTGAGGAGGCAGATGAACTCGAAGAGATGACTGCCTATGAGATGGCTGTCGATGGCTACTACGTGGCCGCAGGAATTGCACGCCACGAGTATAGACAGGGCTGGAAATTCCTTATCCTGTGGGACGGCTATGGGCTATCTGAGGCGACCTGGGACCCTGTATCCGCCTTTATACAGCCAGAAGGGAGTATCAACCCCATCTTTCGCTCCTACCTCGTTGAGAACAACGAGAGACAGCCACTAACCCGTGCTGAGACTCTGTCCCAGCGGAAAAAGAAAAACTAATCTCCTTGTGCCTTAATACTTACTGTCCTCTACCCTCCCAGGGGCGGTGAGCACTCTTGTGCATATATGTGTGCGTAGGTGTGTGAGAGCAGGTGTCAAAGTTGCCCCGCATTGCATGGCAGGACAGGACCGGTAGCCCCCCGTGGCAACCACTCCCTGGCCGAAGGCTATCTTGTTTGCCCAGAGCACTGCCCTCTGAGCGCTGCACCAGCCCTGGCTGTGCCCGGCAGTCCCATGCCTTTGGCTACCAGCGTGAGTCAGGTGGCCGCTTATCAGGTTTGCAGCCACACAGCGAGTGTGTGCCTTGTTGACCATGTGTTACATGGGGACTGCCCTGATGTAATGACCTCGGGGAGCCTACGAAGAGCGGTGGCTTTCTACTTCAGGGGGGAATGACAAGCAAGTTTTTATGAAGCAAGGTGTGTCCACCCTCCTTGGGGACAAACGTGCCCACAGTTAGGACCCCTGACTGGTCCAGACCCACGGGGTTCCATCCTTCCTTGCCGGGTTACCATACCCCTAAGTGTGCTACGTATGTCTGTATGTGTCTCACTTCACTCCCCGGCGTGGCTCCTGGAGACCGGGCTTCGCTGACGTCGAACTGAAGGCCCTAATCATGTACTATTACTACTTCTATGGCGCCCAATTTCCGTGCTGGCGCCTATCCTTTGGGGAAGATGGCAAAAGCCCTACCTACTAGAGGGGAGGGGTGGCCAAGTGTGCTAACGGCATACAAAACGCCCATTGTTGGTAAGGGCCAAACACTAACACACTCACCTGCCCACGAGGAAAAGAACGCGGGACAGGAGACCCCACTACACTACACGCACTAATGCCAGCACAAGCAATTGAAGGCAGGGTGAGTACAACCGCAGTCAGTCCCTACCAGGCATGCTGACCCTAACCCCTACACACGCTACTGGGTTGTCATGACGATGGAGTCACGGGCCCTACTGGCCTTACTGTGAAATTGCAAGAGAACATAGCGCCACTAAGCGACTGTGGACTAACAGGGACGTCACAACATGTTTTCCTGTCAGGGCTTGGAAGGAAAGGAGTGCTCTGTTTGCGTGCACAGCGTGTATGATGAAGAGGTCGAACTGTCCTCGCCATTCACGGCTGAGGTACAGTTTGTTGATTGTGTGATCAGCGCCCTTTTTAGCGTGGGCTGGAAAGTCCAAAGTTGCAGAAGGCAACTGCTGCTGCACCAATCACCCTGACCTCTCCCATCAGTAAAGCAAAGGCAGATGAGACCTGGTGAGCGGCTGAGGAACCAAGCCAGCCTCCACGTATTATACGCTTCTCAGGCTGACCTATAATACGCTGTCCTCTAACCAGGCCGCAAGCAAGCAAGCTTAAGGACTCCGCCCGTTCTCTTCTAGAACGTGGGGCGGAGCCCTGGGTAGCCTAAGCAAGAGTTATACCGTGTGCACTGCGCATGGCCTATATGCATTTAATGCATCGTGTGTATGAAGGGAAGGAGGGCGATTGACTAAACTTTTTCTCCAACCATTCACCCCTAACAACCAATCAGCGCGTGACTCAACCAGGAGGTGAGCTCCTCCTGGGCTTATTTACGTTACTCACCACGCATCATGTGAATGCCGAAGGGAACACGGAAGCAAAACAACCCTACGGCGAGTTATAAACAACCCTAATCGATTAATGCATTGTGTGTCATGCATGCCCTTCTTACCTTGTTTCCTGCAGAAGAAGAACAGAGATGATGAACAACAGCACAGCGCAAAACAGGCCTACGCATTCTGAACAACCCTAGTTTAGCGCTACGGCAACACGAACACGAGCAAGCGCTTTTCTTTTGACCTGTGAAGCGAAGAGAAGAGGGATTGGGACACAGGAAAGCGCCAAAATGTGTGAATGTCTTGATTAGGTACATGCATCGCGAGAACAGCGCATACACTAACCCTACGTGCGCGCTGCGCGCTCCATTCGTTACACATACCTTTCATTTTCGTTTTGACCTGTGCAGAGCAAGGGACGTGAACGTTCAAACCTCCAACGAATGCAACGGTGACAACCCTAGCTTTTTAGCGAAACTACCTACACGAACGCAATGCATGTGTGTGACATGACGCTAACATACCTGAGAGGTGGGTTGTCAACCTGCTCTGTGGTGTGGGTTTCTGTTCAATACTTTTTCTTAAAGTATATAAAATGTTTGATGCAACTATGCAAAAATTTCCTTGAAAAGCTTTTGAAATCACGGCTCATACCTTCTTTTTCTGGAGCCATTTACGCTTGCGCAACCCTTTTTGGGAGTCCGCTTCTGTTGCGCTTGTCTGCGACTGTAGGTTTTGGCCTAATATTGCCGATTTCTAACGTCTTTTCGTCAATTTTTAGTGATTTGCCTTCTTGAATCGCTACCCCTTTCGCTAAACCACAGGATTCACTCCCTGTTGGTTCCCTTTTCTATTTTTTCCAGCCCCCGGAGTTTTGTGCCCTCCATTGGGAGTATTCCTCCGCCGTGGCTTTTGGTCAGGACGTTACCAAAACGCTGTTTATACAGCAATCGCCGTCCGCATTACAGCGTTCGACGGTACCCTAGTGGGCAAGCATGTGTGCTCTAGGGAGGGAGTGCTTGGTTCAACCCCACTACCCCCAAAACTTTAGCAAACGCTTTCGCCGCACGCTGGCGACCTTTGAGGAATGCCCCATCAAAGAGACATCATTCACGGTACATTACACTGTTTTTCAAGGGTACGCGCAGTGCGATAGGCTTCTATGAACTGATGAGAGTGTTTTTAGCTGGTGTAATGCATTTTCTGAGCTAATTTTGTGGGAATTTAGAGCCCTTTCCCTGGGTCCTACTTGCTTGATCAACTAGTACTCCAGGGGGGAGTAAGACAAAGTCACTGCCATGTCTTTCTTGCGGGACTTGATCCAGGCTGAGCCCTCCCTGGAAAAAGGTTTTTTTGATGTTGAGACTAACTCAATCATTTTTGTCTTTCTTTTGAAGTTTGAAGTACACTTTCTCAAAGTAACTAGGGTTATAACCCTAGCCCCCCCATGAAGTACACCCCTACCACTCAACTGAGCGGAGGTATGCTCGTTCAAGGAGGTTATACCGAAATAAACTGGGCACTTCATGCCTAAGGCCTTGTAGGTTAAGCCTAGTGGTCCCCCACCTCAAGATCACTATACTCAATTGATTCTACCACTTATGGTGGTTCTACCTTTTAACTATTTCTGAATTCAGTTACTTGGCCAAGCCATATCCTGTGTCTGGCTCAGCTCCCATGCCCCAGATTCCTAGCCAACTCCACTTCATCCAAAAGAGTGCACAAGAAGTGCTTGGTGCTGTCGTGGAGGCCTGAGTCATGCCAGCTTTCACATAAAATCATTTCTTCTGTTTATGAACCTTTGGAGCTTTGTATTTGTCTATCTGCAGCTCCTCTTTGTTACACATGTTTTGATAGTGGAAGGACGTATCCTGATTTGATTGATCTGCTGCCTGGACGTGCTCTACATTACCTCTGTGTGGACTTCATTTTGAGTTATGAAAAATCGGCAAGGTTTCCAAAAGCATATATAAGGAACAAACATAAGTGAGAGCAAACCAGAAACCTTTTCTCCCCACCCAGGGGGTCCCTGCCGAATAGAAACTGGGGAGGCGACAGCCCGCCCGGTGTGGGGGTGTCATGATGGGCCTTGAGAGGCAGAACCATCTCTCAAACCAGTTGCGGCGCTTGTTGGTAAGGTTGATCTTCCGCAGCTTCTCAAACAGCTGCTTTCCGGCCACCTCAACTCGGCCATTGGACCAGCTGAGATAGGCCACGGTCTTGGCATGGCCTTGAACCAGCGCCCAGTGAACTGGGGTCCACGGTCGCTGCAAATGGTGCCGGGAACCCTGAAGACGGTCAGGCAATGACGAATCATCATGACTGCCACCTCATTGGCCACCAACCCCGTTTTGCGGGCCCGGACTGCCACAACGTAAGCACAGAGTGGGTGCACACAAAGGACCAGACAATCGAAAAATTATTTTCCGATATGCACTTCGGGCATGGAGAAAACATCCATGGCCACACTCTCCGTGGGGTGATCAGGAATCGGCGTCCATTGGGCTTCCACCCGGACATTGGAATGGTTAGGGTTGCAGGACTGACAGACCAAACAACCCTTCTTGACCTGCTTGATGGCACTGTAGGGGCCAATCTCATCGACCTCGAACCGGCGCTGCATGTCAATTGCTTGCTTCTTACCCCCTGGGTGCATCATATGGTGGTGCCAAGCTTCACATAGCTCAAGCGACCGCGACTCGGGTACCCAGCAACCTACCATTCCGGTAGAGCTTGCCATCTTCCTCGATGAGCCCCTTGGCCACTTCTGCACGTCGTCATGGTCAGTAAGAACCCGTTACTCGGACTCAAAAGCCTCAGACTTGGCGTAGTTGTCGGTCCAGTCATCTTGGAGGCACGAATGAGGGAAGATGTGCTTGTCGTACTCAGCACCCTCTGGGGCAAATACTCAGACCGCTCTGCTCACCTTTCTTCCAAGGGGGGCATTTGCGGCCATGACTACGCATTACCTCACACCCTCCTGCTCCATCATGCACTCCATATCAATGACCGTTTTGGCCGCAGCGGTCTGGGCCTCATCGCCATGGGCAGAAACGTCCGTCATACCCTTGCTGGTGGGATAGGCCAACCTGCTGAGGCAGTCCGCCAGAGTTTTGTCCTTTCCAGGAACGTAGACCATCGTGAGATCGAAATTGGACAAGGTCTCGTGCCATCTGGCTCTGCGGGAGGCTGGTCCAGAGGGGGTGTCCACGTGCTCCTTGTGCCACGATTGCAGACTCTGATGGTCTGTGCAGACCGTGACAGGATGTAGGGCTATGTACCCGGCCCACTTTCTGAGAGCCATGACAATGGCATACCCCTCCCTTTCACGGGGCGTCCATGTCCGCCTCTGGCCTTCCGCCAGGACTCGGCTCCAGCGGCACGATCCACCATTGCATCACCTGCAGCGCCCTCAACATTGGCATCTACAGCGGCACCAACACCCGGAGCATCACCAGCAGCACTCCCACAGTCGGCATCACAAGCAAGGCCAACACCCGGTGCGTCACCTACACCACCCTCAAGAACGGCAACACCAGCGGCCACATTACCCAGTGCAGAAACTGCATCATCACCTACAACACCCTCACCACCGGCATCATCAACCTCACCATCACCCGGTACATCACCCACAGCACCCTCGCAATCACCACCACAAACCTCGATGCTGTTCCTGTCACTGCGGTCCTTCCGCAGTCCAGGGAGCGGTCCTGATACGTCGAAATCCCCATCGCGGTTCCAAGGAACACTGACATCACCAGCGCCACCGTCGCCCATTGGTTGCAACACCCTCACCGCCGGCATCATCAACCTCCAGCATCCTCACCATCAGCATCACAAGCGGCACCGTCACCCGATGCATCACCTGTACGACCCTCACCATCATTATCACCTACGGCACCATCAGCCGTAGCATCCCCTGCAGCACCCTCACAACCGGCATCACCAGCCACACCATCACCTGAAGAACCATCTGTCGCACCCTCACCATCGGCACCGCCAGCAGCACCATCACCCAGTAAGTCACCTGCAGCACCCCCACCATCAGCATTACCAGCGCCACCATCATCCGCAGCATCACCCGCAGCACCCTCACCGTCAGCCTCAGCGGAACAGCGGAACCACCAACAAGCGCATCAACTAAAAGCCCTCGCCATCGGCATCACCTGCAGCATTCTCGCCAACAACATCACCAGCATCCGCCAAGATTGGCGAGGAGCCACCCGAATACTGGGGGTGACAAACACCGCCAGCAACGCCCGCCAGGCACTCCGCCACGAAGGGCGACGGCCCACCCCCAGAACTAGCAAACGACCGCACACGTGCGGACCCACACCCAGCACCATCACCTGTGGCGCCCTGACCATCATCATCACCAGCGGCATCGTCAACCGTAACATCACCTGTAGCATCCTCACCATCGGCATCACCACGGTTTCATGAACCTAGGCATCACCTGCGGCGCCATCACCATTGGCATCACAACGGCATAATCACTTGATGCGTCACCAACAGCACCGTCACTGTGGACCCCACCAGCGGGGTAATTACCCAGTGCATATAGTGCATTACCTACAACATCGGTAGGATCAGCCTCACCATCACCTGGGGCACCACCTGCGGCACCCTCATCATCACCACCACCAACCTCGATGAGGTTCCTTTTGCCGGGGTCTTCCAGCAGTCCATCAAGCGGTCCTGACACGTCAAAGCCCCCATCACCGTTTGCAGGAAACGTGGCACCGCCAGCAGCACCCCCACCATCCGCATCACCGGCGGCACCTATACCCTTGCATCACCTGCGGCTCCCTCACCAGCGGCATCAACCACCTCACGATCACCCGCTGCGTCACCTACAGCAAGCTCACAGACACCATCACCAGCGGCACCATCACCCGTTGCATCATGCACAGTAGCCTCACCACGTGCATCACCACCCTCACCATCACACGTTGCATTACCTGCAGCACCGTCACCATCAGCATCGCAAGCGGCACCATCACCAATTGCATCACCTATTGCATCACCCATTGCATCATATACGCTCACCATGGGCAACACCAACGACACCATCACCCATTGTGTCACCGTCGGCTCCCTCAACATCAGCATCACCAGCGGCAAAAACACCGGTTGCACTACCTGCATCACCCTCACCATTGGCCCCACCAGCCGAGCCCACAAACCGATGCATCACCAATGGCACCCTCACCAGCGGCATCACCAGCGACACAATCAACCGTTGCATCACCTACGGCACCCTGAGGCAACGGCACCACCAGCGGCACCATCACCCAAAGCATAACATGCATCACCTACAGCACCCTCACCATCAGCGTCACCCACCTCGACACTATTCCCTTCACGGGGGTCTCCCAGCAGTCCAAGGGCCAGTCCTGCAGCGTCGAAGTTCCCATCACTGTTCCCAGAAACCGCAGCATCACCTCCAGTACCCCCACTATCTGCATCATCACTAGCGAATAGCCATCACCCGTTACATCACCTGCAGCACCCTCATCACTGGCACCATCCGCCTCACCATCACCCGGGGAATCACCTACAGCACCCCCACCATCGGCATCACCAGCGGCACCATCACCAGTTGCATCACCTAAAGCACCCTCACCAATGCCATTGCCAGCCTTTGCATCACCCGTTCCACAACCTGCAGCACCGTCACCATCGGCATCAGGAGCGACACCATCGCCCGGTGCATCACCTACAGCACCCTCATCACCGGCAACACGTCACCCATTGCGCCACCAGCAGCACCCTCACCAACAGCATCGGCAGCCGGGCCATCACCTGACACATCACCGGCAGCACCCTCACCATCGGCATCACGGACGGCACCATAGCCGGAGCATCACCTGCAGCCCCCTCACCATTGGCACCACCTGCAGCACGATCACCATCGGCATCACCAGCAACACCACCACCCGTTACATCACCTGCAGCGCCGACACCATCGGCATCATCACCACACAAGCTGCCAACGGTCCACGCAGAGGCCACATCACAAACACCCAAACAGGCCACTGGACGCCCCACACCCGGAGGGGACCCAGCGGACGAGAGAGGCACGCAGGGACACAACATACGACCCGGGTCCCGACACAACCCTGCTTCCCGAGCCACAATGCAGCAGCAACCACACACTACACGCCCACCAGACCACACTGACACACGAAACAGACACGCCAATGGACAAACCGAGCGCTACCCACACCCCCGCCAGCGCCACGCCACGACGAGGAACGCCAGACAGCACACCAGCACTACCCCAACGACTCGAACTCCGCCCCCAGGCGCCCAGGCCAAAAAGCACAACATACCCTGCCCCGGGGATCAGAAGTCAAACTGTTTCCCCGCTTCCCCTGACAGGACGTGCGCTGCAGCCCGACGCCCAGCGGACGACGACTACGAAGTCCTACCGCCCATCCTACACCTAGTGGCAGCCACAGCCCCACGCACACACACCCAACAGCATATCCCGGACCCGAAACAGCCCGACTACCCCAAGCAACCCCGCTCCGTATCCCCAGCAGCCACCGCAGACCAACACGGGGAGGAGCAGCAGAAGAGATCCGACCGCAACCCCACGCCCCCACCGCTCCCGCCGCCGAGGGAGATCTACGCCACAGTGGCTAGCCACTCGCCCCACCTATGGACGCCGAGCAATACGACCAACACGTCCTCCAAGAACTCCCAGCAACCCAAGCAACCCTCCAGAGGTGGAGGCATGTGAAGGGGAGCGACAACGAGTGGCGCCCGGAAGACGACCTTCTCTGGGAAGACACTTCGGAGGGCACCATGGACAGCTTCCTGGATCCGGCAGCCACAGCCTACCCAGCCCTGCTGGCATTCCACAGCTGGAAACGTCACCACACCGTCACCCTCCACCCCCTGGACCACAATCCACAACGACGGACGCCTGAGGACGACGCCACCACCACCGTCACCATACAGCAAGATCCCAAGAAACCAACAGGTTACCACCTCACCTGAAGCTATCTGGCACCACAGCCCCCCACCTCGCCCACCCTCCACGACATCTTCGCCCCCATCAGCGCGGAACTACGAGCTGCAAAGGCCCCGCAACAACCAGACGAAGAGATGCCCGAAGCGCCACCCCAGCCAACCGCACGAGAACGTCTTCATCGAGAACCCCTCGCACAGCCCATCACCAGGATGGAGCTTCCCCCTGCAACACCGCACCACCCCAGACCGCAACGGGGCTCCAGACCTGCCGCGGGAGTGGGAAATCCTCAACGGCACGGACGAAATCACACCAGGACTCCAAGCCATCCGCCTCCACTGGATCACCGAACCCACGGCCACCACCTCCTCGTCACCGTCCAGGGTGGTGCCACCATCACACCAACAGAGTGGGACTCCTTAATGGCAGCCCCTGCCCACGCAGTCCACATGCCCCCACAAGCGTCGTCAGCGCCCATGACAGTACGCCCGTCACCACCCTGTGGCAAGCCATTGTCATCATGTACCCCGCCCCCAAAGAACACACGCACACCTGGCAACACAGGTGGGATGACATCCGTGGAGACCTCTTCCAGGAACACCTACGACTCACGCGCACCCACCACACCCTCCACCCAGTTAGAGAAATGGCCCAGGCGCCACAGGGCATACACACCCCGGTGTTATGGGCATACACCACGCCCATAAACCCACAAGCAGCGGAGGACATCAGGGCAACCCTGTCCATCCAGCAAGCCCAGACCCAAACCCCGCACGGCAACGGCCAGCGAGGCTACATCATATGGTGGGGATATCAAGACCACAACACCCTCACCCCCCAAACAAGGGGCCCCCTCCCTCGGCTCAACACCACCGCCCTCCTCCAAGCCGCGACAGCGGCAGCCGCCCAACTGGGGGCCCCCGACACCTGGAGCCCGCAATACCTGGTCGAAACCAAAGTAGCGCCGCAAGCGAAATCCCAAGACAAACACCCGGCGCCAAAACCGCTATACCCCCCACTCAAACCGGACACGGCGGAAGAAACCCCCAACGACAAATGGGCGCCATACTACATCATCCCCCACACCATGAACCGCAAAAACAACGCCGCCAAGATCACTGCAATCCCCCCCCCCCCCACACCACCCAGGTGTACAAATTGGCAGCCCCCAACGTCCTCATCACCGACCAGCGACACAACAAGCGGTACACCATACAGGCAGAGGGGACCGCCGCAGCCACCCTGTACACATGGGTGACACGAGGAAATCTCCTCCCACACCCCACCCTGCATCACGCCCCCTCCTGGCCCAACCCTCTCCCACACGGCAGACCGCCCGAACAAGAAGCCCAGACAGGCAGGCGTGCACACCCCGAACCAAGAGGCCCAACACCGGCACGATGCAAGGCGCAAGGCTGGTACCCTGCACAGTGACCACACCATCCTGCGCATAGGCGCCCCCCCCAGCAGGGTGACGGATACCACTCACAACACGATCACAGGGAGCACAATCACGGGCATCATCACGGACTGGCTGAGCCCGGCAGCATCACGGGCGGGCGCAGTGTGGATCAGCGAGGGGCTCTCCCATACACGGGCAGTAGCCCGCCTCAGCGACGTCTAACGCCACAAACTACAGTGCGCCGTCAGAAACTTCGCCGTACACATAACCCCATACGGCATCGACAACTCCCGTTGTGAGCACCACCACCCGCCCTGCTCCACCCGATGCACCTCACCCCTGCACCAACTACTCCCCGCCCCTACCATAACGGGCAACACAGCAACATGTACCTGGGCACAGTGCCGGTTGACCCAGGCATATACATCCTGCCCAGCAGGTTGAGGGAACACGCCATCCCCCTGCACAGGGTAGAATCCCTCGCCCATGGACTGCCCACACCAAAACATGAACACCAACACATCCCTGAAGACCAACGGTCGCAGGCGGCAGAAGGGGGAAAAAAGGCCCGCCAGCATGCGCTGGCCCACATCACAGTCCACCCCACAGCCCACGTATCTAATGACTTCGGCACGGAGCGCCACATAGTCCTGGAGGGACAAGCCCACACACATCATCACCGCCGCCCTATACACCCTCGACGCCAAGGAACAACACGGGGACCACACCACCATCCCAGCGATGCCCCCACCACCGCAGGGCCCCAAAGACCCCGTTAGCCGCCTCCACATCGATCAACTCCTGCGCCGCAGGGCCAGGCCACATCTCCACCCCTCCCGAATGGAAATAGCCGTCGCATCATGATTTACCCTCAACGCCTCAGACCAACATCCCGCCGTCCACATCCCCAAAGCAGATGCCCGATGGTGGGTCCTCCACTGGGCACATGGGGTTGTCATGGCGGCCCAGGACTACATCCCGGAAGTAGACCCGGCGGACCCCCCACAAGGCTGGAAACGACTCCTCCAAGTCACCACTGTCGCGGGCCGAGAGGGCGCCCCGTGGGAGGCCCTCTACACGGCGCTCTACTGGGGCCAAGGAGCCGCAAACAGCCCAGGCACACCGGAACCCACGAGGCCTGGCTCAGCAGGCAGAAGCCATGAGGAACTACCAGCTCCACCACCCTTTCGACGACAGCCCACCCGCACTGCCATAGCCCACAGACCTCCAGAGACGGTACTGAAACTCGCCGACCTCACGCGCAACCGAGCGAAGGCAACCATGCAAACAACGGCGGAGCCCCCGCTGCGAGACCCAGACCGGCAGGCTACACATCCCTTCTTCCAAAGCCACCCCCCCCAGTCCCACCACCTCCAGTACCGCCCAAGGCGCACCCACTCCTAGCTCCGAACAGACCAGAATAGATGGCAGGGCAGCAGCCTCTCAAGCCCCTGCATCCGCCCCGACCTCCCCGCCCACACAGACCAAGCAACTTCATCATCACCCCTCCCGTCACAGGCACCGCCCCAGCCCAAAGCGTACCCACATTTCCAAAAAGGCATGAGAGTCCAACAGCCTTGGGGCAACAACCACACAGGCGACCCGATCTGGTGTGAGGCCACGATGCAGTACCGCCTCTAGGACCCAGGCCCAAACGGTGGAGTGCAAATCGGGGTGCAATGGCACCGCCAGAAGGAGGTCGAGCAAGGCAGCAGCGCCCTGGCCAGGCCAGAGGGCCACACCTTGGGGCTCAACAACATCCACCCCATCTGACGCTTCATTCTCGGAAGCAAGGCCCACAGGGGCACCAAGTACACCAGGGAACTCCCCCCGGAGTGGAGCCAGGGCCTCAACCCACCACGCCCAACCAAACGCCCAGCACCCAGCAAAAAGTAGCCGGGCTCCAAGCCTCCTCCCTGAAGGGGCAAGCTCCAGGGACGACAGCCCCCACAGCACGGGGCCGCGCCTACCGAGGCTACCATCAACGTCCTCGACCTCAACCACCCGGCCATCACATAGTCCAAGGACGCCACCGCCTCCCTCCAGGAGCTCCCGATGGCACGGGGGACGGACTGAGTTCCCAATCTTCTCTCCTTCCAGGAGCAAGGCCTTCAACGCGAAGATCCTCCGAAACAACCCCCGTGTATATCCTGGACCAGAGGGCATACAAATCCCATTCGCACAAGGGGACCCCCCTGTATGCCCAGCCGGGCATCCACGTCCACCTCGTCTACCACCTCAGCATCCCAGGGAGGCTGAACAACCATCTCACTTCCCCCACCAAATGGAGGCCACCCACTCTTAGGCGGCTCAAGTTGCATGGTCAAAAACGACGGAAAAGGTAGGAAAATGAAAGGTTTCCAAAGGGATTAAAAAAAAGTTGTTTTAATGGATATTTCTAAACCGTCACGAACAGGTATGGCGAAATAAATATTTCTATAAGAATGACGTGTCCCATGGGCGAGACAGGGAAAAGTATTGTTTTGTGACTAATGTTTGCGCAAGGCCTCGCGCAAAGACGTTCATTTGTGTCGGATTAATGTACTACAGCACAACGCATTGGGCAGGTTGTCAAAAAATAGAACCCTGTTGTATTTATACAGGTAACTTAGTACCATTATCAGGATAGCGTGATAGAGATGGATCCACTAACGAATAAAGTTCAACAATTGTGTACCAAGGAAACTTGAAAAGTATAAATGTTCCGGAACAAACTGTAGTTTCAAGCGCGAGGCCTCGCGCATGGAACGGCACATGAGAAACATTAAAGTTTCGGTGATCAATGCGCGAGGCCTCGCGCAATGGATGTCATAAGCGCTCATAGAAACAAAAAATGGAACAGATCCACCAACTACACAGCATGTGCTTTCCCTTGATGCGGCGCTGCTGCATGGGCGCCCATACAGGTCCTGCCGGCATCTCCAGTTTTCATACTGTGGTCACCGCTGGCTTCACTGCCCAACAGCAATGGTAGCGCGCCGCAATTGGGTACCGCAATCAGGATTAACTAGTCAAATGTGGGACCACCAGACAGTTACAGTGAACCGAAAATTGTGCATGCAACAAGCAAATCATAGAATAATTGGTCGCGCGAGAACTGTGTGACAGGTTGAGGTTTCAGAGCAAGAAGGCTTTCAAACAGCGATTTTTACGCAGATACAGTTACGCAAATTTATTTTCACAGCAACAATGCCCCTGCGAAAAGAGGTGGACCTTGAGAAGACAGTGGCCGCAGCATCTGGATTTTTCCGCGATGTCTGCTCAGAGGAACCGCCGTATCACACGGCCGAAGAATTGTGGGAAAGGCTCTAACAGGGGGACTAGGGCGCGCGATTGCTTTTTGTGTTTTTTCTGCGTCTGCGCAAAAATGAACGGACCCGTTGCAGCGTTGAAAAGGCGATTGCGGCAGAAGGCAAGAGATGGGTTGGTGTTTTGATAGAGGAGGCCTGGCGCCTTTTTTTGCTGATGCGCCACCGCGCAGTTCCATACCAGGGAAAACTAAAGTCAGTTGTTGCGATAGAGGGAAGTAGGGCGCAGCGTCGCATTTTAGCAAGGTCAGGTCTGGCGCGATATAGCGCACCTTCGGTGAAGGAAAAGGCCACAGTCAGGTTACAGACTACATGGAACAAAATACACCAGCAGTGGGTTGTGTTATGGATGGACAACTGGTACAACAAACAGTTTACCACAAATCCTGGCAAGAACGACAAAAGCCTTAACGCAACAGCGTTGGCCGTTTTGCTACTGAGGGATGCAGCGCGATACTGGCATGGGCATCGTAGCCTGGAAGAGCTTGAACGGCGTGTTCCTGTTGTTGCACGCATGCTGGGGAGCACCGAGGGAACATTTGCACGTATCCTGCGTGACCTAGAATTTGCAAGCTAGCGGCCTGTTGTTCGAAACATTAGGGCGCCGCTTGACATTATTCGCCCTGTACTTGCCAAGAGACCACATTGGCGACCCCTTTGTCTAAGCAAAGAAAAGGTGAGCGGCAATGTCTCGCTGCTTAACCTATTGCAATTCACTAGGGACTTGGTGCAGCACACTCAACCAGTTGTCCCTGTTTTATGTGATGAGAACATCCATTACCGCATTTGTAAGATGATGTATGGTGAAAAAAGAATGGGCTGGAATGTCCGGCTTTTCTTTCGGTCACACCCTATATTGTATGGTTTCCGGCACGGGTACAAATGTTGCGTTACACATGCTTATGCTCATTTTGGCTGATCGTGACTTTCTTCCGTAAAGGTTTGCTGCGCAGCGGTGACACAGTCCCCTGTTTTCCCAAGCTCATCACAATGGAGAGAACTGTTGGCGCACTGCTGTTGGGTATGGGCCCCCACATACGGCGCCTCAACAGAAAATGTCATTCCCTTGGGCTGACACGTTCTGTAAATCGGCGAGGTCGCCTCCGTTACGCTGTGTGTAAGGCCATGCAGGTTCTGTTAACACAATACTGTCCTATGTTACTATACCTAGAACACCTCGTTAGACAGTGCAATCGGGCTGGGGAGACGGTCAACACGGGTGGTTTTGCTTCTGAGGGATTGCAGATCGTTATGTGTCTGTTAGACCGTTTGAACATGGGGGACACACTTTTAAAGTACGATTGCACTGTTGCAACTGCGCTATTGTGCCACACTGCATGGCACACCGCCATGCCTGGACAGGCTTTTGCCGAGGAGTTTTGTGAAAGTCTGCTCTCCAGCCTTGTGACAAAGAAGGGCGAAAACAGAGGTGCGGTGACCATTGAAGATGTTGACGATCTGTACCATCTCATCACTATCCGCAAAGAAGGTCACAGGGTGAACGTCTGCAAAATCCCGGATTCCTTTGTCGAATCCGTGTGTCAGCGGTTAACTGCTTACTTGAACGCAGAGCGTGTATATGTGCCTTGGATTAGGAGGTGTGCTGAGCCTACTTGTACAATTCAGGCACATTGGCCGCGCAGGGGTGTATCTAACGTTCCACCGTCTCTTTTAATTCCAAAGGGTTCTAACCACTACAAACAAGTCCTTGTGTCTGTGTTGCTGGTGCTGACGTAGCAGGGGCCGCTTAAGGCTGGTCTTAAGCGGAAATTGTCGGAGCTGATCCCCCAACGCAGTTTGTTGGAGGAACAGAGAGAGGCCGACACGCTGCGGAACGTTCATAGAAGATTGGAGAACATACAGTGATGGGCGAGGCCTCGCGCAAACAGCATGATACAACAGGTTATTACACCCCCTCCCTTGCGCGAGGCCTCGCGCAAGGTTGACAGTCAAAAACAGTGGCGTGGCCCTCCAGTTTTGCATTCTCAATCATAGTGTACTCGTTTCCGCTAAAAACGCGTCTCATATGCATTATTGACGACGATTTTAACACTTTTCAATGTTTCGTTTCCTGCAATACAGGCTCTCTTCTTATCGCAGAATGGCAAGCCCCGCGGGAAAAAAAGGCCGAGGAACGAGAAGATACCGACTATGACCCTGGAAACTTAAGGATCGGAGGCTGCAACACCAAGGAAGGGGCGGAAAAAGAAGAAAACACCAGATCCTGGCCTAACCTTGGGTAGTGACATCGAGGACCACTTGAAGCCGGATGGGGGCAGGTGGAGGTCCAGCTGGACAACGTGAGAATCGACCAGGAGAAGACAAAAGGACAGATCAGACAGAAAGATACGAAGTTACTGCAGAAGCGAATTGAGTCACTGGAAGCAGCACCGCCAACAGGCCCATTACATGTCCTTCTCTGGGAAGATAATAGTATGTTGCCAACTGACTGTTCGCTCTTCTCGTTGCGCGAGCCCTTGCGCATGGATGTGTCTCATATTTGCAGAATGCGATTATTGGTGTGTATCTGGACAGCACAGCGTGGAAGCGGTTGCGAAGATTCCGGAGAAGTGACGCACAGCGTGTCTGGATCTGCAGCAGTGGTGGGCTACATGCATTGCCAATATTCCGAAGCCTACGACACCGTGGGCCTTCCGCGCAAAGCTGGCGGGACAAGCACAAGGAAGCGCAGAAGACGTTGAGCCAATACCGCTGTATGAGGCAGCAGATAACCTCATTCGATGTGTTGAAGATCAGCGGCGGCGAGGCCTGGCTGACACGTACAGCAATCTCAAGATCGCCATTGTGGATGCCATGCAGATGAGTTCCCTGGTTCCAACCGCTGAACTGAAGCAGCCTGGTAGATTGGTATGTTCATTAATCGTTGTTTCGATGCTGTTCGTTGCGCGAGGCCTCGCACATAACGTTGTCACCTTCAGGACAAAACGTATAAATTGTGGAAGGATTTCATGACGTTTGCCTACTATGCTTGTCCAGAAGCTGTGAAAGGTCTGCAGAAGTTCCACGACAAAGGAGAGAAAGTCACAAAGAACGCGCTGAAGAAACTGGACGGGATCTTCTGGCCGGAGTTCTACAAGAAAGTGGCAGAAGTGATGCATGAAGAAAAAACAACCCTTAGATCCTTGCAGAATTCGTTCGACGACATCGTCCTTGACCAGTGGGTCTCAATGCATCTGGACGGCCCGCACAACGGCCAGTACGTTACACTACACCGACGGGTCGGATGACCCCACAGTGGACACGCCATCGGGTGCCGCCATCACCTTCAACACTACAC
The DNA here is from genome assembly GCA_964036045.1 of Eutreptiella sp. 'Long Island Sound 2002'. NCBI lineage: Eukaryota > Euglenozoa > Euglenophyceae > Eutreptiales > Eutreptiaceae > Eutreptiella > Eutreptiella sp. 'Long Island Sound 2002'. The sequence continues at coordinate 66,534,824 of OZ038382.1, forward strand.
CGCCAACAACCATCTGCAACACATCACCGATAAAAGGATCTTACCCTGCAGAAATTTATGCTATTATACTGTTCACCTACCTCCCACACATCAACACTTTCTCCCAACCAATAATTTCTGCCATTGACAACCTGTCGGTTTGCTCCACACTTCACCAAATACAACAATTAAAAGCTAAACCCTTCGCTTCAAACGCTAATTGCTTCGCTCTTTGGTACAACTATATTTGGGACTTTCTTCACAACACCCACCTTCACATAATTTTCACCTGGATCAAAGGACACACTGACTTCGCTGGCAATGAGCATTCTGAAAATTTTTTTAAATGGGTATCACTCAACCTCCCCCAACACCAACAACACCACAACCCTGACACTTCTCACTTCATATACCACAATCATACACCACTACTAGGACGCATTACACGCAAAACTGTCAAACATCTACTTCCGAACCATAAACACAACAACATACACCTACCTTCTAGCACCGACTTCTACGCCCACACATCGTGGTTTTCCAGATTACCTTTTAAATGAACAAACGGACTGTACTGTTGCACTGGTTTTCTTCCCCATTACAAACTTAACACATATCAATGCCCCAAATGCCACACTCATCACCCCCTCGACCCCACAACTAAGTTGACCGAATACCGCACAGCGAGACCTATTCGTGACCTCTTTTCTGAGGTCTGGCAACAACCCTTCAAGCAAACAGTCATCGACTGGAGGCAACATGCAACGAAAGGAGAAAGACGAAACTACATCCGCACGCTCATTCCCAACTCACTCAATAATGCACTAAGAGAGATCCCACCCGACACTCCCTACTTCCAACATCTACAAAATCTGAAAACAACCTTTAAATACAGAAGAAAAAGACTCAAAACAGCACTACAGGAGACACAAACCTGGCTCTGACAAAACCCAATTAACGATCTGCACTTACTCCAACCACATTCTGCTGACAACCCATGGAACAACCAATACTCCATTTACAGCACTTCATCTCACCACCCCACCTTGTTGACCTACCCAGAACAGGCAAACACAACAGTCGCCAATAAACACCCTCACAAACACAGACACATACACAGCAACAACAAAAAAACCAAATCCCAACTACTTAATTTACCGTAACTACCCACATAGAAGCACGTTACCCTAAAAGGCCATCGCGAAAAGAAACTAAGCTCCGCAAGCGACCGGAGGGTTTCTGCCCCGCTTTGGTCTCCGGGTGACGAGTTTCTCTCCCCCCCTTTTTTTTCTTTCTTCTCTATTTCTTTCTCGTTCTTCACTGTCCTCCTCATCTTCAGCACCTGCAATCTGCACCCCACCCCCCCTAGTCCCTTGATACCATTTGACAGATCGAAGAGATGGGACCACGTTCGTGTCATCGAATTATTGATGTTCTCCTCCCGCTCCGTTTCGTTACCATTCAGGACTTTGGGAAACAGAATCCTATATAGCGTGGTGATCCATGATGATTTTTGAAGTGTGAGGATGTCATCTTGATTCTCAGTATCTTTCCCCAGACGTCTACCGGAGATCTACTGTGGACGTTCCCCAGATGTATGGAGAAGTCAGTGGATTCCACTTAACTGGAGGTCTTTTATGGTACCCCAGGAGATCTTCGGCCGGAGTTACTTGTTTGTTTCTGATTTCTATATATATATATAAATATATATATAGTCCGTTTTATTTTCGATTCGTCTCGCGCCATAACACCAACCACAGGGTCAATGGCGAAGCCACAGCCCACAGTAACAAGGCCTTTGGTGCATTTCGGAGCAGGGTCACACCCCCTGAGTTACTGTACATATGGCTGCCGTCCCTCCATGAACTTCGGCTCGCCATGAACGCTCACTTGCCGGTGGTTAGGCCGCTTTTGTGTTATGCTCGCCGGGGGGCAACCCCCATGCACCAAAAAAACGGCCAGTACGTTTGACCTGAGAAAGGTGTGTACCATCGACGAGACGTGTGTTCCGTTTCTGCATTGGTGCGCTGCATCTTCTCCATTTCTGTTCTTTAGCCAAGGACATGCGCACCCGCAAAGATGTTGCTGCACTTGGAAGGCCTGCCCTGAAGGTGACTCTTGGAAATGGGGCTATTGGTGTGATTCTGAAGGCAAAAGTCGCGGTCCATGGCCGGCATGGAAATCCATGATTCGCGCACCACTGTGGCAGGTGGCAGGGAAGAGCAGACCTGCCTCCCTGAAAATCCCCAACGTCCAAAAACTCCTTGGTCAAGAGCCTACCAAAAGCCGCGTGGACCCCCCAGCTGCTGGCGTTACTGGTGACTTCAAGACAGTGGAACAGCAGGATCCATTACTGGCAGGTCAAACTATGACAATTAAGGCGACGTGACTTGCAGCTTTGGCCCACGATCCCCCGAGGCGGTTTATTGAGATTGACAAGAACCTGATTGTCATCAACGGCCACATATTTGAACATCTTGCTCCTGAGATGATGTGCCCAGCCTGGCTGTATGAAGAGATGGCGCGTGCCGATACCCTTATCTGTGGCTCTCAAACTGTTGTCGACAACATGTTAGACGTGCTGGAAACGGAGACAGAGAGGCATCTCAACGATGATTTTAACGCGCCGCGCATGGCTAACATGTTGCGTGTTCCCATCATCAGTTGGCCAGTCAAACCGAAGCCAGCAGGGGAACCTAAAACGTTCAACGTTTGCTGGTTGCTGATTTCGTCACCGGATGGCGGGACGAGAAAGGTATAATTCCGTCATGACGTCCGCTCTTTGCGCGAGGCCTCGCACAATATCTTCTCCCTCATTGCAGATTCCGAATTATCTGTTGTTTGGACCTACTCAAGTAGAGGAGATGGATGCTGATCAATTTGGCGGTCCCCTTCCGATAACGACGGTTATTTGGTATTTCCACACTCAACTCCATTACCTGAAGCAGCATAAGAGCTTCAAGCCTTCGTTTGTTTTCATTGATCATCAGCCAGACCTGGTGTGCAAGATTGCGTCCATCGAGCCAGATTCTCGCATGTACCTTCTTGGAGTCACCACCGACAATCTCACCGATTGGGTCAACAGAGTGCAGACTCAGTTGAACCACGTCTTGACACAAGGGTCAAAACTGGACGCGTCTGGTGATTGGGACCAGCAGGCCAACTGGGTAAACCGTGGTATTCCCCTTTGGGTTCGCGATGACAAGTTGGGTTCTGAGGCGTTGTCGCTGAAGGAGGAAGAGACTGTTGAGAAAGTTCAAGCTGCAGAAGCACTGGCCCCTGCAAAGCGGAAGTCTACTGGTGGTGAACCAGCCCCCAAGAAGGTGAAGACTGCTTCCAAGCCTCAGGCAGCGAAGTCGGTTACCGGTGCAGAATCCGACGAGGGCGATGGCAATGAAGAGGAGGAGAGCGAGGAAGAAGAGGAGGAAGAACCTCAGGTCTCCCAAGGCAAGGCAGCGAAGAAAGCGGCAGCGAAGCCGAGGTCCGAGAAAACCGGGGCCAGGGCCCCATTCAAGCAGCCAGCTCGTCAGTCTCAACCAAAAAGCGCGCCCGCAAAGCCAACGCCAAAGGGTAAGACGTCCGTTGCTAAGGCTCTGGGTTCTAAGATGCAAGTTGTTCCCCCGAAAAAGTAATTTCTTCGTTTGTCCTGATATATTATGCGCGAGGGCTCGCGCTATGCATTCCTCTTCGACGATGTTTTTGCTGTCACCTTGTGCGGCACATTTTTTCCTGTGATGCACTTTATTGCGCTGTTGTGTTGGTGTTTGCGCGAGGCCCCGCCCAAAGAAGGGGTGCCAGAAAATGCTTCTTGTGGTGCTGCGTGCAACATGGTTTTCAAAAACTGGTTTTCGAGAAGATTGAAAGCTCATGGGTATTTTTATTGGAAAGCCTAAGTGGTAGAGGAAAAAAAGGTAATGGTTTTCGCAAAAAAGTACTTCATTTTTGGAGAAATAAATCATTTTCCCGGGCAGTCGGTGTTCTTGAACTCAAATCGACCAGTTAATTGCTTTTTACGGGATTTTTGCTTCTTGTGGTGTTTGGTCCTCCCAAAAGAACTATTTTTTAACAGTGCCACGGAGAGGCAGTTTTTGGCGCATTTTGACCATGCAACTTGAGCCGTCTAAGCCACTCCCCCATCGACGTATGCCACCGAGACCCGGCCGCCATCATCCGGGCAGAGGCCCCATACGCCCCCCTCCCAAAGGGACGCACAGGCCACAGGCCCCTGCACATTTGCCTCACCATCCCACACCTCCCCCCCACCCCCCGTGAAGATGCGGACGGGGCTTACAAGCCTCCCTGAGAATGCCCCCACTGCACGACAAACAAGACTGGTCGCAGTATCACAGGCCCATAGACCCCGCCCGGCGCAACCAGCTGGACCCCACCGACCTACTCACAGCCATGCGCACTGGCGCAGTCGCCTGCGGTTTCCAGCAACAACCCCACGCGTAGGACGACTAGCCGACCACAGCCCCGGGAGACATGCCCCATGACCTCTGGCATGCGAAGCAACGATTGGCAACCCTCCTCCACACTGACACCCCTGGACACCCGCCACCACATACATCACTGCAGGGCGCAGATAGCCCACATCCGGGCGGACCTGCAACAGTGGCACATGCTGAGACAACAGCGCATCGCCCAAAGAACACAAGCGGTATGCGCAACATGAACTCCCCTATAAAGCCATCCGCCACCTCAATGACGCCATGACGGACGACGGCCACCGCACCATCACCACAGTCCAGCAGCCAGACAGCTCCCTCACCAACAACCCGACCACGGTGCTCCAGGCCACCCAGCCCAGCTTCCTCCACCAACACAACCCAACCCAAGACACACTGGACACCAACACCCAAAACAAAATTGAACGCCTCCCTCAGGTCTTCAACCACGCCCAAAGGAGGCAATTAAAAGAACGCCCCTTCACCATCCACGAAGTCCGGAAGGCCATCCACACTCTCCGGCGACATAAAACCCCGGGCTACGACGGCCTCCCTGCGGATGCATACTACCACCTTCCCGCCGAACGCCTCCGCATCTTCGCCCGTCGCCTCTGGGACATCGTCACGAGGCAGACCCACCCGCCACCAGACTGGGCAAACGTTGTCCGCCCTCTCTACAAAAAGGGGAACTGGGCCAACCCGACAACTGGCGCCCCATAGTGTGTACAGTCACGGAGCTCAAGATCATCTGGACCATCCTTCTACGCTGCATCCGCCCCCACCTGGACCCCCACATACCCGCCAGCCTCAGGAGAGTCATTGTGGGCTGATCCCCACTCGAGGCCATCTTCCTCCAGGACACCGCCGCCGACATGGACCCAGTGGACCTCAGCATCGCCTCCCTCAACGTCAAGGGAGCCTTCCTGAACACGCCCTGGCTCCTGTTGGAAGCAGTTTGGAAACGGCAGGGCCTCCCCTTCTACAACTTCACCTCCAAGTACATCCGCACCCGCGGGTACACGGTCCGCACCGGAGCGGGCGTTACCCCCTTCTTGGAGCCAGGCAGCGGGGTCCCCCAGGGAGGAGCGGAGGGTCCCTTCCTGTAGCTCCTCATGACACTCCCCCTGGCCCTCACCATCGAGCAGGACTACGCGGCCTACGCGCCACACCCTCTCCTCTCCCCCCTGGTGGGTTTCGCAGACGACACCAACCTCACGGTCGCACACTCCCCACACGAACCCGGGGTCACCCAGCAGGCCAAAGACTTACTGGACGTGACCATCTCCTACCTCTCCCACAACAACGTCATCGTCCACGTTACCAAGTTGGTAACCATGATCAAAGGGTCTGCCACGGCGCCCACCCTACGGCCATAAGAACCCCCCATGCATGTCCTGCAAACCACCACCCACTTGGGGGTAATCCAGACCACCAACCCAGACGACACCACCCTCCCTCCCAAGTTGCAGTCACACCTGGCCCAGCCTCCCAAGATATACTTCCCCGGCCACCAAGGCTCTCTCCATATGCCACGAACCCTTGGTGTACTACCTCACTGGGGCCCTGAACGCCTCCATCAGCTTCCAAGCACTCCACCCAACGCACCCCACCACCGCCCTCAAGCCAGCCACGCGCCCCGTCACCAAGGCACGGGCAGCACACGGGGGCTGGCCAACCTCCATACCCAGTCAGGCCATCTGTGCGGCGTGGCCCTGTTACGGGGACACCATAGGGAACGAGGTGAGGGCAGCCTACACCAGGCACACCCCGCACCTTCTCCACTGCATGACCCACAACCACTCGCCGGAGCTCCGTGAAGTCGCCACGATCCGCCTCCAGACCGCGCAACTAGCCGGCAACACGTGCCAGCGCTGGATACTCCACCAGACAGGCATGCCCACCAACACCAACACCCGCATCTGGAACCACTTGCAGCTTTTACTCCCTTCCCCGCGCCACGCCATCCTCACCCACCACCCATGTCAGGCGGAAAGACCCCTGGTAGTCGTCTGCGGAGACCTCCACCACCACCCCAAAGGCAACATCAACACCATCGACCTCGTCGGTGCCTACATCACAGTGGTGTATGTCACCCTCTCCCAACTGAGGGTCCTTGACCGCAGCGGGGCACACGACACCCCTTTCCCATAACTTCCCGAGTGGTCTCAGTACAGCCTCTGCCACCAGTACCTCACACAAACTGCACGGCCAACGGGGAACGATCTACTGGACAAAGCGAGCATGAGAATGGCCTACCGAGACTTCAGAGCCCAGATTCCATATCCCGTCCCCGCGACAGCGCCATACACACCCATCGGCTCAAAGCACGAACCCGTCCCCCCGGTGACGGGCCAGGTCCCACCGCTAACCCTACTACTGGCGCCCCACGAGGCGAAACCCACGCAGACTGCCGTCATTCGCCACAGAGCAAAGTGGCGTATACCGAAACAGCACATGACAACCCAAGACCTAGCGACGGTCCCCCACGACTCTCAGCAAACACCCCGCACATGTTTGACCTGTGACCCCAACGCACCCACTACACCATGGCCCGGGGTACAGCTCATAGCACGCCACCACAGCCACCCCAAGGCCAGCCTACCACCACCCACCTACGCATGGGTAGCCCCTTGGTTCCACCAAGCCGACACGAACCGCACAGTGGCGTGGAGGCCGGGACGGAAACCCGAATGGCTCTTCACCACAACACCCACCTGGCCCGGCCTGGACCCCACGGGAATCGCAATCTGCTACAGCATGCACGAACCGGGCAAAATGGGCAAACAGGAGCACCCCTACTAGCCACTCCAGGACTCGTGCCACATGTCAGAATACCTAACACACACCGTCACATGCCGAAACCTGAGCCCGGACACAGCCTACATCCTACACTACATCTACTCTTACCTCACAGAAGGACAACCGGCAACAGGACTCATAGCCGTGTCCCCCCGCCTGAAAGGCATCATCTCCAAAGGAATGGGGGTAGACACCACCCCTCTTCTGCAGCCCACGACCCTGGTGGCCCGCGTCACCACGGGCCCCGCCATATACGCCTACCTGCCCATGAACCGATGCCGCCTCCAACACCCATCACCATGCATCACAATGCAGCAGACCTCTTCTTCTTCACCGACGCCTCAAGCAAATCTGCCCTCAATCTCATCACCATGGGAGCCACCCTACAACTGATACACGCTGGAGGACACTACCACATGGACCACCACACGGGGCACACCTCCTACAGGGACTCCTCCCACGGGGAACTGGGGGCCGTAGCAGATGCCATCGCCTGTCGTCTGGGTCGCGTTGGTGGTGGACGCCACTGTTGACACACACCTCCTCCTCCGCATAGCACGACAGCCACCGCACAAGGCCACAGCAACGAGCGTCGGCACCCAAGCACTGGTGCTCTGGAAAGCCCCCCGCAGCCCCCCCCCACCCCCGGCGTGCTTCACATCATGAAGCAGGAGTCCCACAGACACCAATACGGCAATGGAAAGGTCGACATCCAGGCAGCGCACCAGCACACCACACCCCTACCAACCCTCGAGATGCAAGACCTGGACCCCCACCACACACACCTCCAGCATCTACCCTGCAAAACCGGAACCCCATCATACCCCGGACTGGGTACCAGAGGACGCCCCGTACACCTCCCACAACAGAGCCTGCCTCTACCCCATCCCCATCCAACATCTTGCCCGAGTGCTTGGCGACACAGACAGCCGAGCGCACATCCAAGAGCTCCAGGAGAAACTGAAAGTCCCCCTCTACCACTCGGCGCTACGCCAAGCGTACGTCCCAGCCCACCTGCAGAAATGACGCATCGAGCTCCTCAGGGAGCAACTACCATTCCTCACCAGAGTCGCCCGGTGGCTTGCCTGCAAGCACATCCACGTACCGGAGGAACACATCTGCTGCCCATGGAACCACACCATCCCGGATGACTGGTAACATTTCAAGATATGCCACCTCCATGCGGGCAGGGACACACTGGTGGGCTGGTCCCCAGCGGAAAGCCCACAGAAACACGAAGGCTGGTCAACCCACAGCTACGCACATGAAGCCAATGAACGCCTCTTCAGGGATCCCCTGATCAAGGAGGCGACCATGAGAGGAACGATGACACAGGCCCTGCAACAACACCTCATCAAACACGCAGAGGACCCAATGAAGGCAGCTGCACACCTCCAGCTAGTGGCAGTCTGCAGGGCAGCGGCCCAAGTGGCACACCGCAAACGCCTCATGCTAAAACACATAGAACGACTGGCCGACCCCACCGCCAGAGCACACATCCTGCGTCTCATCCATTACCATGCTGTGCACGACCCAAAGGTCCACAAACCTACTCAACGGCCCGCACACCATCCCCATCCCCGTCCACAGGCCTCCAGGACACCTCCAGCGCACCCTTGAAGAACGCCCACGACAAGACTCCCCCCGCAACAGGCACCTGGGTCACCTCCAGACAACCCGTCTCTCACCAACGAGACAACCCAGCACTGCACAGCCCAGCCACGCCCACGCAGGAGCACCCAGGAGCAGGTGGACGCGCAGGACCTCAACAGCCCACCCAACCGGACCCTTCCGGAGCCAGAGCACCCCCCTGTCGCACCGGTCACCATCAGCGATCCTGACCCCCTCCGAGGAACCCTCCAAGGCAGGGCCCTGGGCACTCCCCTTGGGTGTTACCGCCTACAGAAGAGCTCGACCACGCTCACCATCAAGGCCTTCCAGGCCCTGCCACCCCGGGGAAGGCCTCCAGGAGACCATTGCGGACCTCATCGTCTGGGGGGCTCGTGAACACACCGAAGACCAGCACATCTGGATCCCCCATCGAACGGGGCGAGGTCCTGACACACAAAACCGGCACCAACGTGACAAGCGGAGGTACCACACGCCTTCGGCGAGCCCCAGCGGACAACGACCACCCTGTAGACTCGGACCACCCGGAACGGTGGGAACAGGCCACTGCACCCAACCGCAACACCGCCCTCAGCGCTGCCGGCCTCTGCACCCCCGACGACGACCTCCCCCCCCCCACCTACGGACAGCGAGCAGCCCCAGCCGGACGTCCGGTGTACAGTCTTGGACCGCGGGCGCTACTACGTAGTGTCCGCCACGGCGTCCCCCGGCAGACAGTGGGTCATCAGGGGGGCCCATACCATGCTCGCCCTAGGAACCGGGCAGCCCGGGGCGGTAGGAGATCCCACCACTGCACACAGGGTCCTCGGGGGCCTGCTCCAGCCAGGGGCCCAAGCCCCAGCCCGGGCCCTGGCCCAGATCACCTCGGGGCGGGCAGGCTACCGCCTGGGACTGGCCATGCTCTGCCTGTCCCAGTGGATCAAGCGGCGCTGGCGATCCACCACAGCTGAGCCCTGCATCTGGGCAATCCCCACGACCCACACATAATTAGAGGTGGGCCCCGACACGCGGAAGGCCCCCCCCCTACAACCACAGTGCCCCGTCACCTGCGGCACCCACATCGTTCACAGGGCCTCCCGGCGCATGGGCCTTAGCCCACTCTGAAGTACCCGCCTCCCACCACCGACCAAGAGGTGCACCAAATACGCACAAGCATTTGCAAAATTCTCGCCGCGGCCGCGAATGACGGCAAGCTCCTCCCCCAAAAGCTCCGAACCTACACGCGACCACCTGAGCGCACCGCGGCAGGCGAACACATACACGGACACACGGCACACAAACCGAACCCGGCACCCCCTGCCACTCCCTTTCCATTCCCCACCAAGTGGCCCACACGCGCCCACCGAAGCGCACAGCGCCGGGCCCCGCAACGAGAGCCCTCCCTTCCCGCCAGAACGCCCACAGACGCCCACCACAGACCCCCTGCCAAGCGAGCCTCGGCACCCCCAACACCCCGCAACCCACACAAACCCCCCGCAAGGAGCCCCACCCCGAAAGGCACACCCAGCTCCTCCTGGTGACCGACACACGCCCCCCACACACAGCCCCGCAACCCCAGACCGAAGGCCCTCGACATCCAAATGCAGCCCACGCGAACTGTTTCCCTCCGCGGACCCTGACGCGCATGCCCTCCCAAATTGCAGGAGCCGAGCTCAGCCGAACACAGAAGGTAGAGATCGCAGCCCCAGACGTCCCCCACGCACCAGCGCCAACCAGACCGCCCCAGCGAGCCACTAGGTAGCGGCCGGGCCCCTCCAGCCACCCGGCCCCGACCAGCAGCCCGGGTGGATGCCCTCCATCCTCCTTGCGGCAGCAGCAGCGGAGGACGCCGCAGCCCGCAAAACTGCCCCTGCCCGCATGGCGGCGCAACCCGCATCCCCGAAAAACCACCACCTCCTCCCCGTCCTCATCCTCTTCATCGTCCTCCACCTCCTCTTCATGCCTCTCAGCCACCCCCATCCACAAGGCCACGGGGAAAGCCAAAGCCGCAGCCGCAAACCCGCCTGCCGGAGGCCCCCCGACCAGCACGCGGGCGACCCCAGCGCCCCGGCAACAACAACCCCGCCCGGCAACGCTCCCCCCACATCTCTAGGACGACAACCTCTACCACCTTGATCCGGTTCCCGTGCCCAAGCCCGAACACAAGCCACAGCCGGAACTCCAACGCCAACAACAACACAACCAGCACCACCAACATTACCAGCGAGACCACACTGACCCCCAGCAGCCACAAAAGGGGCAACAGCGCCAGAAGTGTCCCCGCCACCAAGATCCCGCGCCCAGAGCATGCCACGCCCCCTTGCCCCATGCAGGAACCGCCACCGCGGAGGCAGCAACACAGCAGGACCCCGTCCAAAACCTCAGCCACATCCCTATCTCCCAACGCCCCACCATCCATCCCCGACAAACCGCCACCACCGCCGGCCAGACCAACTCGGGGACGTGGGACCCCTCCATCGGGATCTTCGCCAAGCCCAACCCCAAACCCGACCCCACTTTCGACCAAGCCATATGACCCCAAGGGCTGCAAACGATGCCCAACCCCGACGTCCCACCGGAACACCAGGGGATCCTGGGGGCCTACCCACAGCACCACCACCACCACCAACTCCACCACCACCACCACCACCACCAACACTCCCACCACCACCACCACCCCCCCCTCCAACACTACCCCCCCCACTACCACCACTCCCCACCACCCAACCCAACCGTTCCAGAACCTCCCGTACACGAGTACCACCACCACCTGGGATGGCCACACCACCCAGCGAGCGCTCCGCCCCACTACCCAACCTACCACCAGGGACCCCCCCCCCTACCAAGAGCCATATCCGCCCACCAACCATGTCCAAGCCGGAGCAGCCCAACCCCCCTGAAACCCCACCCCCACCCACGACAACCCTCCCTACGCCCACAGGACCCCTAACACCTGCCACCACCGGCGCCACACCCACCTCACCTGGCACAACACCCCCAGGCGGCAGGCCCCTGGGGGGCGGGGGACCTCCCCCCCCCCCCGAATTACCCAGCGGCTAGCACGACCGCCACCGCACAAGGCCACAGCAACGAGCGTCGGCACCAAAGCACTGATGCTCTGGAAAGCCCCCCGCAGCCCTCCCCACCCACGGCGTGCTTCACATCATGAAGCAGGAGTCCCACAGACACCAATACGGGAATGGAAAGGTCGACATCCAGGCAGCGCAGCAGCGCACCACACCCCTACCAACCCTCCAGATGCCAGACTTGGACCCCCACCACACACACCTCCAGCATCTACCCCCCAAAACCTGTACCCCATCATACCCCGGACTGGGTACCAAAGGACGCCCCGTACACCTCCTACGACAGAGCCTGCCTCTACCCCAACCCCATCCAACATCTCGCCCGACTGCTTGGCGACACAGACAGCGGAGCACACATCCAAGAGCTCCAGGAGAAACTGAAAGTCCCCCTCTACCACTCGGCGGTACGCCAAGCGTACGTCCGGTCCCACCTGCAGAAATGACGCATCGAGCTCCTCAGGGAGCAACTACCATTCCTCACCAGAGTCGCCTGGTGGCTCGCCTGCAAGCACATCCACGTACCGGAGGAACACATCTGCTGCCCATGCGACCACACCATCCCGGATGACTGGAAACATTTCAAGATATGCCACCTACATGCGGGCAGGGACACACTAGTGGGCTGGTCCCCAGCGGAAAGCCTACAGAAACAGGAAGGCGGGTCAACCCACAGCCACGCACATGAAGCCAATGAACGCCTCTTCAGGGATCCCCTGATCAAGGAGGCGAACATGAGAGGAACGATGACACAGGCCCTGCAACAACACCTCATCAAACACGCAGAGGACACAATGAAGGCAGCAGCACACCTCCAGCTAGAGGCAGTCCGCAGGGCAGCAGCCCAACTGGCACACCGCAAACGCCTCATGCTAAAACACATAGAACGACTGGCCGACCCCACCGCCAGGGCACACATCCTGCGTCTCATCCATTACCATGCTGTGCATGACCAAAAGGTCCACAAACCTACTCAACACCCCGCACACCAACCCCATCTCCATCCACAGGCCTCCAGGACACCTCCAGCGCACCCTTGAAGAACGCCCACGACAGGACCCTTCCCGCGACAGGCACCTGGGTCACCTCGGGACAACCCGTCTCTCACCAACGAGACAACCCGGCACTGCACAGCCCAGCCACGCCCACGCAGGAGCACCTGGGAGCAGGTGGAAGCGCAGGACCTCGACAGCCCACCCCACCAGACCCCCCCGGAGCCGAAGCACCCCCCTCTCCCACCGGTCGCCATCAGCGACCCTGATCTTCTCCGAGAAATCCTCCAAGGCAGGGCCCTGGGCACTCCCCTTGGGTGGTACTGCCTACAGAAGAGCTGGACCACGCTCACCATCAAGGCCCTCCGGGCCCTGCAATCCCGGGAAAGGCCTCCAGGAGACCATTGCGGACCTCGTTGTCTGGAGGGCTCGTCAACACACCCATGACCAGCAGATCTGGATCCCCCATCGAATGGGGCCAGGCCCTGACACACAAAACCGGCATCAATGTAACACGCGGAGGTACCACACACCTTTGGCGAGCCCCAGCGGACAACGACCACCCTGTAGGCTCAGACCACCCGGAACGGTGGGAGGGGGCCACTGCAGCCAATCGCGACACCGCCCTCAGCCCTGCCGGCCTCTGCACCCCCGACGACGACCTCCCCCCCCCACCTACGGACAGCGAGCAGCCCCAGCCGGACGTCTGGTGTACAGTCCTAGAGCGCGGGCGCTACTACGTAGTGTACGCCACGGCGTCCCCCGGCAGACAGTGGGTCATCAGGGGGGCCCATACCATGCTCGCCCCAGGAACCGCGCAACCTGGGGCGGTAGGGGATCCCACCACTGCACACAGGGTCCTCCGGGGCCTCCTCAAGCCAGGGGCCCAAGCTTCAGCCCGGGCCCTGGCCCAGATCAGCTCGGGGCGGGCAGGCTACCGCCTGGGACTGGCCATGCTCTGCCTGTCCCAGTGGATCAAGCGGCGCTGGCGATCCACCACAGCTGAGCCCTGCATCAGGGCAATCCCGACAACCAACACATAAGTAGAGGCGGGCCCCGACACGCGGAAGGACCCGCCCTCCTCCAACCACAGCGCCCCGTCACCTGCGGCTCCCACACCGTCCACAGGGCCATCCGGCGCATGGGCCTTAGCAAGACCCCACGTCCACCCGGGACAACCCCCCCTACGCCCACAGGACCCGTACCACCTGCCGCCGCCGCCGCCACATCCACCTCAGCCGGCACAAAACCCCTTCGCGGCAGCCCCCTGGAGGTCGGGTGACCCCCTCTCCCCCCCCCGAATTACCAACCAGCACCACGCGAGGCCCCCTAGGCGCCACGCCGCCTCCCGAATTGCTCAACTCGCCCCACGGAGGAGCCCGCTCCCACAAGCGGATTCGCTCCCGCTCCCCCCCTGCCTCACCCACCCCCGGGCCCTACTCGCACCGCTTCTGCTTCCATAGACGGCGTCACAACTCCCCAGGGCCCAGCTCCCGCCGCTCCCGCTACCCTGAGCACCGCCATGTGCGCCACCGCCGTTGCATGTCCCCATCCTCTTCCCACCACGAACGGCGCCAGGATTTTCCGCTCCCTGCGCCACCGCTACACGTCCCCCGCCTCCAACCTCCGCCACCGCTGCTCCCAGTCCCCCAGCGCCAAAACGTCCATCACCACCGCACCATGTCCGCATCCCCCCCCCCCCATCAAACGGCGCCAAGCTTCCCGTTCACCGCGCCACCAGTGCGCGTCTTCGAACCCCAGCCCCAGCCACCACCGCTCGAGGACCTCCAGCTCGGAGTCCTCCCCTCCCCTGACCCCCCCCAACCTCGCCTACTGGTCAGCCCCCGCTCTGCGGGAGCTCGGACGCTGGGTGAAGTGGGCTGGGGGATCGAGAGGTGTTCATGGGTGCACCTGACCCACACGTTGGAGAAAATCCTCACCCGCATCGCCGACAATCCCAACGAGACTGCCCCTGAGGCCGTCATGCCACCAAGGGCATGGGGAACCCACCTCCGGGACGTGGTTCAGGGCCTCCGCCCCCTCTACACCCCCGAAAGCCTCCGCTGATAGCTCAAGACACCCCGTCCCCGGGCATGGGCCATCGGCTTCCCACAGACCTCGCCAGCACCCCACCACCTGGGCACCGCGAAGGGGAAGGGAAAAGGGAAGGCCCGAGGCAAGAGGGCGGGGAAAGGAACGAGGTGACGGGCACGCACCCACGGGAACAGGGCACTGCGGGCAACACAACACAGGGGCAGGGAATCACCGGAGGGCCACCACTCGGAGCAGGACAGGGTCGGGGCCACACCATTCCGGAAGGGGGAGGACGCGCTGACGGGCGGAGGAGGGACACACCACATCAGAGAGACTGACATCACCCCCCTCCCCGACACCCAGTCAACCGCGAGACCCCCAGGGGACACCGCGACCGGGATCGGGACACCCGGGCAACGCGACAGACCGCCGCAGAGGCACTCGCCCAGCACGACACGCCACTGCGGCCTGGAACCGACAGCGCGCGAACCACACCAGGTCACGCCACCGCAAGAGACCACCGAGAACCTGCCACCGCACCCTGGCCGTCAGGCGACGACACACAAGGGCACGGGCACCGGAGAAAAAGGGGAAGAGGCCGAAGGACCAACCACGGGGGATGACACGGAGGCGATGAGACAGGCAGGGAAGGGAACCAGCAAAGCCGACGAGGCTACCCCGCCCGACCCCACGGACCCCGTCGGGTTTTTTGCACTGTGCATCCCCTCAACCCCTAGCACCCTGGGGATTGAGGGGATACACGGTGCAAAAAATTCCACGGACCCCGTTATCCCCCTAGGGACAGGGACCCACAGAGGGCACGGGACCAAGGGAGGGCAGCCCCACGGACACCCACCTGACCCACCAGACCGGACTCCAGTCGTTCAGACCCCCGCAGCACCGACCCAGCGAGCGCCTCCGAGCCAAACCACGCCCACCAGCCGCCAGCTGAGCACATGACCTGAGCCCGCGACCCACACAGCAGAGCCACCAGTACGACCAGCGCCAGCGCAATCCCACGCCGCACGGAGAGCACAACTGACCCACCGCACAGCACGGCACAGCAGACCACAGCACAACACGACGGAACACATTACAGCACGCCAAACCGCAGCACAGCACACCACACCACCCCGTAATGGGGCACAGCACAGCACGACGCGACGTGACGCGGCACGGCAAACGGCAGCCCGCCACAGCACAGCAAGGCACAGCACGACACAACACGGCACGACACGGCGCAGCGGAGCAGAGCGCAGCACAGCACAGCGCGGAACGGCGCGGAGCGACACAGCAAAACACCGCACAGCACAACACGGCACATCAAAGCACACCACGGCATCACGGCATGGAACACTAACTGTCAGCCTAACCCAACCCCAAAAAAAAACCCAACACGACAGGAAAGGGGGGAAACCCCAACCACCTACGAAAAGCAAACGGCCAAACGGCCCTCCGTACCCCACGAACAAAAACGGGCCACCCAGGGGGAACAAACGAAAGGGGGAGGGACAGCCACGCAACTGCAGAGCCGTGCACCCCCAACGCCGAGGCTGACAACCACCTCCCGGCCTGGTGACACCCTGGGCGACGTTCAGGGGACCCACCAATAGGACACCGAAAGACCACTCCGCCCAGGCTGACGACGCCGAGTCAGAGGAAGCTGTCCACCACGACCACGCAGCCGCCGAAAGCCTAGAGGAAGAGACACCCCGGACACGCCGGCACACACCCCCGCCAGGAAAGAGGCACAGCACCGGCCACGGGGACGGGAAAAAAAGGGGGGGGGCGTAAGAAGGGGGGGGGCGCGGCCGGGGGCAGGCGACACCGACCACCAGGGCATCAAGCGACACCCCCCCTCCCTAGGACCGACAACAGGTTCCCACTGGAAAGGCGGGAAACAAAAAGTACAGGGGGGGGCAAACCGCCGCCCACGGGGACCCCGACACAACACCCTACCGCAGACGGCACCGCCCCCCGGGAGAGGCAAGGGCGGCCAACCATCCAGGCTGAAAAGGACCGCAACAGTGGACGGGACAGACCCCCGCGACCGGTGAGCCCCCCCCCCCCACACCCACAAGGCAGTTACACACCCCAGTTGGGGAGACAAAACCCCACAGGCGGACGCCAAGGAAAGCCCAGACAGGACAACGCGCCACACGGCCAGGACAAGGCTGGTGGGGTACAAAGGAAACCCCAACCAATGCCCACCACCCCCGACCCCGGCCAAGATGTGGGGGGCAACATCCCAATCCACACCCGGGCACGCACTACAGCCTGCAGCCCAGAAGGCAGGAAACAGAGCGACGCCCCTACCTTCATACCCGCCACCAGCCCCACAAACCACGCCCAAACACACGCACACCGAACCCCAATCGAGCACGCGGGAACCAGGCACAGCCCTCATCCACCCGCACACACCGCGAGCCCCGGCTGGCGAGGGAAGCGGACAGGCAAAAGTTCAAACCCGGACACGTACCAAATTCGAAACCCAAATCAGGCGGATCCAAGGGAGGGCCAACCCCAAAACGAAGTGCGCACGCCACACAACGGTAGGAAACCCAGTGTCCATAGTCCGGCCACTGAGGCAGCCCGTGCCACGCAGGTGACCCGGCCAAACTTGACCCGGAGCCCGGGGGTAAGGCTGCATCCAAAGGCCTGTGCTGCTGTGGGACTTGAGGCGGGACGGGCGTCACCCAAGCACCTCAGAACCCAAATACCAAGAACATGCATGCATGCATTGGGAACGGGATACACCAGGAAGTCCGGTGAAACCTTAGGGGTTTCCGCAAAGGAGGGGACGTGCGCAAGCAGGGGGGGCACCCTCCCACCGTGACAAGTACATCACGTTACCGGCAATCAGCCCTCCCGGTGCCGTCCGGGGACGCTTATTGGGGGGCCACCAGTCAGGTCTGGCGGGATGTAAGCCGCCTCCCCTCTTCACGCGCGGAGCCTCATACTGTACGTCACAGGGGCAACTCCATGACCAAGAGCACCTACCTACCTACCTACGGCTTCAGAAGGCCACGGGCACGTGCCTCTCATCGTCAAGCAGTTGCTCCAACATGGCGCCCATGGCGTAGTCCGAGGCGTCTGTGCGCAGGACTATTCCTCGGTCCGGATGAACGAGGTGCAGACCCACTGCAGATAGCAGTGCCTGCTTCATTCCCTCAAAGGCACGGTCCGACTCCTCATTCCAGACCAGAGCCTTCTTGTACCCCTTCTTGGTCTTGGAATGGGACCTTGAGGGTCCCGATGGGGACCCCATGGAGGACTTCAGGATCAGCCTGTCCCGGAAATCAGCCAGACGGAGAGGCCGCGAGGAGGCTGAATACATGGAAGGCATAGGCCGAGGAGTCCTTGGAGGAGCGTACGTGGAGGAGCCGCGGCGCGGCCAGTTGAAGTTCGAGGAGGAGATGGGCGTGGCAGCCGTGGGAACCCACGGGGGACGCCGGTGGGAACCTCGGTCGACCTTGCGACCTGCTCTCATGGTCTCTAAGGCCGATAACGCCGCCGTGTGGGAAGACCTCAAGGACATCAGCCCCCCCATGTACGATGGGAGCCCCCTGAACCTCTACCACTTCCTGGAGAAGCTGGACGAATCGAAGATGCCCATCACTGAAGACATGGATCCCGCCGCGGCGGAGAAGTATGTCTTCAAACAGTTCTGATGCCGCCTACCGGAAGTGCTCCAAGATCTGTACTTCGTGGGATCCAAGGAAGGGAGGATGACGACCCTCGAGGATGCCAAGAAGTGGCTCAACGACCAGGAGCAAGTGGACGCCCCGCAAGTTGCCGACAAGAGGAGCATCATGGCCATAGATCCGCCTGCGGGATTGGCGGAACTTCCGAGGACAATATGTCCTGCTCCGCCGGAACATGGAGGACTGGAATGAGGGTGACGAGCGGTCCCGCCTGCTCAATCTCCTCCCGGACGCCTGGGTGAAGGAGGTCACGAAGGAGGAAGCGAAAGAGGGCCCAGAGCAACCACACCGTGAAGATCATGCTCGACAAGCAGCACAGCAAGAAGGTGGTGGTCTGGACAAGAGCCAAAGTGGCCCCGGACTTCAAGAGGCAGTCCCTGCAGAAAAGCCCTCCTCATCACCATCTCAGGGGATTGCGAGAAGGCAGCGATCTGGCGCATGGACAAGAGTGAGGTGGGCGGCAAGACGATTCGTCTGCAGACCATCCTGACGCAGATGAGCTGCAACGACGTGCTGGAGTGGGTCGGAGAGGAAGTACTCAAGGAGTACAAGAACCTCGTCCACAACAGCGGGCTGCAGGCAGGCGACCGCAGCGTCCACCAGGTGGGCGCGCAGTCTAACGGGGAAGCCGCCATGGACCCCGCAGGAGCCCAGGGCGGCAAAGGCGTCGACAATGATGACGACAAGGATGAACCTGCAGAGACCGCCGTCTGTGCCTTCGTGGCCAACAGCCTGCACAAGGGAGGCGGCCGGGGAGGCTTGAAGCCCCTTCAGCAGGATTGCAAGAAAAAAAAGGAGCCCCGCCGAGTGGGCGATCCGCCACTGTCCTTTGGAAACTTGATCCGAGCACATCCTCAGGGCTGCCTCGTCTGCTACGGGCGGAGCTGCGCCCTCCAACACGATCACGGGACGGACACGATCCACCAGGCCCACACAGAGGCGTACAAGAAGGCACACGGGACCAAGAAGTGTACGTCAGCCAGGATCCGGGAAGCCAGAGTGGAGGTGTCCAAGGAAAAACTCTCCAAGGGGATGATGGTCCGGAGAGCTTGGGGGCCTAAGCAGGACAAGGACAAGCACAAGGAGAAGGACAAGAAGAGCAAGGGCCGGTGGAAGAAGAAAGGAGATGCAGTGGCCGGGGTTGCCGGCGAGGAGGACACCCCAACCACCGACGCGCCTTAGCGGAACCCCCTGAGCCAAGGGCCCCAGCTTGGGCGGTCCGAGGTGGTGCCGCGGTCAACACCGCCCCAGCCAGGTCAGCAATCGTGGATTCCCCCCGACGTTTTCCCAGCGGAATGCCCGAGGAAGACTAGAGATGAAAAACAGCCGCAATGACCGGGTGAGGGGATGCACAGTGCAAAAAATGACCAGGTGCGGGCAGATGCCGGAGAAAAAACCGCCGCAGGCGGACCCACCTGTCAGACCAAGGTCGCCGGTGCAGTCACCAACCCTTGCACCCGGTCTTTCCGAGAGTATCGATCGGGGTTCACCCGGACCGCGGCTGGAAGCTGTAGACGAGCTGTTAGAGCCCATTACCCATGACCTGCACCAGTTGCCAATTGAGCTTCTGGAAAGGCCGGAGATTCTTAGCTTGTACGCTGTGCGCCGGGTTGCCCGCGAGCGGCAGCTTCACCTGGAGATCCGTGCCCTGTGCGGGGAAGTGGGACGGGTCTTCAACGTTCTGGTTGATCACGGGTGCCCAGGTGAGTCTTCTCAAGGCTGGCCTACTTCCACCCGAGTGTCAACACAAGCCGGAGACCCGTCAGGCTGAAGGTAGCCAATGGCCAGTCCAGGCTGGGGGGTATGAAGGAAGCCGAGATCGGGCTGCAATTCGTTAAATATCGTGAACTGCGCCGCCCGGACCTCTGCACTGAAATCGTCCTAAAGGGAAAGTTGTACGAGGCCCAGATGGACTGGAGCATGATGATCGGGTACAACTTCATGATGGAGACAGACACCGGTGTTGTACCAGCTCAGGCCTCTATGATCCCGTACCAGGACGACCAACTTTCGTGGCTATCGTCACTGGAACACAACGTGGAATGCCAATGGATCCACCCTGAGCGCCATCAGCTCAAAGTAGCCGCACTCGGAACATAGCCCGCAGGGCAGACGTACCAAGAGTACGGCGTCAAGCCAGAGGTGGCGAACCGAGTGGCTGTTGATCTGGGAGCATCGGATCTGGCCCTGGATGCGTTCTCCTCAAGAACCTCCGCCCATCTTCGGCTGTCTGAGAAGCACTGGAGCACCCAGGACTCTGCGTGGAAGAAACACTGGGGTCCGCATCAAGGTCTGATGTGGATCCACTGTCCCACAGTGGATGTTCCAAGGGCGGTTGCGAAGATCCGCAAGGACCTTCCAAGGCAGTGTTCGTCCTCCCTATGGGCTGTACCAAGGAGAAAAGTTTCCGAGATTGGGTTGCCTTGCTGGACAACATGACCCTGAACAAGGTTGTCCTACCGGCTGGTGAGAGTGTCTATCAGGATGCCAAGGAGCAGCCAATGCCACCCCAGGAAAGGCCAACAGAATTCCACTATGTGGATGGCAGCCTGGAAAACGCCGATGCCACGGACTTCCTGTACGTCAACCGCGTGATTCCAGAGGTGTGGACGCAATGCTCTGCGGTTTCCCCTGTTGAAATCGGTGAATCGAAGGACTTCCTCTCAGATCAGGAGCTGGATCTGGTTTAGGGGTACATCGATCGACCCTTCCACAACCGGGTAGCACAGCGAGACGGAAAAGGCCAGGACAAAGCCTGCTGGGAAGTGGACGCCATCGTCTCTGGTTCCTATGATGAGAATACATTCGTAAGGGGGGTGCTGGACCACATGTCCAGTCAGGACGAGCCAATTGGCGGGAACCCACCCACTTATGGTGATCTGTTCCGAGGCAAGGCCCGTGATGGGCCGTTGGGGCACTTGGGGAGACCCCCAGAGCCAAACACGAGTGGGATCGATACCCCTTAAGTAAGCTCAGTGGTCCAGGTGCCCGGCAAAGCCAAAGCGGAGGCCGATGAGTGCCCCAGGATCCGGGCATTGAGGGCCAGGCTGAAGCAGAAGTATGGTGACACCTTCTTCAGTTGAAAGCCTGTGTTCCCACCACCGGTTCGTCGACCGTACAGTGAGGCCGAGATACTACTGAAGCCAGACCCCCGTGTTTATTGGAACCGGGAATTCGCCCTCAGGGGCGAGAGGAAAGAGGCCAGGGAGAAGATTCTCAGGGACTTCATGGACCGAGGTTGGTTCGAGCCCTTTCACTCCGAGTCGGCCTCCCCCTGCTTCTTCGTCCGCAAGAAAGTGGCCAGGGAATGATGGCTGGTGGTTGACTACCGCGGCCTGGATGCTGAAACACAGCATTAGAGCTATACAATGCCCCTCATCGAGGATATGCTACAGAAGCAATTCCGGCGGAGGATCTTCACGGTGATTGACCTGAAACATGGTTGTCACCAGATGCCTCTCGCCGAGGAGTACCGTGCCTGCACAGCCATGAGCACCCCACTTGGACCACTCCAGTGGAAGGTGATGCCCATGGGGGTTACCAACGGCAATGCGGCTTTCCAGAGGATGCTGGAGAACCTGCTCGAGCCGGTGCGTGACTGTGCAGACCCCTTTGTCGACGATGTGATCATTGCGTCAGGGGACCCCAGCATGAGCTACAATGAGCTGCTGAAGGCACATAAGAGGGACGTCCCCCGGTTGCTGGCCTTGCCCGGTTGCCCTTGAGCATGGCGGTCATCGGGGCTGAATACTCAACATATATCTTGATATATCCCGAGTAGTAGTTGCAGAACCCCAGGTATGTCCGCAACTTGGACGCCAACTTGAGCTTCTCCCAGTGTTCAATCGCCACTATCCAAATATAGGCTTCCGCTGCCCGTTGCAAACTACGTGGCCGGCGAAGACCACCTTGCTTACCGCGATAGTGACCTTGTTACTGCTGCCTGTGTCCTCTTCGGGCACCTCATCCCGCAGCAATCTGTATCGGCCATACGCCGATGGGGCTGGCTCCGAAGCGTGCCTCAACCGCTTGGACCGACCCGAGTTCGGAGGGGGTCACGGCGTCTGCGGTAGTCCGCACGCAGCCATTCATCCCGCTTCTCCTCTCTGCTGCGCTGCGGGGCCATGGGGTTGCTTCGTCGTGCATTGCCACGGATGGAGGGCGCGTGGTCACTCCGAGTGGCTTCGGTGCGGCGACGGAACCTGCTTGGATTGGGGCCAGGTCCCCAGCTGTCGTCGAAACCGCACTCCAGAGGGAGCGGCTGGTCGCTTCTGTCGCTCCTCAGGTCCTCCAGCCTGTCCAGGCCCCTCTGCAGCTTGGTGACCATGCCGCTCAGCTTCCTGCCCTCAAATGTGGCGGTGTCCAGCTCCTTCTGGGCCTTTGCGGCGAAGGCGGCACTCTTGCCCATCTTGATCTTGTTGATCTGCGCCTCACACCCCCAGCTCCAGATCTTGAGGCAGACGATCCATCTCCAGATGTCCTCGGCGATGTTTGCCCCCGGCGGTTCTTCGGGGCGGTCTCCACCTGGTGGTCCTCCAGGGGGTCCTCTGTCCTGACGCCCTCCGTACGGGGCTCTGGCGGGTGGTTCTCTGCCTGGAGGTCCTTTAGGGGGTCCCCCGCCTGGGGGTCCAGGGAGTCCACCATCTAGGGGTCCCCAGCTGCTGGATGGGCCGGCATCCGGGTCGAACTCCATGTTGTCGTCGATGTCCATGTGTCCCCATCGGGGTTCGGATCTCGGTGGGGGTCGGAGGGGGGTGCTTTCCGTACTGCGGTAGGGATGTGGAGGACCCTCGCCACCCGAGCCTGGAGGGATGTCATCGTCTCCTCTGCCACCGGCTCTGGCCGCTCCCACCTTGCAGCCCATTGGTTCGTGGCGAGGCCGGCGGCTTCAACCATCCCCATCGCTGCAGTGTAACAGCAGCAGTGACAGCACTCACATTATACATCAATGTGATCAGAATTTCAATGATTCTCAGATGTACTTTAGTGCAGTAAATTTTCCGCTTGTTTTTCTGTTTTCCGTTCGCCGCCAGATGTCGCCTGTGAGCGCGCGTCGAGTGGCATTTGTCTTTCGTGATTTCCCAATCGGATTTATTTAAATTATTTCGAATAGTTTCACGTTGTGTCATTATGTGCGATGAATGCGCATTGAGATTCTATGTCTGCTCCATTTTTGTAGACCGGGTTTTCTGACTATTCATATTTCACCATGGAGTTCAATGGACTTACAAGTGCTTCGCATATGTCGCTCCCAGAGGCTGGATATGGATCTGAAGAGGGTCAGTTGGGTTCGGAGATATCAGGGGCAGTGTCGGGCGTTACGACCCCTGGGGCATCAAGGCTACAGGCTTCGCAGTTACAAGAAAGATCAACCACTATGCAGCGGTTACATGGTAGCAGAGGAAATCATGACTCTGCTTCTGGAATCTCCACGGACACCCTTAGATCATCTGACTTTAGCGGGGCTATTACTCGTTCTGAGTCACTGCGTGTTCCCCGTGAGGTTACATTCGTGGCATCTCCCCAGCGAACCGAAGATCACCCTTCTGAGTGTCCTTACTGTGGCCATAGACATTGGCCTGGAGTTCATACTTGTGCTGATTGTTGTGTGAACGCCCCACCCAACCTTAAACCCGGTCGACAATCTCCCTCCTCGAGTGAATCTGGTTCCAGCTCTCACGCTTTGCCTGATCTTGAAGACAGCAGCAGCGAAGGAGAGCAATCTGATACTGGAATTAGTGGCGATTACTGGGAAAACCACATCCAGGAAATCTGGAATCAGGAGTTCCTGAACCGCCAGAATTGGCTACTGGCGGAGGCGAGCTATCGAGGCCGCCTGAGGCACTGGTTCAGGGCGTCGTGCCAATTCATCAGGGACAGTGGCCGCCTGCGATTCGACGCCACTTTGCAGGAACAAGAGGATTGGGAAGAGCTGATGGACCAGTTCGACCACCAGGCTGCGGTGATGGTGCAGATGGCCATCATTGCCGAGGAGAGACGCCAGAATGTGCATCCGCACGCTGGTCCGTCGGGCGCCTGGTGTCCGAACGACGGAGAGGTCGACGAGATGAGGTGTGATTCGACACATTCTCACCTCTCCAGGGAGCAACTGTCCAAACTCCCCAGCTCTACCTCCAGTGTTGACACTTGGGTCGACGAGGTAAGAAGCAAGGGAAAAGGGACAGGATGCCCTTCCTGTGGTGAATGTGCCAAGGACTGCTCCTGTCGACGACAGATTTCGTCGCTGGAAGACAGGGTGAAGGAGCTGAAGAAGGCCGCCAAGGAGAAAAAGAGGGATGATGACAGCAAGTGGAAGGAGATGGAGCAGAAGCTGGAAAAGCTGACAAATCTGGTACAAAATTTGAGCACTACTGGGCTCACTGGACCAGCGTCTACGATGGCAAGCCACCCAGCACCTATCTCCTCAGCTGCACCTGCATCCACGCCTTACGGCGTTCCACATTCTGCGGCACCCCCAGCTTTTACTGGTCACATCCCAGCTTTTACTGGAAATTCTGGTATCCCCCCTACTGGATTTACAAGTCCTATTGGGTTCAATCTGGGTACTGAAGGAGGAGAATCTTCGTCGGAGAGGTCTGTACTGTCTGTTGGTACGGTTGCTGATATTGATGGAGAAGCAAGGACCACCGTGAAGGAGAGATCAATGGCCTTGAAGAAGAAGGACAAGGAAAAGAAGGAAAATGAGGCCAAAACGAAGGAAAAGCAGAAGAAATTGAAGGACATGAGGCTGCATCAAGCACAACCAACGCCGTTTGTGCAGCCTACTGTGGACCAGGCGTTGTTGGCGGCCGCAATTGCGCAAGCACAGGCAATGGGAGGCGCCGCCGTGAACCCGGTTTTTTGTCAATCCGGTTGGCACATCCACAGGTTTCAACCTGAACCATCTGCTCAATCCGTTGCACATGAGGCTGAGGGGTTCAGTAATGAAGCAGCCGAGGTTCTCAGGACACCCAAATTACTGGGCGTCCTTCGAGAGGCAGTTCATGGTTTGGCTGCAGACGGAGAAACTGGACAAGGAACTCTGGATTCTCGGGTTGATGGACTGTTTGACTGGCAAACTCAGGGAAAGTAACTATAATCTTTATGTGGAAAGGCAGAATCAAGGAGATCCCCTGACTAATGAAGAGCTGTATCGAAGTCTGAAAAAGAAAGGCTCTCGACTCCCTGAGGATCATTACAGTAACCGTCTTGAGAACTTCAGGGCGATCAAGAAATTGTTTCTTGAAGAGATCCAAATAGCAAAGCAAGATTGGGAGTTTTTGGTGCAAGAGGCGGAGAACTCGGGAGAAGGACTTTCTGAAGGCGAGATGAAGAAGATCCTCCTGAGCAAGCTCACGCCAGAGACCAAGCAGAAGATCAGGGACTCTCAGGCGTACCAAAAGGTCATGGGCAACTGGGTTGAAGTCCGAGGATTGCCGGAGACTATGGGAAAAATGGCAGTTCGTGAGTTGGTACACTCTATCAGTGCTACGGGATTGAGAGACATCACTATTCGTGAGGGCAGATGGAGAGTTGGTTGCCATGATTCTGAACAGTCGGAGTTTTTCTGTAGCATGGTGGATGGAAAAGTGAAGTATAAGGGAACAGTTTTGAGAGTGCGGCCGTGGATCTTCTCGTATGGAGTCGAGCAGATCTGGGACCAACTTGAAAAGTATGCAAACTTAGAACGCCAGAAGTCACAGGATGCACAAGGCTTCAGAGGCAAGGTCAGTGCCGTTTGTGCCAAGGGATGCTCCGTGTGCATTGCCCTTGGAAAGGAAGGTCGAGCGGCGACTCACACGACCGCAGATCACAGATGGACCCCCTCAGACCTCAAGACAATTCAGTCCAAAATGGATGGAAAGGGAAATTTTCCCAAAAATCCCCAGCAGGATGGAGCACGAGATGCTGACCAGCATTGAAGGGGAAAGGGTAAAGGGCAGTCCAAAGGAAAGAACAGAGACTGGACACCAAAAGATTACTCGCAGCAAGGCGGAGATGCAAGTGGCTCAAGATGGACTGATGCTGCTGGAAAATCTGGTGGAAAGTCTGGCGAAAAGAGTGGAAAGGGACAAGGAAAGTCCGGGAATCAAGATTATTCCAAGGTGAATGGCAACCCCCCGTATACGGGGACGGCAGCAAACAAGACCTTCGGCAACAACAAGGATACTGGAGGTCGAGGGAAGGGCAGATCAAACGAATCCAACCCCAATTCCAACACCTCCAACAACCAAGGCCAAGGAGGTAAGAAAGGTGGTGGGGGAAAGTCATTTGGTGGTCGTGGACGTGGAAAAGGAGTCAATGCCGTTGAAGCAGGAGAAGAATGGGTTGACGAAGGACAAGTACAGGACGTGCAGCCGAACGTCCAAGAAGAATGGCAATAGGGAAGCCAACTTGAACCAATTCCCAACACTGGGGTTGAGTGGCAGGAAACAAAGCCCATCAGGGTAGTTGGGGCGGTGGATGGACGCTGCTGGGATCGGCTGGCGCGCTCCTCCGGCCTCTTTTACCCTGCCTGGGTCCTCAGCGCTGTCCGGCGGGGCAAGCAGCGCCAGTTTGTCTGCTGGATCCAGGTCAGAACGACGGATGGTAAGGTTAAACTTGCCAGATGTCTGATTGACAATGGTTCAGATGTCAATCTGGTGAGGAAAGGCTTTCTGCAGGAGGACGAGGCGAAGATGTCCTCGACACCTGTCCAGCTGGAGGGAGTAAGCGGACATCGCCTTGACGGTGGCGACAGAGAGGGAGAATTGGCCGTCAGATTGGTGAAACAATCTGTGTGGAGCGTGGAAGAGACGGTCACGGAGGAGTGGTTTTCTGGAAAGTTCTATGAAGCCAGCATAAAGTATGATTTATTCTTGGGTCAACCACGGCTTCACGCTCACCGTGTGTCGCCCATGGGATCCGGACATGCTTCCTCCAGGATCCGTCGACCAGCGACCTGTCTGACCTGTATTACCTGCACCCATATACCAAGAGTATACACCAATTCAAGGAGCGAAATAAGCTGCATATTCAGCAAGATGGGCAGGAATGGACAGGGAATCCAGAAGAATTCGACGAAGGAAAGGTGGAATCATTGAACTGCAAGAAGTGGAAGTCAGTTTGCTATCGTGTAGTCGACAAATGGCGGGACATTCTGGTGGAGTATTTCGAAAGGAACCACAATTTTCGTCCGCAAGTTGATGCTTTTGCAAACAAAAAGAATAAAAGATTTCCGAAGTTCTACGACGATGCCTGGAGTGAGGACTGGTCTGAACCTCTATAGATCAATCTGCCCTTCGACGTTTTTCCTCGTGTGGTGCAGAAGCTGAAGCAATCCGGCGCAAAGGTGATTTTCATTGTCCCCAACTGGCCAAGACAATCTTGGTTCAAGGACATTATGGACATTGCGATCGACATTGTCGAGCTACCGCACAAGGGACTGAAGCTGTATTGCGAAGGCAATGGCAAGCCTTTGCCACAGCGTTCGTGGAGCACGTTGGCGTGCTTAGTTGACGGGAATCTGGGAGATTATTGGCAAGATGACAGTGAAATGGGAACAGAAGAGGTCATCTCAAATTCCTCAAGAATCGACGAAATTGAGGTGGATGAAGACGATCGAGAGCGGAATCCCGACGTAACGTCGCGGAAGGAGGGAAGGACAATCGGCGTCCCTCAAGAGAAAGCCTCCATCCATTCCAATTCTTCCCCATCAGACAAGAATCAAGCCAAAAATGTAAAGATTTCAGACAAGAATGATGACAAATTTCCAAGATTTTCACCTGAATTGACAGGAATGCAGTTTAATTCGTCCGACCATCCCTTCAAGACATTCGTGGACCCCCTTCATTGGTGGGATACCACAGAGGAGGGAGCTCAGGTGAGCTTCATCCGCCAACAATGCGACGAAGAAGTTTGGAATGAAGTGGCCAAGAAAATGAGACCACGACCAACAATTCGCAAATTGGTCGACATAATGTCGGTGATTAAATGTGGGAATCAGGTCGACGGTGACAAGATATCTGCAAGAAGGGACGTAGTGTTCGAAGATTGTAAAGATGACGTGCTGAGTGGGAAGTTGTGGAAAAACCCCCCAATTTGATGTGAAAATGGGGAAGCCAAGATTGAGATAATCCAAGGCTCAAAGGTGCACAAACAACGTCCATTCTATCTACACAGCACCAAAGCAGATGCCCTGCGAAATATTATTGAGCGAAATCTCTATGAGTTCGGTTGGTTGGAGGGCTGCATGAGTTCTGAGCGGTGTTCAGCACCATTTACTGTGCCAAAACCCCCACCTGCTGACCAATCCAGCATAGATGCTTGGCGTCTAGTGGTGGATTACAGAGCCCTGAATGCCGCCACGGCACCAGACGCGCATCCTCTTCCTTTAATCGAGAAGAAGATCGCCGCGAGAGCCAAAGGTAAGCTCTTTACTGTGTTCGATTTGCGCCATGGCTTTCACCAAATGCCACTTCCAAAGGAGGATAGGCATTTGACGGCAATGTGCACGCCCCGTGGCACTGTCCAGTGGACTGTACTGCCGACGGGTCTGAAGAATGCGCCGTCGATGTTCCAGAAGATGATGGAGACTATTTTTTTTCAGAAGCACAAGTCGCTGGATTTACAAGAATTCTGTAGCATCTACATTGACGACCTTCTGATTGCCACGCCGTTGGGGGAAAACTTTGATGAGTGCCTGAAGTTGCACGAAGAACAAGTCCGAAACGTTCTCGAAGTCCTTCGACAAGAGAAGCTCGTGTCCGGAACCAAGAAGGGCAAAATGTTCCTCCAGACTGTGGAATTTTGTGGCTCTGTCTTAGAAGATGGGACAAGAAGACCGGCCCCAGGGAAAATGGCTGCCCTGCAGCTATGGGAAAGGCCTAAAACCATCACGCAGCTTCGTGCCTTTTTAAGCTGCTGCAATTATTATTACGAGTTCCTTCCCCTCTATGCCAAGTTCTGTGGTCCATTGACAGAGTTACTCAAGGTTGGCAAAATAGAAGGAAAGAAGGGATCTCAAGTCAAGCTCAAGTGGACGCCAGAATGTGAAGAGGCCTTTACTGGTCTCAAGGAAGCACTGGCAAATGTGGTTACATTAAATTCTCCGTGGTTGGATGGAAGACCTTTTTATATTCGTACAGACGCCAGTCGTTACGCCATTGGTGCTACAATCGAACAAGTCGATGACGAAGGTCACAATCATCCTCTGGCTTTCTGGTCCCGCAAGCTTACAACAAGACAGCAAAATTGGAGTCCAAGGGAACAAGAAGCCTACGCAATCCTTTGTGCCTTACGGCGTTATGAAGGTTGGATCTTGGGCCATCGCGCTGAGGTACTGACTGACCACAAGTCACTGGAGAGCTGGAGGACAGAACATGTGGATACCCCTGGTGGACCAGCTCGGAGGAGAGGCCGTTGGCATGAAACTCTCAGCACATTTGACCTCCATGTGACTTACATTCGAGGTCGCTACAATATAGTGGCGGACGCCCTGAGTCGCTGGGCCTACCCAGCCTCAGAGGCCTACACTGAAGTCAGTTTTCATGGGACAGCGACGGATAAAGCCCAAGTGATCGAGTTTGATAAGGAGGAACAAGCACTGATCAAGAAACATTGTCTCCAGTGTTCGATTAAAAATCAGATGAAGGTGGAATTGGTCAGATGCAAGGGGATTAGCAAGGCAGATCAGACTGCAGGAGTTAACTCTGACTCTGAGTCGGCGCTGCCACTCTTTAATGTGTTTCCAGTGACAGGATCCAAGGCGAAATCCACGCTCCCTCCACAACAAAAGGACAAGGAAACTTCCTTCCTCTATGTGGATTGGACGAAGATGTACAAGGAGGACAGGTTCTTTGGGTCTGTATACCACAAGTTGAAAGGGGACAAGCCTTACGACTCTGAAGAGACGTCTGATTTCAAAATCCAAGGCGACAAGTTTTTTTGGCAAGGACGGATTTGTGTTCCTGATTGTCTGATTGACCAATATGTCAAACATAGGCATCGGAATGAGACAGCCCACACACATTCTCGTGTTCTGGAGCAGGAGCTACGACACGAAGTGTACACACGGGACCTCAAGAGTGCCTGTGAACGAGTTGCCAAAGGATGCAAGCAATGTCAGGCGACCATCCCAAAGAATCAAAAGGCAGAAGGACTACTGAAGGGATTACCAATTCCTGAGAGGTTGTTCGCCAAGGTGACGGCGGATGTCTTCGAGTTGGGACAAATCCAAGAGGAATGTCTCTACAAGAGGAAGCCAATTGATGGGGTTTTGTTAATTCAAGACCGCCACAGTGGCTACATCCAGGTCCTCCCTTGCAACACGAAGCATCTCACCTCTGAAATGGCTGCCAAGTGGACTGCAAGTCAGTGGATGAGTAACTGGGATGTGCCCAGTGAAATTCTGACGGACAGTGGGAAGGAGTTCATTGGGACTTGGTGGGAGAACATGTGTGCTCTATTGGGAGTTCATCATCTTCGTGCCCCAGTCTACGACCATCGAGCCCTTCCTGCTGAACGCGCTGGAAGAATTCTTATCAACATTCTGAGAAAATTCCTGGCGACTGAAAAAGACTACAATTGGTTGGAGACAATTTACTGTGTCTTGAGAAGATACCGTCGCACCAAGAATTACACTGGATTAAGTCCGAATGAGCTTGTTTTTGGTCGTGAGAAGATGGGTCCAGGACCAGTGATGTATCATCCAAGGCAGTGCTACGACGCCTCACAATGGTTTGAGAGGATCAAGGATTTAGAGTCCAAGTGGATCCAAGCCAAAGTGGAGAGTCAAGCAGATTGGTTAAATTTCAAAAATAAGTCGAGACCACAAGGAAAACCCTTCGAGAAAGGCCAGCAAGTTTGGCTTCGTAAGTCGGACGAGACCCTGAAGGACGACAACAAATTGTTACCTTTGTGGGATGGCCCATTCCAAGTCAGTGGTCAACTAAGTGAACCTACATTCAACATTGAAATTGAGCCAGGCAGGCATCAAGAAGTACATCGTGACCGTTTGAAGGCCGAAGTACCCTGCCCAAAAGGAAGGTTCAAGCCTCTCTATTGGACTTCGAAGTACCTGAGCGACAGGAAGATGGTCACCAGCAGTTTCGAGTTGGAGAAGATCCTTGATTACAAGAAAAATGCTCGAAACAAGTGGTACTTTCTGTGCAGATGGAAGGGATTCGGTCCAGAAGAAGACAAATGGGAGCCAGCTTCAAGTTTCATCCATGGGTATACGGACACTTCCATCAGGT
Source organism: Eutreptiella sp. 'Long Island Sound 2002' (assembly GCA_964036045.1). NCBI lineage: Eukaryota > Euglenozoa > Euglenophyceae > Eutreptiales > Eutreptiaceae > Eutreptiella > Eutreptiella sp. 'Long Island Sound 2002'. The sequence continues at coordinate 66,566,706 of OZ038382.1, forward strand.
TCCTGAAGAAGCACCCTGAGATTGACCGTGAGCTCTCGCTGATCAAAGATTGTGTCACCAAGGAAGACTTACAAGCACAAGAAGAAGCTCCAATTGTGGCAGAATCCATTCGAGACAAGATCTGATCGCCGAAACTTTCGAAAAGGTTTACGGCCTACATATACCCTTGGCATTGGGACAAAACAGTCCTGGCGCATCGTCTATGTGGTTCGATGAACAGATGATGGGACATTCTGGGGTCATCCTGGTCATTCCATCCATCATTCTCATCATGGTCATCATGTGAATCATGTGCTTCATTGTAGATGATTTCCATCGGAAGTTCCGAAAGGCCTTTATCCTCAACCACGACGATACTCTCGCCTTTTGCTGTCGACTGGACCCCTCTACTCGCCTTGGGAAGGACTCGTTCGAGTTCGTGCTCATTACAGAGATTCTCGCACATGACTGAGTCTGATGCATTTCATGTGTTTGACGGATCTGCTGAGAATGTCATTTCAATCAGCTCTTACATTGAGACTGTTGGTTCGTTTTCCAATCGACCGCTGTCAAAGGGCTTATATAGACCAGGTGAGGACGATGGTGTTCTTACTTGTGTCGACTCGCTGTTCATCTGTGGATTGTGTTGGAATCCCCCTCAGAATCAGCTCAATTTTGGCAAATTCCTGGTACCAAGCATTGGATGCTTATACATGCTGGGACTATAATGAGTCAATTACCCCTTCTGGCTCATACTGGATTAAACATTAAGCCCTCGAGACAATACTGACAGTGTGGTCATCACTCACTGGGTTTTCTTGGCTATCATTACTTACATGATTGAATTCTCATCATGGGGATCATCATGATCATGAGGATTTGACCTGGATTGGCTATGAATGAGAACTGGATTTCCGTTCAGCACAACACACAGTGTCTATCGACAATGAATTGGACCTATATCTGCTTCCTGTGAAGTTCGCCGTCCTCAATCTGCGTGCGATTCACTGATTTTGGTCTCAATTCAGTAACATTTTGTACCATAATCTGGCATCTGGTCTCATGACTGCAAATGACACCGACCAGTTTCACATATCTTGGACTCCATGAAGGGATACCCTTTTTTTTGGACGCTCGACGACATGGCGACACTCGTTTTCTGTTTTCTGGCAGTGGGATGTCAGATCCTGATTTCATCATGGATCATGGATCTTGATCATGCATGTACATTCTTCACTCAGACTTTCAATTTTCGAATGTTCGAGCTTGAACGAAGCTATTTCTGTGTACCCTAAGGTACCTATGCGTTTCATTCAAGTCGATGGCCATCGCGAATCACAGATCTCAGCACAATTTTGCTCAATTCAGCTTATTTTCTCACATTTTGCCTTAGATTAGTCGGTTTTTGGTCACTTTCGCCGTTTCGTTCACTTCACTCGACCCAGCCTGACATACTGGCGTATGTTTTCAGAGGGGGAGTGTAGCGGCAGCAGTGACAGCACTCAGATTATACATCAATGTGATCAGAATTTCAATGATTCTCAGATGTACATTAGTGCAGTAAATTTTCCGCTTGTTTTTATGTTTTCCGTTCGCCGCCAGATGTCGCCTGTGAGCGCGCGTCGAGTGGCATTTGTCTTTCGTGATTTCCTAATCGGATTTATTTAAATTATTTCGAATGATTTCACGTTGTGTCATTATGTGCGATGAATGCGCATTGAGATTCTATGTCTGCTCCATTTTTGTAGACCGTTTTCTGACTATTCATATTCCACCATGGAGTTCAATGGACTTACAAGTGCTTCGCATATGTCGCTCCCAGAGGCTGGATATGGGTCTGAAGAGGGTCAGTTGGGTTCAGAGATATCAGGGGCAGTGTCGGGCGTTACAACCCCTGGGGCATCAAGGCTACAGGCTTCGCAGTTACAAGAAAGATCAACCACTATGCAGCGGTTACATGCAGGTGACAAAGGGGCCGGAGTTGTGCTGGTGTCTCTCGCCCGACCCCTGTGGTCGTTCCGGGGTTTTCCCCTTGTCCTTGCGGCGGGGACTGGTGGTGGGGCCGCTACCCTCGCTGCTACGAGAGTTCTCTGCGTCCAGGTCGATCTTCAGCCTGCAGGCAGGGTCCCCGTCGAAGTACCTCCGGAGGGTGTCCACTCAGTACCCCCCCGGGGGCGTCTCGTTTGGGATCTTCGTCTCGGCCTCCTCCATAGCCGCGGCGGTTGCCTCCAGGGTCCCGACCTCCGCCCCAGTCTTTGCCTTCTCCTCCGCGACCTTCCGTCGCGCGTTCCCGATGGCCTCCTGCTTCACGGCGTCCGCTTGGGGCTTTTTTTCTGCCTCCTTTCTTGCCCTCTCTTGGGCTAGGGTTTGCTCCAATGCCTTCACCTCTGCCTCCTTCTTCGCGACGGGCTTCTGGGTGGCGTGGCTTTCGCAAGCAGCTGCCGCTTCCCGCGCGGCTGCCTCCGCCTCACGCCTCTCACGGGAGGACGTCGCTTCTCGGGCGGCTGCTGCCGTAAGTGCAGCCGAGATGGCCGGCACGGCCGAGGCGTGAATTGCCATGCCGTGGTTCCAGGGGGTGGCCTCCTCCTGGGCGATCAGGACGGGTCAGTCCACCGCAGCTTTCTGCTGCGCGGCCCGGTCTCGGGCAATTCGTTGGTTGCAGGGCACGTCGCAGACGCGCTCGCACACGCGGGCCACTTTGCGTTGCTGGGGGGTAGCAAGGGGTAGGGCCACACTGCTGCTTCAGCTTGCGGAGGGTCCTGCACGGGGCGGCGCTCCCTGGTGGGCCAACTCAATGTCGCTGCTTGCAGCTGAGCGCTTCAGGTGGAGCGGACGGGCGGGCTTGGCCTTGCATCTTCGGGCAACCGCCATGAAGTCCCCCAGGGTGGCGCCTCCAGGGTGGTGGCCGCCCTTGCCCAGGGTGGGGGTGCTCGGCTCTTCAGCCGTCCGGTCCTCCTCGTCGAGGTAGAGGCTGAAGTTGGCTACGTATCGGCTGTCACGCCAGACACGCCACCGCTTCTGCTGCCAGGCGTACTCGTAGCCGAGGACTTGGAGTTCCGCTTCGATCTCGTGATGATGGTTCACATCCTCGCGGATCTCCAGGTCCTGGGGGGCAGCTTCCCCCTGGAGCCGAGAACGGCGGTACTCCCGGTTCCACTCCAAGCCCCTAATGAGGCTGCGGATGATGGCCAGGCTGGGCACCCTGGGTGCGTGCTTAGGGCTTGCGATGGGGCTCGGTGGTGGTTGTGGCTGGTTGTTGGTGCAAAAGATGCAAAGGAGCGTGGATGACGAGGTACTTCGGCTGGGGATACTTGTCGGGCCCTGAGTTTCACGCTGGGATGGGGTACTTCAGCGGCGGTAGAACGCTTTTGACACATTTTCCTGGGGGGGCCTTGCCACTGGATGCTGCGGTGGACACGCAAGCAACCAGGCAGGCAAAGCACTGCGCTCACAGGGGCATCCCCATAGAACAAAGCGTTCTAGGATCCTTGGCACTCTGGAAACAAAACAAAGGTACGTACAAAAAAAACATCAGGGTATGTGCACGGGTCGGCTAGGCGATCGACTTGGGTGAGGCTGCCTCAGGGCAGAAGACACTCAGTCCCCAACCATATCCGATCCTCAGGTCCCACCTCCTCAGTGGCATGCAGGTACCGGGGCTCAAACACAACCCACGGACCTGCTCAAACTGTACCCTAGATTCCTGCCAAGGCAGAGGCCTCCCGGCAAGCCACGGCACCCCCTCGGTAACCAATGTGTAACCAGGTGAACCAGCAGAAGCTTCCTATGCCTCTCTGATTGCGCGTCCCAACTCCCCTCTGAGCCGGAGCAATGGCCCCGCCATTATCCCCTAGGAGTTGGGGGCTGAAAATGGGCTGTTTCAGCCCATCCTGACGTTGCGTCAAAACTATCCAAACTTGATCCCTCGACCCGGCCATACAGGGGTAGAGGCGAACGTTCGAACCCCGTACCCTTTGAGTACTAACTCCCTAGAGGCCCTATGCAACTTGGTTCCCCCAGCCTCCCAGGAATCTTGGCGCCACGGCGTTGCCACGTGGGGTCAGGATGCCAAAATTGGCAAAATGGGCCATTTCGCGTGGCCAACCAGGGTTTTCTTTTTGTGGTGCTCTCGTCAAGGCAAGCCTTGATTCACTGGCCTTGACATCCCCTATGGTCCCGTGCATCGGGGTTTGTCTTACTGTCACGTTCGCTGCCTGTTGTTCGCCGAGGGGATGGTCGCGCGACGGGGCAGAAAAAGGCAAGGAAGCGAGAATTTGGCAACGTGGCACGCACCGTAAGTTGCATAAATCCGGCTAGGCCGGAGGGGCTAGTACGAAATCCTCGAGCGAATGACCCGTTGTCATCTGCCCATGACCACCATGCTCAAGGGCAACCCGGATGAGACCAAGAAAGGGGTCCAAGAAGGCTCTCGTCTGGAATGAAGAGGCAGACCCTGCCTTTGAGGGGATGAAGAAGGCGCTGCTATCCGCAGTGGGTCTGCACGTCTTGGATCCGGACCGAGGGTTTGTCGTGCCCACAGACGCCTCAGATTACGCCATAGGCACGTATTGGAGCAAGTGCTTGACGATGGTAGGCACGTGCCCGTCGCCTTCGAGAGCCGAGTCCTGGCCGAAGGCCAGAGGCGGACCCTGTGAGAAGGAGGCGTATGCCAATGTCATGGCTCTCAGGTAGTGGGCCAAGTACATAGCCCTGCATCCCGTCACTGTCTGTACAGACGATCAGCCTCTGCAGTGCTGGCACAAAGAGCACGTGGACACCCCCTCAGGACCAGCCTCCTGTAGAGATGGCACGAGACCTTGGCCACGTTAGATCTCACGGTGGTCTATGTTTCGTGAAATAAGAACACCGCTGCGGACTGTCTCAGCAGGTGGACCTATCCTGCCAGCAAGGGCATGACAGATGTTTCTCCACATGGCGATGAGGCTGAGACCGCTGAGGCCAAGAAGATCATTGATATGGAGCGTATGATGGAGGAGGAAGGTGTCAAATGTTTCGTCGTCATGGCCGCAGAGGCTCCCCTTGGAGGAAGGGTGAGCAGAGCGGTCCAAGTACTCACCCCAGAATTAGGTGCTGAGTCCGACAAGGACCTCTTCCCTGAGTCGTGCCTCCAAGATGACGCGACCGACGACTATGCCAAGTCCGAGGCTTTTGAGTCCGGATACCGGGCTGTAACTGACCATGAATATCAGCACAAGTGGCCAGAGGGGCTCACCGAGGAAGATGGCAAGCTCTACCGGAATGGTAGGTTGCTAGTACCGGAGTCCCGGGTGCTTGAGCTGTGTGAAGCTTGGCACCATTACATCATGCACCAAGGGGTTGGGAAGCAAGTCCTGGACATGCAGCGCCTGTTGGAGATCGACAAGATCGGCCTCTACAATGTAATCAGGCTGGTCAAGAAGGGTTGTTCGGTCTGTCAGGCCTGCAATCCTGACAGACTGATTGGAGTGTCTGGAGAAAAGCCCAATGGACGCCGGTTCCTGACCAGCCCATGGAGAGTGTGGCCATGGATGTTTTCTCCATGCCCGAAGTATATATCGGAAGAGAGGTTTTGGATTGTTTTCTCCTATTTGTGGATTGACACGGTGGCTACATTGTGGCCGTCCCTGGGCGCAAAAAGGGGTTGCCTGCCGAGGATTCGTCATTGGCTGACCGTCTTCGGCGTTCCCCACACCATTTGCAGGAACCGTGGCCTCCAGTTCAACGGTGGCTGTTTCAAGGCCACGTTTTCCCACATGGGGAAACGGCATGCCAAGAGCGTCGCCTATCTCAGCCGGTCCAATGGCCGAGCTGAAGTGGCTGGGGCGCAGCTGTTTGAGAAGCTGCGAAAGATCCGCCTCACCAACAAGCGTCGCAAGTGGTTTGAGGAGATGTGGCCGGCTCTGAAGGCCCATCATGACACCCCCACACCGGGTGCTTGGTCGCCTCATCAAATCAATCTCGGCGGGGATGCCCTGCGTTGGGGACTCCCCTTGTCAGGTGAAGGCATGGCAATGGATGCCAAGGACTTCTTTGCGCAGCAAGAGACTACGGCGCCTGAGATTTGCCTGCAGTTCAAAGAGGAGCACGCCGTGCGAGCCAAGACCGCCCAAAAGTTGGCAGCACATGGCCTATGGGTACTCACCGCACCAAAACCTGGTTCACATCCGGAGAGCTGGTTTGCAGCATTGGTGAATACACCTACCGCATCAAGAGGGGCCCCGGACAGTTCAGGGAGCGACATGAAAGTCAACTCCGTGCCTGTGAGCCTGATGTTTATGGGAAACATGTGTCTCTGGAGTACACCGCGCATGATGCCAACTTGGACGGCGACTATGCTGAGCACTGTAGATACAGTCCGTGTTGAGCACCAAACGATGCCCCGGTCAGGATAAGGCGTCATCAGGGGGATTGGGGCAGGGGTAAAGTGCCCGTACGCCAGCACCTCACACAGACGGACCCAGGATCTGGATTCCTGAGTATGCCATGGGACCAGATCACACACACATTCGCAGTGTCGATGGCGGCCACACCCGTTGCGCAACATCGTATGGGCTTCAAAGCCCCCAGAGCTCAGAAAAATGAAGGGGTCACTCCCCAACTTGTTTCCGAGGGATGCATCAGGAGGGGGAGTGACATACAACTGGTGACAGTCAGGACGGTTGAAGTGGGCCACCCATCCATCTGGTTTCCACCGGGCCTCTGATGTGGGCATGGAAGGCAGTCCCACCTGGATTCCCACGGATTCTGCAGGGGCAGCTATGACTTGACCATGAGAGAGACAGAGGGAGCAGAACTGAATCTGCCGAACTCGGCTGCTGTAGAACGGCATCACGCAGAGGTCTGAGCCACACGCAACGGCTGTGTCAAACCACCCGATGAAGGGGCTGCTCAACTTGCGCAGCATTTCAACGACTCCACCAGAACGACATTGCACCAGAGATGGGAGAGAGCAAGCAAGCAAGGGAAAGACTGACGACCTGACAAACTTGTGCTCAATCTGCCCACTCAGGGGGGAGCACAGGGCAGGGATTAGTCGCCCCTGGCTTCAATCGCCCTGGTGAAAGGCTCCAGGTCAGAGACCTCGATTTTTGTCCTGTGCCTGCAGACATACTACATGGAAAAGGGTGCTACCCCGCGGCACAAAGGAAGAGATGGGTTACCAGGTGTCATGGCAAAATTATATAAAATAGCAGATAGGCTTGGACAAATCAAGCAAGCCATACACGATGCCCTTCGTGCTCTCTACTTCCATATTGCCTTGGTTGGAGGCTCATATGGCCCATGGCGCTGAGAAGGAGCCTTGCCGCCACGACCACATTGGCCAAATTGTAGATGAAAAGTTGTCCTTGCAGGCGACCATGTTATGGTAAGCATTGAATTGCGTGGAGCCATCGTTGTGTTGGCTCCAAAGCCAAAATGGCCTAGAGCTATTGGTCTTGTGATCATTATAAGGTATTAACCCTCATGCTCACAAGTACACAATGTTAGCGTGTTCGCACGATTTTGACTTGGGTGTTTTGCACCCATGTATGTACCAAAAGCCCCTATAAGCCGCTCCTCCAAAGGAAGCGAAATGCGCGTGTGACAGGGGCATGAGAGGAAGGCAAAGGGGGGAGATGTGGAGTTCCCTCAAAACTCATGGTCTATGAGAACCATGAGTTCAGTTGCTTGACGGAAAGGTTTGCTCGTAGACTTTCTCCAAGACGCGACGGCGAAAACTGCTGGTGAGCATACCAGATGAAAGTACATCAGAAACCCTACAGATCCATCCCTTAACTTCCTTTCCAACCTCAAAAGTACAGGAGAAGACGTCAAAACAAAACTCGCCAGAGAAAGACGCCGCCAACATGCGCGCAGGCAATGAGGGGCGACATTTTCACGGCGGCCAGATATCGGGTCACAAAAATCGTTTTTCATCTTTTCCCGCAAGATTCGATCATTCAATTGAAATTATCAAAATTCCTGATCAATTTAACCGATTAGGAAGGAGAGGGACGGGATCGGTCCGAAGCCGGTTCCCAATGGGCCGGAGAAAACATATTCCCACAAGCAGGACGGAGGATAGGCGTAGGTAACGGGGAAGGACAGACAGCTTTCCTATGGGCCATGGGGTCCTTGGTACCGCTTCACCGCCGGGGAGTTCGCTAAGCAAGGCTTCTACCTTGTGAAGTCGGTTATCCAACATCGCTATCGCCAAGGGTGGCGTTTCCTCACTTTTGGGGAAGAGTTCGGGGTTCAAGAAGCTACCTGGGAACCCTTTTCCGCCTTTGTGCTTGCTGAGGGACGCCTGAATTCTGTTATCGTAGACTACTTGTCCCAGAACAACCTAGGAGAGTTGCTGAGGCTCGCTTAAACGCTTGCCTCTCAGAAGAAGCCTAGGGACTGAACCCTTCCTATACCTACCTATGTATGTGTGAGTGTGCTGATCCTGAAGACTGATGAGCAAGCTGCAGAAATGGTGTCCCAGTTATACTGAAGTCTGCACCCTTGCTGAACCCGGCGGATGTCTTTACAGGGTGCCACGGGGTACGCCCCGGGTCTGTCCGCCCCTAGGTGCCCAATTTCTGTGTTGGCACCAGACTTCCTCAGGGGGATACCCAGCGCTAACGCCAAGGTACGGGTTTTCCTACCTACCAGCCTATTACGGGGGAGGGGCCGCCAAGACCTATGAGGCACGAAAAAGCCTGTTTGCTATACGGCCAAAACCTAGAGTACCACTGCCACTGCCCACCAAAACCCTGATAAAATTTCAGGAAACAGGCGGGACACTGACACACTCACTACAGGTCCTAGACTCACTACAGTGGCAACAGCCTTCGAAGGATGAGCGAGCTCTGGGCTCAAGCCCTCACCCAGGCCTACCACTCCTACACAGACACGCTACTTGGTGTCGGGGAAGAACATGTCTCAGGCCCTAGTGGCCCACCTGTCAAAGAACAAGAGAACACAGCGCTACTAAGCGACTGTGGCCTAACAGGGACGCCACTAGGCATTTCCCTGTCAGGGCTTGGAGTGGAGGAGTGCTCTGTTTGCGTGCACAGCGTGTATGATGAAGAGGTTGGACTGTCCTCGCCACTCACGGCTGAGGTACAGTTTGTTCATTGTGTGATCAGCGATCATTTTTGCGCCGGCAGAAAAATCCTAAGTCGCCGAAGGCAACTGCTGCTGCACCAATTCACCCTTACCTGCCCACCTGTAAAGCAGAGGCGGATGAACTTGGTTTGACACGGAAGAACCAAGCCAGCCTCCACATATTTTACGCTTCTCAGGCTGACCTATAATACGCTGTTCCCAAACCAAGTTATAAGCGATCAAGCCTAAGGAACTCAACCCGTTCTCTTATAGAAAGTGGGGTGGAGCCCCTGGGTAATCTAAACAAGGGTTATACCGTGCGCAACACGCGTGGCCCACCCTTTAATGTGCCATATGCATGCAGGGGTATGCAGGAAGCTGGCAATTTACTATTTTCACCATTCCCCCTCCATCATTCCATACCAATCAGCAGAAACACTGACTCTACCAGCGGGTGGCCCCTCCTGGGCTTACTCACCTTACGTACCGCTGGGGGGCGAGAGCAAGTGAGCAAAGAAAACAAAACACAAGCGAAGCAAGCGTTTATGCACGCATGTTTATGTTCTAATCAGTGCTACAAAAAAGGGAGGTTGGTGTGTAAGAGCAGTGGTCATTGTTGCCCCGCATTGCACAGCAGGACAGGACCGTTAGCCCCCCATGACAACCACTCCCTGGCCGAAGGCAATCATTTTTGCCCTGATCTCAACTTTAATCATCGTGCAATCTTCTAGTCAATCCCTCTACTCTACGTTGGCGTTGCTACACAACTTGTCAGCAGAAACACGAGACAAGCAGTGAGCATGCTGCATGCGAAGCAAACAGAACGTGTATGTTTATACCTCTTTCTTTGAATTCGTATTCAATCTTTGAATTCTTTCTTCTTGATTTTGCGTAGAAGCATGCGTGGAATCTCTACGTTTATTCATTATTGTATGTCTCGTCATTTCCTTATTATTACTTCGACATACTGTTATAATCTTATTTTTTCTGTCTCTTCCGGCGCCCAATTAGGATGCGCTCCCCTGCGCCGCTCTTCTCTGGGTGTAAATCCAGGAAGTGAAAAATTCCTGTGATGAAATAAAATTGCGTAAAAATGTGCATTTAATGCACATGGAGATTCTGGACAGGTGTGTGCCCTCAGAAAAATTCTAGGCCGTCATTTGACGGATTTTGGTGTTTGCGCCGATCGTTGCGTGTTTGTCACTCCCTCAACCCTTCGTCCCTTCTCTGCAGATATCCTGGAGCGCAAACAGTGGGGTAGGCCGTGTTCTCGCAGAAAAACTGACCCCTGGACCACTGTTGGGAATCCAAGACCCCAATGAGGGCAAAAAAATGTTCAACGCCACCCCCTCGCACTAACGACAGATCAGGTCAGACAGCAGGTTCAACGAGACTCCAGACAGCGTGCCCTGATTGTATCCTGTGTTGGGGTTTGTGTATTGCTCTGCGTTTTTCTATTTGAAGGAAGGGGTGTATGCACACATGAATTGGTATGCCCATTCTGACCCCCTACCAAGTCACAGCTGCCCCAGCGACGCGAATGAGCGCAGTGGGAGCTGTAGGTGTCTGTTATGACTGAGCAAAAACTGGCGACTGCCCTGACGCAGGTCCTTCTTTCCAATTTTAAGAATATTATAGGAAATTCTACAGAGATGTTGAAGCCATGGGGAGGTTAAGAAAACTTCCCTTTTTCCTTTAAAATGCGACAGTGCTGGCCACCACAGCACAAGGGGGGAGGAAGAGAAAATGTATTTCCCTGCCAAAAGTTTAGCTTTAGTTGTCATAGAGAGGCCTGAAGGCATAACACATTTTTATCTTAGTATTGGCCTAACCAAAAGGGGTGACAAGACATTTTGACATATAAAACCAAGCATTGAACTATGGATGTTGTGTGGACCCCTGACCCCCCAGCTAATTGGACTTATACACCATTTTCATGGACTCACCCAGGCGCTGACATTAATCTAGAGCCTATACATCTTTCTATATTTTCTCATGAATGCTTAGCTAACCTAGTGGTCCGCACCCTAGGAGGCTGTGGCACCTCTTTTTGAGAGGTCCTGGGTTCAATTCCCAGTCAGCCTAGCTAAGACGGACGATCCCATGTGCCATGGCAGTGACCTCGGCGCCTGAAGCCATGCCACCTCAGCACCTATGGGACCCAAAACAAAGAGTGCACATCGGTAGATGGCACTATAAAAGAGAGGATGCCCATGTGGGCAGTTTAGCCATGATTGTATGATATTTTGTAACTATTCTTTCAGAAATTTGTAGTTACTGTGAGTTTCCCTTGTTGCTACACTATCTCCTCTGACTACAGCCCTCCATGTTGTGGATTTGATCCTGTGGTCCCTTGCTTGCACTGTGGGTATTCATAACTCTGGTTGATTTCATCAAATCATTTTTATTTGGAAAGCCTGAGCTACATCAAGAAGCAGCAAGAGCAAGCAGAGGCACAAACAATACGATATCATCAAAGCATTCAGCTTTGAAAGCTTGTTCTAACTTTCTCCCCGTACTGGAAGGCGGGGGGGGGTCCCCCATCCTGCATGGATCTGCGGCGTAGGGGTGTGGTGCCGGGTGAGGTGGATGGAACGGCGGTGGCGGCAGGTGGTACGGGTCCAGTGGTTGTTCGGGGGGTTGTCGCGGGTCGGGGTGGGCCTGGGGGGCCCCTTCGGCGTGGACGTAGTGGCCGGGTGGATACCATTCTTGGTAGGGGGGGGGGTTTTCTGGTAGTAGGCGGGGTAGTGGGCTGGAGCGCTGGTGGGTGGTGCTGCCACCCCATGCTCTGGTGCTGTTCGTGCACGGGTGGTTGTGGCCCGGTGGGGTAGGGTGGTGAGCAGTGGTGGTGGTGGTGGTGAGGGTAGTGCACGGGCTGGTGGTGGGGGTGGTGGTGGTGGTGGTGGTGACCGCGGGGGCGCTGGTGGCGGTGGCGCTGGTGGTGATTGTTTTGGTGCTGTGGGTAGCCTTCAGGATCCCTTGGCGTTCCGGTGGGGCTTGGGCGTCGGGCATCGTTTGCGGCCCTTTGGGCTGTACGGCTTGGTGGAAAGTGGGGGCGGGTCGGGGGCTGGGCTTGACGGCGACCGAGGCCGACGGGTCCCACGTCCCCGGGTCAGTGTGCCCGGCGGTGGTGGTCATTTGTGGGGGGTTGACGGTGCAGCGCTTCCAGATTGGGATGTGGACGAGGGTTTGGACGGGGTCGTGTTGTGTGGCCGCCTCCGTGGAGGCGGCTCTCGCCTGGGGGGAGGGGAGCTCGGATTCGGGGGGTGCGGGGTCCTGGCTTGGGTTCGGGTTAGGGTTGGGGTTAGGGCGAGGCCGCTTATGCTGCTGTTGCGCCTTTTCTGATCTTGGGGGCTGTGTGGGGTGGTGCGGGCTGTGTTGGCGATATTTTTGTTGGTGGTAGTGGTGGTGGTGCTGTTGCGGGGCTGTTGTCCTTTGGGTTACGGTTTTGGTTTGGGGTCGGGTTTTGGGTTGGGATCCGGTTCGAGGTTGAGGACTACCTCGTCCCAGAGGTATGAGGGCACCCGTGCTGGGTGGGGGGGGTTCCCGGTGTGCTGACGGGATGCCAGGGTTGCCAGTCCGGGAGTCGGGGGGCCTCCGGCAGCTTGGCGTGCGGCTGCACCTTTGGCTTTGGCCATGGCCTTGTGGATGAGGTTGGCGGGGAGGGGGGGCTCGGAGGAGGAGGTGGAGGACGTTGATGAGGATGAGGATGAGGAGGAAGTGGTGGTTTTGGGGGATGTGGGTTGTGCTGCCACGCCGGCTGGTGCGGCTTTGTGGGCCTCCGCTTCCCGCCACTGCGGGCAGAATGGAGGGCATCTCCTCGGGCTGCGGGTTTGGGGCGGTTGGCGGGGGGGGCCCGGCCGTGACCTGGCGGCCTGGCGGGCCGATCCGGTCGGCAGCGGGGGCAGGGAAGGCGCGGGGCTGCGGTCTCCTAATTCCGGGGTCGGCGGGGCTGGGCTCCTGCAATGCGTGAGGGCGTGCAGTTCGGCGTCCGCGGGGGGGAACAGTTCGCGTCGGCCCCCTTCGGGGGTCGGGGGGGTTGGGCCTGGGGTTTCGGTAGGGTGTGTGGGTGGCGTGTGTGGTTCACGTGGCGGGGTGGGTGTGCCGTCCGGCGTAGGGCTCTTCGCGGTGGGTGTGTGTGGGTTGCCGGGTGTGGGGGGCGGTGGGGGGCGTTCTGCGGGAGGGTCCGTGGCGGGTCTGTGTGGGTGATCGGGCGGGTGGGGGAGGCCCGTGTCGCGGCACCTGGGGCTGCGCGCCATGGTGGGTGTGTGTGGGCCGCTGGTTGGGGACTGGTGAGGGAGGGGCGGGGGCAGGGTCAGAGTCGGGGGGTGTGGGGCTGGTTTCGCGTGTGTTGTGTTGTTGTACGTGTCCGCTTGCAGCGGCGCGCCCGTCTGGTCTTTTGTAGGGCAGCAGCCTTGGAGAAGAAGCTGGCCGTCCTCTGCGGCCCTGGCAAGGATTTCGCAGATGAGTATGTGTATCTGGTGCACCTTTTGGTCGTTGGTGGGAAGAGGGTACAGTAGGGGTGGGCTAAGGTCCATGCGGCGGAGGACCCTGTGGATGCCGTTTGTACCCGCAGGTGAGGGAGCATTGCGGCCTGCGGGGGGGGTCCTTCCGCGTGTTGGGGCTGCCTCGACTTTTGTGTGGGCGGTGGGGATGGCCCAGATCCAGGGCACGGTCCCTGTGGACGGCCAGCGGCGCTTGATCCACTGGGACAGGCAGAGCATGGCCAGTCCCAGGTGGTAGCCCGCCCACCGCTAGCTGATTTCGGCCAGGGCGCGGGCCGGGGCTTGGTCCCCCGGCTGGAGGACGCCCCTCAGGACCTTGTGCGGGGTGGTGAGGGCTCTTATTGCCCCTGGTGGGGCCGTCCCTGGGGCGAGCATGGTGTTGGGCCCCTTGATGACCCGTTTGTGGGCCAGGGGACGTTGCTGTGGTGGCCAGTACGTAGTAGTGCCCCCGCTCGAGGACTGTGCACCAGACCTCCGGTGGGGGGTGGTCACTGTCTGTAGGCGGGGGGGGCGAGGTCGTCATCGGGGCTGCGGAGGCAATCGGTGCGGAGGGCAGTGTCGCGGATTGGTGCGGTGGCCTGCTCCCATGTTCCAGACGGCTCAGGTCCGCCAGGTGGTCTTTCACCGCTGGGGCTCGCCGTAGGCGTGTGGTTCCTGGGTGTGTGACGTTGGTGTCGGTGTCCTGTGTCAGGGCCTGGCCCCATTTGATGGGAGGGACCCAGGTGCGCCAGCCTTGGGTTCGTTGGCGGGCCCTCCAGAGGAAGAGGTCTACGATGGCCTCGAGGAGACCTTGCCCCGGGATGGCTACGTCCCCGAGGGCCTTGACGGTGAGCTTGGTCCAGCTCTCTTGCAGGCGGTACCAGCGCAGGGGGGTGTCTAGGGCACTGCCTTGGAGGGCTGCTCGGAGGAGGTCGGGGTCGCTGATGGTGGCCGGTATGAGGGGGGGGTGCCCTTGGTCTGGGGGGGTCTGGGAGGGCGGGCTATCGAGGTCTAGCGCGTCCACGTTTGATGTGTGGGTCGTTTTGGGCGGACTTGGATGGGCTGGGCGGTGCCGGGTGGTCCCGTTGGTGAGACGTGCCTGGTCCTGGGGTGTTTCGCGTGGTTGCGGCAGGGGGGTCTTGCGGTGAGTGTTCTTCTGGGGTGTTCTGGTGGTGTCTTCGAGGCCTGAGGAGGGAGATGGGGTGTGTGTGTGGGGCAAAGAGCAGGTTAGTGGACCCCTTGGGTCATCCACAGCATGGTAATGGATGTGACGTAGCATGTGTTCCCCAACGCTGGGGTCGGTGAGTTGCTCCGTGTGTGTCAAAAAGAGGCCCTTGCGGTGTAGCATTCGGGCCGCTGCCCTGCGGACTGCCTCTAGCTGGAGTGGCGCTGTTGCGCCCATCGGGTCCTCCGCGTGTTTGGTGAGGTGCCGTTGCAGGGACTGTGTCACTGCCCCTCTCATAGTGGCCTCCTTGATCAGGGGATCCCTGAAGACATGTTTGGTGGCCTGCTGTGTGTGGCTGTGGGTCGGCCAGCCTTCATGTTGCTGTAGGGTTTGCGCCGGGGACCAGCCCACTAGTGTGTCCCTGCCTGTATGGAGGGGGCATATCTTGAAGGGTTCCCAGTCTTCCGGGGTGGTGTGGTCACATGGGCAGCGGGTTTGTTCTCCAGGAACATGTATGTGTTTGCGGGCAAGCCACCGGGTGACCCTGGTGAGGAGTGGCAGTTGCTCCCAGAGGAGCTGGATGGGTCGTTTCTGCAGGTGGGCTGGGACGCACGCTGGGCGTAGCACCCAGTGGTAGAGCAGGACTTTCAGCTTCTCCTGGAGCTGTTGGATGTGCGCTCGGCTGTCCGTGAGGTAGCTAGGTAGGTAGGTATCCTCGGGAGCTCGGTATGCCTCTTTTGACAGTGCAGGAAGAAGGTCTTACCAAGGGGACATCCTGTCCCTCGCACTGCCCTAAGTCTCAGTAGTCCGTGACTCCGAGCACGTGGGCGAGATTTTTGATGGGGTTTGGGTAATGGTATGCTCTCCCGTGTGAGGTATAGGAGGCGTCCTCCGGTACCCAGTCCAGGGTCTGATGGGGTTCCGGCTTGGGGGGTATGTGTTGGAGGTGTGTGTGGCTTCGGTCCAGGTCTGGCACCTGGAGGGTCGGTAGGGGCGTAGTGTGCCGGTGTACTGCCTGGATGCCGACTATACCATTTCCGTATTGGTGCCTGCGGGACTCCTGTTTCACGACGTGAAGTTGGACGTAGGCGGGGAGGCTGCAGAGGGCTTTCCAGAGTAGCAGTGCATGGGGTTTGAGGCTCGTTGCGGTGGTTTTGTGCAGTAGCTGTCGTGCTATGCGGAGGAGTAGGTGTGTGTCAACAGTGGTGTCCACTACCAACCAGACCCGGAGGACGTGCGGGAGGGGAACGGGTAGGTGGGCCCAAATTTTGGCGATGGCGTGGGCCCCCCGTTCCCCGTGGGAGGAGGCCCCGTAGGTGATGTGGCCCGTGTGGCCGTCCATGTGGTAGTGTCCCTCGATGTGGGTCAGTTGCAGGGTGGCTTCCCCGGTGATGGGCATGAGGGCGGACTCGCCTGAGGCGTCGGTGAAGAAGACTAGGTCCGCCGGTGATGGCTGTGGGAGGCGGCATGGGTTCATGGGCAGGTAGGCCTAAATGCCGAGGCCAGTGATGAGGTGGGTCACCGGGGCTTTGGGCTGCAGAATGGGGGTGGCGTACACCCAGAAAGATGTCCTTGATTAATGCTCTAATAGGTTTGATGAAAGCCTGCAGGTTTTGATGTTGAAAAACAGAACCAAAGCAGGGAGTAAAGCAAGAACAGGATGTGCATCGATCAATGAACAGTTTTGAAATCCAGTGTATCACGGAAGGGCTGCAGATAGACAAAGCAGGCTTAAGTACAAAGATTCAATCACAATTGGATAAAACAAACGATTTTTATAAGAAAACTGGCATGACTCTGGACTCCATGTTGGCATCAAGCACTTCGTGTGCACTCTTTCGGACGAAATGGAGTTTGTTACGAATGTGGGGCAAAGGAGGCCCGCCAGACACAGAATGTGACTTGACGAAGCAACTGAATTCAGAAACAGCTAAAACGTGGAACCACACTAAGTGGTAGTATCAATTGAGTATAGGGGTCTTAAGGTCAGGGACCCCTAGGCTTAATCTACAAGGCTTTAGGCATGAAGTGCCTACTGTATTTCGGTATAACCTCCATGAAGGAAGATACCTCCGCTCAGTTGAGTGGTAGGGGTGAACTTCATAGGGGGCTAGGGTTATAACCCTAGTTACTTTGAGAAAGTGTACTGTAAGATTTAAAAGAAAGACAAAAATGATTAAGTCAGTCTCACGATCAACATAAGGGTTTCAGGGGGGGCTTGGCCTGGATTGAGTCGCCCAAGAAAGTCATGGCAGTGACTTTTTCTTACTCTCCCCTGCAGTGCTAGTTGATCAAGCTAGTAGGACCACAGAAAAAGGCTCAAATTTCCCCAAAATTACCTCAAAAAGTGCATTCAACCAGCCAAAGATATTCCCATCCGATCATAGAAGCCTATCACACTGTAGGTACCTTGAAAAACAGTGTCATGTACCGTGAATGATGTCCCTTCGATGGGGCATTCCTCAAAAGGCGCCAGCGTGCGGCGGAAACCTTTGGTAAAAACTCGGGGGTATTGGGGTCTGAACCAAGGACTCCCTCCCTTGAGCACACATACTTGCCCACTAGTGTACAGTCGAACGCTCTAATGCGGACGGCGATCGCTGTATAAGCCACGTCTTAGTAAACGTCCTGACGAAGGGCAAGGGCGAAGGAATACTCCCAATGGAGGGCACAAAACTCGAGGAGAGAACCAACAGAGAGTGCATTCGAATCCCGTTGTTTGGCGAAAGGGGTAGCGATTTAGGACGTCAAATCGCTAAAAATTGACAAAACGAAGTTCGAAATCGTCATTTTTAGACTAAAACCTAAAGTCGAAGACAAGCGCAACAGGAGCACACTCTGAAAAAAAGTTGCGCAAGCGTAAACGGCTCCTGAAAAAGAAGGTATGAGCCGTGGTTTTTAAAGATTTTAAAACGAATTTTCGCAGAGTTGCATCAAAAAGTTTATAAACTTTAGGAAAAAGTATTGAACAGAACACCACACAACAGAGCAGGTGGACAGCTCACCTCTCAGGTATGTTAGTGTCATCTCACGCGCATGCATTGCGTTCGGGGTGGTTGTTTTGTTAAAACGCTGGGATTGTCAGCGTTGCGTTCATTCGGGGGTCGGGCGTTCATCTCCTTCGCTCTGCACAGGTCAAAACGGAACTGAAAGGTATGTGACACGAATGGAGCACGCGGCGCACCTAGGGTTAGTGTAGGCGCTGTGCCTGCGATGCATGTGCCTAATCTAGGCATTCACACATTTTGGCTCTTTCGCTGTGTTCCAATCCACCCTTCTCCTCTCTTCACAGGTCAGAAAGGAAAGTGCTTGCTCGTGCTCGTGTTGCTGTAGCGCTAAAATAGGGTTGCTTAAAACGCTTAGGCTTGTTTTGCGCTGTGCAGTTGCTCGCCATTCCCTTCCTTCTGCAGCAGGAAACAAGGTCAGAAGAGCATGCATGACACACAATGCATTAATCGATTAGGGCTTTTTATAACTCGCCGTAGGGTTGTTTGAAACTCGCCGTGGTGTTGTTTAAACGGTTAGGGTTGTCCTTCTGTTCGCGTTCCCTTCGGCATTCACATAGTGTGTGGTGAGTAAGGTACGTAAGCCCAAGGAGGAGCTCGTCTCCTGGTTGAGTCACGCGCTGCTTGGTTGTTGTGGGTTAGATTGGGAAAAACAGTGGCTGTGAATCGTCTCGCCTCCCTGCAAACGGGCAATGCATTAAAGGGATGTAGGGCACGCGCTGTGCATGCGGTATACCCCTTGTTTAGGCTTCTTAGGGCTCAGGCCTACGTTCTATAAGAGAACGGGCGGGCTCCTTCAGCTTGGTTGCTTGCGGCCTGTTTAGAGGACAGCGTGTTATAGGTCTGCCTGAGAAGCGTATAATACGTTGAAGCTGGCTTTGTTCCTAAGTCGCTAACCAGGTCGCATTGTAAGTGTGGCTAACCCCGATCTGGTCACCTTTTCACAGATCTGCCCCAGATTGGCGAAATTTTGGCCATTTTGCATACTTCGGCGCTACCGCCGACCCCCAGACAATTCCCAGGGACTGAACTACATAATTCTGACGTGCCGAATTCAGCGCAGCTGTCCATTCATTCGAAATCTGCCGCGTTCCGATGATTTACTAGGAATCGCCATTTGCCGCTGGTGCGTCTGCGCGACCGGGCCCGCACGGCTGCTTCCCGGGCCTAGCCGGCCCTGAGCCCGCCGGCCCTCTCATCAACCTGGGACAGCACTTACATGGTGGCAGAGGCTACGTGAATGGTGTTCATGCGGGACCCACTTCTTGGCTAGGCCCTCTGGGCACCAAAAAGAGAAGCTGTAGGAACCCCAGAAGTGACCATCTCGCCCCATCTGTGCTGCGCAACTGGAGCACTACGAGGATTCCCCTGCAGCAGTCCCCAGTGTCCCAGGAAAATTACCATCGGCTGTCAAGGAGGCCAACAATGTCAAGATCTTAGTTGAAATTAGCCGCCTGATGGCTGGAATAATCCAGTTCTAGTAAGAAAAAGTGCTTTTCCAATGCTTTAGGGTATACTTTAGTTGTATTAGAGGTGCTCTAAGCACTCTTGCATTTTCATCTTAGTATTGGCCTAACCAAAATGGGTGATAACACATTTTGACCTATGGAACCAAACACTAAATCAGGATGTTGTGTGGACCCCTCAATTTCCAAGCTATATGCACTAAAACATCTTTTCCTGGGTGACTGAGGCAGTGATATACTGAAGACAAAGCCTATGAATTTATCTATGTTTTCTCATGAATTCTTAGCTATCCTAGTGATATGCACCCTAGGGGGCTGGGGCACCTCTTTTTGAGAGGTCCTGGGTTCAATATCCAGTCAGTCGGGGTAAGTAGGAATACCCTATGTGATATGTCAGTGACCTCAGCGCGACAAGCCATGCCACCTCAGCACCTATGGGACCCAAAAACAAAGAGTGCACATCTCAAGATGGCACGAGGGAAGAGTGTGAGCCCATGGGGCAGTTTTTCAATCAGGTGTTCTCAAACATGTAAACTATTTCATCCTAACTTGCAATGTATTTTAATTGCTGTGGTCTATTGTTGATAGTTGTCTTCATCTAACCCTTTGTGACTGCTGTTCTTCATGTTTTGATCCTGTTTATCTTCTACTTGCTTATCTCTGGCTTGGGTTATCCTGGATTGGTTGTATTTCAACAATAAAACATTTTCCTCATCCAAAACAAGCAGCCGAAACCCTACACCAGCAGCAAGCAGCAGGAGAGTCACAACAAAACCACAGTGCTGAAAACACTATAAAACCTTCTGGTAGCAAGAGGCAGACAGTCTTTGCGTACCAGCAGCAACCCCGTGCCGTACATCCAGTGCGCCGAGTACTGTCATAAGCAAGAAGGGCGAATATGGACACAAAGAAGGAGGACACCGGCGTGAAGACGGCGCCTGAGGCACGGGCAATGCCAGCACCTGGTGAACCTGGACCTGGACCTAGCGCTGTACCTTCGGTGACCTTACATGGGCCAGTGGACGTGGTTGATGACTCGCTGGAGGGACTTCAGTCGGCCTTCCGGGCCCTCTCAGCCGGGGATGTGGACACCAACCATGTGAAGAGAAAGAGAGAGAGAGGGAAGGATGCAGGAGAAAGCATGGCAGACGAAGGAGTAGATAATGAGCACGACCCGACGGGTGAGTTGACCTTCGAGGGGGCACCAAGCGCCTCTGGCCTCCACGCATCACCCTTTCCTACAACCTCCACACTGCCAACTCCAGACCCAGCAGCTGCAACATCCACACCCAAAACCACCCCGCCTATGGCTGAAGGCACAGGCTTGACTGGTGTGCCTACCTACCCTGCATATGGTGTGGACCCATCTACCACTGTTTTTCCAGAGGCAACTACCGCCGGTGAGCCAGTGGCCTCCAGTTCTGCGCCGCGCTGGTATGCTGCAGAGTATCGCCATCTTCTACCCGCTACGGGAGCCTATGTGGATGTTCCTGGGTATGCAACCCTGAGTGGGCTGAGGAGAGGCCCTGAGTCATGCGGGAGCAAGAGTAGAGGATCGGGGAGATCGTCCAACAGGTCCCTGACGCGGTCGGAGATCAACGAGGCGCTCCGAGGAGCGACCTCAAAAATTGTTGGTGCTCTCACTCAAAAGATTCGGGCTAAAGTGGAGCCCCTGATTCCCCCCCAAGCGCCACCTACCATCGTGGGAGTTTCACCCCACCGAGTACAGGCCAACCACTTGGTGGCAGGGTTGACAAACACCCTGGGAAGCCTGAGGAGCCGACCGATGCCGACTCATGCTGTGATACCGAGAAGCTCTTTCACTCCAAGAACGGCCCAGCCTCCCTACAGCCACGTGGGGAACTCCACGAGAGCTGAGCTGGACCGGCTGGGGCGACAGCCCTAAGGGCAATGTTGACGTGGAGCCCTATGGCTCTGATGACCTAGGCGGAGACCTCTCTGACGATGAGCCGCCGTCCATGACCTCTGCTTCGCCCTAAGAGGACAACGACCCTGAGGACCCCGAGAACCCAAGTGGGCGGAAGAAGAAGAAGAAGAAGAGGAAGACCAGGCACCCTGAGGGACGCAGGTCTCAGGAAGCTAAGGCCATTGCCACCTCCAAGATCGTGGTGAACTTGCCTGAGTTCACAGGCAAGGATCGAGTTTGCTGAGAATTCTGGCCGGTTCCTCCGAATGACCGGCCAAGCCCATGCTACTGGGAGAGTCAAGTGTGATCTGCTCCTGCAGTGCTGCAAGACCAAGTACCTGGAGAAGCAGGTGAAGCAGATCGTGACTAGGCCGGCCACCTTTGCAGACGTGTTGGTTGCCTTTGAGAGGGAGTCCCCTACCTACAAAACCGACCTCTCCATCAGGGCCGAGATTCAGAACCTGGACGTGCTGCCGAACAACCCCAAAACCTGCCAGGGTCTCTGAGCTACTGGCTGACCTGGATCACTGGGCTGGACGATTGACTCCTGGTTCCTACAGCAGCGACGACATGCTTTTCTGGTTGGTGGCTAAGCTCTCTAGGGAGCTGTGGGAGGAGTGCCAGTCAACGGCAGAGCGCAAGGCTAGAGCCCTCAACTACGAGGATTTGTCTGTGCTACTCTTGGAGCTGGCGCTGGAGAATAAAAACGACCGGCACCTGAACGCCTACGGTCCTGGAAGAGGAGGCTCTGGAAGCCATGGCAAAGGGTACCAATGACCCAGACCTGGACAGAGGACTACCCCCAAGCACGCCCGTATCATGGACAATGTCAGGGAGCTCTTCTGGTGTGACGCCAGAGATGAGCATGTCCACCCGCAGCACGCCCCTGACTGCGAGCAGCGAGACTGCTTCGTAGTCCAAGGGAAGAAGCAGGAGACCAACAACGGTGCCAAGGCGAAGATGCCGAATCACTACAGGTGTACTATCACCTGTGCCTTCTGTGGGAAGAGGAACCACTACGAGGATGAGTGCTACCACAAGCAGCGCCTGTCCGCGACGCTGAAGGGGGAGGATCCTGGGGAAGGCTCTGGCAAGGGCGATTGCAAGGGCAACGGCAACAACTCCGGCAAGGGCAGGTCGGAAGGACGTCGAAGAAGACAAGACGAGAAGCATGGTGGACGAGGAGGAGGCGCTGGCCGCGAGCCAGACAAGGACAACAAGAACCCCTACAAGAACGGAGGCAACCGCGACCCTAATCCAGAGGGGAGCTCCGAGTCCTCTGGAGGGCAGTCTGGTCCTACCACACGCTCGCAAACTCAGGGCCAGCGAGAACAAGGGGCCAAGCGTGAGCATGAAGGTGGTGATGACGGCAATGCTAAGAAGAGAAGCCGTTTCACGAAGATGGCGCGCACATTGCGGAACAAGGGGTTCGAGGTGACCTGTCCCGCGGAGTTCTGACTGGGACACTCCAGTGCGTCCCTGGACCTGGTGTTCTGGGTACGTATCCGACTAGGGCGACGTGAATACCTGGGGGTATTGGATAATGGAGCCCCGATATCTATAGTGGCCAAGAAGACTTTACCTTGTGGAAGCCCGAAGAACACCATGACGACCGCGGCTATACGAATGAGGGATGGACATGTGGTGCACAGCTGCGGCAACTGTGAAGTGGAGGTACCTATGGGCTCCCGAACTATCGCCAATCGGTTCTATGTGATGGACACTGAAGCCTTCGACTTTGTATTGGGGACTGACTTCTTCGTGCAGCACTCCCATATACAATCCCTTCCGCTGCAAGCCCCTACCTCCTCTACGTGGACCACGGCAATGGCAGAGAGTCCGTGCCACTGGAGCAGTCAGAGCACACCTCGAGCTACCCTGGGGGTATCGAGGGAGGAGCCCTCAAACATGATGGCAGGCTCCAAAGCTGAGGACTATCAGCTATTGGGGGACGTCCTAGACCAAGGTCTGAAGGAGTTGGGTTACTCCAGAGAAGACCTGAGTGTGGAGTTGTTCGCCAGCGACAAGCAACATGTCTTGGACCTTTACTGCAGCAAGGGGAAAACCTGCAGCTACAAATTTTACTGGCCCTCTTTCGGGATGGCCTACGGGAACCCCAAATTCAGTGAACTGGGGAGGGTCTTGACCAAGGTGGCCCTGGAACGTTCCCGTATGGTCCTGTGTTGCCCCGACTGGGGCGCCCGTGGGGGCAACGAGTACTGGTGAACCCTCCTGGACAGGATGACTATCAGCTCCGTTCGGTTACCTGATGAGGCCATATACGTGCCTCTGGGGCGTAAGACGCGCATCATGAAAACCCAGATGGGGAAGTATGCTCAGCGTAGTGGACAGAGATCTTACCTCCATCCGCTGGGAGGACCTGGACTCGACTCTGGTCAAGGCTATACAACGAGAAAGCGATGGACTTACCCTGGGCGACTTGAAAGATCGACTACCACCTCAAGATGCTATTGAGACTATACCCGGGAAAGATGAATACGTCGTGACTAACACCAATGCTCCCCACTCCCCATGCCGTGTACCTGTTCCCAATGGAGTCTCTGAGTGTGGACTGTCTGAGCTCCCCAGCTCTATCCACTCACATGACGGAACTTAGCATGACGCCTTCTTCTCGCAGACATGTGTGGAGGAAGTGGAGAAGGCCGAGTATGTCGCCCCACTGAAACCCCTACTCTCCATGAGGCCGGAAAACCCCCTGGACGAGGAGTTCGATCCCCGATCCAGGCTAAGAGAGTACGTGGACTCCAAGAGGAGGTTAGTGGCAAAAGAGCTATGCTACGCTAAGGCTATCCGCGGCTCATGGCCACTGAAGCAAGGACGTATGGGAGATCTCTTCCAATTGAAGGAGGACCTCGAACAGAAGATCACCACATGGCAAAGGGAGGTAGATCTTAAGCACATGAAGAGCGTCTGGGATGCCCATGTGAGGACCCCAGAGGAGGACGACCTCTCGGAGGAATGTGTATGTGAACCCCCTCAAGCGTGCCTATGTTGCCATTGTCCACCTGAGATGGTTGAACGAGACCTACTTTATGCCTACCAAGGGTTGAAGGATACTACCACGGGCGAAGAGTCGGTGGAGGATCACCTCCCGACGTCTATAATTCAGGGGGCAAGCAACTTACACTCTGACGAGGACATGGAGAACAAGATCAAGCTGTTGGACCCGCGGGTGCAGAAGCTTATAAGGACCTATCTGGAGGTGTTCGGGGAACTACCAACCCTACCCTCATGTGACAAGCTGGTACAGATGGACCTCAAGCTGAAACCCGAGTTCGTGGGCCATAAGATCCGGAGGAGACCCTATCCGTCTCCCAACGAGCAGGCCGACAAGATTGAGCGACAGATACAAGAATGTATTGACGCTGGCCTAGTCCTGGAGTATAGGGACGGGGACTACCCCCAATACTGCAGCCCCTGTTTCCTGGTGGCCAACCCTGGGTCTACAGCGAAACGGCTGGTAGTGGACTACGGAGAGCTGAACAAGAAAACGCTGAACCACTCACGGTCCATTCCTAATATGGAGTCTACCCTTGAGGAGATAGCCTCTTGTCGCTACAAGATCAAGATGGACAAGGGAAGAGGATTTTGGCAGCTGTACCTGACGCCCAACGCCCAGGAACTACTCGCCTTCATCACCCCTCAGGGGAGGGTGTTCAAGTGGAAGGTCATGCCCTTTGGCATGGCCAATGCACCTGCTCTTTTTCAGAGCTGATGAACAAGATCCTGTCCATCCTACGACGAAGAGGTAAGGTGCAAGAACTCATACCCCGTGGGGCCAAGATGGAAGCAGACATCGACGATGTATGCCTCGGGACCAATACCCAGGAGGATCATCTAATCCTCTTTGCTGAGTTCTTTGCGGTCAGCCAAGAGAACCAGACACGACACAAGCTGGAGAAGTACTGAGTTCATGCAGGAGACCATGCTGTACCTGGGGTATGACGTTGGCTATGGGTGGTGGACCCAGCGGCCTCTAAGGCCAAACCCCTGATGGACGCTAAGGTACAACGCAAAGACCCCAAGAAAGGACTTCATGATGTACGCAGTTTCATTTGGGCGTGCAACTTCTACCGCCGCCATATCCAAAACTTCACCTACACCAGCCCCATTCCGACAGACCTGATCAAGAAGAGTACTACTTGGCGCTGGGGCCGGCAAGAGCAACAAGCGTTTGACGAGCTCAAAAACAAGGTGGCAAACGCTAAGTGCTTGGGCGTGCCTAGAGCACAAGGGGAGATTATCCTGGTGACTGACGCCAGCAATGTGGGCGGTGGTGGAACGTTGTTCCAATGGCAACCACTAGAGAAAGAGGAGTTCGCCTCGGCTATTTCCCAATGGGGGACTGAAGGTCTCAACCGAGATGGAACCCTCAAGCACAGCTACCCTGATGACAAGTGGGTCCTAGTACTACTGGGCCACTGGAACCAGAAATGGAACCAGGCCAGGGGGTACTACTCCACCTATGAGGAGGAATTGCCCGCGGGTATGCTGGTGCTATCCTCTCAAGCACGACTGCTGGAAAGTAACCCTGTGGTCTGGCTGTGCGACCAAGAGCCGGTCCGCACTATCCAGAAGGGTCCCCGAACTGAGAAGGCCAAGCTACGGCGCTGGTCGACCTACCTCAGCCAACTACTGCTGACGGTACACCATATCCAGGGAGTGAAGAACGAGTGTGCAGACTACATCAGCCGCAACAACTTCGACGCCCTGATTGGTGCCTGGTCTGAAGCCCTCGCTAAGGAGGCGTTCAGCCGTATGGACGTGCACTTGCACCTCAAAATGACTATGATACGCCCCCTAGATGGACTCCAACAAGCGGAGTACCTGAAGGAGTTTGCAGATATCTACAAGGGCCTGGAGAAACGCCTTGAACCCCTCCTGGTCAACCAAGAACAGTGGGAGAGGGACAAGAGCTACCTCTGGCACGAGGACCGCATCGTGGTACCCAGTGACAGAGTCCCAGCGCTGCTTAAGTGGACGCACGAGTCCAGCGGTCATGTGGGTGCTGACCGTACCCTGAGGCTATTCAAGCAGTGGTTCCACACTACGTGGACTGATGACCAACTGCGGAAGACCCTTCAGCCTCTCGTTGACAAGTGCCCGTGTAGGTCCTGCAAACCGTGGAATTTCAGGGACAGGGGTCTCTACTCGACCCTGCCCATCCCTCAGTGTGCTAACAGTGTTCTCTACGTGGACTACACGGAGATGTCGAAGTTCGGGAACTATGACTTCGCCCTCGTGGTAACCTGTGGGTCCACCAGGGTTTACCAGGGTGTTCCCCTGTACCAAGCACATTACCGGAGAGGAGACTATTAGGTGTAATGGGCAGCAAGGGCAACTAGGACAGGCCTTGCAGCGTGCGCGCCTTTGTCGTGTCGCAAGGGCGATTTGCGAGCGTGGCCGAATAATTATGAAGATCAGGATTTATGATGTTTTGGAGTGAAATGATTGTAGATTCATGAGTTTCAGATTATTATTGATCTATCGTGATTGTTGATTTGGGTTACGGTTATGGTCGAACATCCTGGTGTTTACTGTGGTTTTGTGGCATCAAGTATTTGCTCTGTTGTGCACAGTGTATATAGTATGTAGGGGACAAGCACCACTGTGTCCCCCTGACGAGCCCTGCAGCGGTGCGGGCGAAACATCAACATCGTGGACTCCGGTGATGGACTCCCAGAAGACAGTGTATGTTTTGGGGTTTGGCGTTTGTGTTCTTGTACGTGCTTTACGTGTATGACGACAGCCATCGACATTTTGGAGTTTTGGAAAAGGGTTACGACGGGATCAAAGGTTTTGACGATTTTGGGGAAATTTTTGAGATCAAGAATAGTTCGAGATTTCAATGAAAACATGACTTGGATCAACACGGTGTTTGGGTCCGTGATCGGCTGAGTTACAAGATCGTCAGCTAAGATATCCTGTAGACCTACTGAACTGGCGGTGAGGCCAACAGCAGCAGCAGCGCTCAGTGAAGGAGCGCAGCGGCAGTGCAGGTGCGTTCAGCGAAGGAGCGCACCGAAGCAGCGCTCAGCGCAGGAGCGAAGGAGCGCAACGAAGGAGCGCTCAGCGCAGGAGCGAAGAAGCGCAACCAAGGAGCGCTCAGCGCAGGAGCGAAAGAGCGCAACGAAGGAGCGCTCAGCGCAGGAGCGAAGGAGCGTTCAAGAAGGAGCGCTCAGCGCAGGAGCGAAGGAGCGTTCAAGTAAGGAGTGCTCAGTGCAGGTGCGAAGGAGCGTTCAACGAAGGAGCGCTCAGCGCAGGAGCGAAGGAGCGTTCAACGAAGGAGCGCTCAGCGCAGGAGCGAAGGAGCGTTCAATGAAGGAGCGCTCAGCGCAGGAGCGAAGGAGCCTTCAACGAAGGAGCGCTCACCGCAGGAGCGGAGGAGCGTTCAACGAAGGAGCGCTCAGCGCAGGAGCGAAGGAGCGTTCAACGAAGGAGCGCTCAGCGCAGGAGCGAAGGAGCGTTCAACGAAGGAGCGCTCAGCCAAGGAGCGCCATGCGGGAGGGCTCAGCGATGCAGCGTCCTCGGAAGGAGTGCAGTGCAGGGGCTGAACGAAGGAGCGCTCAACGCAGGAGCGCTCAGCGGAGCAGTGCCTAGCGAAGGAGCGCTCAGCGAAACGGCCTCTAGCGAAGGAGCGCTCAGCGAGGCGTCCGTTAGCGAAGGAGCGCTCAGCGAAGGAGCGCATTATCAACACTCAGCGAAGGAGCATTTGGCGAAGAGCTGTGGGTCGCCAAGAAGGTGTGCAGTTATTACACGCGGGCAGCCGAGGATGGAGCCACGACCAAGGTTGAGTGGAGAAGTGAAGTTCGAAGGAACGAAGGAGCCTCATCCAGCATGGGAGGAGGAGAAGTGAACTCTGGGGTCCTAAGAGCTGCTGCCCATTGGCGATCCGGAAGTCGGCAGTGATGAACGCCGACCAAGGCGATCTCAGTCGCCGAGTGAATTTTATGTTTCGGATCTTATTATTTTATATTTGTTTCTGTGAAAGTGCGTGGTGGGTCACATTGTGAGTGGTTCATCGTGTGTGGCACAAGGTCTGGCGGGGGCGGGTATTGTACGAGCTGGGTGGGTGTCTGTTGGGGCTGTGTGTCGCTGTTCGGCAGCTGAGAGCAGCTATCCACTGACGTTGCATGTGTCCATGGCAGGCAGTGTTGGTCAGCGTCGGGTGTAGTTGGGGTGTGGCATGCCTCTGTAAGTTCAGGCAGGACGCCTGTATATTTATCCTTGGGGGTAAGGCAAAGGCTAAGGACAGCCCGCAGGAGTGCCGCGCCTCCCCCTTTGCACAGGAGGGGCCACCATGCTTGGCATGGGCTGCGACTGTTGGGCAGCCGTGCAGCGTTGACGGATCCCTCGCCCCCCAGTTATGCTCCCGTCAGGGAAGGGGGCCATTTTCTGTCAAGGAATATGTATGTGGGGTGGTCCTGTTGTACTGGGTCACCCACCGCTGCATGCCCCCCCCGGAGATTTAGTATGGCAATACGTTGTGTTGCCCTTGCTGCCCATATATTGGTATTTGCCTTTGTATCAGACCCTCATTCTCCTGTCAGGTCTTAGGAGGGGAGTGTAATGGGCAGCAAGGGCAACTAGGACAGGCCTTGCAGCGTGCGCGCCTTTGTCGCGTCGCAAGGGCGATTTGCGAGCGTTGCCGAATAATTATGAAGATCAGGATTTATGATGTTTTGGAGTGGAATGATTGTAGATTCATGAGTTTTAGATTATTATTGATCTATCGTGATTGTTGGTTTGGGTTACGGTTATGGTCGAACATCCTGGTGTTTGCTGTGGTTTTGTGGCATCAAGTATTCGCTCTGTTGTGCACAGTGTATATAGTATGTAGGGGACAAGCACCACTGTGTCCCCCTGACGAGCCCTGCAGCGGTGCGGGCGAAACATCAACATCGTGGACTCCGGTGATGGACTACCAGAAGACGGTGTATGTTTTGGGGTTTGGTGTTTGTGTTCTTGTACGTGCTTTACGTGTATGACGACAGCCATCGACATTTTGGAGTTTTGGAAAAGGGTTACGACGGGATCAAAGGTTTTGATGATTTGGGGCAAATTTTGAGATCAAGAATAGTTCGAGATTTCAATGAAAACATGACTTGGATCAACACGGTGTTTGGGTCCGTGATCGGTTGAGTTACATCAAGATAATCCTGGAGGAGTGGTTTTGTTTCTATGGGGCGCCCAAAGAGATACGAGTACGCTCTGACACCGGCTGGTACAAGAGGGTCCTGAGCTCCCTCAATGTCCAGGTGTCTACGGGTATCCCTTACTCTCACACGAGCAACCCCCTATGTGAGCGACAGGTTCGTGTCCTGAAGGAGAATGTAAGGATATGGTGCAAAACTGCGCGCACCAGAGACTGGGTGAGACTACTCCCCGTAATATCCTTGATGATGAACTTCCAAGAAAGTTTGGCGACTGGCTACCCGCCCCATGAGCTATTCCTAGGGCGCCCGGCGTGGTTCCTACATGCTCTCTATCCAGAAGACACCCATTGTTTGTGGGTGAGTGGGTCCAAGAGCAACAAGCGAAGGTGGACAAGGCCAAGGCTATGCTCCAGACAGTAAGGGGGCGTCAGTGGAACAAAAAGAACAAGCACCGAGTACCTGCCAGCTACCAAGAAGGGGACTCGGTGCTGGTGCACCACAGCCGACTAGCCGCCTGGCCAGGCTGCAAGCCCTATGGAAGTTGAAGGGGACCTCCCCCACATGAGCGCCGAGGAGATGGCTGAGGAGGGCTTCTACCTGGTGAAGTCTGTCCTACGCCACCGCTATCGCCGGGGTTGGCGCTTCCTCACCCTCTGGGAAGGGGTTGGAGTCAAAGAGGCCACATGGGAGCCCTTCTCAGCGTTTGTTCTACCTGAGGGACGCCTAAACTCAGTTCTGGTAGACTACTTGTCCCAGAACAACCTTGGTGAGTTGCTGAGGCTCGCTGAGATGCTTGCCTCCAAGACGAAAGCTAGGGACTGAACCTTACCCTTACCTACCTAAGCGTATGTGTGAGTGTGCTACTCCTAATGTCCTGAGAGCAAGCTGGAGAAGTGGTGTCCTAACTATACCCACGTCTGCAGGCTTGCTAAACCTGGAGGATGTCTTACCGGTGCCACGGGGTACACCCCTGGTCTCTCCTCCCCTAAGCGCCCAAATTCTGTGCTGGCGCAAAACCTTCGGGGAATACCCAGCGTACTAATCCAGGTATTGTTTTCCCTACCTATCTGCCTACTACAGGGAGGGGTAGCCAAAAGCTATGAAGGCTTGGAAACACCTATTTGCTACGATGGCCAAAGACTAGCCTAACCACTGCCACTGCCCAACAACCCCGCTAAAATTGCAGGAAAATGGTTCGACAGTGACACACGCACCATAGGTCCTACACACCCTACCGTGGCACCTTTCTGGTGGGCGAGCATTTCAGCAACTCGCTGTAGCCCCCACTCCGGACTATCACTCCTACAGGCACGCTCTACCTGGTGGCGTTGAAGGAGGAGTCACGGGTCCTAGCGGCTGACCTGTGAGATTGCAAGAAAATACAGAGCTACTAAGCGTCTGTGGCCTAACAGGGACACCACAACGCATTTCCCTGCTAGGGCTTCGAGGTAGGGTTGTGCTCTTTGGCGTGCACAGCGCATATGTTGATGGAGTCCGACTCCTTGCTGTGCCACAGGCAGAGGCGCAGCTATTTGTTTGTGTGATCAGGCCCTTGTTTAGCCGGGCATGAAAAGAATCAATCGCTGCTGCACCAATCACCCTGACCTTCCCATCTGTAAAGCAAAGGCAAATGGCTGGGGTTTGCGGCTGAGGAACCAAGACTACCTCCACGTATTATACGCTTCTCAGGTAGCCCTATAATATACTGTCGTCAAACGTCAGTACAAGCAAGCAAGCTTAAGGAACTCCACTCGTTCTCTTGTAGAACGTGGGCTGGAGCCCCTGGGTAACCTAAACAAGGGTTGTACCGAGCGCACCACGTGTGGCCTACCCTATAATGCGTGTGTGAATGCATGAGCATGCACAAGTTTTCCAACCAGACAACCTTGATCAATCCTTCTTCCTAATCTTACCCACAATCACGAACTCCACCAGGGGGTGGCCCCACCTGGGCTTACCTACCTTACGTACCGCTGGAGAGTGAAGCAAGGTGAGGGAAAAAAACGAAGCACAAGCGAGACACGACACTATGCATAAGTGTGTATGTTCTAATCAGTGCAACAAAAAGGGTGGTTGTGCTGTAAGAGCAGTTGTCACGGTTGCCCCGCATTGCATCGCAGGGCAGGACCGTTAGCCCCCCGTGACAACCACTTCCTGGCCGAAGGCCGTCTTTTTTCCCCCTAATGTCACCTCTAATCACCTGCAATCTTTCTAATCTAGCCATCTCTTGTTTGTTAGCTCTGCTACAAGGCACGTTCACGGAGACACGAGACGACCAATGTGCATGCTGCATACGAGACGAGCACACCTGTGTTTTATACCTGATTCATTGAAGTCTCTTCTTTGACCTACGAATTCTTGGAATTTTGATTCTTTCTGGCAGTGTGGGTGAGATCTTTATGTTTCTTTATTAATCTATGTCTCGTCATTTTTGTCATTATACGTAACATACATTTATAATCTTATTAATTCTTTATTATCCGGCGCTTCGCTAAGACCCGCTCCTGCGCGCCGCCTTTTTCTGCGTGGGATATTCTTGATTTAAAGAATCAAGAGATGACTACAAATCTTATCAAAATGTGCATCTGATGCACAGTTGGATTCTGTTCAGGTTTGTGCTTTCAGAAAAATTCTGGGCCGTCATTTGACGGATTTAGGTGTTGTCGCTTCGAATTTGCGTGGATTCGTCCCACATGCTTCCATTCCTCTGTTGTACAGATATCCTCGGAAAGCCTCGCTGAGTAGGCCCCTGTTCTGGCTGAAAAGCAGTAGCAGGAGACTGAACCAGAACCAAAACCCCTTCAAGGGGCCATTCTAATTCAATCGTCGAAACCTCGCCCCAGTACCAGGACAGGTGTCTCCATCAGGTTCCATAAGACTTAGATTGAGCCCCCATGAGCGTCTGGCGTTGGGTTGTGTTACGCTGCAGCTTGGAGGGAGGGATGCATATCCATATGGTCTTTGCATGCCCTATGCTAACCCCACCAAGCCACAGGAATCCCTGCAGCATTCTGTTGGACATTGTCATGAACATTGCAGCAAGAGTCGCTAGCCATGGTAAAGCGCCCTTTTCTAGTGTTATGTTGTGGCTTCCAACAGCAGCAGCGCAGCGAGCGCGCAAGTCACAAGTCGCAGTCGCAATCGCACTGCAGTCTGTGAATACTAAAGAAGCATCGATTGCCTGTGTGAATGAGCAATGTAAGATACTTTGATCTCTGAACAGGGTTTTTGTCTTCGAGATTGTGTTATGTATTGGTGCCCCGTCTAAAGATCCTGCGAGGTTTGGTATTTTGAGGAAGAAAGAGGCACCGGAGTACAAGTCGAGTTCCCAAGAAACAAACAACAACAAGTGGTAGCCAGCTAGGTGGCGGGGAGATCAATATTCGAGATCAATCTTCGACGCCGTCAACTTGATTTGGATTTTGATCTACAATGGAGCGGTCCTTCGACGATGCAGCTATGCTGCACTTCATCAGAGGCAGTCTGTTTCGAAGTTATTCACCCTTGCATCACGAAGTTTCGGTTTCGTTAGAAACGTTCGTCGCAGAGCGCATCGCAAGTCGAGAAAGCGAGTGTTTTCCATGTATCTCTCGTGATCTTCACAGCTGTTCGCAGAAGCTTGCAGATACTCAAGCCAAGGTCATCGAATTGGATCAACGCATCGATGCATTGCAGGCAACAGCAGCAAGTGCTACTGCAGCAACTTATCACCGAGTCGACACTTTGCAGTCCTCGACGGAAAATGCAACTCAAGCTGCTGCAAACGAACTCCGACGCGTAGAGCATGAATTGTCGCAATGTTCTGCCCTGCACAACGAATTTGTACGAGCTTCCACCTCCGAACAACTTCCAGTTTCCACAACCACAACCATAGCTACATCCACAACCACCGTCCCCTTCCACTCCACCGCAGTATGCACCGCAGAGCGGTTCTGCTCATCCTCCACAACAACCACTTCGACAACCACCTGTCTTAGAACCACATCCAGCACATCAGTTCGCAGTCCAGCGTGCTCGTACGCAAGAGATTTTGGGACGCCATGTCGAGCGCTTGAATAAACTGGTCAAGAGGTTCTCTGGGAGCCCTGGATGTGGGGAGCTTAGAACATGGAAGGCGGATTTGTTACGAGCCTTCACCCTGTCGGACATCACCTCATCCGTCGATCAGGTGACAACCATATCATTCCTCCTCGATGGTGATGCTGACGAGTATTATCATAGCTTGACGAAGGCTGTACACTGTTGCTGGTTCGAGCTCACGCGTGTGTTAGGCCAACGTTTCGATTGCATATCCCATGAGCCAGTGTATTTGTTGAGGATGTTGAGCTTGCAAGAGAGCGAGTTCCCTCGACATGCAGATCACGTGCGGGAATTTCGTACTTGCGTTATCAAGTCGAAGGTTAACACCAGTGACCTCCAGATGGGTTACCTCGTCAACTCTCGATTCGTTGAAGATTTGTTGAATGACGCTGTTCGTCGGCAGTACACCGTCGAATTTTGTTCGAGATGACATTCTAATAGGCCATTTGGATTCGATACCTTCCTAGAGACCATCGCGGAAACCTGCATTGCGGCTGAGTATCGGCTCGAAGAGGTACAGAACGCATCGAGAACGACATCAGATCACACTCTGGGTCCTGCAGTGTCAAGACCCCTGCGTATGATGGTTCAACCTACTTCGACTTTCACGTTCCCATCCAACACTATGCCAACGCCGCACGTCAATCCCATGCCGACTCTAGCTGCAGCGCCCACGGCTTCGACCGTGCCAGAGCCGATGAACCTCGATGCAATTGTCAAATTCCCAGAAGAGCTACATGCCTACATTGGTGAACGTCGTAATGAACGGTTCGGACGCCATGACGGTCGAGAAAGTAGGCGTTGCTACAATTGTGGTGAGAAAGGCCACTTTGCCTGTGACTGTCCAAAAAGTCGACTGCCATCCCGAGGACGAGAACGTCCGGAATCAAGGTCGAACACGGCGAGACGAGATCAACGTCGAGACAGCAAGGGACGGTTTCCCCCCCGCTCCAAGAGCAGAAAAAGGCCCACAACGGCCTAGAAAACAATTCTGAAGCCCTGGTGGCGGACGTCCTTTAGAAGAGCTGAACACCACCACCAGCACCAATAAATCCGAAAAGAATTTGACACTTGGAGGTGTCAACGTCGAAGGAACCGAACCTGAGCATGTGTCTCTGTTCACGGTTCGAGGGTGCATTTGCACATGTCGTGAAGACTCCTTTGACTCCAGGGTGGAATTACTGGTCAACTGTGGAGCGACGAGCGACTTTATGTCAATGCAAACTGCAAAGAGGGCGCGACTTCCCTTCTATAAACTGAGAAACCCTGGACACGTCTTGACAGCCGGAGGTGTCCAAGTCGAAGTACGGTACTACACGAGACCTTATGTTTGAGTTGGAGAGCTTGTATGTTGTCATCACTTCAAGGTCCTAGAGATTTTGCCGGATGTGGTACTTTGACTACCATGGCTTCGAAGCTACAAGGAACGGTACGCCGACATCCAACATCGTTCGAATTCGTACCGGTTATCTTTTGGCGAATCAAGACATTCCACCTAGCTACAGTTTCAAGCTGCTTCAAAGCTGGACCTTCTTTCGATACTTTCATCCACTTCCTCAGAAGCGAGTCCGGTTCGGAATCCTACTGCACATGCCAAGGAACACCTTGACCTACACTCGTCGACACACGTTCAGCACGGTACTGACAGGTACGATGAGTCCGAAACGGAAGATGGCATCACCAATGAGGAGTGCAGCGATATGGAGATTGGGTACATTTCGTTGTCGAAACTCAAAAGAGAGATCCGTCGAGCTGATCTCACGGGAGATCAAATATTTCTGTGCTGCATGCCTCGACCGGCAGTGCCGGTCGATCAAATTTACAAGAAGCAGGTCACAACCCTACCCTGGCATTTTACCCCTAAGGGAGCATTATTTGGCCCTATATATGGGATATATGTGGGATAGGGTATATCATATTCCATTTCCTTGTTAGGAACATAGGATGTGGGATAGATAAGGCAATCTTGGATGTTTAGTAGTTATATCAATTATTGGATGATAGGGTGGATTTCTCATATGTGCATATCAGGTATTTCATTGGCTATGTGTACCATATCTGTTTGCAGGATACTATTCAGTGAACACTATCGTTATGTCTTCTGTGCCAAGCAATGTTGCGGCCCATGCCACTGCGACCTCTGCTCCTGACCACCAGGTCTGGTTTCATGGTAGCAGAGGCGAAAATCTTTTGTCTCTGTTGGGCGTTTGGCATCGCGGGAAGCGATCGGTCCAAGACATCGTGGACCAAATACAAATTAAAATCTCTTCCCCGGGAGGGATAGCTGAGGGTGTCCAGGTCCCCACTCTCAGGACCTCCTCGGCCCTGACTCCATCGACCGGGCAGGGGCCGCAAAAACGGGCCAAGCCCCAATTTGCTACAAATCCTAAGTTTCCGAAATCCCCGAATGTTCCTATCGGGGCCCCCCATCCTCGAAATCCAGCTGGTGTACCTGAGATGGTTGGGGGGGAAATAGACGGCCACCCTCAGGGAGCGATGGGAGGACCACAATCGCCTATTATGGGCTCGGGAACCGTTACTAGCGCCGAGAATCGGGCAGTAATCGACCAATCTACTGGGGTGATCGAGCGTACGAACGCTGCGCCCTCACGCGCTGCCGACTGGGGTACGATGGCTTCGCCAATGGGGCCTATCGTGGTCGACTCTGGCACTCCTCTTCTGTCGCTAGGGGGGCTGCCAGAGCCTCAGGTCAGAAAGAACCTGTTTGCGGCAGGGCCCATCAGCCCCATTGTTGACCAACTCGACGCCTGATCCCCATGGCCATCTGGGTCCGGCTCGAGAGGCCGTGGCCCTGATCCAGCAAGCCCTGTCGGGGACTAGGCAGAACCCCACTGTGGTGGAATCGTCGCCCACTCCAATGAGTGGATCGCGGCGATTTCCCTCCCTGGTGGAGGAATCTCCTGCCTTGGGAGCGTATCCCAATCCCCCGAGCGGATCAAGGCTAAATCCTACGATCATCGAGGAATCCCCCACGCAAATCGAGGAGGATGAGTGTGACCAGTGGTTCCCCCTGGCGGTGGAGCAGTGGAACGACGATGAGGAGGAGGAGATTGGAGTGTTGGAACGTCATGAACTCCATCATTCCCCTATTTCCGTTGCCTCGTCGCCTGCACCTCCTGAACCTATGTCAGGGACCAGGGATCGCCCCATGCTTGTGGAAGAATCCCCGGCCCCCCACTACATCACGGTGGAGGACTCTCCGGCCCCTCAGTTCATTGCTGTGGAAGAGTCCCCGGTGCCTATGAGCGGCGTCAAAAACCGCCCGTGTCTTGTCGTGGAATCTCCGGAGCCTACGGAGGGCCGGGCCGGTACTACATCTCCAGTGCCTATGAGTGGCACGAAAGATCGTCCATCTATAGTGGATGATTCTCCGGCAATGCCGAAGGTCAACAATCTGTGCTGGGGGGGAGGGAATCAGGTGGAGGGAGGTTCAGCAACCCTCCCAATAAATTTGGTCTCTCCCCCCACAAATACATCTCCTACGGAGGACCCCCAACTGCCCAATTAGGTTCGGGCCACCTCGCCCTCCTGTCGCCATCCTGTCGCCTCCCTGTCGCCTCCCTGTCGCTGTTTTGGCACTTTCAGCCCCCTGTCGCTCCCCTGTTGCTTGCCTGTCGCTTCCCTGTCGCTGTCCTGTCGCTGCCCTGTCGCTCTCCTGTCGCTTCCCTGTCGCTTTCCTGCCGCCCTCCCGTCGCTATCCTGTCGCTTCCTGTCGCTTCCCGTCGTTTCCTGTTGCCATGCTACTTTTTGCCTGGCGCCTTCCTGTCGCTCTCCTGTCGCTCTCCTGTCGTTCCCTCCTGTCGCTCTCCTGTCGCTATTTCCTGTTGCCTCCCTGTCGCCCTCCTGTCGCTTGCCTGTCGTCTTCCTGCCGCCTCCCTGTCGCCTCCCTGTCGCCTCCCTGTCGCCTCTCTGTCGCCCAACGTGGTAACCTGTCGCTCTCCTGTCGCTTGCCTGTCGCTTGCCTGTCGCTTGCCTGTCGTCTTCCTGCCGCCTCCCTGTCGCCTCCCTGTCGTCTCCCTGTCGCCTCCCTGTCGCCCAACGTGGTAACCTATCACTCTCCTGTCGCTTGCCTGTCGCTTGCCTATCGCTTGCCTGTCGCCTTCCTGTCGCCTCCCTGTTGCCTCCCTGTCGCCTCACTGTCGCCCAATGTGTTACCCTATCGATGGAAAGCCATAGATACCTCAAACAGGCAGTTCGATAGTACTAAAAATGTCTCTCCTGTCGCACCCCTGTCGCCTTCCTGTCGCCTTCCTGTCGCCTTCCTGTCGCAAAAAAACACCCTGCCGCTCTCCTGTCGCTCTCCTGTCGCTCTCCTGTCGCTCTCCTGTCGCTTTCTCCTGTCGCTTCCCTGTCGCTTCCCTGTCGCCGGTAGCCCTGTTGCCCTCCTGTCGTCTTCCTGTCGCTTTCCTGTCGCTTATCCTGTCGCTATGTCTTGTTTCCTGTCGCTTCCCTGTCGTCTCCCTGTCGCCACCCTGTCGCCGCCCTGTCGCCCTCCTGTCGCCCTCCTGTCGCACCTCCCCTGTCGCCTTCCTGTCGCCTGCCTGTCGCTTCCTGTCGCTTCCCTGCCGCTTTCCTGCCGCTTTCCTGTCGTCTTCCTGTCGCCACCCTGTCGTCTTCCTGTCGCCACCCTGTCGCCTTCCTGTCGCTCCCTGCCGCATTTCACCGTCGCCTGCCTCGCGTGGCCCGAATCTATTGGGGGGGGGATCCAGGGGTTGCAACGGGATCGGAGCCTGTTTTTGCTTCCCATCCGAGAACTCGATCACCTATGGTGGTTCATGAGTCACCACAGTATATTGTGGTGGACGATTCCCCACCCCCACCGCTGCGACCGAATACTGTTGGTCATGTTCCCCCTCCGCCGTCACCCCGCCACCGCCAGGTGGCTTACATCGAGCACGTGCAAGGAATCCCGCACCTGGTTCGGCCATCCAGCGGTGGGGGTTCGGGGGGGGGACATCCCTCTAGTGGGGGGGCGCCAGCACCTGTTGCTGCGCGCCCCACACCCCCGACTCGCCCTGCGGGGGGCCCTCAGGTCCCTCCGTGGCAGGGGGGGGCTGCTGGGGGAGGCGGTGGTGGGTCATCTCCTCCTCGTGGAGGGGGGGGTCCATCTTTTCGACATTCCGGGGGCCCCACTCCTACACGGGGGGAGGACGACCTACAGCACATCTGTGGCTGTCCCCGGTGTCTGGTGCACTCCGAAACGTGCATCCAATCTCTGATGGCACAGGTGCAGGACCTGCGAACTCAGAATCTAGAGTTGCAGCGATCCCATCAGGAACTTTCTCAGGCAGTAGCCTCTACCGTGGGCATCAGTCAGTCCTACGGGGACCGGATGACCAAAATTTTGTCTACATTGGCTAAATTTGACGCGGCGGTTCAGGGCTACGAGGGGGATTCTAAGGTGGTGGAGGCTAGCGTGGCAGATCATCTTAAGATGTCCAACGGCAACACCGCTAAGTGCTTTAGCGCAGTGGAGTCGCTCGCTACACGTTACGCCGCCGTTGCATCTAGGATCGATGTGTGGGACCACTGGTACTCCACGCCTGCGGAACCCGTTACGGTGGTCCTACCCCCGCCATCGGCGCCTCCGCCCGTTCCTGATCCTACACCGGCGGCGTCTACGGCGCCCATGGGCGCGCCATCCGGTTCATCCGGTGGTGGGTGTGTCCTTCCTTTCTCCGTCCACCCATCCCACGATTGCATCTACCATCCGAACGCTTGTCCGGATTCGGGGTGGCCGAGGGGGGGGGAAGAACACCACGAACACCCCCACCCCCAAGAACCTACATCGTGGAGGGGAATCGCCGAAAAGCAGAAGGAACGTGCTGTTCCCGAGTGGAGGGCGACGCCTAAGGGCGAAGAACACCCCACGGAGCCTACGGCCCCGTGGGCCAATGAAGAGGAGAACACCTCTTCGTTGGGGAACATTAATCCCCTCACGAAAAATGTTTTAACTTCCCCTGGGAAACCTTCGTACACGCCCTCTCATCCTACGGATACGTGTACAGTCTCTCCAGTGAAGGTTGCACCAAGTGCAAGTGGAGGTGCACCCCCAACCATGGCTCCCCCTGCCTACCACCCGTACCAAATGCCTATGGTGCAAAATAGTTACACCAAAGCGGTGGAGGATAGTGATATGCCTAAACCGCAATTTAATGGGCAGCTAGAGTGCTACGACGAGTGGGTGGAGAAGCTTCAACAATGGTTGGGGGGGTGTGATCCCATGTACCGAAAGGCCAACGAGGCAAAAATGATTTTGAGTACCTTGTCCCCATGGCTAAAGGCGATCATCAACGCCCGGGTTGCCGAGGCCACCCACCACACACGCACGGCCCCCACCCTCAAAGAGTTGTGGGACTTTTTGGAACAACGTTTCCACGAGTATGACCCCTCAAGGGCTGATGAAAGGTGGCTAGCTCTCACCCCCAGGGTGGTTAAAGGGCAAGTGACCCTCATCGACCTTGAAGATTTCCATGCTCGTTGGCAACGTTTGTTGCCTCTGAGCAATGAGACTCGTCCCCACGTGATCCGGGAGCAGCTCCTAAGCAAGCTCCCGTGGATCAAGGAGAAGGTCGTCAAGCAAGAGGCTAAGAATAGCCCAGACAGCTATGTGGTGGATTTTAGTGGCCTTGACCCTTCGCCGGGTCGCGCCCCATTCGAAAAAGAACTCAGGAAATATAGCGCTCAAGCTTGCACTACGATTCCTGAGATTGTTTCCTATTCGGGGCCGGGGGTGATAGTTGACTGCAAAGACCCGGCTCTCCAGGAGTGGATCTTGAAACTCAACAACACTCGTCACACACGCGGCTACACTATGAAAGTGGAGCATCGTAGGCCTCGTTTGAAGCCTGCCGAAATCTACGCCCTTGCCCATAAACGCGTGTCGGAGAGGGAAGCTCTCGAACGCCTCAATAAAGGAGACAAGACGACGGTGACGTACACTCATCGCCCTTCTCACAATAAAACCGCGGTGAATGCGGTTAATGCGAAGGCTACGGCAGACCCTGACACCTCCGAACCCGCTGACACCTCCCTCAACGCCGTG
The DNA here is from genome assembly GCA_964036045.1 of Eutreptiella sp. 'Long Island Sound 2002'. Lineage (NCBI taxonomy): Eukaryota > Euglenozoa > Euglenophyceae > Eutreptiales > Eutreptiaceae > Eutreptiella > Eutreptiella sp. 'Long Island Sound 2002'. Next base: position 66,607,127 of record OZ038382.1, read on the forward strand.
GGTCACTCTAAACCTCCGGCGAGGAAACCCGTCGACCCCGGGGCTAAACCGCCACCTACCTTTTGGGTTCCGTGTTCCAAACATTGGAAAACACGTAAACAAACGGAGATGGACATGTCTTGGACTGATTGGGGTGCTACCAATACCACCCTTTGGACGTGTAAGCCTAATTCTCCGTGCAATGACACTCATTGGAACATTGCGGGTAAGTCTAAAGGTGGTAAGCCTAAGGGTGGCGATAAGGGTGGCGGTGGTGATAAGGGTGGTGGTGGTTATAAGGGTGGCGGCGGCAAGGGCGATAAAGGAGGCAAGGGAGCGCCGAACGGGCGCGGACGTTGGTAGGAGTGCCCAGAGGCGCCCCCTTCGAAAGAAGAAAACCTCGGGCACCCCTGTGACACTACCGTGGCTCTCGTTCTATCGAGAGTCATGAAGGGGCATATAGTGACTAGTGAGATTCAAACCGAACTTTCCGTTCAGGTTGTTTTGCCCAATGGAGAACGCAAGGCCCTCCGTATTTTGGTGGATTTTGGGTGCCAAGCGGTCGCTTTGGTTAACCCCAATGTTTTTGGAGACCAACTCTCCGAAAAATATGAATCCCCCCAACGGAGGCGCCTACTCCAAGCCGATAATGAGACGCCTTTGCCGGGGAGGGGACGAGCAAATAGACGTCAAAATTCAATTTACGGGGGTTGTGGATGGTAGTGTTTCACTTCCTCGTGTTGCCCAGTATGGCGTGTCCCCGTACCTTGTCCCGAATTTACCTTGGGATATGGTTTTGGGGCACCTATGGGGTTACGAACATTGTGTGAGCCATTTTGCCCGCTTCAATTGTTTGTACTCTCACCATCCAGTGCACCCCCGTTTTTGGATTGAGGATTTCCGTGAGGCTCCACGAACTGGCAAACCATTTTTGGTGAAACCCATTCATGGTAAGGTGTCACGTCAGTCCGTGTGGGGCCTAACCGTTCCAGTCATTGGGGCGGTCACTCCTACGCACCCTGCCCCGGCCATTGTGGTTACGCCCCCTGGTGGCGAACCGCCTGACCGTGTTGAGGCCGAGAAACACATATCCTATGCCTTGACCGCTTCCTCCGTGGCCCTCTTACAGGACCGGGCTTGTGCTTTGGAGCTCGTTGAATTTGCTCCCGAAACCCTTGCCCGTGATGTTCTACCTACGCGGCGTGATGGGTCCATGTGGACCCAGTCTGACTATGGCCTCACGCCATATTGGGCCGCACGTGTCAAAAAACAATTTGGCAAAAACCCTGACGTGGACGCCTTCAATAGGGTCCCGGGTATGGCCCAGGCTACCCGTTGGGTTTCGCCGCTTGAAGATTTCTTTTCCACTCCCGCGGACCCCTCCAGATTGTATTGGATGTGCCCTCCCTATCATCGGTTTTCCGATTGTGTTCGGAAAATTCGGCACATAAAACTACGAGCCATCGTCGTAGGGCCGAAGTGGACACATAGGGAGTGGTGGAAACCCCTTATGGAAATTACTTTGCAAGGGTACCACCTTCCTGGGCCAGAGACTAAAGCCTGTCTCTATCAGAATGACCACCTCCCGCCTATCCTCAACAGGGTTGGTCCACGGTGGCGCTATACGTGGACGGTGGTATTGCGGAGGAAAATTTGGCGGCCACTAAATGTCATGTGGCCTCCGTTTTGGCACCGGCCGTCTCTAACCCCAACACGGATGGCGAGCCGGGCATGACCTCGGAGGAAGAGTCGGAGGATGAAAGGGTGCCTAACCATTTGGCTTCGGTGCGCACCCTCACGTATCAGGCGACCCATAAAAAACTCCTCGCACCCGTTACTCTTGATCCTACACCCGAAGATTTGGAGGCACAAGAATGCGTGCGTTCACGCATTGCGAAAATTGAACGAGAGTTATTGGGTGGGAGGGCCACTACCGTTAAGCGTTACCGAAAACGTAAAGGCGCCACACGATTGTTGGCGGCTTCTCGTGTGGGTGGCGTTGTCACCACCCAAGAGCCTATTGTGTCTCCGGAGGTGGAGCTCATGAGGAAACGCATCCTCGCGGACTATGAGCGGGATGTTTTTAGTGGGGAGGTTCGTCTCCGTCCGGACCAGGAACACCCTAAGGTCCGTGGTACGGAGCGGTTGGGGTTTGCTAAACTTGACCTATACCCGAACGCCAAACCCAAGTCCGTGAAGCCTATACGGTTGGTGGGGGAGCGTGCTGCGGCGGAGCAAGAAATAGTGGAGGACTTTTTGGCTCGTGGCTGGATTGAGCCGTGCCCTGCCTCCGAATGGGCGTCCAACGGTTTCGTTGTGCCCAAGAAAGAGAAAGGAAAATGGCGCCTCGTGGTGGACTACCGCCAACTTAATGAGGCTACCTTGCCCGACGCACACCCCCTCCCCCTCATAGAAAACATGTTAAAAACCCAATCCAAACACAAGATTTTCACTATTGTGGACTTGAGTAAAGGGTTTCATCAAATTCCCCTTCACCCTGAATCCCGGGCTAAGACCGCCATGAATTTGGCGGGTTATGCCTATGGGTATCAAGAATGGGCCCGCTATTTTCTAACGGGTCATGGACCATGTTTTGCAGGGTTTGGATTGTGCGGACGTATATATTGATGATATTATTATTGGTTCCTCCGGTGCGACGGAGGAGGAGCTATTGGCTAACCACGACCGCGATGTGCGTGCCGTGTTGGATAGGCTACAAAAAGAGGAGTTGGTTGCCTCGGTTAGCAAAACCGATTTCTTTGTTCGTTCGTTTGAGTTTTGTGGCCATGTGTTGGAAAATGGCACACGTCGGCCGGCGCCAGGGAAAATGTTGGCGCTTGAGCGTTGGGACAAGCCGGATAATGTTCGGGAGCTCCGGGGGTTCTTGGGGCTCGCCAACCATTATTCGGGCTATGTCCAAAACTACGCCTCCATAGCTACCCCTTTGATTAATATGTTGAAGGATTTGCCTAAGCATAAGAATGGCAAAAAGATAGGCCTAACATGGAATGCTTCGGCTAACGAGGCCTTTTTGAAGCTCAAGCGTGCTATTACGGATGTTGTTCCCCTCCAACTAGCCGATTGGGATAAGGACTTTGTCCTCACCCCGGACGCTAGTAATTGGGCGGTGGGGGCGGCTCTACAACAGGAAGGTCCCGATGGTGCCCTACGCCCCCTTGCCTTTTTCTCCCGCAAATTGTCAGGCAGCCAATTGAATTGGAGCCCTCGGGAGAAAGAATGCTACGCTATAGTGGCGGCGCTTTTAAAATGGCATGGTTGGGTGGGGAACAAGCGCGTGGAGGTCCGTACGGACCACCGTAGCCTTGTAAATTGGGCTACGGAGGACCTCAAAACCGTGGGGGGTCCCTCTCCACGCCCAGCACGTTGGCATGAATTGTTCTCTAAATTCGACCTCCATGTGGTTTACACTCCGGGGCCAGTGAACCCCGTGGGTGATTTCTTGTCCCGTTGGGCTTACCCTGCTAACACGGCGTGGGGTGATGTGTCCATACATGGGACGGCCCAAGCGGCCGGGGATGTGCGGGACATGATGGCGGCCGAGAAGGAGGAACTTCTCGCCCGCCCCCTTGTATTTAGGGCGGTTGTGGCGCCCGTTGTTACTAGGTCTAAAGCGGCGCCTCGGGCTCAAGGGGCACCCGCGTGTGATCCACCCCCTCTGGCTTCGCCTCCAGTGGGGGGGGGGACGAAGCAAAAGAGAAAGCTTCGGAGACTGGAGCGAATTGTCAAGATAAAAAAATCTTGGAAGTCCCACAAGAAGGCAACTCCTATACATGGGGACGATGCTCCCAATGTTTTTGAGATAAATTGGGCTAAACACTACCCAAATTGTCAACGCTACAAACAAATGTGGCAAGATGCCTTGAATGGGAGCTTCCAAGATGCAGTGAGGTTGTTGGATAACAAGCTCGTCCGTAATGGACGCTGGTGTGTTCCTACGCCGCTAGTGCATCGTTTGGTAGCCGAATACCATGATGCATTTCACTTAACTACCTCCAGTGTGGAAAAACACTGGAAGGAAATTAACCATGGCGTGGAAGGTGAGGGGTTGTACAAAGCAGGGGAACTGCAATGTCAAACGTGTCCCTCATGTGCCATTCACACGCATGACACCAAGCGCAAGCAAGGGTACATGACCCCTATGCCTATACCTATGGAGCCCATGGACTCCATAGCGCTTGATGTGTTTCACTACCCTTCCACCTCCCACGATGGAGAGGTGTATGACCGAATGCTCCTATGTGTATGCCGGCTTTCCGGCTACCTCATCGCGATCCCTATTCCTAAACCCCGTCATGGAGACAAGGATGAAGGGCTAACGGGGAGAAGAGCGGCCCAATTGGTAATGGAGCGCTGGGTGGATAGGTTCGGAGCCCCTCGTGAAATATGCTCCGACCGTGGGCCACAATTTGTGAGCCGCGGGTAGGCACCAAGGTAATGGCAAGGCCGAAAATACTGGCAAGCAGCTAAGGCGTGCCGTTGCTAAAGCCATTACCTTGAGGAGAAAGAAAACTAATTGGGTAGAGGTTTTGCCCGCCGTTGTACGAGCGTGGCATGAGACTACAGGTCCTTCAGGTTATACACCTAACGAGATTGTGTTTGGTAAACACAACCGTACTAAAGGGCCTCCTCTTGCTGAGCCTAAGGGGCGGGCCCAAGACGCCGCTCACTACTTCCAACAGCGTGAGGAGCTTATTGCTCCTGCACGGAGGGCTATGATTCAAGTGCAAGAGACAATGGCTCGTAAGTATAATAAGAGTAGGAGAATGTCCCCCAATTTCTCAAAAGGGGACCGCGTATGGGTCCGTCGCCAACGCAAAAATCTTGGCGATAAGACTTGTCCCTATTGGGATGGGCCCTATGAGGTTGTGGCCAAGAAGGCGCACGACCTCTATGTTATTCAAGTGGATGAACGGAGGTTAGTTGACGTCCACGTTGATTGTTTAATGAAAACGGTCAACTCCCCTCGCTCCCCCGTGCCTCTAAATTACACGGGGGAGGTTGCTAGAGTGCCCTCCCAGTTTGAGGAGGACACCTATAATGTCAAGAAAATATTAAGTTACCGTACTTACCGCAAGAGACTTCTCTTCAAGGTGCGGTGGGAGGGTTATACCAAAGATTGGGATACCAAGGAACCCGTTGAAACCTTCTTACCATCCTACAACAAAGTTTGGATAGATTACTTGCAGAAACAGAATCTCACCCAAACCGTTGACATCCTTGCCCACCTTGGTGGACCGCTCTCATGAGCGTGCGACGAAAAGAAAACCCTAACCAATATTGATATATTATTGTTTGGGGAAGGGAGGAGAGAGCGAGAAGCGGTGGGAGACAGGAAAGAAGATGTGCATGCACGGCGCGCTCCTCGGTTACAAAAATCCCCACCGGAGCAGGGCGGTGGGTACCGCAGGTTTACCCCACCGTCTACCTCTCTCACCGCTAAAAGCTTGAGAGTCCTTGGGGTGGGGTGGCGTGGCATATAGCCTGGGGCGGAAGTGGGACGTGTTCTTTCGGGGGTCTTAATGCCATTCAAACCCCTATCCTTGGGTCTTACTGGAGCACTCCTACCACCACCAGGACTACTGCCACAAGTCCTGCCCACGATGACGCCCCCTGTCAAGGGTGCTAACAACGTGGCAAGCACTTCCCGAAGACTCTGCCGGGTTGTGCGCATGGTGGTGTTTGCAAGGTTCCGGAGTGCCGCCCCGTACCGAAACCACGACCCCACGACCGTCCCTGACCCGTGACCCAAGCCAAAGAGCTAAATCGTTTGCTCAAAATGGCGAAGGCTTGAAAACTTCGTTGGGTTGGCGGGTACAACCCATTTTCCCTTTTGTGTTGGGCGTGATGGTTTTCCACCGATTTGCCCTTGTCCACACGAGGGTAGGTATACAAGGTACGAAGTACTCGTGTGGCTCACATTACGTGGAAAAAATTTCGTGGCGTGCAAAATTGCCACTACATACGGCGAGGACTTAAGCCTAGAGGGAGGGGTCGTCCTCTACAATACAAGTATTCTAATATGAATTGCAATGAGTTCCTTTGCCCCGTCACTCTATGAGTGGGTGGGGTCTTCAAAGGCAGAGAGTGGCGTTGCGGATTTGGGCCGTCTCTGCCGCCTGGGTATTTGTCCCCGGTCGCTATGCGTGCCCGGGTTGGGAGTGGGTACCCTCCATTGCCATTGCATGGGGCCGCATGCTGGCTGGGTGTGCTCTTCATGTCGTTGATGAATTTCGCGGGGGAATTCCTGCCTGCAACGAGAGGGAACAAACTATATGATGAAAAGGGCGAGTGTGCACATGCATATGTTTATGAGAGAATATGTATATTACTGTTTTCTCTAGAGTTCCCCACGAGTGGACTTGTATTTCCACAACACCCGAGGGGTCCTCTATCCCAACACCCAACCAAACGGGTTGGGATATGGGCGTGGGATTTTTCTTTATAGAGACCCGTGCGTGGACTTGGATTTCCACAACACACACGAGTCTCTCTGTCCGAGACACACCGAAACCGGGTGTGCCCGTGGCCAATGGTAGCGTGTGTGTGCGCATGCCATTAATTTAGTTACGGGAATATATGGTTGCCTATTACGTTGGTTATCTGCCGCCCCCCGAACAAGCAAGACCTAGGTTGACACCTACCTTTGGGGTTTTGTAGCCGTGTACACCGGCCCAAGTTTACACACGGAGGTGTAAACATGAACCGTCATACACGGTGTAGAGGGGTTGGGGGAGTAAAACTCCTTCAGGGCGTGTCATCGTGCCCCCGGGGAGCAGGGTGGGCTGATACACCAGCGGGACCGTACGGGCGACCTCCCCAATTTGCAACCTGGAGGTGACCCCCTGCGCTACGGCCTGCTGGTGGCACACCCACCGACAAAGGTAACACGCAAGCTAACCTAAGTGTTTATACGCACGCCCCCAAGACACACACGAACACCAAGCAACAAGGTGGCGTATCTATACACGTGTTCTATTGTGGATATGCTTACTGTTTGTTGTGTGTACGTGAGTAGTTTGTGGAAGCTCTTGCACGTGTCGTATGTGTGGAGTGCCCCCATCACGTGCCCCAAGGCCGCCACCGCGAGACCCACACTCTGTGATGCCCTCCGGGCGAGTGTGTGCCCCCAGGCCCTGCCAATGGGTGTGCGCGCACAAGTGTGTCTTGTGTTTGTCGGTGTGCATCGCTCTATTATGTGTATATATGATATATATACGTAGTATGGCTCCTAGGTGAGGGGTTAGCAGTGAGGTCAGGTTATTATTACATGGTTATGAGGTTTGTCTATTTAAGTGTGTCTACTCACACCCTCATCCCATCTCCGTACCTCCTTCTTTACCCTCTATGTGGTGCATCACGTGTGACACACATCCTAAGTTAGACATCCACACGGACACGACCCTTGGCTGAGCCGTGCCCGTATAGTACAGTCACAACCGTGACTGGTTCATTCATCCTGGTCCGTTCCACTCGATCATTTTTCTTTGGTGTCTGGTCTGTTTGACAAGTGGGCCTTTGGCTAGGCCTTGTCTCGGTCTTTTACAAGCAAGTAATCAAGCAAGTTTACATCTTACAAGCAAGAGCTCACTCATTACTACAAGCGTTACGGGCAAGCACATCAAGAACATCAAGCACATCAAGCGTTCATAAACGATCTAAAGCACGTGGGTGCAAGGTGTGGGCATCGTACCCATGTTTTGGTTTGTGCCTAAGTGATCGTCGATCATTTACCCTGAGGCCATCGTGACCTCTTCCCTCTACTTAGTGAGCTACCGCGCGCACTGTGGGGCCATCGTGGCCGTGTTTATTAGTGGGCCTAAGCATGCACAAGACAGAGGCAGGCACAAGACGGCACCCGGGGTCAAGCATGGCTAGATGTCGGGTATGGGGAACCTGCAACCCTAGAGCACCCGGAGGCCCTCACTGGGCTACGACTCACGATCCATCCCCTAGTCTAGCTTCGCAAGGCAACAATATGGCAAGATCACGGTGTTCACTGTTCGAAAGTGTGAAAAAAGGGCTGTGGTGGCTGTAAGGACTGTTACCACGGTTGCCCCGCGTTGCACTGGGAGACAGGACCGTTAGCCCCCCGTGGTAACAGTCCCCTGGCCGAGGGCCATCAGATTTTGTTGTGTACCTTGTGATCCTTCCCCTGGCCTCTATCTCTACTATCCCTCGTGCTCCCTTGTGCAGGCACAGTCCTACGTTGCTGTTTGACTCGCCCGTCAATTCTCCTGGCAGTTTTTTCAAAAAGTGAAATTTTTGCACTTTCTCGTCGCACCGCTTCGCATGTACCATTACCTTCAGTTTTGTTTAAAAGTGTGATTTCACTTTGCCTTTAGTCTTAATTCTTTGAAAAACTACCTGCCCTTACCTGCTGGACCCCACATGCCTCATGCGACACGCAGGGACCAGACTCTACGCGCAACAGCTCGCGATTTCGCCTACTACTTATTGCGGGACCTGCGGGATCCCGTCCGTCAATTTGTGTGATTTGGCGGTGGTTCGAGCCCCACCGATCGGAGCTACTTCACTGGCCGTGCAGCCGGCTTCGAGGCTGCTTGCGTAGGCTCGATTCCCGGAGCAGGGAATCTGCTAACCTGTGATTTGCTGCTGTTTGTGACTGCTACGTTCCTCTTGGGCACGTACTTCCTGCCCGTGGCAGTCGTTTTAAGTGGGGGGGTGAAGCAGGTCACAACCCTACCCTGGCATTTTACTCCTAAGGGAGCATTATTTGGCCCTATATATGGGATATATGTGGGATAGGGTATATCATATTCCATTTCCTTGTTAGGAACATAGGATGTGGGATAGATAAGGCAATCTTGGATGTTTAGTAGTTATATCAATTAGTGGATGATAGGGTGGATTTCTCATATGTGCATATCAGGTATTTCATTGGCTATGTGTACCATATCTGTTTGCAGGATACTATTCAGTCAACACTATCGTTATGTCTTCTGCCCATGGTTTTTGTCCGTTTGCTGCCCATGCCACTGCGACCTCTGCTCCTGACCACCCGGTCTGGTTTTAGTGCCGGTCGATCAAATTTACAAGATGCAAGCCAGTGATGGCAGTGATGACGAGCTTGACCCCGTTCGACGCAAACTGCCGAATTGATTACACAAGTGGGCGGACCTCTACGACTGGGAGAGAGCGGAGTATGGAGACCTACCTCTGTATCGACCTGGTGGAGATCGTCGAATACGCCTCGATTCGAAAGACAATCCATCGTGGGTACACCCTCACAAAATGAATCGGAGCCAAATGATGAACTTCGACGACAATTGGACAAGTTGCATCGATTTGGTCGGGTCAGACCATCACCGAGTCCATACAGAGCGGGTTGCCTACTGGTGAAGAAAGCGAATGGTAAATGGCGCATGTGCGTCGACTACCGAGCGTTGAATACGCGAACTGTACGGGATCGGTATCCCTTGCCATCGACGCAATCCATCTTGAGTACACTGGGGGGTTCCACTGTATTTTCGAAGATAGACCTTGTTAGTGGGTCCCACCAGATCCGAATCCAAGACAAAGATATCGAGAAAACCGCCTTCAACACGCCATTTGGCGCCTTCGACTGGGTTGTTATGCCCTTTGGTTTCTGTAATGCGCCATCGATGTTCCAACGCGTCGTGAATGATGTCTTTCGAGACCACTTGGGGATATTTGTATGGCTGTACATCGACGACATCCTCGTCTTCTCGAAGGATGCGGATGAACACCAACGACATCTCGATTTGTACATGAACTACTTCGTAAGCACCAGCATTTTCCCTGCATCGATAAATCCTTATTCTTCCAGAGTCGAGTACCTTTCTGTGGATACATCATCGACAAAGATGGAGTACACATGGACCCCGAAATGATCAAGGTCATTCGAGGTTGGCCTCTGCCAACTACCGTTCATGAAGTTCGACAATTCATTGGATTGTGTGGATGTTACCAGCAGTTTGTCGAAGGGTTGCAAGCTGTCGCAGCCCCTCTGACCGCGATGTTTAAGGCAGACTTCGAGTGGGAATGGACAGCTGTCCATCAGGCTTCCTTCAACAAGCTGAGACAGGCGATGATCAATGCGACACATCTCAGTGCTATCGACCCTCGACAGCCGTATGACCTGTATACAGACGCTTCGAAAGACTGCGTGGGTGCTACGCTGGCGCAACAATGTGCGTATGGAAAGTACATCTTCGACCTATTGCCTTCATGTCGCGAAAAATGCAGCCTGCCGAAACCCGATACCCGATTCGAGGACAGGAGTTGTTGGCCATCGTATTGGCTTTGAAACAGTTGTTCCACCTACTTCGAGGACCGCAGCAGGTGCACGTGCACACTGACCACGAAAGTCTTCGATATCTCCAGACATGTCCTCGACCGCTGACACCACGGCAAGCTCGATGGTCCCAATTCCTAGAAGAATACAATCTGACGTTGTGGTACGTACCGGGACTCGCGAATCCTGCTGCAGACGCCTGCTCCCGTGTGTCTTCGCAACAGTTGAGGGACATCAAAAATGCCACACGTACACGAACGTTCGTACTTTCATCTGGTCGAAAATTGGGCTTCACCAGAAGGAGAACCTGTCGATGAGTTCCTACCTGTACTCAAACACTCATTCCCTCATGACGAGGTATGGCCCCAGCCGCACGACCACCTGTACGTTTCGCTTCGAAGCGGACGCTCTGTGGGGAAGGAACCTGACGCTTATGAACTTGCGGAACCAGCCCCCAAAAACTTGACACTGAACCCGCCGTCGAACCAGAAGAACTGGAGCCGCTACCATCAGACGCGACGACTGTCGAGATGGAGGACCTGGAGCTGGAGCCAGTACAATCAGACGAGATCATGGCTGAGGATTCACACCAACCAGACATGCATCTCGATGATGCTGGCAGCGAGCCGGACATGCCCGCCGATACCGAAGACCTTCCCTTTTTAACCATGGATCGCCCTCTTCGAGTTACTTTTGGCAATGAACTTCGATATGCTCGGACCATGGCGGAACTGATTCGCTGTCGACGTCACCGAGACGGCACGTTACAATCAGTTCCTTTGCCGAAGGCTGGGTCGAACACGCCGTACCCTTCGAGTCTTAAAGGTATGCATCGCCGAGTACATCGAGATTATCAGTGCAAAGACTTGACTTCGACAGCTGTGTGGGCAGCGGTTTTTCGAGAAGACCCACATACGAAGCACATCTACGAAGTCGCCGTTCGAAGCCCTGCGGCACGACACCAGCTTGGCGATGCCAAGTTGTCCTTCGATGATGGCAAATTCCTCCATTTGTGGACGATGGGCAAACCTTTGCTTGTCCCTCCAACACTGGTGACCGGGATTGTGGCTATGTATCACGAGTCGGAGTTCTATGGCCGTTCAGGTGTCCTTCGAACCATGGGCCTGATTACGCGCGACTACGTATGTTCCCACCTCCGACACTACGTCGAGCGATACATACTAAGTTGCGAGGTCTGTCAAGCGGCGAAATCAAGGCGAGTCAACACCGCCAGAGTGCCAAGAACATTACCAGTGCCCAACACCAAATGGCACAGTGTGTCCGTCGATTGGGTTTCAGGATTGCCGCCAACCACAAGGGGCCATGACGCCGTCATGACTGTAGTCGACCGATTCTCCAAGCGTGGAATATTCATCCCTTGTCACAAGGATATGACAGCCGACGACCTTATCTATGTGTTCCTGCGTGAAGTAGTTCGACTGACAGGATGCCCTCGACGAATTGTTTTCCACCCAGACAAGCTGTTCAAGTCTCAGGCGTGGAAGGAGTTGGCTCAGCGTTTCAAGAGTGAGATGCATCAAACAATGGCCAACCGCCCTCGAGGCAATGGCCTGGTGGAGCGCAGCAACCAGGCGATCCTCCAGCGCCTGCGTACACACGACAAGGACGAACACCCCATTTTCCATTGGATTTTCCCCGAATGCCTTCTCATGCACAAGAATGATCCACCGTGAATGATTACATGCAACGAGCGGAACGTACCATCGATTCTGTGCGTGCAATGCTTGCCGAGGAACGTCGACGCCAGATGCATGTGGTCCTGCAAACGGACCGACACGTTCGAGTGCCTGAAGTCGGTGAACGATGGTGGGTGTTGGTACCGGAATATTGACATAAAGGGAAACTCGATGTTGTCTGGTGCGGCCCTTACAAAATTCTCGAGGTACTGAACAAGGGCGAGAATGTTAAACTCAACATTCCTACACCCTTCGATGGGTTGCGAGTTTTCAACCCAGACAGCATAAAGCCCTACGTCCATCGAGAGGGACAGCCGGTGTGGGAGTTCCTGATGCCCCCTCTCAAAACTGGAGAATCTCCTCGACTTGTCAAGATTCTGGCTAGACAGCGAGTGGGATCTAAAAGGCGCCACACGTACCTGTACTGTTGTGAATGGGATGACGACACATGGTCTTGGGAGTCGAGCAAGGCTCTAGAGGTAGGTGGGTAGGTAGGTAGGTAGGTGCACACGGTCGTGGAGAGGCGCCCCATGGTTCCCCCTGTGTCATACAGGAAGAGGCTCCGCGCGTGAAGAGGGGAGGCGGCTTACATCCCGCTAGATCTGACTGTTGGCCCCCACAAAGCGGCCCCGGGCACCACCGGGAGGGCTGATGGCCGCTGGTGTGACGTGCTTGTCTCGCCGGGAGGGTGTGCCCCCGTGCTTGCGCACGTCCCCTTTTTTGAACGGAACCCTAGAGGTTCATCGGACTTCCTGGCGTATCCCGTTCCCAAGGCATGCATGCATGTTCTTGGTACTAGGGTTCCGAGGCGCTTGGGTGTCGCACGGTCCGCCTCGAGTCCCAAAGCAGCGCAGGCCTTAGGATGCAGCCTTACTCCCGGTCTCCAGATCTCGTTTGGCCGGGTCACCTGCATGGCACTGGCTGCCTCAGTGCCCGGGCTGTGGGCACTGGGTTTCCTACTGTTGTGCGACGTTTGTGTTTGGGTCCGGGTTGCGGTTGGGTGTGGGTTTCGTTAACCCCGCCAGTCCTGGCTGGGGTCTTGGGTGGGTGTGTTTCGGCACGGTTTGTGTTGTTGTCCCTCTTTTGCCGGCTGTTTGTGGTGTTCGTGGTTGGGCTTAGGTTTCGGCCTGCTTATGGGACGTGTGTGGTTTCGTGCGCGCTCTGCTTGCCCCCCGCCATTTCCGGTTCCGGTGTGCCGTCTGGGCGTGCGTGCTGGGCCTGGGTCTCGGCTCTGCCCCGCCCTTCTTGGCTGGGTTGTTGGGGTGTGTTTTTTGCGCTGTGGGCTGTTTTCCCCCCCCCCCCCCCCTCCCCCCCTGGTTTTTTTTGGGGGGGGAGGCTGCCTGTTGCTCCCTCTGCCTTTCCCGGTCTGGTGCACGCACTGGCCCGCATTCAGTGTGGTCTTCCGGGCTGCTGTTGGCGGTTGCGTTCTGTTTGGCCGTGTTCCCGCCCCCAGGGTCGGGTGGGCTATGTACACGTTGGGATCGGCGCCCCTTCCTGCCGGGTTAGGTCCTGGCTCTGCCGGCTGGGCGGCTGCGCCAGGCGGCTGCGCGTGGCTCTGGGTTAGGGTGCTGGGGTTGTTTGTGTCCTTTCTCCTCTGCGGTGCCGGTTTTAACCTTCTGGGTGGTCCGCCACCGTTGTTGCCAGGCGCGCGGTGGCCCCGTGTGTGGCCTGCAGTGCCGGTGTGTGGCGTGCTGGTGCGGCGCCTTCCGGGGTGTGCGGTCGCTTGCTTCGGTTAGTCCTTCAGATTAGGGTCAGTCGTGCCGTGTTGTGCCGCTCTGTGCCGCGTCGCGTCGCGTCATTCTGTGGCGCGTTGCACTGTGGCGCGCTGTGGTGCGGTGTGCCGTGGTCTCGCGTTTTGCCGTGGTGGGTCAGTGGAGGTCAGCCTGGTCTGTGTCGTGGTGCGGAGTGCGGGCCGGAGTGTGGCTGGCTGGTGGCTCCGGGGTGTGGTTAGGGGTGGGTGTCTCGCTGGGTCCGTGCTGTGGGGGCCCCGGCGTGCCGCTCGGGCTGGTGGGTCGGGTAGGCGTCCGTGGGGTTGCCCTCCCTGGGGGCCTGTGCCTTGGTCCCGTGTCCTCTGGGGGTTTCGGTCCCTAGCCCTGGTTGCTGCCGCCGTGCCTTCGTCCTCTTCCGGTGCCTGTGAGGTGGCCCTTGTGGCGGCTGGGGTCGTCGCCTGGCGGTGAGGGCGTGGTGGTGCGCCGTGCGGCGGCGTTCCCTGCGGCTTCCTCTCCGGGTGTCGCCCGTTCTCCCCGTGTAGGTGTGCCCTCTATCCCCCGTGTGGCTTCCGGTGGCTGGTGGGTGTGCGCTGGTGTGATCCGTAGGGCGTCCGATGCTTGCTTCGGCGATGCGTGTTGGGGGGTGCGCCCCCGGGAGTCGTGCGGCGTTCAGTGGGGGTGGGGCGGCGCTGGTCCCCCCGTCGTGGCATGCCCTTCCTGGGTGTGGGTCGTGGCGGTCGTCGTGGTGCCCTTTTCCTCCGTGCCTTGGTCCCCGCTCCTGCCCCTTCCTGGTTCTTGGGTGGTTTCCTGCCCCCATGTGGTGTCTCTTCCGGCGCCCTGTCCTAAGCAGGCTCTAGAGGAGGATACTGTGTACCTTGAGTTTCTTCGACTCCACCCTGATTAACCTTACTCTTCTCTACAGCGTGGTTATTCGAAAAGCTCATGCGAGGTTCCGGGTCGACCGCCGAAGCCTCTGCCTACGGTACTACATCCCGGACGCCCCGAACTTCCTCTCCACCTCCAACTCTCCGAGCATCACCGTCGGACGTCATCGATGTTGACGCGATCAATGACAACGATGGTGCCAAACCCCAAGCGAGCTCGAGTTCAGCTCGCCGCTGTTGGTCGGTAGCATCAGCGCCCACTCGACCGAGTTGACCTCTCGATCCATTCGAACCGGCGAACTACAGCCAGTCGGCATATACTGGGAGCGCGAAAGGAAAAGGAGGCCTCTCGTCGAAAGGAGGCAAGGAAGGTGTGTTCCCTCGCGGGGAATTAGCAGGAATAGCGCCGAGTGGACGACCTGTTGTATCAGGAGGCACCACAGGCTTGAAAGTGCTCGAGATAGCCCTGGCCAACTGGCCCGTCCCGTAATCGACCAAGGGAGGGACCCGGGCCCACATGCAGCCGGAACTCTGCAAGCTGTATGGGCCCCCGCCCCCGGTCAATGCAGAATACTTTCGAGAGCGGTGCTCGAACCCTGATTGGTTGGATTCTGATGAAGATCTTGCTTGCTACACGGGATACGACGACTAATTCCCTTCCTCTGTTCAGCGCCTGGATGGGTCGACAGTTCTTTGACATTGAGGCCGAACACCTGGACATCAAGGCCATCAAGGGACGGACCGTCGTGGGGACCGATTACCGGAAAGCCAAATACCTCCAGCTATAACATCAACAATGACGCTGCCCCTAACGACTGGGTCGACCAATCCTGGCAGTCGAGTGCCCTGAAGACGCAAGCTTCTACTCCAACGAACCAATCCGACTCCTACTACTACAATGACGACGATGAATCCTGGCCACTCCAGTCCGGCGACGAAGAGGAATATCCGTACAAGCCCTCAGCGTACGACGCCACACAAAGTTGGTCCACACCACCGCCCAGCTATGATTCTGTGCCAGTGCGAGAACCGCAGTGGCAGCCCTATAACATGCCGCAGTATAACCATGAAATCGAGACCATCGAACAACTCCGACACTTGGGTACGTTCAGATTGAAGCCACCCTATTGATTTGGGACACACGAGGACGATCCAATGAAATCGGAATACACCAAGCTCGAACCATCGGTACTCACTATTGCGTCGAGCGCCATGGCTGGTCAACGAGGAAGGCACGTATTTTTGAACGAGTGCCATGCTGCAGTTCTGACGAAGACGAATGCCACTATCTCCGAGTTAGGCAAGACCATCAACATCGACAGTTGGGGACGAACCGCACCATTCCCTTACGAGATGGCCCGAAGCACACCTGACACATCTTTCGATGGGCGTGGGAATGCCGGTGGCAAGCCGGGCTACCAGTGGTATACAAAAATTGAGGTGCCTTGCCAGAACTTTCGAGCGGCCCTCGTCGACTGGCGACAAGGCGAAGAAGAGCTCGATTGGGGATTCGGACAAAATCTCTCTGAATATGACCTGCCGAGTCAAATTGCTCGACTCAACCGCATGCATCGAGAGATCTCAGGAATCGACGACCTGATAAACTTCGCCGATGGAATCGACCTGATCTTCAGGTATCGACGCCTCTGGACCCAGGACAAGATGAAACGAGAAACTCCCGTTGCCGTTTTGATCCTTGTAGTTATTCGCGATCTCCAGAAGGTTTGCCAGGAGAATGACTGGCTCTTCGAAGATCGAGCCCCCTCTCTCGCTCACAAAGTCGATTGCTTCTTCGCTGACACCAACTGCGAGGTCTACGAGGCACCTCTGGACTTGGGTATAAGCGGTATCGGTGCGCTCCACATCGAAGACAGGACCTTGAAGTCCAGCTCCCGGAGTACTTTGGACTCGGAGAACAGACCGAACCCTATGCGTACAACGCCGTCGCACCAGGTGCCCCCATCGACCTTGTCCAGTTGGCGACGATTTACCAGACTGGACCCGGACGGCTCGGATACCAGGACTTCGATAAGGCAATCTGACGAGTTGCTGCCCTTCACTCGACCAGTGAGGAGTATGTCAACCTCTTTCGTTTCGTGGACGCCACCGATTTGGTTGGACGCATTGGTACCTCAAAATACCTCATGTCCCCCTTCGAGGACGGATACAAAGGTGGACGACGTTGGCGTCGAGCGGTCCAGCTTTGAAGGGATGCCTATGCTGATGAACGGGAGGAGATCTAGAAAACCAACTCGCCTGCGAGTGATCCGTTCCACCCGGACCCGTCGACCACCATTTTTTGTCGGCAGAGTCGAACGCCTGTCAGCACCACTTCGACATCCCGTTCTTCAAGTACATCACGCCGATCCATGATGATTTCAAGACTGCCCATCGACACAAGGTCAGCTGCCGAGACCAAGTCCTCGAAGCGGTCATTGTTGACACGGCTTCGAGCCTTGTGACAGCAGAAGCGGTTCGATTCGCTCTGCAGAGCTCCCTCGCTGATGGTCAGTATGTACATCAACACCTCGGTTGACTCCAAGAAGAAGGTTCTCGAACCGACATGCTTCAGGTCATTGACCGATATGCCCCTGGCCCTGGAGTCGAGGACGTCAGTGCCATTATTGTTGTTCGACGAGTTTCAATTGCTGACACGCCATGGTGGCGAGTCAATAGGCGAACTGGTCAGTTCTACCACAGCATGGCCGCTGGTACTGGTTCAAAGGAAACCTATCGATAGTCTACTGGTTGACATGACGAGTTCTCCTTCAAAGTCACCAATCGGACCGATCTGTGGAGCGAGGACGCTTGGAAGCTGTCGAACCTTTCAGATTTCTGTTCGACCAAGGCACAAACATTGGGACCTGGACAATTTCGAGCGCTTGCCCGTGAACATGTCTTCGTATTCCAGTACAAGTCCCCAGTCGACAGCCGACTTGCCGATTCCAACCTTCGATTGCTGAACCATCGATCTGGTATCCTGATTCAGAAGCATGCCCCCGAAAGTGATATCCGTCGACGCTACACGGGTCATGACAGATTCAAGTTCATGGGTGGCGTCGACACACTGAAGGAAGTGCATGAAGTATGTCGACTCCAGGCGGATCGTTCATCCACGTTTACGTGGGGCACGGACTGCTCATCCGACAAGTCTGGATGCCAAGTAATGGCTGATTCAACAGTGATCCACTGCCTTCATATGTCCTGTCGAGTTGACAGATGTATATGCCTGTTGGCTGTTTGTCTGCTGGGCAACCAGCTTCGATAGCTGTGCCCAATGTTATGGTATGTTATGGTTCGACGTGCCCACAGCCTTGCTGTGGGTACAGCGGCCGTGCAGTGCGCCTGGCGAAGTTGTCTTCTGCAGCTTCTGCCAAGACACAGCCGTGGCAGAGTCAAACACGGCGTATGAATGAGGCGCTGACGACAGGTATACCATGACTGCATCTCTGTGTGTGAGTTTCGACCACCGTTATGCTTCTGAAGCCAGCATATGTCGAGGTCCAAAACATTTTTCTTTTGGGCCTGCTCTTCAAATTCGACATTGTGACGCCCATCCAGATGAGTGAGACCTCTTCGAGGTCTCAAGGGGGGGGTAGTGTTATGTTATGGCTTCGAACAGCAGCAGCGCAGCGAGCGCGCCACTCGCAAGTCGCAGTCGCAATCGCACCGCAGTCGGTGAATAATAAAGAAGCATCGAATGCCTGTGTGAATGAGCGTTCTAAGATACTTCGATCTCTGAACAGGATCTTTGTCTTCGAGATTGTGATATGTATTGGTGCCATGTCTAAAGATCCTGCGAGGTTTGTCGATTCTTTATTTTGAATTTTGAGAAACAAAGAGGCACAGGAGTACAAGTCGAGTTCCAACGAAACAAACCACAACAGTTAGGGAAGCTATAGGTATTTTAAAGTAGGTGTGGCAACTAACGAAAACAAAAAAGAAATCCCTTTTTCCTGAACATGCGACAGTGGTGGCCACCACAGCACAAGGGGGGAGTAGGAAAGAGTGCTTTTTCAATGCTTTAGGGTATACTTTACTTGTATTAGAGGTGCTCTACGCATTCTTGCATTTTTCTCTTAGTATTCGCCTAACCAAAATGGGTGATAACACGTTTTGACCTATGGAACCAAACACTAAATCAGGATGTTGTGTGGACCCCTTAATCCCCAAGCTATATGCACTAAAACATCTTTTCCTGGGTGACTGAGGCACTGATATACTGAAGGCAGATCCTATGAATTTATCTATGTTTTCTCATGACTTCTTAGCTATCCTAGTGGTATGCACCCTAGGGGCTGGGGCACCTCTTTTTGAGAGGTCCTGGGTTCAATACCCAGTCAGCCTAGCTAAGTGGAAATATCCCATGTGACATGTCGGAGGCCTCAGCGCCACAAGCCATGCCACCTGAGCACGTATGGGACCAAAAAAAAAAGAGGGTGCACATCTCAAGATGGCACTAGCCCATGGGGCAGTTTTTCAATCAGTGTTTCTCAAACATGTAAAATGTTTCATCTTGAGTTGCAATGTATGTTAAACGCTGTGGTCTATTGTTGATAGTTGTCTTCATCTAACTCTTTGTGACTGCCGCCCTTCATCTTTTGATCCTGTTTATCTTCTACTTGCTTATCTCTGGCTTGGGGTATCCTGGATTGGTTGTATGTCAACAATAAAACATTTTCCTCATCAAAAACAAGCAGCCGAAACCCTACACCAGCAGCAAGCAGCAGGAGAGGCACACCAAATCACAGTGCTGAAAACACTATAAAACGTTCCGTTCTTGTAGACGGCGGAACTCTCTATGAGCTTGGTGGCACCATCATCCCATCATCCACCACGCCGTTGAAGAGTCTCGAGGTCGATCTCATGGACTTCAAGGTCAGTGGATCAGGTGAGGTGCCGAACCCAACACGCCCTGAGTAAGTAAGTAAGTAAGTAAGTAAGTAAGGGCGGCCGCGTCCGCAGCCTCATCTGTCTCCTCCTTGTTTGTTTTACATGGCGGCCGCCTCTGGCGGGAAGGAGTGCTCTCCACCATCAGTTCTCCTGGCGACCCCTGTCTCACCTCACGGCCAAGAACTTCAACCAGGTTCCCTTGGGGCATGACTGGTGGTAGGCTCCCTTCAGTCGCTGCCCTCACGGTTTCAGCTCCTTCCGGTCACCCTTTGAAGGATCCCCCGGCCTTCCCCCCCTAGCACAGCCTATTGGGCGCCTGCAGGCGGGTTTCCTGTGGATAGCCCTCGCCGACAGCGGAGCATTTCTCTCTTTCAACCACATTCCACCTCTCCCCATCCCTCACGGGCTGGAGTACCCACTCGGCTCCCGGATGCACTTGGTTTTCGTCCATCCACGGCTGGAGGCCAGGGGGCGACCCTTTCCACGTTCCCCCTGGTCCCGCTCACGCGTGAACCTACGTGTACTCAGGCCATTGACCCGGGGATCTCAAGGTCAACCCTCACCCCTGCGGACACCTCACGGCCGTCCTGGAGTTCAGGGCATTTTCCCGACTTCCCGTGGCCAGGTTCCCAATGGTTGGCCCATGGTTCAGAACTCCATGGCGACTGGTTTCCCAATCCCATGGGGCTGTTGCTTGGCGCTTTCGGCCTCCCTACCCTTCCCACGTCCCATTCCCCGTTGCCTCATCCCGGCACCGGCCCGTTCCCAGCGTCCCATGGACTCCCTACTCCTCAGGACGTTGTGCGGCCCTAGCCACACACCCTTCCCCGCCCCGTCCCCTTGTCCCTGCATCCCGTGTTTATACCCCACCGGGTCGCCTGCTACCCTGTGGCGCTGGCCCACTGGGGCCTCTCCCTTCCAGGGACCGTTTCGTGCGCCTAGCACGGGTCGCTGCCTTCCCGCCCCCGTCCCTTTCCCCTGTGCCGCGGCCCTGGCCTAATCCCCCGGGCTGTCTTGCGGCCCCATCCCATACCTCATCCCGTGTTTATACCCCACCGGGCCGCCAGCAACCCCGTGGCGCGGGGCCACTGGATCCTCATCCATCCGGGGACCGTTTCGTGCGCCTAGCACGGGTCGCTCCCCTCCCTCCCCCGCCCCTCTCTCGTGTGCCGTCTCCCTAGTTGTCCTAGTCACCTGGGGCCATCGCGTGGCACTAGCCACTCGTCCTTTTCTGTCCCGCCTCCTTGTGGTGTTGTCCGCGTTTGTTTCCCCCCCTTTTTTTTTCGCCTTTTTTTTTCCCCGCTTGGTTCCCTCCTCCCTGCATGCACGCACAACATCACTGCATCGCCATCTCGTTTCTGTTCGGTGCTCACGTCCAGTCCATCCGCCATCCTGTGGCTTTGCCCCTGGCGGTCCCCGGCCATGCCGGGCGACCCAGCCATTCAGCCCGCGTTGCTGTACAAGTATCCGCTCTCTCCCCTATCTACCCTCCCCTCCCCACTGTCTCCTGCCCGCCCTCTTAGTGTTGTTCCCCTGCTCTGTGTGCTCGCCGCTGGTCGTCTCCGCGCCAATGCTGTATCTCGCGCGCCCCCACGTGCCCCAGGCCCTCCGCCCTGTCTTCTGACCTGTAGGCCGACCTGGGCGGCCTCCCCAGACACCCCTTCGGGGGGACTCCCCCGTCGTCCTCTCCCGCCGGCCGCCCCTCCATCAGTTCCCTGATGGTCGGGCGGGGCGGCCGGTACGGCTCTATGCGGGTCAACGGCATGGTGCTTCTCTGAGAGAGACATTGTGTTCCTTTGCGCCCTCGTTGGCTTCCTGTGCCCCCCACCTGTCGCGCCCTGCCTCCTCTTTGTGCCCTTCCTGTGTGTCCGCCCGTCCTGCCGTTGTTTTCTTTTTTTGCTCGCGCTCCTTGCTGCTCCCGCGCGCCCTCCGTTTGACCTCTGCTCTTCTTCGTGTTACCCTGGTCCCGCTGCCCTGCGCCCCCTCTCTCGCCTGTCTCCCCTCCCATTCTCCTTCTTGCAGTCGATCCTGCCTGCACGTCTGCCCCCCCTGCCCGTGCATCGCTGTCACTCGTGTGTGCCACTCGTGTGCCCTACCCCTGCCCCTCCCTCTCGCCCCTACCCTTCACCTAGGATTTTATGGGGTCCAAAAATCCCAAAACCAGCTACAGTCAGAAATACTACTTTTTTTGTCAAATTATACCATAAAGAGCATATTTTCCGGAGTTAGCCCCCCCCCCCCCACCCTCCAAATTGGAAATTTTCCAGCCCCTAGATCAACAATGCAGGCTTGATTCCATCTAAAATCGGCCGTATCCGAGAAATATGACATTCACCACCTAGTTGCGAATAGCAGCTTTTGTATAGCTCAAACCATACATGTTTGTTTTTGGCAAAAAAATACGGTTTTTTGGTGATGGAGGCTCCAAACACTCGATAAGGTGCTCCAAAACCTTGCAAAACACGCTTCTTTGAGTCCAGCACCCTCAAAATATGGTATGGGGCCCTACCTGTGACCACTCAGGCCCCAAAAACACTTTTGTAGGCCAAAAAATGACTTTTTTTGGCCAAAAAATGCGGTTTTTTTTGGTGATGGCGGCCCTGAAACCCTTGATTACCTGCTCCAGAACCTTGCAAAACACCTTTTTCTGAGTCCAGCAACCTGAAAATAGGGTATGGGGCCCTACAACTGACCACTCAGGCCCCAAAAATGCTGTTTTGGGCCAAAAAATTGGCATTTTTTAGGGAAAAAAAGCGGTTTTTTGGTGATGGTGGCTCCGGAACCCTTGATCACTAGCTCCAAAACACTGCAAAACACGCCTCTTTGAGTCCAGCACCCTCAAAATAGGGTATGGAGCCCTACCGGTGACCACTCAGGCCACAAAAACACTGTTTTAGGCCAAAAAATGGCTTTTTTGGCCAAAAAATGCGTTTTTTTGGTGATGGCGGCCCTGAAACCCTTGATTATCTGCTCCAAAACCTTGCAAAACACTTTGTTCTGAGTCCAGCTCCCTGAAAATAGTGTATGGGGCCCTACAACTGACCACTCAGGCCCCAAAAACGCTGTTTTAGGCTACAAAATGGCATTTTTGGCCATTTTTGGGCAAAAAATGCGGTTTTTTTTGGTGATGGCGGCTCGGAAACACTCAATAACTTGCTCCAGAAACCTTGCAAAACACTTTTTGTGACTCCAGCACCCTCAAAATAGGGTAGGGGGCCCCACAACTGCCCACTCAGGCCCCAAAAACACTGTTTTAGGCCAAAAAATGGCTTTTTTTGGCCATTTTCGGGCAAAATATGCGGTTTTGGGGTGATGGCAGCTCCAAAACAATCAATTATGTGCTCCAAAACCTTGCAAAACACTTTTATTTGTGAGTCCAGCACCCTCAAAATAGGGTGGGGAGCCCTAAAACTGACCACTCAGGCCCCAGAAACACTGTTTTAGGCCAAAAAATGGCTTTTTTCCCCCCCATTTTTGGGCAAAAATTGCGGTTTTTTTTTGTGATGGCGGCTCCGAAAAACTCGATAACCCGCTCCAAAACCGTGCAAAACCCTTATTCTTGAGTCCAGCACCCTCAAAATAGGCTGGGGAGCCCTACAACTGACCACTCAGGCCCCAGAAACACTGTTTTAGGCCAAAAAACTGGCTTTCCCCCCCCCATTTTTGGGCAAAAAATGTGGTTTTTTTGGTGATGGCGGCTCCGAAAAACTCGATAACCTGCTCCAAAACCTTGCAAAACACGTTTCTTTGCGTCCAGCACCCTGAAAATAGGGTGGGGGGCCCTACAACTGCCCACTCAGGCCCCAAAAACACTGTTTTAGGTCAAAAAAATGGCTTTTTTTGGCCATTTTTGGGCAAAAAATGGGGTTTTTTTGGTGATGGCGGCTCCAAAACACTTGACAACTTCCACCAAAACCTGGCAAAACACGTTTCTTTGAGTCCAGCACCCTCAAAATAGGGTGGGGGGCCCTACATCCGATCACTCAGGCCCCACAAACACTGTTTTAGGCCAAAAACTGGCATTTTTTGGCCATTTTTTGGGCTAAAAATGCAGTTTTTTTCGTGCTGGCGGCTCGGAAACACTTCATAACTTGCTCCAATACCCTGCGAAACATGTTTTTTGAAGCGAGAACACAAATCCAACCTGTACCATTTTTCATGTGTTCACCGGTGCTGCATCTTGTCCTTCCAGGTCTGCACTGAAAATAAACTGACGTCAGGCAACAGGCAACAGACAACAGACAACAGACAATGGACGACGACGTTCAACAAACTGCAGGCAACAGAAAACCGACAACAGACAACAAACAAAAGACAATGGATGACGATGTTCAACTGACGGCCGGCAACAGAGCGATAGACAACGGACAACAGACAACAACAGACAACAGATAGCAGACAACAGTTGACGACTTCCAACTGACGTCAGGCAACAGACAACAGTCAACAGACAATAGGGCCCTGGACAACACTGGCTGGCATGCGGCAGGCCAACTTGCTGCCATGCAGCGGTCAGTCAGTGATGCGGTTACCATACATAATGAGGCAAAGTGAAGTGAAATGGACGATATCAAGGAGGCATAGACGATATCAAGACACAGCCTCATGCGGGAGGCATGGCAGATATGCAGGATTTTGATGTTCTCTGAACCAGATTTTTCGGCCACTAGATGGTGCAGTTCAACATTCTCCCCGCACAGGTGTTCTGTTATTTCCTGAGACACACTGCTTGTGCGTCGGTCAACGCACTAAATCTGTTAAGCCCTACTTCGAGAGGGGGCAGCTGTGAAGTAGGAACAGGCACAATCTCAGGAAGGGCCCTGAGTAAATACGCATGTGGCATCTGCAGACCTTTGTCGTATTGAAATATTCAGCAAAGCAATCTTACCGATAGACAAAAATCAATGCCAAGCAATATCGAATTCCTGCTGTACGAAATCAGGACTGATTTCATAAATGTGTCAAAAGCAATTGCCGATTGGCGATCCCCATTCCTCCCCATTCCATTCGGCGCCCCACTGTGCACCACTTCGGATTCCTTGCGAGCTGCTTCCAATTCCTTGCGAGCTGCCTCGGCAGCTGATGCAGCCGCTTCCTTATCAGCGGCATCCTTGTTCGCCTTCTCCAAATCCGAGGCGCGGGCCTTCGCCTTGCGCAACTCATCGCTGCGTGCCTTGCGCTCCTTCTCCAACCCAATCTGCACCCGCCGAAGCTCTTTGGCTGTCTGCTCGGCCTTCCTCTGTGTGGTGCGGGCTGCCGTCACGTCTGTCTTGGCACGGCTGCGCTCGGCCTTCACGGCAGCGTCTGTGCGGCGTTGGATCCCGCTCTACACGAACGCCTCATCGAGCTTTGCCGGGGGCTCTGGCCTGGCCAGTAGTGCCCGCGGCTCCACCGGCACTTGAGGGGCACGACATGGTGGCTGAAGCTCGGCATCTACCACCTGGAAAATATACCGGAGAGAGAAGGATGCAGAAGGATGCAGAAGGAGGTTGTGCAGGGGCTGGGCAAGAACAACTGCAGCATTTCACACTGACCAATGAGTTCATGTACCACCGGTTTTATTGGAAGAAGCCGGACCCAATCAGATTTCCTACAGTTTTTCCCATGGGTTGAATGCACTAGGGTTCATACAATTTTTGGCAAAGCAGTCATCACAAATACAGGGGCGTCGAACTAAATATTTTCTGCACACAAGTGTATGCATGCATGCAATGGACAATCACAAACTTCTTGTCACGGAGCCATTTGGGGGCATATGTGTACACAATGCACAGCAACACCAAACCGTCTTGGATTCTCTACCGTCTCTGCGTCAACAGAGGCTCTGGTTACCACGACTCAAGAGCAAAGCAAACGAGGCACATGCAAAAGAGCCAAGTGGCCTGAGCGAAAGCTTTCGAAAAATAAATAGACACTCAGAAAATGAGCAAGGGGTCAGCAATGTCAACAGAACACAATTTGTGTGACAGTACCTCCCGTGGTGCATCAAATGCTGTTGGCAATGCAATGGCTGGGTCTCCGAATTGCAACAATGCGCTACAAAGGAGTGTGATGCCTCCTCTTTTCTCCGCCCAATACGGTCCAAGAGACCCTTCCCGGGATGCCTTTAGTCTGCTCAACTGCATGCCTTGGAAAGGGAACTTGTGCAAATCGTAGGTAGCCTGGGCCGTCACCTCACGAACAAGGTCGTCAAGCAACCTTGCCGCAGCTGCGTTCTCCATCAAGACCAACGGTTGCAATCGAGGTCCCAACAATTCCCAATGGAACTTGCCTTGGCTCCACTCAAACATGGCTTGTAGATAAGGTTGTTGGGAGGCATCTTCAGTGGTACTGTGCGTGGCTCCCTCAAACCTGCTGCAATCTCAAGCTTCAACTGCATCCACAGTTCCTTTGCTCTTCGTATGCCAAAGCCTGAAGCGTTGTAGTACAGCACACATTGACCCTTGATGCCAATCCTTGGTGTCGTTGATTGCTTCAACACCTTTTCTGTTGACCTCGCAAGCCGCCAGAATGTCTTGAGACGCAAATCCGAAGGCATCCCCAAGCATCAAATCAAGAAAAAAAATGTAAACCCCAGATTGTCACACGACTAAGAGCACCACGCAATCCGCCGTCGGAGAAAGTGGTGGAGAATCTGTTGTCCATGGTACAGCAAAAGTGACATGGGCAAAGTTTATTGATATTTGCAAGGAGAAGAGCATTGGTGCGTACCGCGGTAGGGTCACCAAGTTGGAAGAGGAATTGGTGAACAACGTAGATGGGGTACATTTGTCGACAAGAAAGGTGCAGCTTGATTCATGGCGAGCTGTCGCTTTGTACCTACAATTAGCAAACCGAGACAGATTGCATCTACCTGGTGATTACCCACGTTACCTGGTGCGTTTATTGACAGGGCGAAGGTTGATGCGTATGAGCTGCTCGGTTGTGTGAGCATTTGCCTAACTTTGCCCTTTACACGCCAGCCCCATCGCTTGGATTCGATACTGCGGGTTGGGCAGTACATTGGGAAGGAGAATCCCAATCAGTTGCACCTACGCATAGACCGTTGGGACTCGTAGAAGTCTTAAAGGC
Organism: Eutreptiella sp. 'Long Island Sound 2002'; assembly: GCA_964036045.1. Lineage (NCBI taxonomy): Eukaryota > Euglenozoa > Euglenophyceae > Eutreptiales > Eutreptiaceae > Eutreptiella > Eutreptiella sp. 'Long Island Sound 2002'. Next base: position 66,633,657 of record OZ038382.1, read on the forward strand.
AGCAAGGGATGGCGAACTGGATGGACATCGTTACCGCATTGTACATTACCCTGATTGGGGTTGTTTGGGAGACCTACTTACATTGGAGCAACCGGGACATCCCAATGCTTGTGTGTGTCCGGTGCCCGGGGAAGACTGGAAACTCTTCGGATACAATCCTCAACCAGAGCGGCCCTTGAGTTTCTTTCCCACCCCTCTAGCGGACTACTTCCAGATCTTTGAGTCGGACCTTGATGTGGGGTACGATGTGTCACATTGTACAAAGGAGGTTGTGGTCAATATGGGCTTACATGGCATAGATCTTGGGTTACAAGACCAACATGCCATGCACTATGGCTAGTGCCCGCGGGAATGATACAAGAATTCAGAGCGATATGCAAGAAGCACACCAAAGAGTCGCCGTATGTGCCACCACTAGAGCGTGGGCCGGGCAGCCATCCAAATCGATGGAAGCCGCGATGTTTTGTCATTCGGGATTTGTTGAGAAACCCCGTGTTTTGGCAAGAGGTCTATGAACTACTGCCAAAACAGGCTGATGGGCTGGAGGTTACCTCCGTCACTCCGCAACGTAGGTCCGTTCAGCAGGAGCCACTACAGTTCTACCTACGTGAACTGAGGAGACTTGCCCTACAGACGTCAAGGGCGTGGTTAGCATGCGGCGGAGTAAACCCAGTTGGAAATGTCCTATCGCATTGCAAGTGCTTGTCGAGGTTTAAGCCTTGAAGCTAGCATTTTGGGCGGAGGCACGGTTGGTGCCCATGAACTGCAACCCGGGCAGAAAGATAATAACTCTACCTAGGTACGCATCCACATGCCACAATATCTTGATCTTTGAACTCATTTGTGCTTGCTTCTGTTTGGTGCAGTGTGTCAATGCATGGGAAGGGTAACAATTTTCAGTGGTTCCTTTGCACGCCGACGGCATGTCTCCTTAGTGAAGATAATACAATCATGCCTATTGCAGAACTCGGAACTCATTTGTGGCTTGCTTCTGTTTGGTGCAGTGTGTCAATGCATGGGAAGGGTAACAATTTACAGTGGTGACTTTGCATACCGACGGCATGTCCTCTTAGTGAAGATAATACCATCACGCTTATTGCAAACGCGTACTTCCTACCAGAGGCAGCACAGTGTCAGAAATACACACTCAGTGACCTCGTAGATCATGTGGACCCGAAACACACAGCGGCCCAGCAAGTTGTTACTATTGGGGCGTTTTGTTACCCCACGATGGGTCATTTAAGGGAGAAGGACACACCTTACAACCCATACAAACGCAGCTTGTATGCGCTCACGTACAAGGGGGATTCCTTTTTGTTTTTTCTGACAGGCAGTGCCAAGGGACTGTGTCTCTGACCATTACAGCATTTGCAAATCTAATGATGGCGTGTGTGCAAATACAGTTGTTTTGAGCCTTTCTTTGCACCCTCCGGTTCATATTCTTGAGTAAAGAGCATGCAGGGGCACAAATTGTTCATTGTCCAGCCTCACCTAGCACTAGTGACCAACTTGAACAACTTGAAATCACACTCACGGGCAGCGATAGCACTTTAATCAACATTTATGTGTTCAAAAGTGCAAATGTAGCTGTTTTGGGCCTTTTTTGGCACCCTCCGGGCCCTAACCTTGAGTAAAGGGCATGGACGGGCACAAATTGTTGCTTGTCAAGCCTCACCTAGCACTCGGGACACATTTCATCAACTTGAAATCACACGAAAGCGCGACCGTATCACTTTAATCAACATTTGTGTGTTCAAGAGTGAAATATAGCTGTTTTGGGCCTTTTTTGGCACCCTCCAGGCAATAACCTTGAGTAAAGGGCATGCACGGGCACAAATCATTGTTTGCCAAGCCTCACCTAGCACTAGGGTCACATTTCATCAATTTGAAATCACACGAAAGCGCGACGGTATCACTTTAATCAACATTATTGTGTTCAAAAGTGCAATTATAGCTGCTTGGGGCCTTTTTTGGCACCCTGCAGGCCATAACCTTGAGTAAAGGGCATGCACGGGCACAAATTGTTGCTTGCCAGGCCTCACGTAGCACAGGGGACAAAGGTGATCAATTTGACATCACACGAATGCACGGCCGTATCACTTTAATCAACATTTATGTGTTCATAAGTGCAAATATAGCTGTTTTGGGCGTTTTTTGGCACCCTCCGGATTATTATCTTGGGTAAAGGGCATGCACGGGCACAAATCATTGCTTGCCAAGCCTCACGTAACACAGCCGACAAACGTGATCAATTTGAAATCACATGAAAGCACGGCCGTGTCACTTTAATCAACATTTATGTGTTCAAAAGTGCAAATATAGCTGTTTGGGGCGTTTTTTGGCACCCTCCGGATTATTATCTTGGGTAAAGGGCATGCACGGGCACAAATCATGGCTTGCCTAGCCTCACAGGGCACTAGGGACAAACTTGATCAATTTGAAATCTCGTGACACCACAAGGACATCATCGAAATGACCGTTTATGGCCCAAAAGTGGCAAAAATGGGCAAAAATGGTCGTATTTTGGGTTTATCTGGAATTCCGGCAAAGCAATCGACGTGGTTTCAATACAGCAACTAGAAAAGGTCGTATGTTACCGATTGCGCTATCTCAATCGGGGCAGATGCGCACAGATTTGGCACAAATCACCAAAACCTCGGCAAAATTGGGTTGCGGCGGGCCGTAAATCGCGATCGCGGCAGTTTTTCGACGGTTCAGTTATGGGATTCCGGTACCTCATAAAATCCTAGGTGTTCCCCTGGGTGCTCCCTCGGTCCCCGCCTCTCACCCCATCCTGGCTGCCTGGCGCCCTGTGTGGGGGGGTGGGGGTCTATTGGTCAGGTGTGTACCCGTCTCTGTGCTCCAGCCGCGCCTGCCTCACGACCCTCATCGCCTACTCAGTTCCATGATTGTCCGTGTCACACAGACAGTGCTTTGCAGTTCGTCCCTTCCCTCGTCCCTGGATGGGGTAAGAGTCGGGATGCTTCTACAGGGTTCAGGGCATTGTCGCCTTCGGACTGAGCTTTGGGCACAGCGTTTGATGTGTCCCACTTTGGCTTCCTCCTTCGCACTGGCATGCTCGCTTGCGCTGGCCCCTCTCGGCCACACACCTGTGTTCCCGGGTCACCCGGTCGTGGGGGGTGGGGCGGTCAGAGTCACCCTTGTGGGCCGCTGCCACCAGCCCTGGGTTATTTTGGTCCTTAGGATTCAAAAACCCCAGTGGGTACTGGCTTTTCGGAGGTCAACATACAGCCACACAGGGGAGGGGTGTGGGCAGCGCCTGGGCGCCTGCATGTGCAGTCTGTGTGTGCGCTGGTGCATACAGGGTGGCCTGGCGGAGTAGGTGGGGGGTGGGTGTATTTGTTGTCTGGTCTGTGGCCCTGTACCCCCCATGTGCTGGAGACGCATGCCGTATTCCCGCCGCTGCAGTTGCATTGTGGAGTCCGGCCACCAAGGCCTGGCGTGGTCAACCCCTCTGAGCATGGCGCACGTAAGCTCATTGTTTTCAACGCAGCACCTTCCCGCCACGCAGAGAGCTGCAAGTCCGAGCCCTGGCGCCGCGCTGCTCCACGCCTTCGCCGGCAGTTCTCGCCTGTCACGACCTCCTGCTCCGCTCTGTCACCATACCACGATACTGCTTCCCGTCTGCTGCCCTTTCTGCCCCACTCTGTTCGCCGTACCCACGATACGTCCCACTGCCTGGTTGCCTCCTCCGCACTCGCTTGCGCCCCCGTACTCCGCCGCCCCTTCTCCCCTCTCTCCCGCCGCTGGTCCTGTGCTCTCCACTTGGGGTTCACGTCCGCGTCCTCCACCACCACATCCCCCTCGACTGTCAGCCGCGTCCCTGTCCTCCTCCGCGCACGTGCACCTCTCTGGTCCCCTCTTCCCCTCCTCTTGCCCGTCACATCCCCTCCTCACCCTCCTCCACCTCCGCCGACCCCCTGCGTCCGCCTCCCCGCATCCCATCAGCCCGTCCCTCCGCACGCCCCTGGCCCCCTGCCCCTAGCGCTCCCCGCTCCTGTCCCTGCCCGGCCCTACGCGTCGCCACCGCACCGTCCCTCCTGCTGCAACAGCTCTCGCAGCATCTGAACCCTGGGCTTCTTCCCCTTCTCCTGGGGACAGTCCAGGCGCACCCCTGGGAGCGCCGCCCCCAGCATCCTCCTCCACCGCCACTCTTCCATCTCCGGCCCCCTTTCCCCGGGCCTCCCCGCCCTGCCAACCAGGTCAGTGAAGGGGCGGGGCCCCCTCTTATCCCGCCTTCCCCTCGTCTTCCCCGCCCACTTCACGTAGCGGGCCAGCTCCGCCACATCCCCCTCCGCCCACCCCGCGACCGTCCCGGGTCTCCTCCGCACCGGCGGCGGCACATACTGCCGCGGCGGCGGGGACTCCGAGTCCCAGTCCGTCGGCGTCTGCTCCGGACTGGGGCTGGCCGGCCGCGGTGCCCCTTCCGCCTCCCCTGCCCCTCGCTCCTCCCCCCTGCGCCGCTTCCCCCTTACCCGCCCTGCCTCCTCGTCCTCCTCCCTGGCCCTTTTCCCTGACGGCAACTGCCCCTCCACACCCGTGGAGGGGGTGTCCCCTTCCGGATCCGGGAGGACCCAGTGGGCCCCCCGTGCCACCGCCTCCTCCTCCTCCCGCACCCTGCGCTCCCGCGCCGCCACCGCCCTGTCCCTGTCCGCCAGCCTCGCCGCCTCCCCCCTGATCCGCCTCCATGCCCTCTCCTGCATCTCTCCCTCTTGCTCCGGTGGGATAGCCGGCCGTCGGAACGGCACCAGCGGGGTATCCTCCCGCCCCCTACCCTCCTCTTGTCGTCCCTCCTCCCTTTCCGCCCTCTCATCTCCCTCCTGCCTCCTCCGAAGGTCCGCCCCCGCCCTCTGCGGCTCCTCCACTGCCTGTGCTTCCCCTCCCTGCGGCCTGTCGGTCCCCTCCGTCCTCCCCCTCTTCCGTTCCGCCCACCTCACCCCTGTCTCTGGCCTCCCTCTCCCGCAGGCTACTCCCCGCCTCCCCGTACCTCTCCCACGCCCTCCTGCGCTCCTCTCCCTTCCCTTCCTGCGCTCCCCACGCTGTCCCACCGGCCTGCTGGTGCTGTTGCATGTGCGCCTGTGGCTGCATGCCTGGGTACATCGGCAGGGGCGGGTACATCATCCCCATCGCCGGGTATGGCGGCGGCGGGAACGGTGGGACGATTGGTGGGACGGCTGGCAGGACTACACCTCCCCACCATCCCAATCCCGCCCCTGGGAACATTGGCGAGCCCATGCACCCAAGGCCACCCCCTTCCCCCTGCCCCTTGCCTTGTTGCCCCATCGCCCCGCGTCCCTTGCCGTCTACTCCGTGGAGTCCCGCCTTCCCTTGTCCCTTCCCCTGTAGCCCTTGTTGCCCTGCCCCTTTCCCCTGCTTGCCCCTGCCGGCCTCTACCTGTTCCGCACCACTGCTCTGCACCGCTGCGCTGCTTTGCTCCGCCTGCCCCCCCTCTTATTCCCGTCCTCCCCGGCTCCATCTCCAACTGGTAGATGGTGTCCGGCCCTTGCCCCTGGGGGCTGACGGCAACAGCGCTGGTGCTCCACGTGCGCCAGGGCCTCGTACCGCGCCGCCTGCTGGCGGCGCGCCTCCCTCTCCTCCTCCGCCCTTACCGCCGCACTGACCCCTGGGGGCGACCTCGGCGGCGGCTGCCTGAACGAGCGTTGGGGCTGCGGCCACTGTCGCCCCCATCCACTCCCTTTTCCCCCCTTTCCTGCTAGGTGTCCCTTCGCGTGTACAGCCCCCGTCGTCCCTGCCTGCCCTTTCCCTTTCCTGCCCGTCCGCCCTCTCCCTCCGGTGCTCACGCTGCTGTCTCCGCTCCCTGCCTCTCCCGCCTCTAGCTGCCCTCGTCCGCCCTTGCCTTCCTCCTGCCTCCGCACCTCCGGGAGGATGGACTTCATGGCAGCCGCCGGCACATTGGGCGCCGACAGCTGTCCTGGGCCTCCCTCCACCGCCATCCTCCCCGCCCCTTCCCCCTCATCCTCCGAAACCTCGAGGATGTCGGCGATTACCGACTCCCTCTGACTCCTCCTCTCCTTCCTCCTCACATCCACGTCCGCGCTCCCATCCCCGACACTGAACGGGTCCACCCCTGGCCCTTCTGCTGCCCTTTGCCCCTGCCCCTCCCCTTGCCCTTCTGCCCCCGCCGCCACCCCCTCTGCCCCGCCCTTTCCCCGCCTCCGCCTGTCCTCCCTTTTCCTTCCCCTCTCCCTTCCCCACCACGGCTCCTTCCCCCCTTCGTCGCCCTGTAGCCCGCGGCCCTTCCTCCCTGACCGTCTCCGGGCTCTCCGGAGACGAGGGCGACGACACGCCCGCAGACGTCGCCGATGACGCCGGCGAGGGGGGCCGCGGGGCTGCGCCCCCCTGCATGCGGGCCACTGCTGTCCGCACCGTCGGCGGCTGGCTGGGCTGTGGGTCAGGCATTTGTGACGGAGCGCTGCACATGGGATCACGCTTGAGCCCTGCGCCCTGTCGCCGTTGTCCCCCACCTCCCCCGCCCCTTACCCCCGCCGTTCGCGCGCCCATATTCTCCCTGTTGTCTCGGACGCTCCAGTCCGTGGTACCGGGTTCACCCCCGGACGGTCCAGTCCTGGGGCTGACGCCGTGCTTCTTTCCGCCCCGGATGCTCCAACCCGGGGCGCCTTTTTTTTTTTTTTTTTTTGTATTCTCTCAGTTGCCTCGGACGCTCCAGTCCGTGGCAGCGGGCTTACTTCCGGACGATCCAGGCCGGGGGCTAGAGCCGTGTTTCATTCCTCTCCTGATGCTCCAATCCGGGGCGTCTTTTCGTCGCACTCTCTCCGCCGCTGTCTGCACTGTCGCCGTCCTCGTCCCCGCTTCACCTTCCCCGCCTCTTGTTCCGCCCTACGACTCTGCGTGCCCAGTCCTGGACGCTCCAGTCCATGCAACGGGCACTTCCGCCGTCCCTTTCCCTCCGGTCCCCTTCCTGACGTCCCCCTGTGCGGCGAAACCGTACACCCGTCCCGCCCTCATATCTGCCGGATTCTCTTTCGTCTGCGTGCCATCAGGCGTTCCCTCTGCTCATCTCCCTCTCTGTCCTCCATTCCCGTCTCTCCCCCTGACCGCCTTGGTCGCCTATCGGGCCGCCTCCGTACTTCCATCTCCGTGATTTTTGGGTTGTACCTGATCAACGCCATCTCCACCCGCTTGGTGACTGGATCACGCATGTCTTCCGCCCGCGCCTCCAACTGCGTCTCTCTGCAAGCCATGCGTTCCTGGAGATGCCCCACCATACGCCGCAACAGCCTGTGCTCCATGGCCTCCGGCGCCACTGTATGCTCCAGGAGCGCCCGCCACAGCGGTTTCACTATCACCATGTGCCATAGTCCCTTGCGGTGCCCCTCTTTCCCCAGCTCTCTCTCCACCGCGCTTCTGCCTCTCGCACCTTTCTTGAGTAACCGGACGTCCTGATCCCGAACCAGTGGTTCCTCGATCCCCTTATACTGTGCACACCGAATGAAGTGTTCGTATGTTTCTTGCCCTTCGCCACAGTGGCATCGCATGTACTCCTCCGGGAGGTCCATACCCTTATGTCTGTACCACCTCATGATCGTTTCACGCACCGGCACCTGCCCCGTGATCGCCTGCAGCCTTCTGGTTTGCAGCCTCTCGGGCAGCGATTCCGGCCTCAGCACATTGGGGTAGTGGACCCGCTGTCCCACCTTGCCCTCCAAGTACTCGTTCAGCTCTACCACCTCCGGCCCCCCTCGTACTTGGGCTAGCATGTGCACCGGCTGTGGATGCACCCTTAGTCCCAGCTTGCCTCTGTCCTCCTCCACCACCCACCTGGCCTTCTCCCCTTCCCCGACCCTTGGAGGTATATGCACAAAGTGGAGGTGCCCCTTGCTCTCTGGCACCCTCCGTCCTGGATCCTGCTCCTTATCCACCGCTTGCGCCGCCCCATCCGCCTCATGATTCCCCACTCCCGCCCTGTGTGACTCCTGTTTCACCAGGTGTATGACCAGGGGCACTTTCTTCATCTCCAGCCCGTGCCATATCGCGTACACCTGTGACGACAGTCCCGTGCCCAGGGCCTCATGCAGTGGCCTGCTGGCCAGTCTCCTGAGGGACGCCATTTCCGCCTCCGGTGCCACCACCATCCACACTTCCCGTACGTCCTCCCCTATCTCCCCAACCACGTCCGCCACCGCCTGCACCTCTCCATCGGACGCTGCTCCGTACACCATCTTTTCCACCACACTCTCCGTCACCTGTCCCACCCCCTTGACCCCTACCGCCGCTGGCTCGCCATGAGCGGCTGACCTTCCACCCCGGACCCGTCCAGAAATAGCACCACCCTCTCCTTTGTGCGCTCCGGTATGCGCACCACCTCCCTCGGGTAGTGGCAGTACACTTTGTGCTTCCCAATGCCATACTCTCTTACCCCATCCCCGATGCTTAGCTCTCTTACCCCTCTGTACACCGCCCACTTATTGTCCGTCCTGGCCTTCCATCCCTTTGTCACCACCACTCCGTGGCACCATGCCCTGACCCTTTCGCCCTGCCCTGCTCTAGGTATGCCTGTACCAGAACCAGGTACCATACCCTGTCTGCTGGCAACCCGTGGACCGTCAGCCTGATCCTCCTCGCACTCTCTCCACACTTGTGGCCCACGGGCACAATGGGCGCCTCCTCGTCGGGCCTCCCCGTGTCTGTCGTCCGGAAACTCACCGCCACCCCATCATCCTCTTCTTGTAGTCCCCGCACTGTGTCCCATCCAAACTGGACCCCTGTTCTTTTCCCCTCCCTTTCCTCTCCCCACCAGACCTCCAGGTCCCCCTGGGCCTCCTCATCCTCCCGCACCTCCTTGGGCAGCCGCAGCACCGGCCCCGACCACTGCCCCCTGGCGTCCGTAGTGCGCATGGTCGCGTTCGGGAACGCCCACGACGTCATTTGTAGGACACGCCACGGGATTTGCCCCGCCTCCTTGGTGCACCTCCAGCACTGGTCCCCCTGTCCTGCCTCTTCCGGGATGTTGTCTTTCCGGAACATATCTGCATGGACATCATACCACTGCCCGGTCGCACTCTGTACCTTCCCCCTCGGTCCTTCGAGTCCCAGCGGCGCACACAACAGTATTCCGGGTCTGGCCTTGTCCCTCTCCCCCCTGTCCAGCACCACTCTCTCTTGCTGCGCCCCCTCTCCTCTCCCGCCTCTTGGCTTCCTCTGCTGGATCCCCCACAACACCACCAACTCGTTTCAGATCGCGCGCATCCTCCTGTTCCACCTTGCACAGTCCTCTTGTCATCTTGCTTTCCTCATCATCCACCTGTATACACCCCATTCCACCACCCTGGTGTCCCGATAGAACTCCGCATGGTGCAGCCCCGCCTTCTTGTACTCCTTCATATCCTTTCTGCGCACGTGCAGCACCTCCATGTTCACTCCTTCCTTCCTGATCCACCGTACCGTCCCATGTGTCGCCCCCCCAAAGTCCGTGTCCAGGACCAGGATTGGCCCCCGCCTACCGCACGTCCTGTTGGTTGCCAGCATGTGTTCTTCCCCCGGCAACACTGCCTGCAGGGCGCGCCACATGCGCTCCTTCTTCCCCGCCGCCAACCGCCTGCGCCGGTGCCACACATAGCGCGGGCACATGTTCTCCTCCTTCTGAACCTCTGCGACCGCGTGATAGCACACCCGTCTCACCACCTCTTCCTGATTCCGGCACATCCTGCTCAGCGTCCTCGCCGTGTGCGCCCTGTACGCCTCCCCCGCCGTGGGCATCCCTTCTCCATAGTAGGCCGTCGGCGACCGCAATACGCACCACGGCACCTCTGTGGGTATCCCCTCATACCCTCTGATGAGCCCCCGCACTTCTCCCTCCACCTCCTCCAGCTGCTCCCTCCAGTACGGGAGGTGCATCCCCTGGTACCCTACCGCCGCATTGAGAACCGCCTGCAGGTAGTACAGGGTCGTCTGCACTGACGGGGGGTCATGCCGCAGGACCACCAGCATCGCCCTGAACCCCCTGACTAATTTCTCAGGTAGCCTGACCCCCCTCGCCTCCATGGCCTGCACATGTCCCAGCACCACCGCTTCCTCCGCCCTCTCCAGCCATGCCACTCCGTCTCCTACATCCAGCGCCATGCCTTCCTCTCCACCCCTCCTCAGAACCGCCGACTTCTCCGCGCTCCAGACAAGGTGGTTATCCCTCCCGTACCTCTGCATCAGGTCCTGTACCACCTGTTGTGCCTTTTCATCCCGCGCCATTGGTACCGCATCATCCACATACGCCTGCGCCGGCGACGTGTGTGGGGCCCGCGCCAGCTGTGGATATTCCTGCGCTATCCAACTCATCAGGGGGAGCATGGCCAGCAAGTACAGGAACGGTCCCTCCACCCCGCCTTGTGGCACCCCGCTGCCTGGGGTCACCGACTCGGTACACCACTTCCCCGTGGCGACCGTCTACCTCCTTGAGCGCAGGTACTTTTCCACGAAGTCACCATATGGGAGTCGTAGCTGTCGCCACACCTCGTCTATGAGCCTATGCGGCGTGTTGGGGAACGCCCCCTTCACGTCCACAGGCGCCATGAACGCCTGTAGGTCCTCATCATCGAGGTACATATCGTACAGGAAGCTTGCTTCCTGTGTGGACCTACCCGGCACTGACCCCCACATATTGTCCGGTATGACCCCCGCTGCATACAGCCGCCGCTGTATGCTCCCGAAGATCACCATCCAGACCAGCTTGGCCTCTGTCACGGCACAGCATATTGGTCTCCAGTTCCCTGGCCTGAGGTGATCCCCCTTCTTGTACAGGGGCCGCACCTTGCCCCCTCATTCCTTTGGGGGCTCGCCTGTGCGCAACACCTCCGTGACCCTCCCCGCTAGACCATCCATTTCCGGCGCCCCCAGGTGCTGGTACGCCTCCGCCACCAGCTGGTCCACTCCCGGGCTCTTTTTCCCCTTGAGAACGTTCACTGCCTCTTTAATTTTTCCTAGCGTCACCCTGCTGCGGTGTATGTCCTCGCTCTGCTCCGCTGTGAACACCCGCGGTAACGCCCTTACCATTCTCCTTGTGATCCCGCTTAGCTCCTGCTGCCCCTGGTTGTGCTGCCTCCTGAAACTCTGCACCACCTCTTCCAGCACTTGCTTTTTGTTGCCAGTGACCCTGCCACACTGCAGTCTAACCGCCCTGATTTCCTTTGGTTTTCCAGCCTCAGCGAGCTCTCTGATGTACCGTAGCGACTTGTACGGCACCGCCCTTGCCATGTATCTCTCATGCTCCGCCACCACGTTCTGGTATATCCTCTCGTGTTCCTCCTCCACAGCCCTCCTCGCCGTTCGCACCCTCTTCTTCGCCTGTGTCACCTCCGTTTGCCACTCCGTCCCCTCTTCTCGCCCCCGTGCCTTGACCTCCTCTTGCTGCCGTTTCCTCAGTGCGGCCACCAGCCTTTGCAGCTTGGGCTGTGCCTGCAACTCCCCCCCTTGCTTGGTAAACCCGCATATCCGCGCTGCCCTCCTCATGGCTTGATGTACTTGTTTCCCCTGCCTCAGTTCGGCGTGTACCCGCTGCCCCCACTGTTGCCACCTCTCGTCCCCCTCCTCCGGCCACTTCACCATTGGCGGCAGGCTGACGCCTTCCTCGTCCGACCCCTGCTCATCCTCCTGTTCGTCCCCGGGCTCCCCCACCTTCACGTCCACAGTCACCATCATGGGGCAATGCCCCTTCCTGTCCCGCATTTCTTCCGGCCCCACCATGTATCCCGCCGTCATCCCCTTGACCCAGCTGGGGTCCGCGTACACCGCGTCTATCCGCGACGGCACGCTGCCTTCTGGTGCCAGGTCGTGTGAGGGGCCCGGCGCTCCACTGTACGACACGTCCTGCAGCCTCATTTCCTCCCCAAACTTCCGCACCTCGCGGTCCACCTCCGTCTCCGCGCCCCTCCTCCGGGGATCGTAGTTGAAGTCTCCAACTACGATGACTGGCCCCCTCTCCAGCGCCCTTACGTACTCCATCCTCAGTTGCGCCACATACTCTTTGACCCTCCTCCCATGAGGGACATGGCAGTTGATGATGACTACCTGGCCATGCTCCGTCGCCACATCATACACCGCCCTTCGTCCCCTCGCTCCCACCTTCTTGTCCTGCACAACACTGAGCCCTCTGCGCACCAACAGCGGCACCCCCTATGCCCACTCCCGCTAGTACTCTCTGCCCTCCTTGTCGTACATCTGCGCGCACACGACGTTGTCCTTCCCCTGCAACCTTATCTCCTGGTACGCCACCACGTCAGGGTCCGCCTCATGCAGCTTCATCTGCTGCCATGCTGCCTTGTCCGCCCGATACAGTGCCGCGGGGTCATTATGGGTGTACAACTTCATGCGTTGCCACCTGCCCTCCCCATCCACTCGTAGATTTCCGCTGTCCGGCGTGCCTTTGTCCTCCCTTTTGTTCCTTCCCCCCTGTCTTCGTCTGGCTTCTTTCTTCTTCTTCCCGGCCGCCCCCCGCTTCCTTATCTGTCACTTCCTCTTCTTGTTCTTCCCCCCCGCCGACACCTCTTCTCCTTCCAATTGTCTCGCCTCCTGCTCCGGAACCAGCTGCCCGTGTATTTCCCTCTCCCTACCTGGCGGGCATACCTGCAACCTTTCCACCGGGTACGGCGGTCTCTCCTCATCCCCCTCCCCCTGATCCTCCCACTGCACGATGGCTGCCCTCGTCACATGTCCCTTGCGATCTTGTTGTTCGATCATCTCCTCCACTGTTACCACATACCTCCTCCACTTCCGACTCACTTTGTGCGGGCCATACACTGTCATCCCTTCCCGCACCGCCCCCTGCTCTTCACAGCCCCGCTGCTCCTCTCCGTACCTGACTTTCCTCGCCCGTTTCCTTCTTGGCCTCCCGTCCCCTTCCCCCTCCTGCTGCTGCTCCGCTTGCACAACACGCCCTGAACAATGGGCTCCTTGGGAACCCAGATTACCACAGAGAGACGCCCACAATTACGAAACCGCCTGTTGGGTGATACAAGAGGCAACGCGACGCGAGGAAGAGGAAGAGTTTGATTTTTTACTCGATTATTTTGATTTAATTTGGGATGAAATCTACGACCGGATGTACCGTTCGTGGGAGGAAAATGAGCTCAGGAATGCGTTCCATCAGGTATGGAATGCGACGCCCTTCCCCAAGGAGAAGACGCGGGAGGCTGTTCCTCTGCCCTCTGCCCCTCATTCTGCGTATCCCGGCCGAGATGCTGCGGCTGAATTGGCTGCAGCGGTCGAGGAAGGTATTTTGGAAGCTGCACAACAGGCCAGTCTAGAGATCAGGGTTGTGAGAGCACTGAATGTGGACTCCTGGTTAAAATTAACAGACCTATGTGGCCCTGCAGCCTGTCCAGCACTCGCAATGGAATGTATTGCCCTGTGGACTCTCCCTGTCGTACCCAGCGAGATTCTGAGCTTCAGGAGCTCAAGGATCAGATGCAATTAATTGTACATATGTTGGGAAAAAAAACGTTTTTAAGACACACATGCGTTCCGAGGGCGCTTCATCGGTAGGAGAAGAAACGGAGCCATCGGGGGAAGCCATAGAGATTTTCTTTTGAATGTTCTTAACCGCATCAACTTGTTCTGGGGCTGACGTCCCCCAAAGGAAGAGCTCGTCAGAATATGTACACTACTAGGAGTACAGAATATATCACGGAGGCGGTTCGCCTAGCAAAGCAAAAAGGATGGCTCTGATGGTTTCTTGGTGTCCATTGATTGGTAGGTTTTGGTGATGAATTGGTTGCACTGAGGGGGCTGGGTTCAGCTCGCACTGAAATATGCGGGTGCACTGGGGAGTGCAGGCTGTGTATTTCTTTCTGTGTGTTTTTCCATGTTTGTTTCCATGCAGTCAACTGCTGGAGGGGCGGTGGAAAACTTGTTGTTTGCTTTTGTGTTTCTGCGCCTACTGTGGGGTGTACTGCCCCGGTGGTTAGCCGGGTTTCCTGCCCCTGGGTCTGCCATACTCCACAGCAGCGAAAAGGTAGTGGAAAATTAGAATGCATTGTTATTCAAAAACACCTGCAAGGTGTGGCGTCAGGGGACCTGAGTTCGTGTCAGGAGAGAAACCCATTGTGTCTGAGTTGTCATAAGTGATATAGAGGCTGAAAACGTATTCATGGTGTCATAGCAATCAAAAAGAGGGCGAGGCTGAATATTCTTGTGTGCTCCAGGACGTATTTAGAGGGCTGCCAGCCAAGGGGCAGGGCTGTGGTGTTAAGTCAAAATTCAGATTAAGATTTAGATCAGAAGTAGATGCGGTGGACAGGCGGCGGTAGTTTAAACACTTCTTGAGTTGCTTGGTCATCAGTTCTTCAGAGAGAAGGACTGGACATGGTGCAGTGGAGTGCTCAGAAGCATGGTCGGTGTAGGCTTTGGAGGCAGTCTACGTTCATGCCTGGCTGCAATGGTGTACTGCAGCGCTGTTAAACTCGGTGGCTGTCATCTTGGGCGCTGGCGGATGGAGTTGTTGATCATCAATAAGCACCTGGGACAGAGCGACGCATAGGAACGGGCTGCGTTGTTGTTTTCATTTTAGTAGAGGCTGTTGCTACTGGCCGCAGTGGTGTGCTGTAGCACGCGCTTTGGGGAACGAGTCAATTGTTCATCAGTGAGCTCGTCTCGTCACTAACCGGCGGCGGTCGTGGCAGACAGGCTTCGAATATTGGAAAGGCGTTGAACAGAAGCTCATATTTAGTCACACGGCGCTGGCATGCAGGCCTTGCGAGTCATTTCTTTGTCAGGGAGCTTGTTTTATCGTAATCCGGCAGAGGTTGAGGCAGACAGGCGTCGAACATCGGAAGACGTTGAACGGAAGCTCATCTTGAGTCACACGGCCCTGGCGGGCAGTCCTTCCGGCTCATTTGTTTATCAGGGAACTTGTTTTATCAAAATCCGGCGGCGGTTGAGGCAGACAGGCTTCGAACATCGGAAGACGGTGAACGGAAGCTCATCCTGAGTGACACGGCGCTGGCGGGCAGTCCTTGCGAGTCATTTGTTTACCAGGGAACTTGTTTTATCAAAATTCGGCGGCGGTTGAGGCAACAGGCTTGAAACATTGGAGAGACTGTGAACGGAAACTCATCTTGAGTCACACGGCGCTGGCGGGCAGGCATTGCGGGTCAACTTATCAGGGAACTCGTTGTATCCAAATCCGGCGGCTGTTGAGACAGACAGGCTTCTGAAAACATTAAAACGGAGATCGGAAGCTCTTTTTGAGTGATTCGGCGCTGGCACGCAGGCAATGCGGAACTTGATTGATCTCCATGTCGGCGCTTGATCTTTCTCAAAATCAACAGAAGGGCAGCCAGTTGAAGCGGTGTTTGTGTAACATAGTTCGGCTGGCTTTCGGTAATCGGCGGTATCCTCAGCTGCAGCAGAAAGACATATACGCCGCGTCAAGTGGCCGATAGCTCCTGAAGACGGGCTGGACCCCTGGGGTCATCCGCAAATTCGTTTTTTGCATACTTTGAAACGATTGGGTAATTCCGCTTGCCATTGGAAATTATTGTGAGCAACTGGCGTCTTATCACCTGTGCCAAGCGCGAAGAAATCGCGAGCGCGCGCCAATCTCTTCCAGCCACAGAGATTTTTTCCATTGCTCCTTCGGTGGACTCTAAGACCACCGATGCACGGATCAGCAGAAGTAAACTTAATGAAGGGGTTAACATTTTTCGTTCCGAGAGTAGGACGGAGAAGGCCAGGGAAAGGACACAGAATGCCCAGCGAACTGCCTCCCATACGACCCCCTCTGCTGCTGATTCCAACGCCCTCGCCCAGCTTTTGCTCACCGATACCCTCGCCAGAGCTGGTGTGGCTAATGATGCCGCAAAGGTGTCTGCCATTACAGCTGGTGTTCGGCTGGAATCTCTTCTGAACCCTACCTCGCTGAGATTGCGCACAGTTGCCAAGCAACTGAAGTACAATGGGAACCCCAGACGTTGGCCTTAGTTCCAACGAGAGTTCAAGTTGTACGTTAAAACCCAAAAGGTTCACGAGGATCATTACCTGACGGCCCTCCTGGATTGTCTTCAGGGACCGCCGGCCAACACTTGGCTTCGGACATGGAGCGATCGGGAAGACACAAGTTTCCCCCTTACCTTTGAAGAGGTCTGGGAACAGCTGGAGGTACGTGGATCCCGACTGCCGGAGGATCATTACCACCAGATGCTGAAGAATTTCCCTTCATTTTCGCGATTTATCCTCCATGAGTTTCAGGATAAGAAACAGCGTTTCTGGAATCTGGTCGAGGAGGCTGATCATTCGGGTGAAAAGTTCTCCAATGCTGAGCTGAAAAATTCAATTTTTGATAAGATCCCCTCTGAAACTGCCGCCACCCTTCGGAACAAACAGGCCAAAGAAAAGGTCAAGACCTGGTGGGCGGGGGTGGATGGCTTTGATGCCTCCGCCAATAAATTTCGTGTTCAAAAAACACTTCAAAAGTGTTCCCCCACGTCGTTTTCCAAGGTGAAGTTCACCGCAAACACGTCGAAAATCAGGATTCATGAACATGAGGACCGGGACTTGTTTGTCCAACTCCTCAACAGGGGAGTAAGCTTCCATGGGCAGCGCCTGAGAACAAGAAACTGGGTGTTTTCGTACACCCCAAAGGAACTGTGGGAAGGGGTTGAGCGACTCACTGACGCCGCCAACCAAAATTACCACGAAGGCCTTGGGGATCGTAGAATTCAGAGGAAAATGCCCAAGGCGGCGCCAATCAGAGAGACAAAAAAGTGAATGACACAAAAGGTGTCCAGCAGCAGTGTGGCATCTGCCTCTTGCTCGGCTCTACGAACCAGCTAAATCGCGTTCTACGGAGAATCACCGGTGGTCAGCCCACGATCACAAGATTATTGGGGAAAATGTCAGTAATCCTCCTCAGAATTCAGACAGAAATACCCGACAGGTGCATGGAGGGAAGACTGGAAAGGGAAATCCAACCCCCTCCGGTGGAACCAAAAACCCTGGGGGCCCAGGCGGTGCCCAAGGCACAGGAGATTGGACTCCATCCGGTTCCGGTGGGCAGCCCGGTGCTCAGAGAAATCGAAATGGCACCCCCGCTGGCGGAAATCGAAATCCAGGCCAAACCCCCCAATCCGCTGGAAACAAAGGATCCCACGGCAAGGGTAACGGAGACCCGTCTGGGGCCTCTTCTTCAGGCAAGGGCAAGGGGCGTGGCGGCGATGGAGGTCCCGCATCCGGCGGCCGCGGCTGTGGAATGGGCAATCATCGTGTGGATCAGGTGTCCGGTGCACATCAGGTGTCAGATGCAGACCAAGATTACGTCGAAAATGCATTGAATCCAGCAGATGATCCGCTCCATGAGGAGTGGATTGATGAATCTGGCTGCATTCACCAGGTTGATGCGGCCGCTGGAGGTCAGAACGCCTAGGGGAGCCACAAAAATTGCCCCTCCCCAGGTGATTTCAGGCATGATCCCCCGTTTCCTTCTCGACGATGTAGGGCCTCTTGTTTCCTTTCCCCTGGATCCGGTAACGGATCCTGCTGCTGCAGTGGACAAGGTGGGTGTACAGTCCAAGCACAGGGCCCGACAGTTTGTCACAAAGCTGTGAATTTCTGATTGCAAAGGCAATTTGCATCTCGCCACTTGTTTGCGTGACAATGGATCGAAGGTAGATCTCCCATCCAATTCTCTCTTACCCGAAGACTGCGTGTTTGATTCGCCACATCCCGTTACCTTGGAGGGAGGTTTTGGACACTCTTCCTCAGGCGGACAACGCAGTTGTTATATATCAACCCATTTGGTCGCTCAGAACCTTTGGGATGCCGGCAAAGTTGAAGTAGTTGTCCTTCAGGAGGACTACTTCTATCGTGCCGAAATGAAGTATGACCTTTACTTGGGCCATCCTTGGCTTCGCAAGAATAGAATGGCGCCCGTAGGTCATAGGCGTTGTTTTTTGCTGGAGTCAGGTCCCTTGGAGCACCCTGAATTTCGTTTTCTTTGCACGCCGGGTTTAAAATTGCAAACGAATTTTTGAAGCAAAACGTTACTCCAAAATTTGGAGAAGATGTCACCCTTGCCGAGGTGAATAGGAGTGTTGAATACTCTCAGGAGTTAGAATGTCTTTGTAGGGACTCTCAGCCACCATGCCCTTTGCCCTGGCACTCTTCATCCCACAGAGTTGTCGATAAATGGCGCGATGCTATTTGTGAATATTTCGATGAGCACCATTCCTTTACCCAACGGTATGACTCTTTTGCTAATCGTGAGAACAAACGGTTTGATAATTACTTTCGCGACGCTTAGACCCAAAAATGGGACAAGATTTTATGGATTAATCCTCCGTTTCACTGAATTCAGCAAGGCATCCACAAAATCAAACAAGATAAAACCCTGGTGATTTTAGTTGTACCTTTGTTGGACGACGAGCCATGGTTTCAGGAACTGCAGGACATTTGTGTAGATTACATCAAACTTTCGAGGAAGATTAAGCTGTACGCCAGGGACGACACAGGTCCCTTGCGACAGCGATCCTGGAGTGCGCTCGCATTCCTGGTGGATGGAGGGCTTCCTGACTCTGATTCTGCTGATTCTGGGGCTGAATCTTGTGTTGGGTCAGAATCTGAGGTTGATTTTTGGGAATGATGATGAATGTATTTTTTCCGATTTTTCTTCGTCGGATGCCGAAGGTGATCCGTCGTCCAATGGGTCATCCTCCTCTCCCTTCTCCCCAATACGATCAACATCGAAAGGAATCTTCAGTGTACGGGCGAAGAAAAATCTTAAATTGCGCCGCGAATTCAGAGTTTTTTACGAAAATCCTCGTATGGAAGCGTTCAATGATCCTTTCGAGGAGCTGGATCACGAAGATGATCTCTGGAATGCCGGTACTTGCCCCACCTACCTTCAAGAGGCGGTTGATACGGACCTTTCTCGAAACATCCGCAAGAAGATTCTTTCTGCTATGGCGGAGGAGACTGCCAGATATTTTTCGACAGTAATTCCTGCCGATCAGGTGGACACTGAGTTGTGTTCCAAGAAAAGAGGAAAGATTTTTGAGGAATGGAAGGACACAATTCTTTCCGGCAAGTTAGTCAAAAAACCTCAGGTCCGTGTGCAATTCGGTGAAGCTTTCATCGAGCTTTGTGAGGGGTACAGGGCGAAGAAACAGCGCCCCTATGAGAACCACAGACAAGAACATTAGATTCTCAGAAAAGAAAATTGAGAGGAATCTCAGGGAATTTGGTTCGCTTGAGGGTTTTATGACCAGCGAGTGGTGCTGTGCACCATTTACAGTTCCAAAACCGCCACCTGCAGATCAGAACACCATAGATGGTTGGCGAATGGTTCTTGATTTTTGCCATCTTAACGGTGGAACGAAGGCGGATTCGCACCCCCTTCCCTCCATTGAAGAGGAAATCGCCAAGAGGGCAAGAGGTCGTTTGTTTTCCGTGCTGGATCTCCGTCACGGCTTTCACCAAATGCCGTTGAGGAAGGACAGCCGGCCTCTAACTTGTATGTACACCCCATGTGGCCCGGTCCAGTGGATGGTCATGCCCATGGGACTGGAGAATGCGCCCTCATTCTTTCGGAGAATGATGGAGGAGCTGGTTTTTACAGCACATCCTGAGCTTCGTGCCTTCGTCAGTGGGTACACAGATGACATAATCATCGCGACGGAAGGAGAGGGACTGACTGAAGAGGAGTTGGTGGCCCTGCATGAAAAGCAGCTGAACCAGGTAATGGACATTCTTGATGCAAAACAGCTGATTTGTGGGCCGAAGAAGGGAAAATGGTTTTTAAAATCTGTCCAATGTTGTTGTTCTGTTCTCGAGAATGGTACACGCCGACCCAGTCCAGGAAGCTCTTCGCTATTCAGAGGTGGAGGCGCCCTGAGACTATTTCGGAATTGAGAGGATTCCTGGGTTGTTGCAATTTTTACCACAAATTTGCGCCAAATTATGCCAAATTTACCGCCCACCACGCTTAATTATTGAAAGTAGGGAGAGATGGCGGCAGGGCAGGTTCAAAGGTGCATGTCAAGTGGACTGATGAATGCGAGGAGGCCTTCCATCACTTGAGGGTCGCCCTCTGCGAAGTCGCCACGTTGCATGTGCCGAAATTCGACAAACCCTTCTACATAAGAACCGACGCATCCAGGTACGCGATCGGAGCACTTCTTGAACAGGTTGGTGCCGCCACCGGCGATCATTACCCTATTTCATTTTGGTCTCGGAAGCTAGCCTCACGCTAAATGCAATGGTCGCCGCGTGGGCAAGAAACATATGCCATAATCTGCGCTCTGAAAAAGTATCAATCTTTGGTTGGCACCAATCGAGTCGAGGTCCTGACGAATCATCAGTCTCTGGACTATTGGGCCACCAAACACATTGATACGGTTTCGGGCCCAGCTGGCCGACGGGCCAGATGGCACGAATTTCTCGATCTGTTTGACCTCCATGTGTCTTATTTACCTGGAAAACACAACACGGTAGCAGATGCTCTGAGCCGATGGGCTTACCCCGCGTCGGTGGGGCTGCAAAGTACCAACATTCATGGTACGGAGCAGGACCGCCACGTCGTAATCGTGTGGGATCAGGGAGAAAAAGAGCTCATTCGACGTGAATGCATGCAATGTTCTGTTAAACGGCATGCATTACCGTGTCATGACATCACGGCCTTCTCAGTCTGGGCGCATGCTCATGAAATTATTACCAAAACACTGAAAGTCGTGGAGAAAGTCACGGATCCCTCCTCCGGGAGTATGAGACGGACGAAGTACACCAGGCCTGTAACCGGATTCCGGTTGATTCAGGGCATTAAGCGTCGAGATCCGGCCAAATCTCCACCCCTGCCAAAAGATTATCTCATCATCCGTGACTGGACCAGCGATTATATGGGCCATCCCATGTTTAAAGAGGTCTTTCAGAACTTAAAATCCAAAGATGCTCACAAAGATGGGATTTATTCCAAATATTGGTTGGATGGGGAGAAACTGTGGATGGAGGGTAAATTGTGCGTACCAGACGCCATGGCCTCTCGAGTGTTAAACTGGTGGCACAGATGGGAGTCCCCCCACGCACATGGCCGTAGATTATGGTCGATGATTAAGCATAGGTTATTTGGCTCGAGGCTCTACACTCATTGCATGAGCTGCCCGATGTGCCCAACGTGCTGTCCAAGCGCCCCTCAGCGCCAAGAAGCACTGCCATCTGAAGCCACATCCTATTCCAGAGCGGCTGTTCAACAGAGTCACCAGTGATTTCTTCTATCTCGGCGAACTCGATGACGAAGAGTGCCATTGGACGAATAAAAACGTCAATGGTGTGCTCCTTATTCAGTGCGGTCATTTCGGCTACATTGAGGTCTTGCCTTGTAACACGGAGTCGATGACTGGCAAAGGTGCCACCAAATGGTGCGCGCAGACATTGATGGGAGGTTGGGACGTCCCATCCGAGGTGATTACGGACTCAAGTAAGGGATACACCTCGGAATGGTGGGGGGAATTATGTACCCGCCTTGGAATGCATCACCTGAGGTGTGAAATCCACTCACATCGAGCGTTGCCAGGCGAAAGAGCCGGTCGCTCACTTGTAAATATGCTTCGTAAGGAGCTCGCCGGTGAGAAGGACTTTCATTGGCTTGAGATTCTTTTCGCCTTGCTTCGCCGTTACCACAACACGCCTTTGTATCATGGCATTTCTCCAAATGAAATTGTCCTTCGACGAAAGAAGTGTTGGTGGAACATGCCGTTGAATAACTCTCGCCCCTGTAAAGATGCTTCGCTGTTTTTGGATGAAAGCCACCAGGCAGGGAAAACTGTCTCTAAAATAATTGATAAGCATCAGGCTGACTCGCTCTGGTTCAGAATCAGGGCCAAAAAAACCCACAAAATTTTGAAGTGGACTATGGAGTTTGGCTTCGAAAATCCGAAACCACTCTGGAAGGAAATGATAAGCTTCTTCCCTTCCGGGAGGGGCCATTTGCTGTGACAGCCCGTCTAGGGGAAAACAGATGGAGGATCCGTGTGGGTGTCAACAGACAAATTGAAGTTTCCGGTGACCGTCTCAAGAGAGAAATCCCTTCCCCCAAACGTCTCTTTCGGACCACGAAAATTTTATCGGATCGGGTAATCGAAGGGGGGAAGTACGAACTCTCGAGGATTCTGGAGGAACAGCCTGACAAACAAAGGCGAATGGAAGCTTTTGTGTGACTGCAGGGGCTTTGATTCCAGTCACAACAACCGGGAACCAGCCCATTCTTTGGTGCATGGATACACTAAGGGGATCATTGACCTCCTCAAGAAGCACCCCGAAATTGGTGCACTCCTGACGCATTGTCTGTCCAAACCAGACAGACAGGTTGAGGAAAATGGAAAAGAACCCGTGGTAAATCGAGATCCAGCCTTTTATGGCCCTCTTTCGTCACATTCGAGGGTTGATCCGCCAATCCCCCCTCCTGCGGTCAGGCCAGCCCGGGAATCATATGAGGACCGGGCTTCCAGTTCTGCTGCGGATTTACAGCGCCAAAGCCGTACCCATGCCCGACCAGACAGGTTGGTGGTCACATGTTTTCGTGCTTGGCCGAATTCAGGAAGACATCCCAAGACTTGAGTTGCCCGTGCCCTAAGTTGGCTAACAGTCGTCTAGACCAGGGCGTCATGGCACGCGTCGCTAGGGCTCAAGGGTGTAGGTTCGAAACCCTTGCATGTCAAACACCTTCCAACGCTCCAGCCCCGGCCCGTCGACCACTTATTACAATGTGAGTTTTCTGACGAACTAAATACATTGCATTCTGCTTAATCCCTGTTTCATTTTTGCTGATTGCGGCTTGATGTGGAGGATTGAGAATGTTTGAGAATTTGACGTCAGTCAACTTTTCTTTGGTTTCCGTAAGGCAGACACGACGTAGAAACGCTACCGGAGCCCAGGGAATGTGCTGCTGGGTCCGGAAAAAACCAAACTCAGGCTTCATTCAGGCAGATTTGCGGTAATCTTGTGTCTGTAGATCTGTGCACTTTTGGAAATTTCGCTAATCGTGCAGATGGAAGGAATTGTACATACTAAAACGCTGTGCAGCGACTTTCACCCCAACAGGTACCCCCTGTAGTTCTGGCAGCACCAGTTGCAACGCCAGGAACTCAGATCTTACCTTCATCTGTCTTGACGCTGAAGCCAAAAGCCAGATTCATCCACAGGATCCTCAAATTTACCTTGAATTTCTCAGGTTCGTCCTTCATTCTGCCATTGTTGCACGAAATCCCGACGTCAATTGTTCAGACAGCCTTCAGACAGAGGCTCTAGGGACTTCTAACAGCAACCTCTGAGGTTTGTAAGCTTCGATGTATTTTTGGCACACGCCAATGTAAGAAATACCTCAGTTTCAGGTCAAGAATAATGAATTCAAGTCTCTTGTGGGACTCAGTCGAAATATTGGCCTTGTCCAACTCGATTGACACCGCCGCAGCGGTACCTAAAGGACTATTCGGTGTCGTTCAGTTATATACTGTCAGTAAGGCGCCTCTTGCTATCCTTCGGCGCGTTACATGCCAAGGACTCAGGGCCATCATGTCTCATCATGATGCATCATCATCAGGCCAACAATTTCCTGAAATCTGTTGGATGCTTGCGAACAAACGTGCCGGAAAGTATAACTGAGCTGAACCGACGACATTATATATTGACCTAAGTCTAAACGAAGGCATTAGTTGTTTCGGTTCCAGACATTCCGCATCATTTCGCCTGGATCCGCGGAGATTTGTACATGCTAGGAACGTTGAGGTTGATTTACTTGTCATCTCCTTTCATTCCTTGAGGATCTGCTTACGGCTTAGCCTAACCATGTTAATGCTGATCTTTTTCTGTTCTCTCAGGAGCTGTAAACTACGTTGGTCCTTTTGTCCTCTCTCTGCAACTGTTTCGTTCCTTCCATCTTAGTGCAAATTGAGACTCAATCTCGTTAATTCTTGTGAAAATCCGTCAGATGCGTTAAATCTGTAGCACAAACTGTACCTTTCAGAACGAAAAAACCACTAACGGACTAACACAATGTAGAGTACGTGGAGGACGCTGTAGCGTGCCCGCAAGAGCAAAGACGCTCAGAGTGCCAGAGATTTGACTTCATTTTGATTATCCGCCCATGGAATCTTCCAATAATTTACCTCATTCTCAACCAAAGCATGGTTTGGTATCACTTGCAGATATGTTTACGTGCTCCCCGGTCCTTAGCCGTATGTTTTCATGTCCGTTGTACTTTTTGTCACTCTTCATTCTGCTTCATTGCAGGTTCATCCATCCCCATTTGGTGCCAATTCAGCCCAAATCAGGTCAGATTGAGCAGATTTTGCCTCATCAACAGCACATTTCTATTTTTTTCCGGGACTTACCCGCACTACGTTCCTCGTTGACCTAGGGACACACCCCAGTGCGTTTTTGGAGGGGGAGTGTAAGTGCGGCTAATCCTCCTCTGCTCAGATTTTCACAGATCTTCCCCAGATTGGCTACATTTTGGCCATTTTACATACTTCAGGGCTACCGCCGACCCCCAGACCGTTCTCAGGGACTGAACTACATAATTGTGATGTGCCGGATTCAGCGCCACTGTCCATTCATTGTAAATCCGCCGCGTTCCGGTTTTTTACCCGGAATCGCCATTTGCCGCTGGTGCGCGTGCGCGACCCAATTCGGCCATACCTTTTTTCAAAATCGGATTTACATAAGTCTTTTCAGACAGATTCGGACACTCAGATGTAATTGTGTTCATCCGCATTAATTTTCTTCATAGACTGGGATTTTTGTCTGGGTCATATGAGCATGGACTTGTCTGGTTTTCTCGCTGCCCTTGCCTCCCCTATGGTCCCCTCGGTCACCGGAATAAACAATCAGGTCGCATCCTCGCACGGCTGCCTCCCGGGCCTAGCCGGCCCTGAGCCCTCCGGCCCTCTCATCAACCCGGGACAGCACTTACACTCATCTGCCTCTGTTTACAGGTGGGCAAGGTCAGGGTGATTGGTGCAGCAGCAGTTGCCTTCGGCGACTTTAGATTTTTCTGCCCAAGCTAACAAGGGCGCAGGTCACACAAACAAATTGGGTCAGAGAACGACTTCTTCATGGACAACCCTTACTAAACGGTGTGCACACGGCACTCCTTCCCTCCAAGCCCTGTCAGGAAAACGCGCAAGGGCGTCCCTGGCAGGCAACAGTTGCCTAGCGGCGCTGTGTTCCCTTGTAATTTCACAGGAAGGCCAAAAGGGTCCCAATACCTCTTTGTCATGGCCACCCAGTAGCGTGTGTAGGGGTTAGGGTCAGTAAGCGTGCCAGGGACTGAGTGCGGTTTTGCCCTCACCCTGCCTTTGAAGGCTGGTGCTGGCATTAGTGAGTGTAGTGTAGTGGTGTCTCCTGTCCCGCGTGCTTTTCCTCGTGGGCAGGGGTGTGCGTTAGCTTTTGGCGTGTAGAAGATTGGGCGTTTTGCATGCCCTTAGCACAATTTGCCACCCCTCCCCTCTAGTAGGTAGTGCTTTTGCCGTCTTCCCCCAAAGGATAGGCGCCAGCACAGAAACTGGGGGGCCATAGGAGTGGTAATAGTACCTGATTAGGACCTTCGGTCCAACGTCAAGGAAGCGCGGTCTCCGGGAGCCAGGGCCGGGAGCGAAGTGAGACACTTACAGACATACGTAGCACACTTAGGGGTATGATAACCCTGTAAAAAAGGGTGGAACCCCATTGGTCTGGACCACTCAGGGGTCCTAACTGTTGGCACGCTTGTCCCCAAGGAGGGTGGACACAACTTGTCTCACTTGCTTGTCGTTCCCCACTGGAGTAGAAAGCCAGCGATCTTAGTTGGCCCCCCAAGGTCATTACATCAGGGCAGTTCCCATGCAACACATGGTCAACAAGGCAAGCATCCGCTGGGTGGCTGCAAACCTGATAACCGGCCATCTGGCTCACGCTGGTAACCATAGACATGGGACTGCAGGGCACAGCCAGGGCAGGTGCAGCGCCCCCAAAGCAGTGGTCTGGACAAAACCGATGGCCCTGGCCAGGGAGCGGTTGTCACGGGGGGCTAACGGTCCTGTCCCGCGCTGCAATGCGGGACAACTGTGACAACAGCTCTCAAACACCTACGCAGACCTGTCTGCAAAAGAGTGCTCACCACCCCTGGGAGGTTAGAAGACCTAGAAGGTCAGAAAAAAATGATAATAGATAGACACCAGGATATTTTCTTTTCTTTTTGCGCTGGGATAGAGTTGTTCTCAACGAGGTAGGACTGAAAGATGGGATTGATACTCTCATCTGGCTGTATAAGGGCGGACATGGGTTCCCAGGTCGCCTGAGAAAGCCCATAGCCATCCCACAGGGTTCGGAAATTCCAGCCATGTTTAAACTCGTAGCGGACAATACCTGCAACCACGTAGTAGCCATCGACTGCCATCACATCGGCAGTCATCTCTTCGATTTCGTCTGTGTCCTCTGAGCTGGCAGCATTCACTAGGTCGATACGCTCCACCTCACTATCACTGAGGCGCCACTCATCCCAGCACAAATCATCAGGGCAGTGATAGTGCCTCAACTGCTTAGGCGCACAAAGCAGTTCACCACCTAGACGTGGACTGCACCTGACATGGATTCTAGATCCGTCTATCCTGATGATATGATAGGGCCCAAGAAAAGGGTGGTGTAGGCAGTTATGGGGCAAGGAGGGTAGGCGTGAATGGTGAACCAAAACAAGGTCATCAACCTTGAAACTGGCGGGTCGCCGTAGGCGATTTCGTCGGCTCAGTTCACGTTCACGGATATGTCTCAGACTGCTTGTGTTATAGCCAATCCCCAACGGGGCTCTTGAAGTCCTCAGGAAAGGGGGTTTTGAAGAACCAAGCATGCCAATAACGATGTCAAAGGCGCTAATGCCCAACACTCTGCAGTGTTGGGTCACAAATTCGTCACGAACACGAATAGTCGCATCGACACCCCCCGGGGAATGGATGGTACGCCCAACCCCTACTCTTATGGCCACTGTCTTAGTTTTCTTGAAAGACTTAAGCAGGCGCCGGGCCAGTATAGAGAGTGTTGCACCGGTGTCAAGCACTGCTCGAAAAACTTGATCCCCGAACTTTACGACGATCCAGACAACCAAGTCCTCCTCTTCAGAGCCGCCCCCCTACTCCTCAGCAGGGAGATTTACATCAACCCCTGCAGCAATGAGGGACTTGGCCATGCAGGCCAGTCGCCTCTCCTTGGTGTTAGACCCCTCAGAGGAGGCGTTATCCTGCTGTGGGCGCTTGTTGGGGTCAACATCGGCAGGAGAGGGAGAAATAGCGGGCGCTGATGAGCGCCTCTGGGGGTTGCGCTTTCAACCCTTGCCACCCCCCTTACCTCCTCCTTTACCACCCTCATCCCGATTCTGGGGAGTTTTGGAAGGTGTTTGGGCCTTCTGGTGTTCAGCCTCCTGCCGGTTATGTTGGTCACTCTCCCCTTTTTCTTTTTGACCCTCCCCTTGTAGTGACGACATTTGCCACAGTACCCACAGGTGATGGTACACCTGAAATGATCCTGATCGGTCACTATTTTCCCCTCTTTAGTGTGTTGCTGTCTTTTCAGTTGTAGCACACAACCACTGCTATGGTCGCAGTCAGGTGCATGACAGGGTCCTCCCTTGTCATTGACTGGCTTACAGTAGAAGAGTGGGGGTGTACCTGATTCAGGTTTAACCTCATTCATAGCACGCAGGTTACCCACCGGTTTACGACCACCCTTGTTGGCGTTAGTGGGATTTTTAGGCCCTTTCCCTTCGCCACGTTCAGGGGTTGGGGTGCCACCTCGACCCAGGTGTCTCTTGAGGAATTTCTCCATATGGGAGTCATTCTCCCTCTCAAGTCCTACTCTTCCTCTCTGAGGTGGTGCAGCAATCGTCCCACGTACGTGTAGGGATTTTACTCACAAGAGACAGGTGTGGTTCTGTGGGTCCATAGGAGCCCACGTTCATTCGTGAGAACAGATACTCCAGGTCGCACACATATTCAGAGACTCGCGCAGCGGAAGGAAATTCAGGGAGCATAGGGAGCTCCTCAATCTGTGTGCGTACACTGAGGTTTGTTTCATAGAGTTAGGTAGGTAGCTCATCTCGGGACTGGGGTTGCCCGGCAGGGGGCTCTTACCAAGGGGCTTTTGCCCACCAACCAACGGCCCCACTGCACGTGTCCCCACAAAGCGGCTCCCCCACATGGGGGAAGGGCGTGGTCGCCGCGAGTAGTACCCTACCGCGGGTTCTGCACAGAGAGGTAACCGATGTTCCACCAAAGTCTCACATTCCCCTCCGTCCGGCAGATGATTCGTGTGGGAGGGTCCCATCGCACATCCCCATCAACCTCCGGATTCTGGGGCCCAGGGGCCCGGAGCCAGGCCAAAGGCCGTGTCCTGCAGGCAGCGCCACCTTGGTAGGTTTTCAGTAGTCGTGAGACGACTTGAAGAAGCACGTGCTACGGGACTCGCATGCCATGGCGCGCACTGATACCTCCTGACCCGGTCGGGCTTGCGCTCTCCCGGGGCGCCTGGGGTTCGAAGTAGGTCGTTTTGGTTGTTTGGTGGGTTGTTTAATGGTAGAATCTCGGCGTTGTGGTGCGTTCGTGGGTATGGTCGTCGGCAGGCGTGGCACATCATGGTATCGCGAACCCATGGGACGCTGTTCCTGTTTTCACCCTTGCATTCCTGGCTGGTCTGGTGTTGGCCGGCTTGCGTGCGGTCTGTTCAATGTCGGGTCGTTTTTTCTGCAGCAGTTTGGTTGGTACCCGGTTATGTCAGCCGCCTTATGGTCCGCTTGTTTATCGTGGGGTTCATTGCGCTGCAGCCCGCGCCGGTGTGACCGGGTGTTGTCTTGATGTTCTTCTCAGTTAGTTCCGAGTTTTGCTGTGGCCAGACTGTCTGATGTGGCAGTTCTGGTGCGACCGGGGCGTGCCCGGCGTGTTGTGTTGGTTCGCCTTCGTCGTGGCCGCCAGTGGTCGGCTCGTCCAGAGTTGTGCGCTGCCCCGTATTCACACGGCCGGCTGTGTTTGGTTGCTGTAGGCTATTCTCTACGTCGGGCCTGTTTTGGCGTGGTTCGCCCGGTTGCGGCGTGTCCCCCTGTGAGGTTGTTGTGTTGTTCCCAGGACTTAGTTTGGTTGGCTGTCGTCTTTGCCGCCTAATGGCCGTGGTGGCCGTGTAGGGTCGGTTCCGGTTGGGGCATTGGGGCCTCTCACAGATTTTCTGAAGGATCTGTACTAGACCTCTCAGAGCTTGAAGATCCTAGAACACTAGGATAGTTGCTCATATTTGGCTTATATTCCAAGCCTATAGCTTGCTGCTTGACTCTACTGCTCTTAGGTACACTACAGAGAGCAGAGATAGAGGATACATTAGTAGCCATACATCAATAAACACATCCCATATACTTCTAATGTGATTTAATCATGTTTTATAGCATTTTAGAAGGTTCTAATGTATTAGAAGCTATTTTGAAGCTTTTTCGAAGCTTCAGATGACCTGTCGCGACTGTCGCCGTCTTTTGTCGGCAACAACAATTTACATAATGTTGACAAGGCCTGTGATAAGATAGACTACTCAGAAAGTTGCTAAAATATGGGTCTTATTGTCTTTTTGATGAGAATTTATTGTTATATCAATTTTCTTGTTATTTAGGCATGTGAACCCGTGTCTATTATTCTTCGAACAAATAGCGTGTAATAGGATATCGCAAAATCTGGTTTTGAGAATCTTTTTTCCCCTCAAACTCACTGGAACTTGAACAAGTACTCGAATCGAATCACAGCTGACCGCCACATTCGCTGCCTAAGCCTTTCCCTTCGACTCCCAAGGCTGAAAGAAAGGGGCAACCCCACCCCGGAGGGGGCCAAGCAAAGCAGAAAGACAAAGCGGCCAAAGGAAAAGGTGAGGCGCACAATAACGCGCCCGGGAGGCCGGCCCGCCCGACCCGGCGCGGACGGACGAGCACATGCACACACGCACGGGACCCGGGCGTGGCGTCCTCCGACCCGCAAGGGGACGTGTCGGCGTCCACACGAAACAGCCCCGGTGCACCCGCCGAGTCCTCCGTCGAACGACGGACGGTACGGGAAACCGGACACATCAGTGACCGGGTCCACACACGGCAACCATCGCAGCGCACGCAGCCCAAGACCGACGCCGGAGGGACCCGTGGGGGACAACCCCATCGCGGGGCCCCAACCGGGTACGACACAGAGCGAGCCGAGCGGCCCTGCCTCGGCGGGGGCCAGCGGCAGTCACAATGAGCCAGGTTCTTTGCCGGCCTCCGTGTGCCCCGCACAGCCACCAAGTAAAGCCGGGGGCGCAATCTCTCGGGGTGGGAAAAGGCACCACAGCGTCAGAAAAGCCAACCGGGGCACTAAGAGCGCCCTCTGGATGAACGAGTGCGCGCCCCGAGGGTACCGAGCCCCTGCTCACTACAAACGAGTGAACGGATGAACGATTGTGCGCCCCGCAGAGCCCCCCCGCACACACAACCCAGGACACAACAGACTAAGCGAGCACACCCGTGAACAGGAGCGAAGGGGCCAGGAGACCGTACGCGCAATACAACACACCGAGTGGGCACACCGGTGAACAGGAGCCAAGGGGCCCAAGACACCGTACACGCAACACGACAAACATAGCGGGGGCACCAGTGAACAGGAGCCAAGTGGGGCAGGACACCGCACACGCAGCACAACACACCGAGGGGGCACACCCGTGAACAGGAGCCAAGGGGCGCAGGACACCGCACACGGAACACAACACACCAAGCAGGCACGGAGGTGAGCAGGAGCCAAGGGTCCAAGGACACCGCACACGCAACACAGCATTCCGACCAGGCACACCGGTGAACAGGAGCCAAGTGGCCCAGGACACCGTACACGCAACACGACAAACCGAGCGGGGGCACCGGTGAACAGGAGCCAAGTAACCCAGGACACCGCACGCGCGACACAACACACCGAGCGGGCACACTGGCAAACAGAAGCCAAGGGGCCCAGGACGCCGCACACGCAACGCAGCACACCGAGCGGGCGCACCTGTGAACAGGAGCCAAGTAGCCCAGGACACCGCACACGCAACACCCCTTGGAGAGCGGGCACACCAGAGGGCAGGAGCAGAGGGGCCTAGGACACCGCAGACCCAACACAACACACAGAGCGGGCACAACGGTGAACAGGAGCCACGTGGCCAAGGACACTGCACAAGCAAAGCAACGCACCGAGAGGGCGCACCGGTGAACAGCAGCCAAGGGGCCCAGGACACCGCACAGGCAACACAACACACCAAGCGGGCGCACCGGTGAACAGAACCGAAGTGGCCCGGGACACCACACACGCAACACAACACACCGAGTGGGCACACCGGTGAACAGGAGCCAAGTGGCCCAGGACACCGCACATGCAACACAACACACCCAGCAGGCACACCGGTGAACAGGGGCCAAGGGGCCCAGGACACCGCACACACAATAAGCAAGAAAAAGTCACTGCCATGTCTTTCTTGGAGGGCTTGATCCAGGCCAAGCCCCCCTTAAAACCCTTTTGTTGATGCTAAGACAAACTTAAGTGTTTTTATCTCTCTTTTGTTGCCTAAATTACACTTTCTCAAAGTAACTAGGGTTGTGACCCTAGCCCCCCATGAAGTTCACCCCTACCACTCAACTGAGCGGAGGTACCTTCCTTCATGGAGGATATACCGAAATATAAACAGGCATTTCATGCTTTAGGCCTTGGAGGTTAAGCCTAGTGGTCTCCCACCCCAAGACCCCTATACTCAATTGTTTCTACCACTTATTGTGGTCCTACTTTGTAACTATTTCTGAATTCAGTTGCTTGGCCAAGTCATTTTCTGTGTGGTCCTGACATCTATGCCCCACATTCCTAACCAGCACCATTTCACCCTAAAGAGTGCAAATGAAGTGCCTAATGCAACCTCTGAGGCAAGAGTCAGACCAACTTTCATATAAAATCTTTTGTATTATCCATTTGTGATTGAATCTATGTGTATAAACCTGCTTTGTCTATCTGCAGCCCTTCTGTGTTACACTGCATCCCAAAACCAATCATTGATTCGATCCACATCCTGTTGTTGCTCTACTTGCTGCTTTGGTTTGGGTTTTCAACTACAAAACCTGCAGGACATCATGAAAATATCTAGGGCATAAATCAAGGACATCTTTCCGGTAGCAGAGACACTCCCTTGTGACCTTTTGAACCGACCCTGAGAAGAAGTGCAGCACAAAAGCTCAACAACAAGTTCATCATGTCCACGCCAAGCGTCAGGACCTGGCCCATCAGAACTGTCCAAGTGCAAATGGGCAGCATGGCCCACCCTATGAGTGAACCACCTTACCGAGCTCCACAACATCTCAGTGGCGCATCTGGGTCTCAAGGAGATCCAGAACGCAGAAGGGCGGAAGAAAATAAAGGCCTTACCACCGAGGCCTTAGCAGCACACGTTGGAGACAGCTTCAGTCACCTCCACAGACGTGTAGCTGCCTCAGTATCCGGATCCAACTGTCCGGCTTCATCCTCAACAGCGATTGAAGGCCCTGAGGAGTATGAGGAACTGAGGAAGAAGATGGATGAGTACATCCTACATGAGGAGTACTACAAATCCATTTGTGGGGAAGATGGAGAGGAGCCATTGGCTGTACATGGATCCAGACCACGTACAGACCTAGGGTCCTACGCGCACTCTGGTGCGCCGTCCGACAGAGCCGAGACTGCATCCCTGCCAAGACGAGCAAGACCTGAGTATCCAAGACCATGTTGTCCAACCCCAAGGGCTCCCGAAGTGGGCCCGACTCGAGTCGAAGAACAATATCATCCAAGGCCAACCTACGGTGCCCTGGATCATACGGCCGAGCTGTTGGCCAAACTCCTGTCTGAATCAGAAGATCCAGATGTGACGGCCCTATCGGAGGCCATTAAGGCTACACTGGGTATTGCAGAACCCTTACCCAAGCCAGAGTTGCCCTCTCTCTCTCCAGGACTGAGTACTCTGGCCGAAGATCTCAAGTGATCAAGGGTCTCAAGGCTGTTGCCTAAGGTCACCTGCCCCAGCCCCTTTCACCCCCGTGCCAGGACAGTGCCTATGGCTGATCTACAGGACGTGCCCGTCACAGAGATTGAGAGAAGAGGGCTGTCAGCCCTGGCACCTCTTGCCGGCGTGTCGCCTTCAGGCCTAACTCCGGGGGGTGGGAAGACGGGCAGACCAATTGCCCAGGCGAACATCCAGCTGGAACTGCGGGAGTTCGACCCCAAAAATCTGCCCGAATGGGCAGAAGAATTTGCAGAGTTCCTTTTGTTGACTGGCCAATCCCATGTGGATGTGGCCACCAAATGTTCACTGCTAAAACGCTCATGCAAAAAGAAACTTTTCCATAAAACAGGTGAAACAGATTGTGAAAACCTGTTCTACCTGGGCAGAGGTACTCCTGAGGTTGGAGAAAACATTCCCAGTCTATGAGACTGACCTCAGCGTACGCACACAGATCGAGGAGCTACCTATGCTCCCTGAGTTTTCATCCGCTGCGCGAATTTCTGAATATGTGTGCGACTTGGAGTAATTGTTTTCGAGGATGAAGGTGGGCTCCTACGGAGCCACTGAGCCCCACCAGTGGCTCATGAGTAGGATCCCCCAACGTACGTGGGATGATTTCCGCTCCACCTCTGAGAAGAAGAGCAGGACCCACTCGTACGATGAACTGGTGGATCCCTTGATTGAGCTAGCTCTTGAGAGAGAGGATGACTCCCACATGGAGAAATTCCTCAAGAAGCATTTGGGACAAGGTGGTACCCCTACCCCCGAACATGGCGAAGGGAAAGGGCATAAAAATCCCACTAACACCAACTAGGGAGGTGGTAAAGGGAGGGGTAACCTACCTGCCATGAATGAGGTTAAACCTGATGCAGGTACACCCCCCCTCTTCTACTGCAGACCTCCCAATGACAAGGGGGGACCTTGTCATGCCTCTGACTGCGATCTCCGCAGTGGCTGTATGCTGCAGCTGAAACGTCAGCAGCATACCAAAGATGGGAAAACTGTGACCCACCAGGACCCTTTCAGGTGTACCATCACCTGTGGTTACTGTGGCAAACGTCGTCACTACGAGGACGAATGCCACATCAAGAAACGCGAGAGTGACAAACTCAAGCGTCAGGAGGCGGAACGCCAGAAGACCCGGACGCCCGCCAGAAATCCCTCGAATGGGGATAAAGGTGGTAAAGGAGGTGGCAAGGAGGGTGGCAAAACTAGACCCCCGAACCCCCAGAGGCGCACACAGCGCCCGTTGCTACACCCACTCCTGCTGCTACACCCGCTCCTGCCGCAGGTGACCCCAAGAAACGCCCCAAAGGCGATAACGCTACCCCTGAGGGGAAAAATTCCAGGAAGAGGCGCTTGGCCTGGATGGGCAAGTCCCTCATGGCTGCAGGGGTGGATGTGAAGTTCCCTGATGAGGAATAGGGGGGCGGCTCCGAAGAGGAGGACTTGGTTTTCTGGATCCTAGTGAAAATCGGGAATCAGGTTTTTCAAGTGGTGCTTGATACCGGTGCAACACTTTCCATAGTGGCCCGGCGCCTGCTTAAGACTTTCAAGAAAACTAAGACCGTGGCCATAAGAGTAGGGGATGGGCGTACTATCCATTCCTTGGGGGGGGTCGATGTGACTATATGTCTGGGCGACGAAACCGTGACCCAACACTGCAGAGTGTTGGACACTGACGCCTTTGACATCGTCATTGGCACCGACTTTCTACGAAGAAACCCCCAGGAAAAAGTGCTTTCCCTACAGCGTCCCTATTCTTTGCACTGCGACTTTGGCAGTGGGCTATTCTCCGTACCTTTGGAGCTGGCAGGACGAAAAGAGTCTGGGCTGCGCTACGCAGCCAAGACGAACTATCGTACTGAAAACTACCAATTGGCCCGTCACGTTCTTGAAAATGGACTGGCGGCCCTTCAGGTAAACCTGGATGAGATCCAGGTGGAATTGTTTGCGAGCCAACAACAGCACATCATGCAGTTGTACTGCTCGAAACAACTGAACAATGCTTTCCGTTTCTTCTGGAAAGCAATGGGCCTAGCGTATGCTAACCCTCCCTCCTCCATGCTCGCGAAGGTTCTAACCAAAATCGCTTATGAGGGAGGAAGGGTTGTTATGTGCACCCCTTACTGGGGTTGCTCTGGTGAACATGCTTACTGGCGCCGTATGCTAGATTGAATGACCGTGGGAAGAGTGCAACTCCCCGACGGCCCCATCTATGTGCCTGAGGACTCAGACACAGCTATACAGGCCCCTGAGTGGGCCAGTTTCCTGTCCATCGTCGATGGATCTCTCAATCCTGTACCCCTGTGTGACCTAGACCAGGTGCTACTGAAAGAGGTCATGGCCGAAAATCGTGGCCTGACCCTTTATGATCTCAAAAATCGATCTCCTGAGCACCTATCTGCCACACTTACAGGGTGTGAGTCTCCCAATGACTATCTGGAACCTGCAGCTGTAAAAGAGGATGCTGACGACCAACTGTCTGAGATCGCCAGCACTATTCCCTCTGTTGATCCCAGCTGTGTTGACCTAAAACATAGTGCTTTCCTAGCCCAGCTGTTGCTAGAGCAGGTAGATCTAGAGTCAACCTCTGAACCCGCTTCCCCTGTTGGGAAGCCAGTGCTACACATGCAGCCTGTGCACACAGGTGAACCCGTGGCCCGGAGTGCTGATGCTCTGGCGCGGCCTGCTGCTAATAACATGCCATTGTCTGAGCATGACACTCAAGAACTCCGGCGGCTGTTGTACCTGAAGGCCGAAGGTATTGAGCGCCAAGAGCGGCTGCAATACCTCAGACAGACCTGGAAATCCTCCACCTGGTCTGAGGAAGATGATGAGTCCTATACGCTGCCTGATCGTGAGATACCTCTAGTGTATTCTCCACACTATGAGCAGCAATGTCCCCCTGAGTGGGACGATGGTACTGTGCCTGCCGAAACTGCTGATCGGCAGAAAAAGAGAGAACATGGAAAAAGCAACCTCCATGCTGAGGAGGATTTCCTTCAGAAACTCGAGAGTCTTAACCTTGACCCCCGCCTGAAGAAACTGCTGATAACCTATGAGGAGGTGTTCGGCGCCTTGCCGCCTCCCCCTTCTTGTAAAAAAGTGGTCCAGATGGACCTGAAATTGAAACCAGAATTTGAAAAGACGCGAGTGAGGCGTCGTCCCTATCCCGCTCCACAGGAACAGGTTGAAGAAATCGAGCGCCAGATCCAAGAATGCATTGATGCTGGCCTCGTTGAAGAGTATAAACACGGGGACTATCCCCATCACTGCAGTCCCTGTTTCCTTGTTGCCAAACCAGGGTCGACTGCCCTACGTCTTGTTGTAGACTATGGTGAGGTCAACAAGAAAACGAAGAACCACTCAGGGAGTATTCCTAACATGGTAAACACCCTGGAGCGTATTGCCAAATGCAGGTATAAGACCAAAATGGACAAACGCTCTGGTTTCTGGCAGGTGGACCTAACCGCCGCAGCTCAAAAGCTGTTGGCCTTTATAACCCCTAAGGGTCGTGTCTTCAAGTGGAAGGTTATGCGTTTCGGGGTGGCTAATGCCCCAGCGCTCTTCCAGGAGCTTATGAACAAAATTTTGTACATACTGAGGCGCAGGCCTCTAGTACAAGAGTTGATTTCTCGGGGTGCAGAAATGGAGGCTCACATCGACGACGTGAGTTTGGGTACTAATACCAAAGAGGACCAGGTCCTTCTCCTCCGTGAATTTTTCATTGTCTGTCAAGAAAACCATCTCCGAATCAAACTCGAAAAATGTGAGTTTATGAAAGAGAAGATGGAGTATTTGGGTTTCGACGTGGGGTATGGCTGGTGGAAACCAGCCGCGTCTAAGATGCAGCCCCTACAGGACATGCAGATTCGCGATGACCCTAAGAAGGGTCTACACGATGTGAGGAGTTTTGTGGGCGCCTGTAATTTCTATCGGCGTCACATCCACAATTTTACTTACTCCTCTGCACCCCTCACTGACCTGATCAAGAAAACTACTCCCTGGAGGTGGACCACCAGAGAGGAAGAGTGTTTCCAGGAGTTGAAGAAGAAGATTGCCTCCTCCAACTGCCTGGGAGTGCCCCGCCCTGAGGGCGAGATAGTCCTGATCACTGATGCCAGTGATGTAGGGGGGGGGTGGTACGATCTACCAATGGCAGGAGCTTAACCCCGCTGAACTAACCCACTGCCATTATCGAACTACTGGACTGAACCGTGATGGTTCGTTGAAACATGACTATCCTACCAGTGAGTGGCGACTGGTACCACTAGGACACTGGAATTGGAAATGGAACCAAGCGCGTTCCAACTACAGCACCTATGACCAGGAACTCCTGGCCGGTATGTAGGTGCTATCGTCACAATCCCGACTCCTGGGATCTAACCCTATTTTCTGGCTGTGTGACCAGGAGCCTGTGAAGTCTTTTCAGAAGGGCCCACCACCAGAAACAGCAAAGCTTAAACGGTGGTGGACTTACCTGAGCCAGTTCAGGCTGACAGTGCATCATATCCCCGGGATTAAGAATGAACTGTCTGACTATATATCGCGCAACAACTTCGATGCGCTTATTGGTGAGAGCTCTGAGGCGCTCGCCAAAGAGGCTTTCCAGCGTATGGATGTCGGGCTTGACCTGTCCATGCGCACTGCCGGAATCCTGGAGGGTTGGAGTCTAACTGACTATGAGTCAGAGTATGAAGAAATTCTCCAAACCCTCAGCACTGGTCTCGAACCCCGTGTCATTGACGGGCACCAGTGGTATAAAAACAATCAGTACCTCTTCTACGAGGACCGAATTGTGGTGCCTGAGGCACGACTGGATGGGTGCCTACAGTGGTCCCATCTCAGTTCTGGTCACACTGGCGCTAATCGCTCAGTGGACTTCTTCCGTGAGTGTTTCTACTCTAGTCTAACCCTGACTGAACTGAGGTCGTGTCTGCAGACCATTGTGGATGCTTGTGGCTGTCATGCCAGCAAGCAGAGCGACAGTAGGGATAGGGGCCTGATATCCAGCTTACCCATACCCTATTGTGCTAACTCTCTTCTCTACGTGGATTTCATCCACGGCCTACCACGCTTTTGCGGCTATGATAGTTGCCTCGTGGTCACCTGTGGTCTATCTCGCTTCACCCGTGTGTTCCCTTGCAATAGGAAAATCACAGGTGAGCAGACTGTGAGAATGTTGGTCGAACAATGGTTCGAACCCTATGGAGCACGTAAGCAGGTGCACTCTGATGAGGATGTACGCATCCGCAGTGACACTGGGTGGTACAAACGAGTGCTAAATGCCCTCAACGTGGAGGTAACCACAGGTGTGCCCTATACCCACACGTCTAATCCTCTCTGTGAGAGACAGAACCGTGTGGTGGAGCAAAACTTAAGAATCCTGATGAAACAGGAGCGCACCAAGGACTGGGTACGCCTAGTGCCCTGGGCAGTGCTGTCCATGAACTCACAGCGGAGCTCTTCTACGGGTTTCACCCCCCACGAACTGTTCCATGGAGGACGACCTGCTTGGTTCTTCAAAATCCCCTTTCCTGAGGACTTCAAGAGCCCTGTGGGAGATTGGGTGGAACACAAGCAGTCTCTGGCTAACCAGGCTGGTACTAACCTGAGACACATTCGTGACCGTGAACAGAGCCGACGGAACCGCATACGGCGACCTGCCAGCTTCAAGGTTGGTGACCTTGTTTTGGTACACCATTCACGCCTACCCTCCTGGCCACGTAACTGCCTACAGGACCCTTACTTTGGACCCTATCGTATCATCAGGATAGATGCATCCAGGATCCATGTCAGGTGCAGTCCACGTCTAGGTGGTGAACTGCTGTGTGCACCTAAGCAGTTGAGGCACTATCACTCCCCTGACGACTTGTCTTGGGATGAGTGGCGCCTCAGCGACAGTGAGGTTGAGCGTATAGACCTAGAGAACGCTGCCAGTCCAGAGGAGGCAGACGAACTTGAAGAGATGACTGCCGATGAGATGGCAGTCGATGGTTACTACGTGGTTGCAGGTATTGCTCGCCACGAGTATAAACAGGGATGGAAATTCTTAACCCTGTGGGATGGCTATGGGTTATCTGAGGCGACCTGGGAACCTATTTCAGCCTTCATACAACCAGATGGGAGTATCAACCCCATCTTCCGCACTTACCTCGTTGAGAACAACGAGGGGCAGCTCCTGACCCGTACTGAGACTATGTCCCAGGGTAAGAAGCGAAACTAATCTCCCTGTGTCAGTCTACTGACAGGTGCAGTGAGCACTCTTCTGCAGACGTGCCTGTGTATGGGTGTAAGAGCAGTTGTCACAGCTGCCCCGCATTGCATCGCAGGACAGGACCGTTAGCCCCCCGTGACAACCACTCCCTGGCCGAAGGCCATTGATTTTTTCACAGACTACTGCTTACTGAGCACTGCACTGACCCTGTCTGTGCCCTGCAGACCCATGCCTATGGTTTCCAGCGTGAGCTAGGTGGCCGCTTATCAGGATTGCAGCCACCCAGCGAGTGTGTGCCTTGTTGACCATGTGTTGCATGGGTACTGCCCTAATGTAATGACCTTGGAGAGCCAACGAAGAACGGTTGCTTACTACACCAGGAAGGAATGACAAGCAAGGTGTTATGAAGCAAGGTGTGTCTTCCCTCCTTTGGGACAAGCGAGCCCACAGTTCGGACCCTCGACTGGTCCAGACCCATGGGGTTCTACCCTTCCTTACAGGGTTTACCATACCCCTATGTGTGCTACGTATGTCTGTGTGTGTCTCACTTCTCTCCCCAGCGTGGCTCCCGGAGACCAGGCTTCGCTGACGTCGGACCGAAGGTCCTAATCAGGTACTATTACCACTCCTATGGCGCCCAATTTCTGTGCTGGCGCCTATCCTTGGGGTAAGACGGCAAAAGCCCTACCTACTAGAGGGGAGGGGTGGCCAAGTGTGCTAAGGGCATACAAAACGCCCATTTTTGCTACAGGCCAAAAGCTAACGCACTCTCCTGCCCACGAGGAAAAGCACGCGGGACAGGAGACACCACTACACTACACTCACTAACGCCAGCACCGGCCTTCGAAGGCAGGGTGAGCACTCATCACTTGCACTCAACTCCTGCCAGGCCTGCTGACCCTAACCCCTACACACGCTACTGGGTGCCGCTGTCGAAGATCACTCAGGTCCTAATGACCCTCCTGTGAAGAAGGCAAGAGAACACAGCGCTGCTAAGCAACTGTGGCCTAACAGGGGACGCCACAACGCATTATTCCCTGCCAGGGCTTGGAGGGAAGGGGTGCTCTCGTTGCGTGCACAGCGCAGATGTCGTTGAAGTCGAACTGCCCTCGCCAGTCCTGGCTGAGGCACAGTCATTTGATTTGTGATCAGCGCCCCTGTTTTGCTGGGGCAGAAAAATGGATAGCCGCCGAAGGCAGCTGCTGCGTGCACCAATCACCCTGAACCTCTCCCACCTGTACAACAGAGGCAAATGAAGGGGTGTTTGCGGCGGAGGAACCAAGCCACACTCCATGTATTATACGCTTCTCAGTGTGACCTATAATACACTGTCCGCAAACACGCTGAAGGATCAGCTCCCCTGTCAAGCAAGCAAGCGTTAAGAGACTCCTCAGGTTCTCTTAAAGAACGTACCGAGGAGCCTCTGGGTAACCTAAACAAGGTTTACCGTGCGCAATTCGCGTGGCCTACCCTTTAATGCATCATGTGC
The DNA here is from genome assembly GCA_964036045.1 of Eutreptiella sp. 'Long Island Sound 2002'. NCBI lineage: Eukaryota > Euglenozoa > Euglenophyceae > Eutreptiales > Eutreptiaceae > Eutreptiella > Eutreptiella sp. 'Long Island Sound 2002'. The sequence continues at coordinate 66,674,414 of OZ038382.1, forward strand.
AGGCAGGGAAGGGAGGCTTAACCATATCCACAGTGACTCAACCAGGAGGTGAGCTCCGCCTGGGCTAACCTACCTTACTCACCATGCATCGTGTGAATGCCGAATGAAGCAGACACAAAACAAGCCTAAGCGTTTTAAGCAACCCTACTTTAACGCCACGGCCACACACGAACAAACGCTTTCTTTACTTACCTGTGGAGAAGAAAACGAGGGTGAATTTACGGTACAGGTAAGGCGTCACAGCGTGTGAATGCCACGATTAGGCACATGCATCGCGAGCACAGCGCATATACTAACCCTACGTGCGCGCTGCGCGCGCCATTCACATCGCATACCTTTCATTCCTGTGCAGACCTGTGCAGAGCACGAGGAGGAACACCCGACCCCCCAACGAACACAGCGTTGACAACCCTAACTTTTTGACGAAACAACCAACACGAACACAATGCATGCGTGTGAGACGACACTGACATACCTGAGAGGTGGATTGTTGACCTGCTCTGTGATGTGGGTTGAATTTGAAGACTTTTCTCTAAAGTTTATAAACATTTTGATGCAACTGTGCAAAAATTTCCTTTAGAACTTTAAAAACTACGGCTCATACCTTCTTTTTCAAAAGCCGTTTACGCTTGCGCAACCCTTTTCTTGGAGTCCGCTTCCTTTGCGCTTGTCTGCGACTTTGAGTTATGTGTAAAAATGACGATTTCCCGCGTGGTTTCGTCGATTTTTAACGATTTCACTTGCTAAATCGCAACCCCTTCCGCTAAACCGCAGGAATCACTCCCTGCTGGTTACATTTTCTATTTTTTCCAGCTTCTGGAGGTTTGTGTCCTCCATTGGGAGTATTCCTCCGCCCTGGCCCCTGGTCAGGACGTATACTAAAACGGTGTTTATACAGCAATGGCCGTCCGCATTAGAGCGTTCGACTGTACCCTGGTGGGCAAGAATATGTGCTCTAGGGAGGGAGTCCTGGGTTCAAACCCCACTACCCCCAAACTTTTTCCGAAAGTTTTCGTCGCACGCCGGCGACTTTTGAGGAATGCCCCAGCAAAGGGACATCATTCACGGTACATTACACTGTTCTTCAAGGGTACCTACAGTGTGATAGGCTTCTATGAAGTGATGAGGATGTTTTTGGTAAGTTTAATGCATTTTCTGAGCTTAGCTAACTAGTACTCCAGGGGGGAGTAAGAAAAAGTCACTGCCATGTCCTTCTTGGAGGGCTTGATCCAGGCCAAGCCCCCCTTAAAACCCTTTTGTTGATGCTAAGACAAACTTAAGTGTTTTTATCTCTCTTTTGTTGCCTAAAGTACACTTTCTCAAAGTAACTAGGGTTGTGACCCTAGCCCCCCATGAAGTTCACCCCTACCACTCAACTGAGCGGAGGTACCTTCCTTCATGGAGGATATACCGAAATATAAACAGGCATTTCATGCCTTAGGCCTTGGAGGTTAAGCCTAGTGGTCTCCCACCCCAAGACCCCTATACTCATTTGTTTTTACCACTTATTGTGGTGCTACCTTGTAACTGTTTCTGAATTCAGTTGCTTGGCCAAGTCATTTTCTGTGTGGTCCTGACATCTATGCCCCACATTCCTAACCAGCACCATTTCACCCAAAGGAGTGCACATGAAGTGCCTAATGCAACCTCTGAGGCAAGAGTCAGACCAACTTTCATATAAAATCTTTTGTATTATCCATTTGTGATTGAATCTATGTGTATAAACCTGCTTTGTCTATCTGCAGCCCTTCTGTGTTACACTGGATTCCAAAACCAATCATTGATGCGATCCACATCCTGTTCTTGCTCTACTTGCTGCTTTGTTTTGGGTTTTCAACTACAAAACCTGCAGGACATCATCAAAATGTCTAGGGCAGAAATCAAGGACATCTTTCTCAATACAGCACACCGAGCAGCCGCACCGGTGAACAGGAGCCAAGTGGCCCAGGAGACCGCACACGCAACAAAACACACCGAGCAGGCACACCGGTGAACACGAGCCAGAGGGCCCAGGACACCGCACACCCAACACAGCACACCGGGGGGGCACACAGGCGATCAGGAGCCAAGGGGATCAGGACACCGCACACGCAACACAGCACACCGAGCGGGCACACCGGTGAACAGGAGCCAAGTGGCCCAGGACACGGCAAACACAAAGCAACACACGGAGCAGGCACACCGGTGAACAGGAGCCAAGTCGCCCAGGACACCGCACACACGTGCACAACTAGGGCGGGCAGGGAGACAGGAAAGAAACAACACCCCATGGGTTGGACGCACTGGGGCGACCCAGCCGACCCACTGGGCCAGCGGCAGGGGCGGTACCCGAAGGCCGCTGGTCCGAGCCCGGTCAGGCTGCATCGGGGACAATGGCAAACGTCACCCGGAGCCATGGAAGCAACCGGAGACAGGTGAGCCGGTACACAGTCCAGGAGGGGGCCGCCTGCCAAGCAGAGAGGCCCCGCAACTCAAGCTACAAGGGTGAGGCGGTCGTACCGTAGACTGGCGGGAGCAATACCCCTTGTGGTGAGAGATACTCCACACGGCTGGGCAGCCCCCAGAACTGCCGCCCAAAGGAGGGGGCATCTGGCCCTACCCATCGACACATGTGGGGACACCCTCCCACCCGGAACACATGGACCTGGTGGCCGCGACAATGCCTTCCCAAGCACATGCGGGAGCGGCTCAAGAGGCACCTAACATAGGGCAGTGGGAGGGACAGGCCTTCTTCCTGCATTGTCAAAGGAGGCATCCCGAGCTCCCGAAGATACCTACCTACAGGCTGAGTGGCTCAGTTCGGCTGGCCTGTTGTCATGGGGACAAAGAAGGCGTGGGGCTTGTTGCCACCAGGGAGTAGGGAGGCGATTGATGGGTGTGAGCGGAAGGCGGAAAAAAGACTCAATGCAGGAGCACCCAAGTGAAACATTAAAAGAACGCATTCGACCAAACCAGTGACATTGACCTCTCTCGGGGTCCTTGTGACCATTCTCCAATGAGAGAGGTTGGTGGTGGCAACTGGTCGCGGAAGAAGCTTGCAAAACTTACTTACTCTTACGTACTTACTCTAGCTAGCTAGCTAGCTAGCTAGCTAGTGTAGAAGGTGCATTGATGTTCTGGTATTACCCTAATGCCAACGGTTGCGTATGCAACTTAATGTCTCTGGTCCTCCCCCTATAGGGCAGGGTGGTGAGGAGAAATGCCGCAAGGCGCTGGTACTGTAATAGAGGTAACCATTCCAGTAGGTACAGGCTGGAATGTTAGCGTGCAATACCATGTAACTGATTTTCATCTCTTAACTGAACTACCTGACACAGTTCAATGTAGTTCTGAGCACTGTCCGTGCCCTCTCATGGGTTGCCGAGACTCTCCATAGACTGCATGACTTGTGGTCACGGTCCGCCACTCATGCGTGTGCTGAGACCTTTTCCGGAAGCCTGAATTTGTCAAGGTATTTCATTTGAGCACAATTGCATTTGAGCTAGGAAGTGATTTGTCCTCATTTCACTCTACCATGCATCTCGTCTTTCAATGCATGGCCGTCAAGGCAAGCGTTTGACTAATGATGTATTCTACTCTCCCTTCGGATTGCATTTCATTTATTTCGTTCAGAAAGGTCACTCAGTCATTGCATTTCACTTTGCAACTCTTGCATTTCATACTTATTGCATTACTTCCTTATTGCAAGGGCTGGCCCATAACGCTCAAATGTAATATGGTCCGTAGTTGATCTGCCCTACGTAGTTCTATGAGCACCTTATGCTCAATAGACCCCGAGTTTTGGATCGCAGGGACGAACAATCAATTTGTAACTACTCAATTTTTGTTGGTTAACTGCGAGTTGTGAGGAATGTTTATCTTTTTCCAACCCTCTCGATCATTGACCTAGGTCATTTGGTCTAAAGAGCTAGTTTATCCTCAAATTTGTTATCGAACCACTACGGGTACGTTCCGCTTCGTTAACTTTCGCTGAATCGCCTGGCCCAATTGAGTGTCCACAGTCTCCAACATCACATACTCTATCCCCGCCACTAGACCACCGAATTCATGACAGACCTAATTGGATTGTTCAGACGTTCCCTCTCTCCAATCACACTACACATACAAGACACACACAAACACATACCATGAGTCATTCTGATTATTCCATTTGTTCGCTTTGGATATCACACTATGAGGAGTTGCTGTAGTACCACATCCATCAAATGTTTGCCTGCGAGCCAATTTCTAAGTCATCTCCTGCGTGTAGATAGTCAATGTCCGCTTACAGGAGCCGGCATTGGTCTCGGCCCGCCACGTCTTTGTTGTGTAACACAAGTGAACAGGTTTAAGCTTGGTCACTTAGCCCGTGACTTGGCTAATGCATCCCGCGATGTGTTAGTGAAGAGTCCTACGCCGGTAGCCACCGAGACCAGCGGTGCACTACAATAGGCTGATTGAAAAGGATTATCGAAAGGTATCGAAAGCCTACAGTAATGGACTTCTACCCTCGCACGGGTAGATAAGTACTTTCCCTGCATTGGGATAGACCCCTTCCCTTGCGGTAGAGATGGATGACGGAGTTAAGCTCCAAGAGGATAGCCTGAATCCTGGACTTCAGTTGAGCAGAATTCACTCTTCATGTAGGAAGACAGGCCCCCGCACAGATGGTATTGTACAACCATCTGCTGGGCAAGAGGCTTGCCGTAATTGGTCTTCCGGTAAGGTACAGAACACACTTCGACTACGATAGCATTTTTCGGAGATTTAATATTTATACTTGTCTGAGACAACTTGATCATGATACATTTCGCGTATGAGGCAGTGGCGACCCTCCGGTGGTGTAGGATATCGATGGCTCGCACTCGAGCTGAACGGCGTTCCATGAAAGATCCGACCTTTCAATTTTTTCACCTATTACTTACCTACTTCGTTTCCAACCAACCCCAGGGGACCAACCCACCCCTACCCGTGAGCCCAACCCCTACAGGCACACATACGATTCATTGGTTTTGTCATCTTTAGCACCTTGTCACAACCCATACATCTTCTTTCTCTGAATTTACATGATGAACACACTTCTACATTTTCACTTCTTCGTGCAAATTATTTGCTTTGGTAATTTAAGTCATTTGGGACATGTCTACACAAATCAGAATTTCTTGTAGCTTCATATCTCATTAGATTCCTGTGGACTATGTCCTTCTGAGGATCGTGGTACATAATGCTGTATGTAACCCAATAGGATCGCGATGCATATTGCTTTATGCTGCCGTGATGGAATATTGATTCTTTTGTACATGATATCTAGGCAGGTTAGGTAACTGACCTTCCAGCTTTGTTTTTAGAGATAGCCAGAAAGTATGAGTAAAAGGTTGGTAATGACAACTTATATTTCAACATGCTTTTGGTTGAAGTACTAGTATCAATCCCCACAGCCCCAGACGGATCAATCCCAATGGCCGGGATAAGAAAGAGCAGATCTGGGTCAGATGAGTTGACGCCCTCATTGTGACTGCCACCCCCCACCCTTTGAGATGCGCTTTGTGACTACCTGCTAAACTAATCAACAGTACGTCATTGCTGATGCTGCCTCGCTTTCCCTGTCCATGTAATGCAGGCCAAGAAACCCATTGCATCAAATAGGTACCAATGCATCCATTGCATTAGGTAGCCACATGTACCGCGTCCGTTGAGTAAGGTGGTATATCCTCTCCTTGGATGACGACGACAAGCCTGTCAATAGACAGCTTGGGCAGAGCTTGAATTTCCAGTTTAACCCCACATGTTGCATTTCATTCTCAATTGTGATTGATTTTCCGTATAGCTCATTGTAATTTTTACGTCTACATCCAGGTGTATTACCCTTACCCTCATTGTTAGCCTGAAGATCTAGGTTATTGTTGTTCATACTTTGTATGCTAACGTTTTGCTTAGTGTTTCTCATGTTTCATTTTGAGCCCTACCATAGGTAGGTAGGTAGGTGCACTCGGTCGTGGAGAGGCGCCCCATGGTTCCCCCTGGCATCGCCCCTGTGACGAACAGGAAGAGGCTCCGCGCGTGAAGAGGGGAGGCGGCTTACATCCCGCTAGACCTGACTGTTGGCCCCCAACAAAGCGGCCCCGGGCAACACCGGGAGGGCTGATCGCCGCCGGCGTGACGTGCTTGTCTCACCAGGAGGGTGTGCCCCCGTGCTTGCGCACGTCCCCTCCTTTGAGCGGAACCCTAGTGGTTCACCGGACTTCCTGGCGTATCCCGTTCCCAAGGCATGCATGCACGTTCTTGGTACTAGGGTTCCGAGGCGCTTGGGTGTCCCACGCTCCGCCTCGAGTCCCAATGCAGTGCAGGCCTTAGGATGCAGCCTTACCCCCGGTCTCCAGATCTCGTTTGGCCGGGTCACCTGCATGGCACGGGCTGCCTTAGTGCCCGGGCTGTGGGCACTGGGTTTCCTACTGTTGTGCAGCGTCTGTGTTTGGGTCCGGGTTGCGGTTGGGTGTGGGTTTTGTTAACCCCGCCAGTCCTGGCTGGGGTCTTGGGTGGGTGTGTTTGGGCACAGTTTGTGGTGTTGAGCCCTACCATACTCAGGACTTAGAACTTTACCCTCTTAGGTAGAGATATATCGTTACCTCTAGGAAGGAAGTACCAAGACACTACAATAGACACTTACAACATTCAATGTGAGCGTGCCTTATGCCCATACCCCTCCTTGTGTTAGTTTATCAGCTTGTCATGAACATTCTTAGTGAATGTGCATGAAGCTTAGGAGGGGGGTGTAAGAAATTGGGGCATTGGGGCCCCTCACAGGCTTTCTGGAGGATCTGTACTAGACCTCTCAGAGCTTCAGGATCCTAGAACACTAGGATATTTGCTCATATTTGGCTTATATTCCAAATCTATAGCTTGCTTCTAGACTCTACTGCTCTTAGGTACACTACAGAGAGCAGAGATCTAGGATACATTAGTAGCCATACATGAATAATCACCTCCCATATGCTTATAATGTGATTAATGATGTGTTATAGCATTTTAGAAGGTTTTAATGTATTAGAAGCTATTTTGAAGCTATTTTGAGGCGTCAGATGGCCTGTCGCGACTGTCGCCGTATTTTGTCGGCGACAACAATTTACGTAATATTGACAAGGCCTGTGATAAGATAGCCTACTCAGAAAATTGCTAAGATATGGGTTTTATTGCCTTTTTAATGACAATTTATTGCTATATCAATTTTCTTGTTAGTTAGGCATGTGAACGCAGCCAGTTGGTCCAGCTCAATGTTCGTTCACCACTTCGTCTTCTTGCTGTTGCCTACCTTGTGCTTGCCAAGGGAATCAACTGGAATGGGGAAATTCATTTTACACGATTTGATTTTGAACTGCAGGACAAGGACAAAAGGGGTTTATCGTGCACCCTAAGTAAGCTGGCAATACAGTCTAAGTACAAGCACAATACACCGGCATGGCACGCTTTGGCGGTGCGTCGCCCCCTCATGGTTGGGCGTGTCCTCGGGGGGAGAAAAGTATTGAAAATCGGTACAAAAACGTTTCCAAATTCGGTAGGACATGCCCTGTCCAGCCCTGGGGGCAGCGTTACACGCACAACCAATCATCTTGTACATCGCGGTGCCCTTCAGCTGTCCTTTCAGCTTCGCTTGTGCCGATCGTATGTGCACCCCCGTCGGGTGGCAAGGCCCCTTCGGTCCTCCTCGATGCACCCCCGTGTTCCCCATGCGAACCCCGGGTTGCTGTGCCTGCTCGGTGGTGCCGAGTTTGTGCTTGTGCCCGCCGACCAGTCGCCTTGGCTCGGTCCTTGGGGTGCCTGGCCCGCCGTTTGCCGTGTCGTGCTGTGCCTCGCGGCTCTGGTGGTGTGTGCGTCGGCGCCTCAGTTTGGTTGCCGGAGGCCAGGGTGGCCGGGCTTGGTGGCGGTTCTCTGGGATCTCAGTCGACGTCGCTGCCACACGTGTTCTGTGATCCGGTGCCTTCGTGTTCGATGTCCCTCGACCCCCTGCCCTGGGATATAACATGCAACGAGGTTGTGTGCCCTGACGCCCGGACCCCGTGTGCGCTGCCATGGGGGACCCGCGGCCTGGTGTCCTGGTGTATGATTTCTCGGGGGTCATGCCTGCCGGCGGTTGTCAAGGCTGATTTGCTCTGGTGTCGGAACGTCCCGTACGGCACGTAACATTCCCGTGTTCGCCGGCCTCAGCCAGCGGGCTCGTGAGTGCCGTGCGTTGAGCCCTTGGCCCACTTCTTGTACTGGAAAGGGGGTCAGGAGGAATTAAAGTCATATGGGTCAGTGTCGAGGCCCCCCTCTCGCTCCTTGACGCTGATAGCTTTCGGGGCTGCGGGGAACATACCCCTCGCTACATTCCCGCAGGTTACATGTGCTGAGGTCGCCCCAGTGGTGCCGCTGTGGGCGCCCTGTGACCCTGTGTCTTGGTGTGTGTCGGAGGAGAGGCGTGTCGGCTCTGGTGTTACATTCATCCCTTGATCCCCTGCCCTTGGAAGTAACATTCTCCATGATATGCTCCGACACCGGGTGATCCCACATGACGGGGTGGGCTGGGCTTGACGTAACATTGCCGTGTTCATTGCCGGGCTTGCGGATCCTGCGTGTTGGGCTGCCCCCTTGGTCCGGTCCACCTTGAGCCCGCCTTGTGAGAGGGAAAGGTCAGGCGGAATGACAGGTCCGTGTTGGGGCCCCCGTCCCCTTCCTTGACGCTGATGGATTGCGGGGGCACGGAGAGCGTGGCCCTCGCCCGGGATACGTGGGAAGAATTCATTGGGGTTTGGTGGGGCCGTCGGGTTAGTGTTCGTGCTGGCCATCTTTTTTGGGTGCCCGCTGCATAAGTTGGGTAGCCCGGTGCCACTCTTGCCGGCGCGTCTGATCGACACGCGTCGGCAGAGTGTGTTGCGTGGTCGTGCGTTGTTGTGTTGTGCGGGGGGCTCTCCCGGGTAAGGTCAGCCTGCCCGGGGTCGTCGCGGCGGATGGCTGGTACCTCAGCCGCTGGTCTGACGCCCATCGTCGGGGTCTGCGGTGAGGTGAGGCGGTCCCAGGGGTGCCGCATTGTCTCCCCATCAGCGGGTGGCCGCTGTGGGGCTCATGCCGCGTGTGCGCGGCGGTGGGTTGTTGCATATCAGCCGCAGTGCCCCTCCGGTTCCTGGAGGGTCCTCCGGTCGGTATGGTGCCCTTCCACTGCCGGCGACCGGCGGCGGTGGGCAGGGCACGCGTGTGCCGCGTTGGGAGGGGCGCGGCGGTCCAGATGGTGCCGCCTCGCGTGTTCATGGGGGCATGATCCTGGTTTCGGCTCGCGGTGGTTTAGGGCCCTGGGGGGTTTCCCATTTGCCGCACGAGGGCGCTGCTGAGGGCACTGACCCTACGTGCTCATTTGGATCAGGTACCCTTGAATTACCCAAGTGAAACCGTGGTTCAACCGAGTTCAACCGCGCACTTTCATTACGGCTTCCCCACGGTTGAACCCCTATCGAGGTACAGCAACAAATTGCTAAGTAGCAACCTGAAAACCGCTATTTTTCAGCCCTGCAAGAGATGCCACACCCCCTAAAAAGAATGTTTTTGAAAACCTTCTTACCTCATTGCTGCAAAACACTGGAGACATATTTCTCTTGGATCATATTTCACGGCGGTGGTGTTGTAGGTGCCAGTGGCGGCGGCTGTATTGGTGAAACCGCACGGCTTCACCATCAACTTTTCGTTAGGCGTGGTGACATACACCCCTGCGCCTTGTTTGGATTCCCCTTAGGACTTTGGACCCTTTTTAGTGAACAACAATTACATGCAAGCCGACACTTGATTGTCAGAAGCTTGTTTCCTCATAGATTGCACTAAAATGTAACCGGCTTTCGAGGTGGTTCAACCGCTGGACAGGCGCGCGGTTGAACCGGCTTCACCGGTTCAACCGCTGTTGCACGAAGCGCTACACAAAAAACACATCTTCACCTTGGGAAGCCAAACGTGACCAGTTCGTTCTGCATCGCCACAGGCAGACGTCCCCATGCAATGCCTGTGTACGGTACGAGCACAATGCGCTGTCCAGACCACGCCAGAGGCACGTGGGGCCTAAGAGCGTTAAACATGACCCCATATCGAGGATCCACAATGTGTCCCCATAATAAATCACGCCCCCAACGTATCCATGCAGGACGAGAAGGCCCATTTGCACAAAGTAGGGCACTGGTAAACAGTTCCCCCCCCACAAAATCACCCAGGGCTATTTCCCCCGTAAGGGGACTGTCATCCTTTGGATGCGTATGTACAAGCATGGGATGATCGCCCACCCCATGGACCACTGCGAGCGCAGTGTAGGTTAGTTGGGGAAGTACACTTCGGATGTGTGCGTTCACGCGCCGGACCAGTTCCGGATCTCTCCTCGTTTGCACTGCAACTTGCATACGGTGATGCCCCTGCACCATTACGGCCCCCCACAACTGCCTACGGTACCGTGCTCCATGTCCTTCCCGCCACTGCCACCCCCCCATTCCCTTGAGGCACGTAAAAAGTCAGTCGTTTGGGAGTGGCTCTTCCTTCACGTGAGGCACTGGTGCACCAACCTCTGGGGCTGCCTCTTCGTTATCTTCCTGCTTACATGCAGGCTTTTCCTCGTCCTTCGGCGCTTCACCAACCTCCACAATCTCCTCTTGCCCAACCGGGGCTGCAGGCGAGTCCTCCCCACTGTGCTGGTGCTCCTGCACCCCTGGACCAGCAGACTCCACCTTTTCCTCTTTGACCACCTGTTCTTCACTCTCCTTTGGCTCTGAAATCACGGGCGGCGTCGGCACAGGAACCCCATTGTCACTGTCCTTTTCTGCTTCAGCTTCCGGCGCGGGAGTGACCTCCTTCTCCTCGAGTGGACTGTACGAGGGGGAGTCCTCCATTGTCTTCTTGCCCTCCTCATCGATCGCTTCAGCTTCTGGCGCGGGAGTGACCTCCTTCTCCTCGAGTGGACTGTACGAGGGGGAGTCCTCCATTGTCTTCTTGCCCTCCTCATCGATCGCTTCCTGTTTCTGGGCGCGGCGCTCTTTCAACGCCTCCTCGGCAGCGTGGGGGTTACTGAAGCTTGTGCTGTCCTTGATTGCAATAACTGGCCACGTTGTCCCAGCTGCATCGCCCTCCTCCTCCCACTGTGGGGGAAGGAAGACCAATTCTTCCCCCTTTTTGGGCCGGGGGGTCCCCTTCGTGGCTTTTCCCGGGGTACCCACGGCCAGACGTGGCTCGCCATCAGGACCGTCCACAATGACCCATCGAATCGGCGTGTTGGCCGCCCATCCGAACCGCTGAGGATCTCGTGCACAGGGGCTGCGTGTGCTGCTTGAGTTTCCGTCTCAGTGCGGATGGTGGGCTGCAGTTGCCTGCCCAACAACAGCGCCCGGATCTGGTGGATCGCGAAAACGGGGCACAGGTTTGTCGCAGCGGGGCTTTTTACCGTCCGCTCGCGCTGGAGGATGGCCAGCAGTTGCTGCAGGCCGTCCAGGTGGAACCTCCACGTCGCCGTCAAGTCCCTGGTGTGCGACCAGCGGCGCTGAGCACAGCGCCAGAGGCAGTAGAGGGCATGCCCCGGGTGCTAGGTGCCGGTTTTCCCCGACACGACGGATGTCAGGGAGTCTGGAGGTTGGTTTTGGGGCCGGGGGGTGGGGCCGTCCGGCAGGGCTGCTCGCGCCGGGAGCATGGAGTCGATGGCTTCCAGGGTCCAGTGGCACTCCTGCGGGTGCGGAGTGATCCGCACCTGGTAGTAGTGGCCACTTTCCAACATGATCATGGAGCTGGTGCAGGGGTCATCTTCGCGTCGAGGGGGTCCTGCGTGTGCCGTCTCCGCCGCTGGTGTGTACCGCTCCACCAGATCATGGAGGTTGCGCCCCCGGTCGAGGGCCGTCCTGCTTTCCCATTCCGCCAGGCACTTGTACGGTTGGATGTTGAGGGTGTCCGCTCTCGCTTGTGGGGCGGCCTGTTCCCGGCCCCCGGTGCTGGGCGCGGGCCTGGGGTTAGTCGGTGGCCCTGTGACCGTGTGTGCCCAGCCCAGGTGCGGGACCCATACACCTCCGTTGTCCGGCTGGTCAGTGTTGAAGCACCAAATCCAGGTCGTCAGCAATCTGCATCCCCGGGGTGACGAGCGCCTGGAGCTGCCACAAGGAAATGTCTGTGGATGCGGCCTGCGGCAGGGCGACCACTGCGAAAAGCCTGTTTGGGTTGATGTCCTGGAGGTGTTCGCGGAGGGCTGCCACCAGCCCGCACAAGGATGTGTTGGCGTGGATGTTGTAGACCGCCCTCAGTTCCGCTTCGTCAAAGAGGTCTGTGTTCCTCCGTTGTGGTGGTCTGGGGGCTGGGAGGGGCATGGTCCTCTGGTCCTGGTCCGGAGTGGTGCCAGTTGGCGAGGGGTGCCCTTGGGTGGTGCCAAGGTGTCCCTCAGGTACGTTCCCTGAGGAGGGCTGCTGTTGCGCAGACATTGAACAGGACGCGGCGGTGGGTTGTGAGGCACTGGACCTCTGAGGGCCGGAGGCCTCTGTCATTTCTTCGTCCGCTCCCGGGTCGTCTGCGTCGTGTCCCCACTGATGTGGTGCGTCCTCCGCGCCGCGGCGGTTTAGCTGCATCGCAGCTGGTATGGGGAGGCCCGTGGCGTATGGGCCCAGTTGGCCCGGTGGCCGGTGCCTGTGTCTGGGGCCGGTGCTGTCGCGCCCTGCTTGCAGGGGGGGGGCTTTGAGGGGTACGTCCCTGCACCCCCTGTCTGAGCCGGTGGTCAGCTGCGGGTCCCCTTGGCCGTGTGTCCGCGGCGGGCCGTTTCCCCGGTTGCGGGCCGGCCGCCAACTCTGGGAGGGAGGCAGCGGGCGTGTCGGACGCACTGTCTGTTGCCTGGTGGGGGCAAGTGTGGAGCGCTGCCTGTTGCGCTCGCTCGGCCAGCGTCAGAATGGTGGGGATGTGAGCCCGCTCGGGGCGGGGCCTCTTGGGCCCGCGCCGGGGATCGGCTGAAGATGATGTCTGTTGGGCCGGCAGGTCGTTGGGGCCTCCATGTCCTCTGTCCCTACCCTCGTGGAAGACGACTCACCGTGCGTCCTGCAGGAGGCAGTGTGCGGCTGCGTTGCCGGGACGGGCCATGGTGCCTTCTCTCCTGGTGCCGTTCTGGCGCGCCGCCCTCAACCCCTGGGGTGTGAGGGCTGCCTCGGTCTCTCCGCGGGGCGAATGGTCGGAGGGGGCTTCTGTATGTGCAATAGGGGGAACCAACCCGGGATGGCAGCCCCTGGTGGTGTCCTGGGGAGGTAGGTAGGTAGGTGCACTCGGTCGTAGAGAGGCGCCCCATGGTTCACCCTGTGACGAACAGGAAGAGGCTCCGCAGGTGAAGAGGGGGTGCGGCTTACTTCCCGCTAGACCTGACTGGTGGCCCCAAACAAAGCGGCCCCGGGCAACACCGGGAGGGCTGATCGCCGCCGGCGTGACGTGCTTGTCTCACCAGGAGGGTGTGCCCCCGTGCTTGCACACGTCCCCTCCTTTGGGCGGAACCCTAGAGGTTCACCGGACCTCCTGGCGTATCCCGTTCCCGAGGCATGCATGCATGTTCTTGGTACTAGGGTTCCGAGGCGCTTGGGTGTCGCACGCTCCGCCTCGAGTCCCAAAGCAGCGCAGGCCTTAGGATGCAGCCTTACCCCCGGTCTCCGGATCTCGTTTGGCCGGGTCACCTGCATGGCACGGGCTGCCTCAGTGCCCGGGCTGTGGGCACTGGGTTTCCTACTGTTGTGCGGCGTTTGTGTTTGGGTCCGGTTTGCGGTTGGGTGAGGGTTTTGTTAACCCCGCCAGTCCGGGCTGGGGCCTTTGGTGGGTGTGTTTCGCCACGATATTGTGGGGTTGTCCCTCTAGTGTCGGCTGTTTTTGGTGTTCGTGGTTGGGGTTCGGTTTCGGCCTGCTTATGGGACGTGTGTGGTTTCCTGCGCGTCCCGTTTGCCCCCCGCCGTTTCCGGTTCCGGCGTGCGGTGTGGGCGTGCTTGCTGGGCCCGGGTCTCGGCTGTGCCCCGCCCTTCTTGGCTGGGTTGTCGGGGTGTGTTTTTTGCGTTTTCTTTGTTTTTTGGTGTTGGTTGCTGGGTGTCCCTGTCCCGGGCCTTGTGGTCCCTGTCCCCCCATCCCCTTTCTTTCGGGCTGGGCTGCCAGCTCTTTTTTTTTTTCTGGCGTGTGTCTGCATGTTTCAGTGTCCCTCTTCCCGGTGGGCCGCGGTTCCTGGCTTGGTGTTGCCGGTTTTGGCTGAGTGGTCCCCCTGTGCCTCTTTGGGGGTTTCTGTCTTCGGTGCCTTCTGGGGGGGGGGTTTGGCCGCCTATGGTGGTTTTGGCGGGCGGTTTGGTGGCTGTGGGCTGTTTACGCGCCCCCCCCCCTCCCCCCTCTCTTGTTCTTTTTTTGGGGGGGGGGTGCCTGTTCCTCCCTCTGCCTTCCCTGGGCTGGCGCAAGCACTGGCCCGCATTCAGTGTTGTCTTCCGGGCTGCTGTTGGCGGTTGCGTTCTGTTTGGCCGCGTTCCGGCCTCATGGGTGGGGTGGGCTATGTACATCTTGGGCTCGGCGCCCCTTCTTGCCGGGTTACGTCCTGGCTCTGCCGGCTGGGCGGCTGCGCCAGGCGGCTGCGTGTGGCTCTGGGTTAGGGGGCTGGGGTTGTTCGTGTCCTTTCCCCTCTGCGGTGCCGGTCTTTACCTTCTGGGTGGTCCGCCATCATTGTTGCCGGACGCGCTGTGGCCCCGTGTGCGGCCTGCGGTGCCAGTGTGTGGCGTGCTGGTGCGGCGCCTTCCGGGGTGTGCGGTGGCTTGCTTCGGTTAGACTTTCAGGTTAGGGTCAGTCGTGCCGTGTTGTGCCGCTCTGTGCCGCGTCGCGTCGCGTCGTGCTGTGGCGCGTTGCACTGTGGCGCGCTGTGGTGCGGTGTGCCACGGTCTCGCGTTGTCGGCGGAGGGTCAGTGGAGGTCAGCCTGGCCTGTGTCGTGGTGCGGAGTGCAGGCCGGAGTGTGGCTGGCTGGTGGCTGGGGGGTGCGGTTAGGTGTGGGTGTCTCGCTGGGTCCGTGCTGTGGGGGCTTGGGTGTGCCGCTCGGGCTGGTGGGTCGGGTAGGCGTCCGTGGGGTTGCCCTCCCTGGGGGTTTTGTGCCTTGGTCCCGTGTCCTCTGGGGGTTTCAGTCCCTAGCCCTGGTTGCTGTGGCCTCGCCTTTGCCCTCTTGCGGTGCCTGTGAGGTGGCCCTTGTGGTGGCCGGGGTCGTCGCCTGGCGGTGAGGGCGTGGTGGTGCGCCGTGCGGCAGCGTTCCCTGCGGCTTCCTTTGTCGGTGTGGCCCGTTCTCCCCGTGTAGGTGTGCCCTCCATTCCCCGTGTGGTTTCCGGTGGCTGGTGGGTGTGCGCTGGTGTGATCCGTACGGCGTCCGATGCTTGCTTCGGCGGTGTGTGTTGGGGGGTGCGCCCCCGGGAGTCGTGGGGCGTTCGGTGGGGGTCGGGCGGCGCTGGTCCCCCCGGCGTGGTATGCCCTTCCTGGGTGTGGGTCGTGGCGTTTGCCATGGTGCCCTTTTCCTCCGTGCCTTGGTCCCCGCTCCTGCCCCTTCCTGGTTCTTGGGTCGTTTCCTGCCCCCATCTGGTGTCTCTTCCGGTTCCCTGTCCCTATGAGTGCCTGCCCTCACTTGGGGCCCCTCCGTGCCCTCTTGCCTGAGTGCCTCTTGGTGTCTCTTGCCCTTCCCTTGCCCTTGTCTTTCCCCTTCCTGGTGTGGTGGTGGCGCAAGCGGCGGGGTCGGGAGGGGGCGCTGACGGCTCAGGCCTGGGGGTGGGTGGCCTGGAGCCATTGGCGGAGTACTTGGGGGGTGTAGGGGGGGTGGAGGCCCTGGACCGCATCGCGGAGGAGGGCCTCCCATGCCGCTTGTGGCATGATGGCCTCCAGGGAGGCCTCGTTGTGGTCCGCGGGGGTGCGGGTGCGCACCTCCTCGAAGGTATGCACCATGTGCACCCCATCGTGCCTTCCCGCTCCCCCGGCCCACTTCACCCAGCGGTGGAGTTCCTGCAAAGCGGGGGCAGACCACCAGGCAAGGTGGGCGGGGGCCTGGGCGGGGGAGGGGTCCGTGCCCGGGGTCCTGGAGGGGCGGGGCGAGGATGTGGACCTGTGGTGGTGGTGGGGGTGGCGGTGCCTGGGGGAGCGGGAGCGGCGGTGGCGGGGGCTGGGGGTGGAGGACGGGTACGGGCGGAGGGGGGAATGAGAGGGGGAGGTGGACATGGGGCGGCGGTGGCGCGCTTGGTGGCGTCCGGGGGAGCGGGAGTGGTGGTGGCGGGGGCTGGGGATGGTGGATGGGTATGGGCGGCGGGATGAACGGGGAGCCTGGCGGGGCCTGTGCGGGGAGGGGGAGGTGGACGTGGGGCGGCAGTGGCGTGCCTGGTGGCGTCGGGGGGAGCGGGAGCGGTGGTGGCGGGGGCTGGGGGTGGGGGTCTTGTATGGCCGGAGGGGGGAGGGGGAGGTGGACATGGGGGGGCGGTGGCGCTCGTTGTGGCGCCCGGGGGAGCGGGAGCGGCGGGAGCGGGGTCTCGGGGGGTCGTGGTGGCACCTGGGGGAGCAGGAGCGGCGCGAGTGGGTGGTTGAGGCGCGGTGGCGGTGTGGGGAGTGTGGGCGCCGGGGGCGGGTGTGCCATGCGGGGCGGGAGCGGGAGCGCCGCCGTTTGCGGGACCGGGCCTCATCGCTCGAGTCGGGTCAGTCAGGAGGCGTCGGCGGGTCCTGGGGGGCTTCGCGTGGTGCCGCCTGGTACTGAGGGGGCGGGGGGGGTCCCCCGTCGTCCATGGATCCGCCACGTAGGGGTGTGGTGGCGGCAGCGGCTGGTGGTATGGGTCGAGTGACTGTCCTTGGCGGGGTTGGGCCCGGGGGGCCCCTTCGGCGTGGACGTGGTGGCGGGGGGGATACGGTTCCTGGTACGGGGGGGGTTACTGGTACGGGGGGGGTGGCCCCTGGCGGTAGGTGGGGTATGCGGGTGGAGCGCTCGGTGGCTGCCATCCCATTCGCTGGTGCTGTTCGTGCACGGGGGGTTGTGGCCCGGTGGGGTAGTGTGGTGGGCAGTGGTAGTGGTGGGGGTGGTGTTGGTAGTGGTGGTGGTGGGGCCGCTGGTGGTGGTGGTGTTGGTAGTGGTGGGGTTGGTGTTGCGGGTATGGCCCATGGACCCCTTGTGGGTTTTCTGGTCCCCCTTGTGGGGCTGGGGGGTTGGGCATCGTGGGCAGCCCCTGGGGCTGCACTATGTGGTGGGCAGGGGGGGCGGGTTGGGGGCCGGGCTTGACGGTGACGGTGGTCGAGGGGTCCCACGTCACTGGGTCGGTTTGGCCCGCGGTGGTGGTGGTTTGCGGGGGATGGATGACGGGGCGCTTGGTGACGGGGATGTGGACGAGGGCTTGGACGGGGTCGTGTTGGGTGGCCGCCTCTGCGTTGGTGGTGGGTCCCGGTGGGAGGGAGGCGTGGGTTGTGGTTGGTGGGGGGTCCTGGCTTGGGCGAGGATCCGGGTTGGGGCGGTGTCGGTTGGGTTTGTGTCGTTGCGTTTGTGGTGTTGTGTGTGCTCGCGTGGGCGCCGGCTTGGTTTTGGGGTCCGGTTTGGGGTTGGGGTCCGGTTCCAGGTTGAGGAGGACCTCTGTCCGGAGGGGTGAGGGCGCCGATGTCGGGTCGGGGGTGTTCCCGGTGCGTTGCCGGGGTGCTCAAGTCGCCTGTGTGGGGGTCGGGGGGTCGGTGGGTGCGGCCGCGGTTTTGGCTTTTGCCGTGGCCTTGAGGATGAGGGCGGCGGGGAGGGGGGGTCGGAGGATGAGGTGGGGGAGGTGCATGGGGCTGAGGATGAGAAGGAGGTGGTGGACGCGGGTTGGGCTGTGATGCGGGCGGGCTTGCGGGCGGCGGCTTCTGCCGCAGCCACAGCGGGGAGGATGGAGGGCATGTCCTCGGGCTGTAGGTTGGGGGCGGGCGGCTGGGGGGGGCCGGTCGTGACCTGGCGGCCCGGCGGGCCGATCTGGTCGGCAGCGGCGGGGGAGGGAGGCGCGGGGCTGTGGCCTTCTCCTTCTGGGCTTGGCTTGGCCCGGGTCCTGCAATGTGTGAGGTGGTGTTGGTTGGCGTCCGCGGGGGGGAACAGTTCGCGTGGGCTGCATTCAGGGGCCGGGGGGGATGGGCCTGGGTCTTCTGGGGTGTGTGCGGGGGGCGTGGGCGGGCCACTGGGTGGGGTGGGCGTGCCGCGGGGCGTGGGGCTCCTCTCGGCGGGTGTGTGTGAGTTGTCGAGTGTGGGGGGTGGTGAGGGTTGTCTGGCGGGTGGGTGTGTGGCGGGCGTGTGCTTGTGTTCGGGCGGGTAGGGGAGGCCCGTGTCGCGGGGCCCGGGGGTGCGCGCGATGCAGGGCATGTGTGGGTCACCGGGTGAGCAGCGAGAGGGGAGGGGCATGGGCGGGGATTGTGAGGTGGGCTGTGCTGTGTCGCCGTATGTGTCCGCTCGCCGCGGCGCGCTTGTGTGGCCAGTTGTAGGCCGGGCGGTTTGGAGGAGAAGCTTGCCGTCTTCTGCTGCCGCGGCAGGGATTTCGCAGACGAGCTTGCGTATCTGGTGGACCTCTTGGTCAGTGGTGGGAAGGGGGTATGCTAGCTTTGGGCTAAGACCCACGCGGCTGAGGACCCTGTGGATGGCGTGGTACCCGCAGGTGAGGGATTGCTGCGGTCTGGGGGGGTGGGGTTTGGCCGCGTGTCCGGGCCCGTCTCGACTTGTGTGTGGGCGGTGGGGATGGCCCAAACCCAGGGCACGGTCCCCGTGGGTGGACAGCGGCGCTGGATCCAGTTGGTCAGGCAGAGCATGGCCAATCCCAGGTGGTAGCCCGCCTTCCCTCAGGTGATTTGGGCCCGGGCGCGGGCTGGGGGCTTGTCCCCTGGCTGAGGGACGCCCCTGAGGACCCTGTGCTGGGTGGTGGGTTCCCCTACTGCCCCTGGTGGGGCGGTTCTGGGGCGAGCATGGTGTCTGTCCCTTTGACGAGCCATTGCGGGCCGGGGGACGTAGCCGTAGCGGCTATCACGTAGTAGTGCCCGCGCTCGAGGACTGTAACCCAGACCCCCGGCGGGGGGTGGTCACTGTCTGTAGGTGGGGGGGGGGGGGTCGTCGTCTCGGGTGCGGAGGCCAGCGGCGCGGAGGGCGGTGTCGCAGATTGGTGCGGTGGCCTGTTCCCACTGTTCAGGGCGGTTCGGGTCCGCTGGGTGGTCCTTCTCCGCTGGGGCCTGTCGTAGGCGTACGGTCCCTCAACGCGTGACGTTGATGTCGGTGTCGTGCGTAGGGGGCCTGGCCCCACTCGATGGGGGGGATCCAGACGGGCTGGCCCTGGGTGTGTTTGCGGGCTCGCCAGAGTACGAGGTCTACGATGGCCTCGTGGAGGCCGCCGCCTGGGGTGGTCAGGTCCCGGAGGGCTTTGACGGTGAGCTTGGTCCAGTCGTCTTGTAGGCGATACCAGCCCAGGGGGGTTGTCGGGGCCCTGCCTTGGAGGGTTGCTCGAAGGAGGTTGGGGTCGCGGATGGTGGCCGGTGTGAGGGGGGGGTGCCCCGGGTCCGGGGGGGCTGGGCTGGATGGGCTGCTGGGGTCTTGCGCGTCTACGTCGACGTATGGTTGGCCCTGGTTGGGCTCGGCCGGGCTGGGCGGTGCCGGGTGGCTTCTTGGGTGAGAGATGGGCCTCGGGGCGCTCTGGTGGTGTCTTGGAGGCCTGCGGATGGAGATGGGGGGCGCGTGCGGGGTGCAGAGTGGGTTAGTGGACGTCTGGGTCATGCACGGCATGGTAATGGATGAGACGCTGCATGTGTTCCCTGGCGGTGGGGTCGGTGAGTTGCTCCGCGTGTGTTAACAGGAGGTGTTTGCGGTGTACCATTTGGGCTGCTGCTCTGCGGACTGCCTCTAGCTGGAGGTGCGCTGCTGCCTCCATGGGGCTTTTCGTGTGTTTGGTGAGGTGTCGGTGCAGGGCCTGTGTCACCGCCCCTCTAATGGGGGCTTCTCTGACCAGGGGATCCCGGAAGAGGTGTTCGGTGGCCTGGTGTGCGTGGCTGTGGGCTGGCCATCCTTCGTGTTGTCGTAGGGTTTCCGCCGGGGACCAGCCCACTAGCGTGTCCCTGCCTGTATGGAGGGGGCATTTCTTGAAGTGTTCCCAGTCCTCCGGGGTGGTGTGGTCGCACGGGCAACGGGTGTGTTCTTCGGGGACGTGGATGTGTTCGCGGGCGAGCCATCTCGCGACCCTGGTGAGGAATGGTAGTTGCTCCCTGAGGAGCTGGATGTGTCGTTTTTGGAGGTGGGCTGGGACGTTTGCTGGGCGCAGCGCTGAGTGGTAGAGGGGGATTTGCAGTCTGTCCTGGAGCTCCTGGATGTGCGCCCGGCTGTCTGCGTCGCCGAGAACGCGGGCGAGATGTTTGATGGGGTTGGGGTAGTGGTATGCTCTGTCGTGGGAGGAATAGGGGGCGTCCTCTGGTACCCAGTCTGGGGTCTGATTGGGCTCGGGTACGGGGGGTATGTGTTGGAGGTGTGTTTGTTTTCGGCCGAGGTCAGGGATCTGGAGGGCTGGTAGGTGTGTTGTGCGCTGGTGTACTGCCTGGTTGTCAACCTTACCATTTCCGTATTGGTGTCTGTGGGACTCTTGTTTCACGATGTGGAGTTGGACGTAGCGGGGAAGGCTGCGAAGGGCTTTCCAGAGCAGCAGTGCCTGGGTGCCGAGGCTCGTCGCGGTGGCTTTGTGAAGTGGTTGCCTTGCTATGCGGAGGAGCAGGTGTGTGTCAACAGTGGTGTGTACCACGAACCAGACCCGGAGGATGTGCAGGAGGTGGGCGGGTAGGTGGGCCGCGATCTCGGCGATGGCGTCGGCCATGGCCCCTAGCTTGCCGTGGGATGAGGCCCCAAAGGTGGTGTGGCCCTTGTGGTGGTCCATGTGGTAGTGTCCCCCGGTGTGGGTTAGCTGCAGGGTGGCCCCCCGGTGATGGGCGTGAGGGCGAATTCGCCTGAGGCGTCGGTGAAGAAGAGCCAGTCCGCCGGTGATAGTTGTGGGAGGCGGCATGGGTTCATGGGCAGGTAGGCGTATATTGCGAGGCCCGTGGCGAGCTGGGTTACTGGGGTTGTGGACTGCAGGATGGGGGTGGCGTACACCCCTGTTCCTTTGGAGATGATGTGTTTCGCTTGGGGGGACAGGGCTATGAGTCCCTGCTCCGGCTGTCCTTGTGTGAGGTAGGAGTAGATGTAGTGGAGGATGTAGGCTGTGTCTGGGTTTAGGTCGTGGCATGTGAGGGTTTGTGTTCAGTGCTCCGGTGTGTGGCAGGAGTGGTGGAGCGGATAGTAGGGGTGCTCGTGCTTGCCTGTTCTGCCTGGCTCGTACATGCTGTAACGGATGGCGACCCCTGCCGGGTCGGGGCGGGGCCATGTGGGTGTAGTGGTGAAGAGCCATTTGGGCGCCTGGTCGGGGTTCCATGCTACCGTGGGGTTAGTGTCGGTGCGGTGGAACCATGGGGCTACTCATGCGTAGGCCTGTGGTGGTAGGTGGGTTGTGGGGTGCGTGTAGTGGCGTGCTATGAGGTGTAGTACGGGCCATGGTGTGGTTGGTGCCTCGGGGTCACAGGCCCAACATGTGCGTGGCATGCTCTGGGAGTCATGGGGGACCCGTGGTAGGTCTCGGGCGGTCATGTGGTGTTTCGGTATGCGCCATTTTGCCCCGTGGTGGATGACGGTGGTCTGCGTGGCTTTGGCTTCATTCGGGGCCAGTAGTAGGGTTAGTGGTGAAACTGGGCCCGTCACCGGGTGGACGGGTTCGTGTTTCGAGCCGGTGGGTGCGTAGGGCGGTGTCGCTGGGATGGGTCGGGGGTGCTGCTTTGTGAATTGTCGGTAGGCTGTTTGCATGTCTTTGCTTCCCGGCAGAGTGTGTCCCGCTCCTCGTGCCGTCTGCGTGAGGTACTGGTGGAAGAGGCGGTATTGAGGCCATTTGGGAAGCTGTAGAATGGGGGTGTGGTGTGCCCCGCTGTGGTGCAGGACCCGCATTTTAGGGAGGGTGACGTATATTACGGTGATTGAGGCCCCGACAAGGTCTATGGTGTGGATGGTGCCTTTAGGGTGATGGGGGATGTCCCCGCAGAGGACCGCTAGAGGCCCTTCCTCTGGGCACGTGTGGTTGGTGAGTATGGCGTGGCGTGGGGATGGGAGGAGAAGCTGCGAGTGGTTCCACAGGCGCCTGTTAATGTTGGTGGGCATGCCCGTCTGGTGGAGTACCCAGCGCGGCCATGTGTTGCGGGCCCGTTGTGCGGCTTGGAGGCGGATTGTGGTGACCTCGCGGACCACCGGTGAGTCGTTGTGGGTCATGCGGTGAAGGAGGAGGGCGGTGTGTCTGGTGTAGGCCGCTTTCACCTCGTCCCCTATGGCGTCCCCATAGTGGGGCAATGCAGCTCGGATGGCGCGGGCGGGTATGGAGGTGGGCGACCCCCGTGTGCTGCCCATGCCTTGGTCACGGCGCGTGTGGCCGGCTGGAGGGCGGTGGTGGGGTGTGTCAGGTGGAGTGCTTGGAAGCCTATGGAGGCGTTCAAGACCCCGGGGAGGTAGTACGCCAGGCTCTGGTGGGACAGGGAGAGGGCCTTGGTGGTCGGGGATGCATATCTGGGGAGATCGGCGAGGTGTGATTGCAACTTGGGAGGGAGGGTGGCGTCCTCAGGGTTTGCGGCCTGGATTACCCCCAGGTGGGTGGTGGTTGTCACGACTTGCATGGGGGGCCCTTGTGGCCCTAGGGTGGGGGGTGTGTCAGACCCCTTGATCATGGCCACTGACTTTGTGGGGTGGACGATGAGGTTCTTGTGGGAGAGGTAGGAGACGGTCACGTCCAGTAAGTCATTGGCCTGTTGGGCGACCGTTGGCCCGGGGTCCGGGGCATTGGGTTCGTGTGGGGTGTGCGCAACCGTGAGGTTGGTGTCGTCCGCGAAGCCCACCAGGGGGGAGAGGAGGGGGTAGGGTGCGTGGGCCGGGTAATCCTGCTCGATTGCGAGGGCCAGGGGGAGCTTCACTAGAAGGTACAGGAAGGGGCCCTCTGCTCCTCCTTGGGGGACCCCGCTGCCTGGCTCCAGGAAGGGGGTGAGGCCTGCTCCAGTGCGGACCGTGTATTTGCGGGTGCGGATGTAGCCGGGGGCGAAGTTGTAGAAGAGGAGGCCCAGGCGTTTCCACACTGCTTCTAGAAGCAGCGAGGGGGTGTTCGGGAAGGCTCTTTTGACGTCGAGGGAAGCGATGATGAGGTCCAACGGGTCCATGTCCGCGATGGTGTCCTTGAGGAATATGGCCTCGTGTGGGGACCGGCGTGGGATGGCCCCCCAGAGGCTGGCTGGTATGTGGGGGTCCAGGTGGGGGCGGATGCGGCGTAGGAGAATGGTCCAGACGATTTTGACCTCCGTGACCGCACATACTATGGGGCGCCAGTTGTCCGGGTTTGCCCAGTCTGGTGGCAGGGGGGTCTGCCCCGTGACAATGTTCCAGAGGCGGTGGGCGAGGATGCGGAGGAGGTGGGCGGCGAGGTGGTAGTATGCCTCCGCAGGGAGGCCGTCGTAGCCTGGGGTTTTGTGTTGCCGGAGACTGTGGATGGCCTTCCGGACTTCGTGGATGGTGAAGGGGCGTTTTTCCAGTTGCCTCCTCTGGGCGCGGTCGAAGACCGGAGGGAGGCAGTCGATTTTGGCCTGGGTGTCTGGGTCCAGTGTGTTCTGGGTGGGGGTGTGTTGCCGCAGGAAGCTGTCTTGGGTGGCTTGGAGCACTGTGGCTGGGTCGTTGGTGAGAGAGCCGTCCTCCTGCCGGACCGTGGTGATGGTGCGGTGGCCGGTGTCGGTCATGGCATCGTTGAGGTGGCGGATGGCCTTGTAGGGGAGCTCATGTTGCGCATACCGTTCGTGTTCCTGGGCGATGTGCTGTTGCCTGTGGATGTGCCACCGCTGCAGGTCTGCCCTGATGTGGGCTCTCTGTGTCCTGCAGTGGTGTATCTGGCGGCGGGTTTGAGGGGTGTCGGTGTGGAGGAGTGTCGCCAATTGTTGCTTCGGATGCCAGAGGTCATGGAGCATCTCCCCTAGGGCCGTGGGTGGTTGGTCGTCGTCTGTGTGGGGTTGTTGCTGGAAGCCGCAGGCGACGGCGGCCGTGCGCATGGCTGTGAGTAGGTCGGTGGGGTCTGGTTGGATGCGCCCGGCGCGGTCTATGGCCCTGTGATATTGGGACCAGGCATGCTTGTCATGCAGTGGGGGCATCTTCAGGGGGGGTGGTAGGCCTTGGTCCGCATCCTCTGGGGGGCTGGGGGGAAGGTTGGGGATGGTGAGGCGGATGTGCAGGGGGCTATGGCCTGTGGGTCCCAGCGGGAGGGGTCCATATCGGGTCTCCGCCCGGATGATGGTGGTGGGGTCGCCATAGCATACGTTGATGCGGGATGGGGCGGCATCTGTTTGGTGGGGGAAGTGGGATGGTTGGCCTTTGAGGTTTGCCGTCAGGTCCACGGGCCCCAGCATTTCGATGGTGTCGCGGACTGCTTGGTCCTGGGGTGCGGCCTGTCCCCCTCGGTCCGCCGGGGTGGGGGCGGCGTTCATGTCGCCGATGATGATTGTGGGGGCGAGCATGGCTATCTGGCGGTATGCCTCGGCCAGGGCTTGGAGGAAAGGTTTCGTGGCGTCGCCGAAGGGGACGTGGGCGTTGATGACGTTGAGTTGCCATCCATCCCCGACGACCTCATAGACACCTAGCCTCCCTGGGACGCTGAGGTGGTGGACGTGGTGGACGTGGATGCCAGTTTGGGCGTATAGGGGGGTCCCCTTGTGCCAGTAACATTTGTACGCTTTCTGGTCCGGGGTATATATGGGGGTGGTTTCCGGGGGGTCGTCGCAATGTAGGCCTTGTTCCTGGAAGGCGAGGAGGTGGGGAACCCACCCCGGCCCCTGTGCCATCAAGAGCTCCGTGAGGGCGGTTGTGGCATCCTTGGAGTATGTGACGGCCGGGTGGTTGAGATCGAGGAAGTTGACGGTGGCCTTGGTGGGAGCGGGCCGGGGCTGTGGAGGCTTGTGCCCTCGGCCCTTGCCCCGTCAGGGAGGGGGGCTGGGGCTCCGGGACCTTTTGCCGGTTGGTGGGCGCTTGGGTAGGCGCGGCGGGGGCAGGCCTTGGCTCCACTCCGGGGGGAGCTCCCCAGCGTATTTGGTGCCTCTGGGGGCCTTGTTCTCTTCGGTGCGGAGTCGGATGGGGTGGGCGCTGGTGAGCTCCAGGGTGTAGCCTGCTGGCTTGTCCGGGGCGCTGCTGCCTTGGTCTAGCTCCTTCTGGCGGTGCCAGATCACCCAGATCTGTGGCCCCCCGTTGTCCCCCGGGTTGCGGAGGCGGTACTGGATCGTGCCCTCACAACAGATCCAGTCGCCTGTGTGGTCGTTGCAGAAGGGCTGCTGGACCTTCGCGCCCTTTTGGAATCCTGGGTACGCCTCGGGCGGGGGCGGTGCTGGTGGCGGGAGGGAGGATGATGAGGATGCCTTGTCCGGATGGGGCGGTGGTAATGATGGGAGGGAGGATGACGAGGATGCTTGGTCCGGGTGGGGCGGTGGTAGTGATGGGAGGGAGGATGACAAGAATGCTTGGTCTGGGTTCGCCGGGTGGGTTGGGTGGGATGCGGGGGGTCGGGAGGTCGCTGCTTTTCCGGCTTGGTTGGGGGCGGGTGCGCCCCTTTTTCGTCTCGCTCGCTTGGGTGGGACTGGAGGTAGCGGGGCTGGGGGGGCGTGGGGTTTGAACAAGGGGTGTGTTGCTTGCTGGCCCGGATCCCTCAGTGGGGGTTCTGCCGGCGTTTGCCCGTTCGCTTTCGCGTTGCTGCGCATGATGTCGACGAGCTTGCGCACGGTCTCCGGGGGATCTGATAACCATGGCAGTGCGGCCGGGCTGTCGTTGAAGGGGTGGTGAAGGTGGTAGTTCCTCATGGCCTTGGCCTGCATGACCCAGGCCTCCGTGGGTTCCGGTGTGTCTGGGCCGTTGGGGGAGCCTTGAGCCAAGTAGAGTGCTGTGTGGAGGGCTTCCCAGGGGGCGCCTTCGCGGCCTGTGAGAGTGGTGGCCTGGAGGAGTCGCTGCCGGCCCCGTGGGGGGTCTTCCGGGTCTATTTCCGGGGTATAGGCCTGGGCTGCCATGAGGACTCCGAGTGCCCAGTGGAGGACCCACCATTGGGCGTCCGCTTTGAGGATGTGGATGGCGGGTTGTTGGGGGGGGCTGTCCAGGGTGTCCAACGATGCATGGCTAGTTCTATCCTGGAGAGGTGGAGGTGTGGGGTGGCCCTGCGGCTTACGAGTTGATCGATGTGGAAGGGGGTGACGAGATCTTTGGGGCCCTGCGCAGGTGGGGGCATCGCTCGGATGGTTTTGGGGTCCCAGTGGCGTTCGTGGGCGGCGAGGGTGTATAGGGCGGCGGCGATGATGTGGTGGGCTTGCCCCTCCAGGACAATGTGGCGCTCCGTGCCGAAGTCCTTTGGTAGGTGTGCTGCGGGGTGGACGGTGATGTGGGCTAGGGCGCGTTGGTGGGCCTTTCTTCCCCCGTCTGGCGCCCGTGTCCGTTTTTCCCCCGGGATGTGCTGGTGTTGGTGTTTTGGTGGGGGCGGTCCCAGGGCAAGGGATTCTACACCGTGGAGGGGGATGGCGTGTTCCCTGGACCTGTTGGGCAGAATGTATATGCCCGGGTCTCCCGGTACGGTGCCCAGGTACATGTTGCCCGTGATGGTGGGGGCCGGCAGCGGTTGGCGCAGGGGCGAGGTGCATGCAGAGGAGCAGGGCGGGTCATGGTGCTCACACCGGGGGTGGTCGATGCCGTACGGGGCGAAGGGTCCGACGGCGCGCTGGAGTTTGTGGGGTTGGATGTTGTGGAGGCGCGCCACCGCCTGTGTGTGGGAGCGCCCTTCGCTGATCCACACGGCGTCTGCCCGCGACGCCGCTGGGTTCAGGCGGTCTGTGGTGATGCCTGTGATCGTGCGGTTGTGGGTGGCATCTGACACTCTGGCGGGGGGGGCGCTGAAGCGGGGGATGGTGTGGTCGTTGTGGAGGATGTGGGCCTTGCGCCTCGCATCGTGTCGGTGCTGGGCCTCCTGGGTGGGGGTGTGCATACCTGTGTGTTTGGGCTTCTTTGTTGGGGCGGTCTGCTGTGTGGAAGGAAGTGGGCCAGGAGGGGGCGTGGTGGAGGGTGGGGTGTGGGAGGTCCCCCCGTGTTGCCCATGTGTACAGGGTGGTCGCGGCGGCCCCTTCCGCCTGCATGGTGTATCGCTCGTCGTGTCGGCGACGGAAGACGAGGACGTTGGGGGCCGTCAGCTCATACACCTGTGTGGTTAGGGGGAGGTGGCGGGTGACGGTGATCTTGGCGGGGTCTTTCTTGCGGGTGGTGGTGTGAGGGATGATGTAGTGGGTCGCCCATTTCTCCTGGGGGGGGTGTTCCGTCGGGTCTAGCTTGAGTGGGGGGTGGAGCGGCTTCGGTGTTGGGGGATTGTCTTGGGCCTTCGCGTGGGGCGCCACTTTTGTTTCGACCAGGTATTGTGGGCCCAGGTTTCCGGGGCCCCTACCTGTGTGGCTGCCGCTGCTGCGGCTTGGAGGAGGGCGGTTGTGTTGGTGTCTAGAGGGGGGGGGGGGGCGGTTGGGGGGTGAGGGTGTCGTGGTCTTGGTATGCCCACCAAATGCTGTAGCCTCGTTGGGTGTTGCGGTGCGGGGTTGGGACCTGGCCTTGCTGGATGGATAGGGCGGTCTTGATGTGCTCCGCTGCTTGTGGGTTTATGGGTGTGGCGTACGCCCATACTCCCGGGGTGTGTATGCCGTGTGGTGCTTGGCCTACTCCTCGTATCGGGTGTAGGGTCTGGTGGGTGCGTGTGAGCCCTAGGTGTTCTTCGAGGAGGTCTCCCCGGATGTCCTCCCACCGTTGCTGCCAGGTGTCTGTGTGGTCGGTGGGGGCGGGGTAGGTGATGACGATGGCTTGCCATAGGGTGGGGCCTGGATGTACCGTCATAGGTGCCGACGATGCTTGCGGGGGTATGTGGGCGGCGTGGGCGGGGGCTGCTGTTACGGGGTCTCCCTCTGTGGCTGTGATTGTGGCATCGCCTTCCACGGTGAGGAGGAGGTGGTGGCGGCCCGTCGGTAGTGCCCAGGTTGTGCTGGGCTCGGTGATCGAGTGGAGGCGGAACGCCTGGAGCCCCGGTGTGATTTCGTCCCATCGGAGTGGGTCGTTGTGGACTGCCCATTCCCGTGGCAGGTCTGGAAGCCCGTTTCGGTCCGGGGTGGTGCGGTGTTGTGGGGGGAGCTCCATTGTGGTGATGGGGTGGGTGAGGGGCTCTGTGCGGGGTTTTTCTTGTGTGGTTGGTGGTGATGGTGCCTGGGGCATCTCTTCGTCCAGCTGTTGTGGGGCCTTCGCCTCCTGGAGTTCTGCGCTGATGGTGGCGAAGACATCTGGGAGGGTGGGGGGGGCGGGGGGGTGGGGTGCCGGATCGTTCCAGGTGATGTGGTATTCCTCTGGGTTCTCGGGGCTTTGCTGTACGGTGATGGCGGCGGTGGCGTTGTCTTCTGGTGTCAATCGGTGTGGATTGTGGTCGAGGGGGTGGAGGGTGATGGTGTGGCGGTGTTTCCAGCTGTGAAACGCTAGGAGGGCGTGGAGGCCGTGTCTAGTGTCCCCGGGCGGGCGGGGGTAGGTTCCGGCTGCTGCTTCCAGGAAGGCGTCCGTGGTGCCTTTCCAGGTGTCTTCCCAGAGAAGGTCTTCCTCTGTGCCCCACTCGTTGTCGTTCCTTTTCTCCTGCTTCCACCCCTGGAGGGTCGCGTGGTCCTCAGGGAGGTCTCGTTGGATGGACTGGTAGTACTGCTCGGCGTCCATGGGTGCTAGGGTGCTGGCCAGTGTGGCGTAGATGTCCTTTGGGGGGGGGGGTGCGGTGGGGGGGGGGGGCGCGGTCGGGGTCGGGCTCCTCTCGCTGGTGTTCGCGTTCTGGTCTGCGGTGGACGCGGGGGATATGGAGCGTGGTGGCATGGGGTGGTCGGGCTCCTGCGGTTCCGTGGGTTGCTGGTGGGCTTTTGGGTGCGGGGCCGTGGCTGCCAGTAGGTGTCGGATGGCCGGGAGGACGTCCTAGTCGTCGTCCCAGCAGTGGGCTGCAGCGCACGTCCTGTCGGGGGAAGCGGGGGGGCGTGTTGCGGAGCGGTGTACGATAGGGTGGGCGACGCGTGCAGGTGGTGGCGTGCTCGCTCTGCCGTTCCGTCTTCCGTGAGCCCTGACCCCTGGGGGGTGGTGATGTTGGTTGTGAGGTTGGTGTGGGTGCCGGCCTGGATGATTGTGCCGCTGGCGGTGTTGTTGGCGAGGGTGGTATGGGCGTTAGCGTAGATGAGTTTGGTGTTGTGGGGAGGTATGGCAAGGCGTTTGCCTTGGGGGCTCTGGGCCCTCTTGGAACCGTGGTTGTAGGTGTCCCGAGGCGTGTCCCTGGTAGCCCGGGGACCCAGGGATGGCCCAGATGTTGTGCCCTTGCATAGCTGTACGGATGCGCAGGGCCGCGCGTCGGTGCCATAGCCAGTGTAGCCCGTTCAGTTTGTCCGGGCTATAGGTCCCCATATGCGCCACGAGCCAGCTGGCCACGTAGTGCCACTGGCCGGGGTGGGCCATGGTGTTGGGGGGTGCGTGCGGTTCCACCTGATGGCCGATGGTGCGGGTTCCCTCCTCAAGGTGGCGGGTTTGCGAAGTGAGCAGCCATCGGATGCTGACCGCCAGGGCGAGCTCCTCCCCTGCAGTGATCCTGTTGATCAAAAGGTGCAGGTCTTGGGCCGCCGCCTGTTCCGCGTGGGTGCTGGGGCGGCGGGCATCGCCTTCCGAGCACGCGTAGTCTAGATGCCCCCGCCCCCAGGATGGGGTGGTCCCAGGTGGCTGGTCTGCAGGCTCGCTAGCGGTGTTGGTGCCCGTCTCCACACGTGTTCCGCCCCCTCGGACGCTGTGCCGGGGAGGTTCGTCCGGGGTCAGGTCCGCTGCCGCGCTTGCGGTCGCGTGCCCGTCCTCCGTGGCGGCGGCCTGTTCAGTTTTCGCCCCCAAGGCGGCGT
This sequence comes from Eutreptiella sp. 'Long Island Sound 2002', assembly GCA_964036045.1. Lineage (NCBI taxonomy): Eukaryota > Euglenozoa > Euglenophyceae > Eutreptiales > Eutreptiaceae > Eutreptiella > Eutreptiella sp. 'Long Island Sound 2002'. Next base: position 66,704,406 of record OZ038382.1, read on the forward strand.
GATTGCGCTGGAGGTGAGCCTGGCGGGACATCGTGAGGGGTGTGCCCCCTGTATGGTGGTCTCCTGGCCCCGAGTGGCCGTGCGGGGCAACCGGCATTCCTGCAGGACTTAATGAAGGCGTCGAAAGAGTCTTTGTCGCGGGTGTGGGCGCCGGGCAACCTTTCCCTGTCGGCCGCACGCTTGGGCATGTCGGGTCCGGTTGTACGGGCTTCAGACTCCGCGTGGGCTTAAGGTGGGCCCCTTGGCAATGCCTCCCCGGATGCGGCGTCCCCCGGTGCACCTGCGTCGCTGCGGTGTGCTGGGGCCGTGGATGGGGCGGCAGCTGCGGGACCTGCGGTTTGCGCCCCGTGGTTGGTTGGTGGGGGGAGGCCAGCGGCATGCTCGGCGTCTGGCGTCGGTCCCCCCGGTCCTGTAGCGGGACGGCCAGAGTCCGGTGCCTCGCTATTTATGCGTGCTGCCATGTCCGGCGGCCGATTGGCCGGCATGCTGGCGTGCCGGTTTTTTGGATGGCACGTCATCCCGCTAGGTATCTCTGCTCGGGGTGGTCCCCGGGCGGGTAGGTCCGCCGCTGGGGATGGCGCTTTTTTCTGCTGCGGGGGTCCCCCTGCTACCTCCTTCGCGTCCACTGTGGGCTCCTTGCGCTGTGGCTGGGAGGGAGGTGCGAGCGGCGTGGCTGCGTCGTCTGCCAGTTGCGTTGCCTTGCGGGTTTGGCCATCTGGCACGGGTGCCGGCCTGGGCTGGCCTCCCAAGTGGCCTGCCAGTGCTCGCGTGCCGCCATTTCCCTCCGACGCGGCAGGCCTGGGTGCCGGTGTCCTGCCCTCGGGATGCGGGGCCCCTGTCGGGGGCTCACGGCCTGGCGTGTTCGCCCGTGGGGCGTCAGCCGGGACGGTGGCGTGTTTCGGGTCCGGGTCCGGGTCAGGGCTGGGGGCCGGGTGACTGCCGGATGGTGTTTCCGTCGGCCGTACTGCCGGTGCGGCTGGTGGGTCGTGGCGTTGTTGGGGTGCCTGCTTGGCCTGTGCCGGGGCCGGCGGATGCTACCCTGGGGCCAACGTGCTGGGTGTTGCTGGAGCCTGGGGACTGGGGCTCCCGGCGGGGATGCGGGCGTGGGGGCGTATGGTGTTGAGGGGTCGCTCGGGCCGGGCGCTGGTGGCGTCAGTCGGGGTAGCGGTACATGTCCGTGTGGGAGGGCCGTCCGACGGCGCGTGTGTGGGGCCCTCCGTTGGTTGGACTGGCGGGCTGTGGTGCGGGTGGGGCTCCGGTCTGGCCTGTGATGGGGCTGCTGGCTGGTGGCCGTGTGTGGAAGCGGCCGGTGGTGTTTGGGGTTGTGGACCTGGGTCTCCTGCAGGGCCCAGGCGTGGGCTCGTTTGTGGGCGCACGGCCCCGAGGGGTCGGTCGCGACGGGCGCTTGCTGTCGCCGTATTCGTGTGGCTTGGCATGGTTCCCCTCCCGGCAGGTGATGCCCGGTGCTCCCGGATCGCTGTGGCTGCGTGGTGCTGAGGCTTGTGTCGTTGCGCCGCCCGTTTGGATGCACCTTCTTGCCGGGGGCTCTGTGGCGTGCCGGCCCCCGATGGCGCCAGAACACCCGTTGTCAGTGTGGCGTCGGTGGTCTGCGGCCGGTGTGGTGTGTGAACGGTCGCGTGGGGGGCGGTGGTTGACGGGCTGGAGGGCGTGGAGGTCGTTGGGCTTTGTAGCGCGCTAGCCCCCGATGGTGCCAGAGCGCGTACGTTTGTGGCCCTGGTTGCGGCTGTGGAGCGTGATCGGGGCTTGGTGGTGATGGTCGCGGTTCTCTGGGTGGAGGTGGAGGAGGTGTTGTGTCGGGTACGTCCGGCCATCATCCTGGCCACTGCTGCATTGCCGTACGTGCCCGGCCGCGGCGGTGGGACAAGTGGTTGTTGGGCGCGCCGCGCAACTGGAACGAGGCTGCCTGGGAGGGGCATCTTCCTCCACGTGAAATAGGCCGCAATCAGCCTCTCGCGTGCCCCCTTGACCAGGCCCCCGCTGCGGTGGAGAGAATCCCCCAACTCGTTGCCATGGGCGCCGCAAACGATCCCAATGGCCCACTCAGCGTCCCCCACCAGCCAGCCGAAGGCGAACGGGAGGCGGTTGGTAAGGGTGAGGACGATGATCCGCCAGTTGTCGCGGATCATGGGGCCGATGAAGCCCCAACTGTCCGGCAGATTGCCAACTGGGGGTAGGCTGCCATGTGGCACGCCGCTGTAATATTGGTAGTATGCAACCCAGATCGTGGGGTCTGCCTCCTCGTCCGCCAGCGCCCACGTTGGTGCGCTCCGGGGGGGGCGAGGTGGCGAAGCCGGCGGGTCCTCCTCGCCGAGGACGTCCAACCACTCAACGTCGGGGCTGTCCCCTCCGTCACCCGCCCAGACATTCTGGGAAATCAGGGTGCGCAGTGTTTGGAGCGTGACGTTGTCGGTTTGGGTTTCGCGCGGCGTCGGAGCTGTGCAGAGGGGGTGTGGCCGTCGGCAAAGTGGGCAAGCATGCAGTTGTGCGATGCACGGGCTGCAGAAGCACTGCAGCTGCTCGGCGCTGCCGCAGCCAAGGTCATGCCCAAGAAGCCGGGCGTCGTTGTCGTCGACTATTTTCAGCACGGGTTCCGCACGTGTTCTCAGGCCCCTGAGGATGTGGGGCTTCAACGGCAGGCATCCTGAGGAGAGGTACAGGTCTTGGGACAATCGGGTTACTTTACGGGAGTGTGCGCGCCTTTGTGCAGTGCGGTGTGGTGGGTGGTGTGATGGCAGTTTCCCGGGGGTTGCCGTGTAACAGTGTGTGTGGCTAGTCACTGGGTTGCGCGGGTTGGTAATGGATGAGGAGGTTGCAATACATACGGCGGTCGTGGGAGATCTGTTGTGCTTCCTGTGCGTACAGCTGGACGCGTTGCTGCAGCTGTGCGTCCGCCCTCTTGATGGCGGTGAGTTGCATGTGACGTACTGTGGCTTTGCGTTCCAGGACGTGGTCGGCGATGACCCTTTAGAGCTGGAGTGGTACGGCTCCCATGAGCACTGCTTCCTTGATCTCCGTTTGCCGCATGAGGCGCCGGACCTCATGTGTCGTTGGCACGGTCAGGCCCCATCCGGTGTGTTGTGCTATGGTGTCCTCCGGTGTCCACGTGGCCAGGTGGTTGCCTCCTTGAGCCAGCGGGCATTGTTCGAAGTGTTCCCATGTCTCCGGCTGTTGGAGGTGACAGGGGCATATGGTGTATTTTGGGGGTATCTCTATACCTCGTCGGTCATACCAGCATGCCACCCTGTCCAGGAGGGGCAGTTGCTCAAGATTGAGTTGGACACGTCGTGCTTGTAGGTGTACCGGCAGCAGGGACGGGTCAAGAGCTGAGAAGTATAACGTGGTTTGCAGCTCATGTTCGAGGCGGTTCTTAACGGTGTTGTCGGCTTGGCTTCCACGGAGGTGCGCCATGGTGCGGATGGGTTGCGGGTACTGGTATGCCTGTCTAGTGTCGTTGTAGATCTGGTCTTCTCGTACCCAGGCCGCTGGTTCCCCGGGTGCGGGATCCGCGGTAGGTGTTCGAGGTGTGTTACCATGTGGTCCTGTAGCGGCGGGTCCCCGCCGTCCGGCACATGCTCAGCAAGCTGGTTGTGGGCGTGTGAGTCTATGTGTCCGTTCCCCAGGCTGTATCGGACTCTTGTTTGACGAGGTGTAAGACGATGTGCCTTGGGAGGCGCCCTAAAGCCACCCAGAGGTGTAGGGCTTGCGTGCCCAGGCTGGAGTCAGTTGCCTTGTGTAGTGGCTGTCGGGCAAGTTTGCGGACGATCTTGAAGCCCAACGCTGTGTCTACTACGACCCACACGTGGTGCGCGTGGTCCGGCGGTTGTTGCTGGGCGTCATTGACGGCGACCACGATGATCGCCAGTGTCTTTAGTTCCCCGTGAGAGGAAGCCCCGAAGATGGTGGCCCCTGTCAGGTGGTGTTGGCTTAATGGGCCCCCCATATCCGTCCGCAGCTTCAAAGCTGCCCCCCCGCTGGGGTGAGGTTCATGGTGCCGGAGGCATCAGCAATGATGATGGTGTTGCGGTCGTCCGGGCATGGCAGGCGGCACGGTGTTGTTGTCTGGTAGGCGTGGACGCGCCCCCCCTGTTCCCTGGTGGCTCATGGCGTGGTGGTTGCGGGTTGGAGCCTTCGGGTAGCGTAGACGCCTATTCCCTGGTGGATGATCTCGGTTGCCGCTGGGTTCATGCGTGCATATTCGTTGTTCCCTTTGTTGCCTTGCGTGAGGTAGCCGTACACATATTGGAGCAGGTACGCCTTCTGTGGGACGAATGTGGTCCATTCCATTGTCTGCAAGCCCATGACTTGGGAGCAGCGGTGTTTAACCGGGTAGGGAAGGGGCTCTGCGGTGGTACTGCGGTGTTCCGCTAGCACCGGGAAGGTAATGGCTGGGTGTTTGGTGTCCCACGTTCCCCGGTGGAACCTCCATTCTGCTGCGGTGCTGGGTCCGAACGCTACTGTGGCCGTGTCCTCTGCCGAAGCCCGTTCGAAGTGTGTGTGCAGCCACCGGTGTTGTTCCGGGGTAGCGTGGGCCTTTAGTGTGTGGTGGTAGCGTGCCAGCAGTTGCAGGAGAGGCCATGGGGTGGCTAGCGCCTGGGGCCTGGATCTCCAGCAAGTGGTGGAAGTGCCCGTCAGCGCGTCCTGCGGCAGCGGCAGCGGACAGAAGTTGCGTGCCGTGGGAGGCGGTAGCATCCACAAGTTGCTTTGGGCCCTGCCAGGTCGCAATGTGGTTTTGAGCCCGTTGGGCGCCAGAAGGAGTACCACCGTCATCCTTAAGCTGACCTTGCGTCACAAAACTGATGCCACTAATCGCGCTGCCGCTGATTGCGCTGATTCCGCTTCTGCCTGCCGCTTCTGCAGCTTCCGCAGATTTTACATCAGCTTTTTCCCAAATATTCCTGTGATGCTAATAGTGTTAGATCACTAATCACTAAAGTCGTCCAAATGGAAAATAATACGGTGCCGCAGCTGCCGTCTAGAGGTTTGGGTAGTAGTGCTGCACGAAAGATGAAAACCGGATTGAGAATGGTATGGGTAAACAATTGAACTTCGTTTCCTTGCTTAGATGTGCCTTGGTGTCGTCCCTTCAACAAAACTACGTGATGTTTGCGCACAAATCAATTGTTTCTGGTTTTTGTAAGTGAAGTCAGCTTCCGACTGGAGGTTTGGGTACTAGGGTGCCCCCCCGAAAGGTCCAAAAGGCATTGAGAAATGTATGGGTAAATAATGATTGCAAGCAAACTTCGTTTCCTTGCTAACATGTGCCTTGGTGTTGTGCATTCAACCAAACTACGTGAATTGTGCGCAAAAATCACTTGTGTTTGGTTTTCGTAAGTGAAATCAGCTTCTGTCCGGAGGTTTGGGTACTAGGGTGCCCCCCTGAAAGGTCAAAAACGCAATGAGAATCGTATGGGTAAATAATGATTGCCATTGAACTTCGTTTCCTTCCTTACATGTGCCTTGTTGTCGTGCATTCAACCAAACTACGTGGAATCAGTGAAAAAAATTCTGAAAAAGAAGTGAAATCAGTTTTGTGATGAAGGGTCAGCTTAAGGATGACGGTATACCACTGGTACCGTGGCGCCTGGTACATACTCAACTTGTTCCGGCGGCCGGTAGTGGGCCTGGCTCCCGCGTGGTGGGGCCCGTGGTAGTGGCCGTTTGAGCGTGCTCCAAAACAGACCGTATGCCTCACGTACTTCCCCATCGGTCGGCTGTGGCTGTCTTCTTTGTGCGGCCGCGTTTCGCATGTGACTTTCCAGGACCGACTTGTCTGGCCACTCCGGGTGCTGTAGGAAGGGAATATGGTGTGTGCCAACTCGCTGGAGGGCCCGCATCTGGTTCGGGGTGACTCGTACTAGGTGTAGAGTTGTGCCAACCAGGTCCAGAGTGCTGGTGCTCCATGTTGGTCGTCCTCCCACATCGGTGTGTAGGACCGCCACAGGGCCCGTCTCCTTGCACGGATGGTTTGGTTGGATGATATGGTGGTGGTGGGGTAGCAGGAGTTGTAGGTGGTTCCATATGCGGGTGGGGACGCCTCGTTGATGGAGTATGTACTGGGGGCAGGTGTTGCGATGGTATTTGGCCTCTCGTAGTGTCAGCGTGAAGAACCCCCTCAGGTCCGGTTCATGATTGTGAATGAGATGGTGCACGTGGGTCGCGCTGTGAGCCGTGTATGCGTTGCTGACGGGGTGATCGGTGTTGTCCCCATAGTACAGTGGTGACGCTGCGCGCACCGCCGCGGGTAGTGACGTGGGTCGGTGGCCGTGGACTGTCCACACTTGCCGTACTGTAGCAGGGGCCTCCTGTAGCATTTGTTTGGGGGTGCTTTAGGCGCAGAGCCTGGAATTCTATAGCTGCGTTGAGTATGGCTTGTAGGGAGTATGCCAGGGCCTCCATGGAGAGCACCACGATGCGCGCTATGACTAATGTCCGAGTCAACTGCCGTATCAGGTGTGGTGGCACGGTGACCTCGTTGGTGGTGGCCGCTTGTTGGACCCCCAGGTAGGTGGCCGTGCTTACTGTGTTCATGGGCGGCTCTCCGGGGCGGAGGGGTGGTGATGGTGGGTTGTGTACCATCGTGGCAGATTTGACGCTGTGCACCAGTAGCTGGTTGCCCTCCAGGTAGTTGGTGACATCATGGAGTACTTTAGTGGTCCTGATGGTGTCCGGGGTGGTTGGTAGGGGCTGACGGGCGGTGGCGGTCACCACCGCCATGTCGTCCGCGAATGCTAGGAGCGTGGGCCGTAGGGGGTATGGTGCCACGTCCGGGTATGTGCGCCGGATGTAAAAGGCCAGGGGGAGGGTGACGAGCAGGAAGACGAATGGGCCCTCCGCACCCCCCTGCGGGACTCCACTGGTGCACCCGACCCATGGGATGGTGCCCACATCAATTTTCACTGCATACATGCGGGTTCCAAGGTATGCTTGTAGGAAACCCTGGAAGGGGAGTCCCATGCGATTCCAGACAGTTCGTAGGAGGCGGTGCGGGGTGTTGGGGAAGGCCCCCTTGACGTCCAGGGACGTGATGATGAGGCTGATCGGGTCCATGTTCACCACGGCGTCTTGCATAAATATGGCCTCCAGCGGGAACCTACCCGGTATGGCTCCCCACATCGTGGGCGGCACAGCGCGGTATACTGCCGGGGCCACCTGTTTGAGGATGAGCATCCAGATGAGTTTGGCTTCCGTGGTGGCGCACACTATGGGCCTCCAGTTGTCTGTGTTCACCCAGTCGCCTTTCTTGTACAGCGGGTGTACCAGGTTTGCCCAATCGGGTGGTACGTCTGTTTTCCCGAAGGCGATATCCCACAGGCGTGCGGCCAAGTGTCTCTGGAGGTTCAGTGGGACCCTGCGGTAGAGGTCCGCCGGGAGGTCGTCTACCCCGGGGTTTTTCCCGGTTGTAGTTTGTACAGCACTTCATCCGTTTTCCAAACAGTGAACGGGGTGCGGTGCATGTCTCGTTACTGTGTCTGGTTGTAGAGTTTCGGCAAATGCGATATCAATTCCTCGGTGTACACGGATAACTCCTCGTCCTCGGTGTTCTGTTGGTGTTGCAAGCTGATGAGGACTTCCTCCCGGACCACATTGGGGTCGTTGGTCACGGTGCTGTTTTGCAGGCGCACCGCCTTGAGGCCTCGGTAGCCGGTTTCCCCCAGGACTCTGTCCACGTGCGTTAAGGACTTGTAGGGCTGGGGGTTCCGAAATTAGCATTGCTGTTCTTGTGCCAGCTCCTTCGCCTGGCGGACGTGCCACTCCCTGAGTTGCCTGCGTGTGGTGTCCAGCCGTGCGGCAATGTTCTCGGCGTCATGCTGGGCGTGCAGGTCATCGGAGTGTACCGCTGTATGTAGTTCCCGCTTGTCGTGCCATATGGCGGTAACCATGGATCGTAGGTCCTGATGCGGGGTGGCATCGTCCTGTGTGCACCGGTGTCCTCCGTGGAGGCTGCACGCCGTGGCTGCTTGTCGCATGGCAGCGTTTAGGTCTGCCTCGTGTTGTTGGCTCAGGATGTGCTGCGCCGTGCAGTAATATACCATTCATCTGTGAGTGTCGTGTTTGTCTGGTGTTCTAATGGGTGGTTGTTCGTCATGGTCCATGTCTTCCGTGGAGGCCGGGGGCACTTGACGTACCTTGATTTGTACCTCCAGGGGCCGACGTCCGGTGATCTTGGACGGCAGGTCGTGGTATCGCGCCCGTGTTACCACGGCGTGTGCCGGGTCCGCGTAGCAGAGGTCAATGCGGCAATCTGCTGAGTGGTGTTGCGCTGGTCTGTTTGAGGGCTGCCCTCGTAGGGAGGCTGTGAGGACTTGTAGGCCCATGTGCCGCATGGCCATTTGCACCGCCATATCCTCGCGCTTTTGCCGCCCCCCGCGATCGTCCACCGATGGGGCCGCTTTGAAGTCTCCTATGATGACAGTCGGCCCCATCATGGCGAGTTGCTGGTAGGCCTCTCTGAGGTGTTCGAGCAATGTCCCTGTGGCGTCTCCAAAGGGATGACCTTCAGCTGCCACGTCGGGCCGACAAGTTCGTATGCTGCCAGGTGGCCTTCTACACCCAGGTGGTGGTATACATGTACTTGGACCTCACCTTTGGCGGATATGGGCACCCCCTTGACCCATGTGGTGCGGTATTGGTGTCCTGTCCTGCCCGACTCTTACCCCATTCAGGGACGGGGGAAGGGACGAACTGCAAAGCACTGTCTGCGTGACACGGACAATCATGGATCTCAGAAGGCGATGAAGGTCGTGAGGCAGGCGTGGCTGGAGGTCCGTGGCGGGTCCACCCCTGACTAATTGAGGCCCCCCCCCCACACAGGGCGCCAGGCAGCCAGGATGGGGTGAGAGGCGGGGACCGAGGGAGCACCCAGGGGAAAGGGTAGGGGCGAGGGGGAGGGGCAGGGGTAGGGCACGCGAGTGGCACACACGAGTGACAGCGATGCACGGACAGGGAGGGCAGACGTGCAGGGGGGGTCGACTGCGAGAAGGAGAATGGGAGGGGAGACAGGCGAGAGAGGGGGCGCAGGGCAGCGGAACCAGGGTAACACGAAGAAGAGCAGAGGGCACACGCAGGGGGCGCGGGAGCAGCAAGGAGCGCGGGCACAGATCCAAAAAAAAAACAATGGCAGGACGGGCGGACACACAGGAAGGGCACATAGAGGTGGCAGGGCGCGGGAGGTGGGGGGAACAGGGGGCCAACGAGGGCGCAAAGGAACACATGTCTCTCACAGAGAAGCACCATGCCGATGACCCACATAGAGCCGTACCGGCCGCCCCGCCCGACCATCAGGGAACTGATGGAGGGGCTGCTGGCGGGAGAGGACGAAGGGGGAGTCCCCCCGAAGGGGTGTCTGGGGAGGCCGCCCAGGTCGGCCTACAGGTCGGAAGACAGGGCGGAGGCCCTGAGGCACGTGAGGGCACGCGAGATACATCCATGGCGCGGAGACGACCAGCGGCGAGCACACGGAGCAGGGGAACAACACTAAGAGGGCGGGCAGGAGACAGAGGGGAGGGGAGGGTAGAGAGGAGAGAGAGCGGATACATGTACAGCAACGCGGGCTGAATGGCTGGGTCGCCCGGCATGGCCGTGGACTGCCAGGGGCAACGCCACAGGATGGCGGAGGGACTGGACGTGAGCACCGAACAGAACCGAGACAGATGGCGATGCAGTGTTGTTGTGCGTGCATGCAGGGAGGAGGGAACCAAGCGGAAGATAAAACAGGAAAAAAAAAGGGGGGGGGGAAACAAACGCGGACAACACCCCGCAGCACCACAAGGAGGCGGGACAGAAAAGGACGAGTGGCTAGGGCCACGCGACGGCCCCAGGTGACTAGGACAGCTAGGGAGACGGCACAGGAGAGAGGGGCGGGGGAGGGAGGGGAGCGACCCGTGCTAGGCGCACGAAACGGTCCCCGGATGGATGAGGATCCAGTGGGCCCGCGCCACGGGGTTGCTGGCGGCCCGGTGGGGTATAAACACGGGATGAGGGATGGGATGGGGCCGCAAGACAGCCCGGGGGTTAGGCCAGGACCACGGCACAGGGGAGAGGGACGGGGGCGGGAAGGGAGCGACCCGTGCTAGGCGCACGAAACGGTCCCAGCAAGGAAGAGGCCCCAGTGGGCCAGCGCCACAGGGTAGCAGGCGACCCGGTGGGGTATAAACACGGGATGCAGGGACAAGGGGACGGGGCGGGGAAGGGTGTGTGGCTAGGGCCGCACAACGGCCCGAAGGGGTAGGGAGTCCATGGGACGCTGGGAACGGGCCGATGCCGGGAAGAGGCAAAGGGGAATGGGACATGGAAAGGGCAGGGAGGCAGAAAGCGCCGAGCAACAGCCCCGTGGGATTGGGAAACCAGTCGCCATGGAGTGGTGAACCATGGGCCAACCATGGGGAACCTGGCCACGGGAAGTCGGGAAAATGCCCTGAACTCCGGGACCGCCTCGAGGTGTCTGCAGGGGTGAGGGTTGACCTTGAGATCCCCGGGTCAATGGCCTGAGTACACGTAGGTTCACGCGTGAGCGGGACCAGGGGGAACGTGGAAAGGCTCGCCCCCTAGCCTCCAGCCATAGATGGACGATAACCAAGTGCATCCGGGAGCCGAGTGGGTACTCCAGCCCGTGAAGGATGGGGAGAGGTGGAATGTGGTTGACAGAGAGAAATGCTCCGCTGTCGGCGAGGGCTATCCACAGGAAGCCCACCTGCAGGCGCCCAATAGCCTGTCCTAGGGGGGGAAGGCCGGGGGATCCTTCAAAGGGTGACCGGAAGGAGCTGAAACCGTGAGGGCAGCAACTGAAGGGAGCCTACCACCGGTCATGCCCCAAGGGAACCTGGTTGAAGTTCTCGGCCGTGAGGTGAGACAGGGGTCGCCAGGGGAACTGATGGTGGAGAGCACTCCTTCCCGCCAGAGGCGGCCACCATGTAAAACAAACAAGGAGGAGTCAGATGAGGCTGTGGACGCGGCCGCCCTTACTACTACTACTACTGTCCTGTCCGGGCGAGGATTGGGGTTGGGCTTGGGTGGGCCAATTCGATTTTGAGGGCCTGTTCCTGCAACAACATGGCGTCTGGGTTGCACCTCGCCATGACAGGTACGTCTTGCAGGTCTGGAGCTTACCCTGCGTTGTACAGGGCTCCTGGTTCGTTGAGGGACATGAGAGTGATGAGCCAATGGATGACCTCATGGGTTTGCGCCCTGGTGGCCTCTGGGGGTCGACTTGCGCGGCGTGGTAGTAGTCATTGTCCAAGGCGTAGTTTGAGGTTGATCGCTGTCGCCACCAGTTTCTCCTCGGGTATATTTGGCTCCTCCAGCCATGCCTGTGGCACGTCAACCGTCCAGACGGTAACCGGTGGTACTTGGTTGGCGGGTGTGCGGAGCTGTACCGGGCACTCCGGGAACGGCCTGTCGTCCCAGAGCTCGAGGTTCGAGGTTTCTGCTTTCTCGCCGCACTCCGGGAGCGCTTGCCATGCAATCCTCAGCTGTAGGTTGCCATGTTGGCCTGGTGTGGCCAGTCTGCCCTTTATCTTGCCCCGGAACCATACGAATTGCTTTGGTTGTCCTTTGAGCGTGGCCGCGAATACCTCTTGTACTTCTGCGCGGTCAGGCCATTCAAAGTGCATGGTGTTACGCTCCGCCACCGTGAAGAATGGGCACGCCTCCGGCTTGCGTGTCAGCTGTGGTTCGGGCGGTTGCGGCACTGCGGCCCCTTTTGGCTCCAGTTTTGGTCGCTTGGCACGGCGGGCCGGGTTGCCCGCCCCCTCAGGACGAGGCCTTGGCCGGGGCCGGGGTTGTTCTGGCGCCGTTTCGGTGGCTGCTCTCGGCTCGTTGCAGTTGTGGAAGTTGTGGAAGATGCTGTATTTCGGTCCTTGTCCCACACGGGGTCGGTGCATACCTCGAAGTTTGTTCGCGTGTTCCTGCAGGTTGGTGGTGCTATGTTTGCGAGTCTGTTCTGTGTCCCTTGGCCAGGACATCCAGCGTTCCGCCTGTGTTGTCGCGTGTTTGCGTATGTAGGCTGCCAGGTTGCGAGTGAGCGTGAGCCACGTCGCGGGTAGCGTGGTGTCTGTGGTTGGGTCACCTACCGTCCAGTGCATAACCGTCTTGAGGGCCAACCAGTACGCCAGCAGGTGGTCAGTGTGGTGGGTGGAGTGGCTAGAACGGTCCCCCAGTGCCAGTGGGGCTGCTGTCCCGGTTTCTGGTGTGAATGTGTGGACTCTGTCCGTTCTGCCTGTGGCGTTCCATTGTGCGACCCGCCAGGTGTGTTGGTGGCACGCTAGTGTCACCGGGGGGGCGTCTGGGGGCTTGTCAAGGATCGTCCAGTCAGTGACCTTCAGACCTTCGGTCTTTCGGTTGTGTTTCTCTGGTTGGCTGGTTAGCTGCACCAGATGGTCCATAAGGTCCTGCACCAGGGTGTCTTCCGTTTTGTGCAGCCTGCACGTGCCGTGGGGTGTCCCACGGCATCGTACCAAGCGTCCCTGGTGGCCGCCAGGGTGTTGGCCGCTAGGGTGATGACTTCGTCCGTTAGGCCTTCCACGATAACGTGCTTCAGGGTGGTCAGGAATGGGGCTGTGTGTTTAATGCTGGGGTGTAGTGACGCGTTCCTGTGGGGCCCCGAAAACGAACCCAGTCCACGCCGCCCTGCAGCAAAGAAACACCATGTCAGACCACCAAGACCAACCGTCCGGCCAAGGCCAACCCAGCGGGACCCAGCATCATACGCCCGCCCCCGAAGCCCAGGACCCTCCGCCGTCTCCCACAGCCCTCTCCTCCGCCTCCGACTCCACAACCTCCAGCACCACGACCACCTCATCCACCACCACCACCACGTCCTCATCCAGCACTCCACCCCCCAGGCCGCGGGGGACACCTCCCAAACGGGCCCCCAAACCCACCCCCACCGCGAGCAGCCCCGCCGCCGCCAAGGCCCCCGCCCCGACGAAGCCCACACCCACGACCAAGCCGAAACCCAAGACCGCCGACAAACAGCCGACCAAACCCGTCAGCACGCCACGACCGCAACCCGCAGCCAAGCCCAAACCCAAGTCCAAGCCCCGCGCCACGACGGCAGCGCGAGCCCGGCCCCCCGAGGACGTCCTCTATGACATCCGGCCCCAGCCGTCCCAGGCCCGAAGGCAGCAGCACCCAGCGCGGCGCCCCCCCACCGTCACCGACGCCACCGCCACCACCTTCATGGCGGAGCGCGCCGAGGCCGAAGCAGGACGCACCTCGTCCCGCCACCTCTCAAAGCCCACACCCCAGGCCCACGGACCGCTCCCGACCAGGCCAGAACGGCGCCAGGGTCCGCCAGCAGCGTCCCCGCCTCCCTACCAACCCTCAATGACAGCCAACATACAAAGCATGCCCCACTACCGCCGCCGCCGCGAGTCCCCGCCCAGTCCCGAGGCAGAGACCGTACGCGCACACCCGCGGGTCCACATCCGCGTGCGCCCCCACTCCCCACGCACCCCCACGAAACAGGACTACGAGGAATCCCCCAGGCCCGCCACCGCCACCGGTCCCCACGACCCCGTCACACCCACCCACGCCCACTCCTCCGCCCAAGACCGCAGGCCCGCCCAGGAACGGTGGTGGCAGCGCTGGACCCACACGCAGCTCTGGGAGCTGCGAAAGTGGGCCCGGGGAGAGCCCTACCTCAAGGGCCTGGTCCATCGGCCCCGCAAGGGGTCGGTGGAGAACTGCCGCCTCCGGCCGGCGGGGGGTTGGATGCCGCAGGCCGCATGGGAAGCCATGCTGGCCGATGCGCTCCACCCCCTGGGAGTCCAACCCCGCAACCTCCCGCGCCCCAGGACCACCCGTATGTCCTCAGGCGCCTGCGGGAGACCCTCCAGGAAACGCAGCGAGACGGCATCTGCCTGTGGGACATCACCCAAAGCCCAGCCCCGCACAAACACACCCCCTCACCAACCCACAAGCGTCGGCGCACCGACACCGGCGACACCCACAGCACCCCAGGAGCCCTGCGCGCCACACAACACGACGCGCCTGACCCCCCGGCTAGCGGCGCCGCCATCTAACCCCGTTACCAAGCAAACCACCACCACGGGGCGCCACGCCAGGCCCCCCCCAGAAGTCACCAAACGAACCGGACGCCGAAGGAAGCCAACGCACACGACAACGAGCACCCCTACGCCCAAAGGCACCGAACCCAGGCCCGCTACCGTCGCAACCGCCTAACCGAGCCAGAACCCAAGCACAAATCAAACCCGAGCCACACCCCGAAACCGCTAACCCTTGACTCCTAACCAAGCCCGCCGAGGGAACAACGTAACCACAGCCCACACCCACAGCCCACACAGCCGCTCAACCAGCCAGCTCCAGAAGCAAAGAGACACCTCACCAAACCCACCCTGACCCAAGCCCGTGTACATCAGGACGCGCGAGCCCAACCCCTGGGGCGTGACCGCCGCCACAGCACCGACGACACACGCCAGAGGACACAACGCTATTGCACCGCCGCACCAGCTGCCCATGCCTGTGCCTGCAGTGTACGCGCGCCCCTGTTTTTCTCTTTTTTGTTTCTCTTTTATTTTCCCCCCAAAAAAAAAAACAAGTAAAAAAAAAACGAAAATTAGGGGGGGAGGAAGAGGGACACAACCAGCCATGGCACACGCGCACCGCACACAGCACGCACACCGGTGAACAGGAGCCCAGTGGCCCAGGACACCGCACATGCAACACAACACACCGAACGAGCACACCGGTGAACAGGAGCCAGCTGGCCCAGGACACCGCAGACGCACCACAGCAAACCGCGCGGGCACACCGGTGAACAGGAGCCCAGCGGCCCAGGACACTGCACACACGTAGGGCGGCCGAGGGACAGAAAAGAACCAATACCCCATGGGTCGGACGCACTGGGGCGACCCAGCCGACCCACCGGGCCAGTGGCAGGAGCGGTACTCCAAGGCCACTGGTCCGAGCCCCGCAAGGCTGCATCGGGGACCATGGCAAACGTCACCCGGAGCCATGGAAGCAACCGGTGACAGGCGAGCCGGTACACAGTCCAGAAGGGGGTCACCTGCCAAGCAGAGTGGCCCCGCAACTCAAGCCACAAGGGTGAGGCGGTCGTACCGTAGACTGGCGGGAGAAATACCCCTTGTGGTGAGAGATACTCCACACAGCTGGGCAGCCCCCCAGAGCTGCCGCCCAAAGGATGGGGCATGTGGCCCTACCCATGGACACATGTCGGGACACCCTCCCACCTGGGACACATGGACCGGGTGGCCGCGACAATGCCTTCCCAAGCACATGCGGGAGCGGCTCAAGAGGCACCTGACATAGGGCAGTGGGAAGGACAGGACGTCCCCTTGGTAACACCTCCTTCCTGCAATGTCAAAGGAGGCATCCCGAGCTCCCGAAGATACCTACCTAACCCTACCTGTATGTCGGTCCTTGTCCCACACGGGGTCGGTGCATACCTCGAAGTTTGTTCGCGTGTTCCTGCAGGTTGGTGGTGCTATGTTTGCGAGTCTGTTCTGTGTCCCTTGGCCAAGACATCCAGCGTTCCGCCTGTGATGTCGCCCGTTTGCGTATGTAGGCTGCCAGGTTGCGAGTGAGCGTGAGCCACGTCGCGGGTAGCGTGGAGTCTGTGGTTGGGTCACCTACCGTCCAGTGCATAACCGTCTTGAGGGCCAACCAGTACGCCAGCAGGTGGTCAGTGTGGTGGGTGGAGTGGCTAAAACGGTCCCCCAGTGCCAGTGGGGCTGCTGTCCCGGTTTCTGGTGTGAATGTGTTCACTCTGTCCGTTCTGTGTGTGGCGTGCCATTGTGCGACCTGCCAGGTGTGTCGGTGGCACATTAGTGTCACCGGGGGGGCGTCTGGGGGCTTGTCAAGGATCGTCCAGTCAGTGACCTTCAGACCTTCGGTCTTTCGGTTGTGTTTCTCTGGTTGGCTGGTTAGCTGCACCAGATGGTCCATAAGGTCCTGCACCAGGGTGTCTTCCGTTTCGTGCAGCCTGCACGTGCCGTGGGGTGTCCCACGGCATCGTACCAAGCGTCCCTGGTGGCCGCCAGGGTGTTGGCCGCTAGGGTGATGACCTCGTCCGTTAGGCCTTCCACAATAAAGTGCTTCAGGGTGGTCAGGAATGGGGCCGTGTGTTTAATGCTGAGGTGTAGTGACGCGTTCCTGTGGGGGGGGCCTTGCCACAGGACGCTGCGGTGGACACGCACAAGCAAGCAGACAGGCAAAGCACTGCGCTGACAGGAGTATCATCATGCTCGTGTCATGTGACAAAGCAATTCAGGATCCTTGCCATTCTGAAACAAGGGAACCAAAGCATGTACAGCAACACATCAGGTGTGAGGTTTGAGGTTTGAGGTTTGATTTTGCGGGTACTAGATGCCTTTCGGCCCCGGGGGGCCACCTGGTCGGGCCAGGTGATATCCTCCCCACCGGGTCCTAGTGGGGGGCCCTCCAAGACGCACCTCCTGCCTGGTGGCGGAGTCCCAGGGTTCACAGGGCTCGGAGCCCCGTCCGTCCCCGGCTTCCCCGTTTCGCCACTCCCCAGTCAGTGCATCAATTGGCAGCCGTGGCTGCGGGCGCTTACCCACCGCGTTCCCCCCCTAATGCGTGCTCGCCCGAGGCGCCGGCGCCGCCGGGCCCGTGCTACTGGCTTGTCGACAGTGGGACCCCCCTGGGCTGGCGCGGAGGCTGCCTAGCCTAGGGGTTGGGGCATGGCGCTGTGCCCCAGAACTGCCATGGCGGGTGCAGTGCCCCGTCCGTGTGTGTGCGGCGTTCGCGGCCGGTTCGGGGGGTTCGGGCCGGTACCTGGTGTTGTGTCTCTCCCGTTTCCCCCTTCCCGTCCCGCGTGTCCCGCGCTGCGTGTGGCGGGCCGTCCCGTCCGGGTGTCCCTTACCCTCGCTCGCTGGTACGCCATTCCACGCCGTCTGTGCGTTCCGCGACCCCGGTCCGGTTGCACTTCTGGTAGTCCCCGCGTGCCCTTTGTGTGTGTGTGCGCTCGCGCTCCCGCGGCGTCCGCCCCCCCCCCCCCCTGGGTGGTGTGGCGTGCGCACCTCGCGCAGTCCCGGCACTGGGCGCTGGTAGGGCTGTTCCACGTGGTCTGTGCCCCTCCCCCTGTCCTGCCCCGGTCCCTTGCTCCGTCTGGCGTGCTGGGGGGGGGGGCGGTTTGGTCCCGGTTCCCCCATACTTGGCTTGGGGCTGTGGGGGTGGCGGAAGGGCGTCCCCGGGGGGGGTGCCTTCCACTGTTGCGAGGGGCGTCTGGGGTCAGGCGCTCCCCCTCCCAGACTGCCCGCCCACTGGGCGGGCTGTTGGGGTCCGCTACCCACGTGCTGTGGGCGCGGGCGTGTGGGTGTGGGGGCCTAATACTGTCCCCTTGGCCTGCACACCCTGTGGGGGCTACGTGCCGCGGAGGTGGTGGGGGGCCGTCCCCCTACCTGGGTTGGGGCTGTGTGCGTGTGCCGGGGGGCGGGCTGGGGGGGGGGGCGGTCCGTGCGCCTTGCCCCCCTGTTTGTGCGGCCGGGGGGGGCCTGTAGGGCAGGGGGTCGCTCTGCCTCGTTCCGTCCCTCTGCCTTCCCTGGGCAGGCAACATAGCGTGTGTCACTGGCGTCGTTCTGGTCATGGGTGGCGTGGCCCCCCATACCACTCCGGTTCGTGCTTGCCCGCCTTCACTGAGCGCCATCTGTGCGGCGTCCTGGCACGTTGGCGCGGGCTCGCTTGTTCCCCGCGGTTCCTGTGGGAGTAGGCGGCTGGGATGGGGGGGCGGGCCATGCTCCGGCTCCTCTCTCGGGCGGGGGGAGGGGGGACCATCCCCCCTGCCTTGGGGGATGGGGGCTGGGGCCCCCGCGGCTTGCGGGCCGGTAGGGGGGGGTGGGGGGGGGGGGGGGGCGGGCCGCGGCCTCGCTGCTCCCCCTCTGGGTGGCGGCCGCCGGTTCCCTACCCTGGCCCCCTTCTTGTCGTCGGTGCACTCCCCCCCGGCGTGCGCGCTCGGTTGGGGTCGCGGGGCCGCCCTGGGAGGGGGGGGATGAGGGGCGGCCCGTGGACCGCTCCCCCTTCAGACCTGAACCCCCCCTCTGCCCTCCCTGAGTGGGCAATGGCCATGGGGGGGTCATGGGGGGCGCGGCCTCCATACTGTTCTGGTGCGCCGCTGTGCGCCGCCCCCAAGCTTGGTCCGCGCGCCGCTCCGGTGCGCTGGTGTGGGCTCGCCCGTCCGCCGCGACCCCCGCGGGAGCAGGCGGCTGGGGGCGCTGGGGCGCGCGGTGTGCAGGTCCAGTCGCATCCCCCCCCCCCCCCGCGTCGACTGTCAGCAGGGGCCCATCCAGGCCTACTATATGTCCGCGGACCCCTGGCCGCTGGCAGTCCTGCTACACACCGTCAGCGCCCCCAACAAGAGGCAGGAACCAGGATGGGTCAACCCCCCCGCACTGGTGTGGAGCCCCGACCAGGAGGAGCATCTGCGGGCCGCGTTGCAGGGAGATGCCATCAGGGCCACGGACGTCCCGGGCCTCCACGCGGGGCCAATCACGCACGCCTGCCGGGCGGCTACCCTGGCGGTGGCTCAACGGGGACAGCAGAACCCACAGTGGGTGGTCTGCATGTTCAACCCGGCGGACGCGCACATCGTCGTCCGCGACCCTGAGCGCCTGCCGTGGCCCGAAGCCGTGGTCCGCGTGGCAGAGATTAGTTTTTCTTTTTCTGCTGGGACAGAGTCTCAGCACGGGGTTAGTAGGTATTCCTCGTTGTTCTCAACGAGGTAGGAGCGGAAGATGGGGTTCATACTCCCATCTGGCTGTATGAAGGCGGAGATGGGTTCCCAGGGCGCCTCAGATAGCCCATAGTCGTCCCACAGGGTAAGGAATCTCCAGCCCTGTTTATACTCCTGGCGTGCAATACCTGCAACCACGTAGTGGCCATCGACTGCCATCTCATCGGCAGTCATCTCTTCGAGTTCCTCTGCCTCCTCGCGGTTGGCAGCGTACTCTAGGTCGATGCGCTCGACCTCTCTGTCAGACCGACGGCACTCGTCCCAGGACATTTCTTCAGGCGACCGATAGTGTCTCAGCTGCTTGAGTGCACACAACAACTCCCCACCTAGGCGGGGGCTGCTCCTCACATGGATCCTGGATCCATCTATCTTTATAATACGATAAGCCCCAAAGTAGGGGTCCTGCAGACAGTTGCGGGGCCAAGTGGGCGATCGCGAATGGTGTACCAGGACAAGGTCCCCTTCTTTCAAGGTGGCAGGATGTCTCGTGCGGTTACGCCTAGTCAACTCACGTTTTCCAACGTGTTTCAGGTTAGCTCTAGCCAGGTTAGCAAGGTCCCACCTATGCTCAAGCCAATCCCCTACAGGGGTTCCTGTCGTCCTCAGGAAAAGGGGTTTTGAAGAACCACGCAGGACGCTCCCCATGCAACAGTTCCTGGGGAGTATGGCCAGCTGAAAAACTTCCCTGGGAGTTCATGGTTAGGACACCCCAGGGTAAGAGACATACCCAATCTTTGGTACGTTCCTCTTTCATCAGAATCCTCAGGTTCTGCTCCAACACACGGTTCTGTCTCTTGCACAGAGGGTTAGAAGTGTGAGTGTAGGGCACACCTGTGGTTACATGGACGTTCAGGGCGTCCAATACTTGCTTGTACCATCCAGTATCGCTCCGGATACGTACATCCTCGTCTGAGTGCCCCTCTGTAGGTGCCCCATAGTGTTGCAACCATTGTTCAACCAAAGTGTTCACAGTCTGTTCCCCTGTGATCTTTTTGTTGCAGGGGAACGCAGGGGTGAAGCGGGTTAGGCCACAGGTGACAGCCAAACAGCTGTCATGACCAGCAAACTTAAGCAGACTGTGGATGAAATCCACGTACAACAGAGAATTAGCACAGTATGGGATAGGCAGACTGAAGACCAGTCCTCGGTCACGTGAGTCGCTCTGTTTACTGGCGTGACAGCCACAGGAGTCCACTATGGACTGCATACGAGCACGTAGCTCAGCACAGGTTAGTGGGGAGTAGAAACGCTCCTTGAAAAAATCAACAGAGCTATTGCACCCTGTGTGCCGAGAGCTGAGATGGGTCCACTGGAGGCAACCTTCAAGTCGTGCCTCAGGCACGACTATAAGATCCTAATAGTACAGATACTGGTTATCTTTATACAAACGGTGGCCGTCTATCAGGCGTGCCTCTAGGTATCACCCAGCGAGTTGAGTACGTGTTTGTACTCAGCATGGTAGTCTCTCAGACTCCATCCCTCCGTTACACCTGCAGTGCACATGGATGAGTCCAGCTGGACATCCATGCGTTGAACCGCCCCTTTGACCAACGCCTTGGAGCTCTCACCTAGGAGGGCGTCGAAGTTGTTACGCGATATATAGTCAGCCATCTCGTTCTTTATACCCTAGATATGGTGGACAGTCAGCCTGAACTGACTGAGGTGGGTCCACCATCGTTTTAGTTTCACTTTTTCAGGAGGGGGACCCTTCTGAAACGTTTCCACTGGCTCTTGGTCACAAACCCAGACGATCGGGTTAGTCCCAAGTAGACGGGACTGAGAAGAAAGCACGAGCATCCCAGCCAGGAGTTCCTGGTTGTAGGTACTGTAGTTGGATCGTGCTTGATTCCACTTCCAGTTCGAGTGACCAAGAGGTGCCAGACGCCATTCATTGGCAGGGTAGTCATGCTTCAGGGTTCCATCGCGGTTCAGACCTGAAGTTTGAAACTGGCAGTGAAACAACTCAGCCGGGTTAAGCTCTTGCCACTGGTATAGGGTACCACGTCCCCCTACATCACAGGCATCTGTGACGAGTATTATCTCGCCCTTAGGGTGGGGTAGCCCCAGGCAGTTGGTAGTGGGAATTTTCTTCTTCAACTCCTGGAAACAGGCCTCTTCCTTGTTCGTCCATCGCGGAGGGTTGGTCTCTTTTTTAAGGTCAGTCAGGGGGGCTGATGAATACGTAAAATTGTGGATATGGCCCCGGTAAAAATTGCAGGCGCCAATGAACCTCGGCACGTCGTGTAGACCCTTCTTAGGGCCGTCACGTATCTGCATGTCTTGCAGGGGTTGCATCTTAGATGCGGCTGGTTTCCACCAGCCATACCCAACATCAAAAACTAGATACTCCATCTTTTCACGCATGAACTCACATTTCTCGAGTTTGATGCGGAGATGGTTTTCCGGATAGACAGTGAAAAACTCTTGTAGGAGGAGGATATCATCCTCCTGGGTATGAGTACCCAGGCTCACGTCATCGATGTGTGCCTCCATCTGAGCCCCGCGGTAAACCAGTTCCTGTACAAGCGGTCTGCGTCTCAGGATATATAGGATTTTATTCATCAGCTCCTGAAAGAGAGCAGGGGCATTCGCGACACCGAAGGGCATGACTTTCCAGCGGAAGACACGGCCCTTAGGGGTTACAAAGGCGAGCAGTCCCTGGGCTGCTCGGGGTAGGTCTACCTGCCAGAAGCCACTGCGCTTATCCATCTTAGTTGTGAATCGGCACTTAGCGATCCTCTCTAGGGTGTTCTCCATGTTGGGGATACCCCCTGAATGGTTCTGGGTCTTTTTGTTGACCTCACCTGAGTCAACGACCAAGCGCATGGCAGTGGAGCCAGGTTTCGCCACTAGAAAACAAAGGCTACAATGGCGGGGGTAGTCCCCGTGTTTATATCCCTCAACGAGGCCAGCATCTGTGCATTCCTGGATCTGGCGTTCCATCTTGTCGATCTGGTCTTGTGGGGCGGGGTATGGACGCCGTCTTACCACAGCCCTTTCAAACTCTGGTTTGAGTTTGAGGTCCATCTGGACCAGATTTTTGCAAGACAGGGGTGGGGACAACGCTGCAAAAACCTCCTGGTATTTCTGGATGAACTGAGTGAGACGGGGGTCTAGGTTCATGCTCTCCAGTTTCTCAGGCAACATCCTCCTCAGCACCGAGGTTGCTCTTCCCTTTTCCCAGTTTCTTCATACGCCCGATGGTTTCAGGGGGTAGATCATCCTCCCAGTCCTGGCGACCCTGCTGGGCATAGGGAAGGGAGTATACCAGAGGCACCTCAGGATCGGGAAGAGTTATCTCTTCATCATCCTCCTGGGACCATATAGACATTTTCCAGGTCCCCTTGAGGAAGACCAGGCGGGTCCGTCGCTCCACACCCTCGGCCTTAGCCCATAGAACCTGTTGGAGATCCTGTACTTCGTACCAGGAGACGGGCATATTGTTGGGTGAGGGCTTAGCGCCAGGTACCTGACCTGTAGGGCCATCTGTGGCCTGCATGGAGAAAACAGCGTGGTCGTGGGACCCGCCATGGGTGGACTCACCAAGGTCCACCTCATCCAAAACAAGCTGCGCTAGGAAAGCACTGCGCTTCAGTGTCACCACCTCCGGGTCAACCGGGGGTATAGCACTGGCGATATCGCTGAGGCGGTCGTCAGCATCAGTCAAGGGCGTGGAGACTGCTGGCGTCTCTTGCTCGCGCCACTGGAAAAGAACATGACCCTATGTTACATGACCTCTTACATAATATGGGCACGCAGACACTGCAACTGAATCAGCTGAAGGATGGCAGCACGATGACAGATCTAGACACCACCATCACAGGGTTTTCGTACCTAGGCGACAAGCGCTCGCCCTTTGTCCCACGACAAACCTATGGTAAGTTGACGCCATTGTTCAGTAAGTCAGTACCAATCAAGACGCTACACGAGGCACACCCTCGCGGCCTTCGAGTTCTTGCGTGCTTGGTAGTTCCAACGGAGCTCGAAACTGAAGATTCTGAGGAAGAAGCAGAACAAAGAAAAGAAAGGAAGCGTGTCCCCACAGCAAAGATGGAAACACCACTGCCTGTATTCACTGGAAGGAACATTGTCTTTTGGGCAAAGGACGTGGCGCGCTTTCTAAGACTCACAGGCCAAACTAAGGCGTCAGACATGATCAAAGCTGACCTCGTGGTGACTGGATGCAAGACACACTGGTTGCGCGAACTCCTAGAAGATCTGTCAGCCCAAACTAACACCTTCGTGGAGTTCCTTGCTAAGATTGAGGAGACCTTCCCTGTGTTCGAGACTGATATGTACATTTGCCAACAACTCTTAGACCTCTCCAAGTTCAAGGAGTTCCCTAAGCTGGACAGAATCAATCAGATGGAAGCAAGAATTAGAAAGCTGGTGGCAAGGCTTACGTGTGGTTACTCTGAGTACGACAAACTGATTCTGTTGCGCAGTAAGTTCCAAGCGAAGACATGGTCAGAGTGCAAGGTCACACCTGCACGCAAGGCCCTCACCCACAGCTACTCCGATCTCTTACGACTGCTCAAAGCCCTATCTATGGAGAGGGAGTCTGATCAAGCCGCCGACCGCCACGCCTATCTCAACTACGCGCAGTACAAGGCTGAGGCCAAACTATACACTGGCGAAGGCAAAGGAGAAGGCAAAGGCGGTGGAAAAGGAAAAGGAAAAGGTCGAGGACGAGGCGGCGGCAAAGGCAAAGGTGGAAGAGGCTGGCAATGGACGCAAGAATACCCAGCACCTGCTTTCAAAGTCACCATCCACTGAGGATACTGCGGAAAAAGAAACCACGCAGCTTCGAACTGCTGGAAGAAGCAGAAGGATGACAAGAAGCAACAAGAAGACTTGAATGCACAAGAGCAAGGACAACCTGTCAACCCTAAGCCGACTGCGCAGCCCTTTCAAAAGCTTGCGCCGAAGCCACCACCTGCGCCGAATCCAGCACCGAATGCCGTTCTTGTGGGAGTACCTGAAGAGGAAGGAAGCAACAAAAAGAAGAGGAAGCTCTTGTCCATGGAGAAGTATCTTCTCAAGCAATGTGAGAAGCACAGGATTCCACTCAAGACCCTTCAGGCCGCGCAGAAGTAGAGGGGTGGGTCCTGGGGAAAAAGACTCTACGCGTGCCTGGTCTCACTAGGGGAGCAAAGGTATCATCGGTTACTCGACAGGGGCGCCAGTAACAGCTTAGTAGCGGAGAGACTAGTGGAGCACGGGCAGACACAAATGGGTGAATTTTTCGCAGTCAAGGTTAGCAACGGAGCTGTACTGTTGACTAGTGGGGAGACGGAAGGAGTTGTTCACGTGGGAGAAGAGGACATCCCTTTCTCATTCGCCACCTTCGACACCGACGCCTTCGACTTGATCCTGGGAAACGACTTCTTTGAAACCAACACACACTTCAAATACGTCTCCCTGCAAGTGCCCCACCATTTACTGGTACGGAGACACGGGCAACTAGTGGAAGTCCCACTGAACGAGGACACCACACCAAAACCCTCCGTGCAAATCATCCGAGGTGTGTCGCTCAGCCTGAGCGCAGACATGAAGCTGGAAGGTATGGTGGTCCTCCACGCGCAGCTCGCTCGTACTGAGAACTACAAACGTTCGACGGAGATGAAGAGAAAAGGGTTTGCGGACTTATCTTTCGAAGCATATCTGACGGGTTCGGACTTCATTGAGCGGTTCGCGTTGAAGCAGAACGGGGACTCACAATTTTACTGCAACTGCAAGGACAACTCCGCCTTCTGGTACTATTGGGGGTGGCTACAAAGGTGGAAGCAGCTGTACGCGAATCCAAGGTTCTCCCAACTCTTGAGAGTTCTGGTCAAGGTGGCGATAGACGGAGCGCGCTTAGTTTTAGTAGTACCAGAGGGGCAGAAATGGGAAAGTAAAGGAACGAAGTGGAAAGAACTCCTCGAAAGACTGACTATCTCGAAGATCATCCTACCCGACCTGCCGATGTACAGCCAAGACGGGAGTGAAGAAATTTTAACGAAACCTTCCTGGCGGACGTGTCTCGATCTACAGGACGGGGATACCAAACCCGTACCGATGGAAGAACTCGACCAGGAAGAGGTACAGTGAGTCACAAGGCAGAACCGAGGATGGGGAAAGCCAAAGATGCTAAGCAAATTCCCGGATCACCCAGAGGTCAGATGGGAGGAACGAGAACTTGTCGTCAACGCTCCGACGCTGGATGTGGAAAGTGATAGCAAAGGAGAAGGGGAGACCTGTACAGCGAACATGGGAGACAACATCAGGAATCCAAGTGTGTGGACGATCCCGATTCACGACTCCGAGGAGTAAGAAAAAGTCACAGCCATGTCCTTCTTGGACGGCTTGATCCGGGCCAAGCCCCCCTTAAAACCCTTTTGTAGATGCTGAGACTTACCTAAGTCTTTTGATCTCTCTTTTGAAGCTTAAAGTACACTTTCTCCAAGCACCTACGGTTATAACCCTAGCCCCCCCATGAAGTTCAGCCCTACCACTCAGCTGAGCGGAAGTATCTTCCTTCATGGAGGTTATACAGAAATAAAGTAGGTGTTTCATGCCTAAGGCCTTGGATTTTACGCCTAATGGTCCCCGACCCCAAGACCCCTATACTCAAGGTAGGTAGGTAGGTAGGTGCACTCGGTCGTGGAGAGGCGCCCCATGGTTCCCCCTGGCGTCGCCCCTGTGACGAACAGGAAGAGGTTCCGCGCGTGAAGAGGGGAGGCGGCTTACTTCCCGCTAGACCTGACTGGTGGCCCCCATGAAAGCGGCCCTGGGCAACACCGGGAGGGCTGATCGCCGCCAGCGTGACTGCTTGTCATGCCAGGAGGGTGGGCCCCCCTGCTTGCGCACGTCCCCTCCTTTGGGCGGGACCCTAGGGGTTCACCAGACTTCCTGGCGTATCCAGTTCCCAAGGCATGCATGCATGTTCTTGGTACTGGGGTTCCGAGGTGCTTGGGTGTCGCACGCTCCGCCTCGAGTCCCAATGCAGCGCAGGCCTTAGGATGCAGTCCTACCCCCGGTCTCCGGATCTCGTTTGGCCGGGTCACCTGCATGGCACGGGCTGCCTCAGTGCCCGGGCTATGGACACTGAGTTTCCTACTGTTCCGTGGCGCTTGTGTTTGGGTCTGGGTTGTGGTTGGGTTCGGGTTTCGGCTGCGCCCCGCCACTCCTGGCTCGGGTGTTGGGGTGCGTGTGCGCTTCTGTGTGCGCTCCGCTTGTACCCTGCCACTCCTGGCTGGGGTGTGCGGTGTCGCTGTGTGTGGCTGGATTTGGGTTCCGGCTGCGCCCCACCACTCCTGGCTGGGGTGTCGGGGTTTGTGTCTGCTTGTGTGCGCGCTCCGCTTGCACCCCGGCACTCCTGGCTGGGGTGTGCGGCGTGGGTGTGTGTGCTTCGGCTCGGGTTTCGGCTGCGCCCCGCCACTCTTGGTTGGGGTGTTGGGGAGTGTGTGTGCTCGTGTGCGCGCTCCGTTTGCACCAAGCCACTCCTGGCACCGGTGCACGGTGTGGATTGTGTGTTTGGGCTCGGGTTTCGGCTGCGCCCCGCCACTCCTGGCTGGGGTGTGCGTTGTGGGTGTGTGTGCTCGGGCTCGGGTTTTGGTTGCGCCCCGCAAATCCTGGCTGGGGTGTTGGGCTGTGTGTGTGCTCCTGTGCGCGCCCCGCTTGCACCCCGCCACTCCTGGCTGGGGTGCGCAGTGTGGCTGCGTGTGTTTGGGCTCGGGTTTCGGCTGCGCCCCGCCACTCCCGGCTGGGGTGTTGGGCTGTGTGTGTGCTGGTTTGCGCGCTCCGCTTGCACCCCGCAACTCATGGCTGGGGTGTGCGGCGTGGGTGTGTGTGCTTTGGCTCGGGTTTCGGCTGCGCCCCGCCACTCCTGGCTGGGGTGTTCGGGTGTGTGTGTGCTCGTGTGTGCGCTCCGCTTGCACCCTACCGATCCTGGCACGGGTGCGCGGTGTGAGTGTGTGTGTTTGGGCTCGGGTTTTTTAGGCTGCGCCCCGCCACTCCTGGCGCGGGTGTGCGGTGTGGCTGTGTGTGCTCGGGCTCGGGTTTTGGCTGCGCCCCACCACTCCTGGCTGGGGTGTTGGGCTGTGTGTGTGCGCGTGTGCGCGCTCCGTTTGCACCCCACCACTCCTTGCTGGGGTGCGCGGTGTGGGTGTGTGTGTTTGGCCTCGGGTTTCGGCTGCGCCCCGCCACTCCTGGCTGGGGTGTTGGGCTGTGTGTGTGCTCCCGTGCGCGCTCCGCTTGCACCCCGCCACTCCTGGCTGGGGTGCGCGCCGTGGGTGTGTGTGTTTGAGCTCGGGTTTGGGCTGCGCCCCGCCAGTCCTGGCTGGGGTGTTGTGCTGTGTGTGTGCTCTTGTGCGCGCTCTGTTTGCACCAAGCCACTCCTGGCACGGGTGCGCGGTGTGGGTGTGTGTGTTTGGGTCGGGTTTCGGCTGCGCCCCGCCCCTCCTGGCTGGGGTGTTGGGCTGTGTGTGTGCTGGTGTGGGCGCTCCGCTTGCACCCTGCCACTCCTGGCTGGGGTGCGCGCCGTGGGTGTGTGTGTTTGGGCTCGGGTCTCGGCTGCGCCCCGCCCCTCCTGGCTGGGGTGTTGGGCTGTGTGTGTGCTGGTGTGGGCGCTCCACTTGCACCCCGCCACTCCTGGCTGCGGTGGGCACCGTGGGTGTGTGTGTTTGGGCCGGGGTTTCGGCTGCACCCCGCCACTCCTGGCTGGGGTGTTGGGGTGTGTGTGTGCTGGTGTGGGCGCTCCGCTTGCACCCCGCCACTCCTGGCTGGGGTGCGCGGTGTGGGTGTGTGTGTTTGAACTCCGGTTTCGGCTGCGCCCCGCCACTCCTGGCTGGGGTGTTGGGCTGTGTGTGTGCTGGTGTGGGCGCTCCGCTTGCACCCCGCCACTCTTGGCTAGGGTGGGCGCCGTGGATGTGTATGTTTGGGCTCGGGTTTCGGCTGCGGCCCGCCACTCCTGGCTTGGGTGTTGTGCTGTGTGTTTGCTGGTGTGGGCGCTCTGCTTGCACCCCGCCACTCCTGGCTGGGGTGCGCGCCGTGGGTGTGTGTGTTTGGGCTCGGGTTTCGGCTGCGCCCCGCCACTCCTGGCTTGGGTGTTGGGGTGTGTGTGTGCCGGTGTGCCTGCCCCCCTCGTACCCCGCCACTCCTGGCTGGGGTGTGCGGTGTGGGTGTGTGTGTTTGGGCTCGAGTTTCGGCTGCGTCCCGCCACTCCTGGCTGGGGTGTTGGAGTGTGTGTGTGCTGGTGTGCGTGCTCCTCCTGTAGCCCGCATCTCCTCGCTGGGGTGTGCGGCTTGGTTGTGTGTGCTTGGGCACGGGTTTTGGCTGCGCCCCGCCACTCCTGGCTGGGGTGTTGGGCTGTGTGTGTGCTCGTGTGCGCGCTCTGGTTGCACCCCACCACTCCTAACTGGGGTGCGCGGTGTGGGTGTGTGTGTTTGGGCTCGGGTTTCGGCTGCGCCCCGCCAGTCCTGGCTGGGGTGTCCGGCTGTGTGTGTGCTTGTGTGCGCGCTCCGCTTGCACCCAGGCACTCCTGGCACGGGTGCGCGGTGTTGGTGTGTGTGTTTGGGTCGGGTTTCGGCTGCGCCCCGTCATTCCTGGCTGGGGTGTTGGGCCGTGTGTGTGCTGGTGTGGGCGCTCCGCTTGCACCCCGCCACTCCTGGCTGGGGTGCGCGCCGTGGGTGTGTGTGTTTGGGCTCGGGTTTCGGCTGCGCCCCGCCACTCCTGGCTGGGGTGTTGGGCTGTGTGTGTGCTGGTGTGGGCGCTCCACTTGCACCCCGCCACTCCTGGCTGGGGTGGGCACCGTTGGTGTGTGTGTTTGGGCCGGGGTTTCGGCTGCACCCCGCCACTCCTGGCTGGGGTGTTGGAGTGTGTGTTAGCTGGTGTGTGTGCTCCTCCTGTACCCCGCGTCTCCTCGCTGGGGTGTGTGGACTGGATGTGTGTGCTTGGGCTCGGGTTTTTGCTGCGCCCCGCCACTCCTGGCTGGGGTGTTGGGCTGTGTGTGTGCTCGTGTGCGCGCTCTGCTTGCACCCCGCCACTCCTGGCTGGGGTGCGCGGTGTGGGTGTGTGTGTTTGGGCTCGGGTTTTGGCTGCGCCCCGCCACTCCTGGCTGGGGTGTTGGGCTGTGTGTGTGCTCGTGTGCGCGCTCCGCTTGCACCCAGCCACTCCTGGCACGGGTGCGCAGTGTGGGTGTGTGTGTTTGGGCTCGACAAACTGATAGTAAGAAAAAGTGCTTTTCCAATGCTTTGGGGTACTCTTTAGTTGTATTAGAGGTACTCTGAGCACACAGGCATTTCTATCTTAGTATTGGCCCAACCAAAAGTGGTGATAACACATTTTGACCTATGGAACCAAACACTAAATCAGGATATGGAGTGGACCCCTTAATACCCTAACAATGTGAGGCTATTCATCTTTTCCTGAGTTGACTGTGACCTGACATATCCAGGGCAGAGCCTATGAATTTATCTATGTTGTCTCATGAATTCTTAGCTATCCTAGTGGTATGCACCCTAGGGGGCTGGGCACCTCTTTTTGAGAGGTCCTGGGTTCAATTCCCGGTCAGCCTAGCTAAGTAGGAAGATCCCATGTGACATGGCAGTGACCTCATCGCCACATGCCCTGCCACCTCATCACATATGGGACCCAAAACAAAGGGTGCACATCTCCTGAGATGAGACTATGGAGATTGAGTGACCCTGGGGCAGTTTTTCAACTCTTTTTCCAAAACATTTCAGCTATCTTTGTGAATATGCAATCCGATTTGTCCTGAGTTGCAGTTTCTGTGAATATTCTAACATCCTTCACTGTTTACACTGCAGCCCTTCATGCTTTGATCCTGATTCTCTTCTACTTGCTTATCTCTGGCTTCGGCTATCCTGAATTGGTTGTATTTCATCAAATAAAACATTTTCCTCATCAAAAACAAGCAGCAAAAAACCCTAAACCAGCAGCATGCAGCAGAGGAGGCACAACAAACTCACAGTGTTAAAATCACTATAAAACGTTCTGGTAGCAAGATGCAGACTGTCTCTGCGTACGAGCAGCAGCCCCGTGCCGTACATCCAGTGCGCCGAGATCAGTCATATATAAGCAGAAGGGCGAACGAAGATGGACACAAAGAAAGAGGACACCAACGTGAAGACAGCGCCTGAGGCACCAGCAGTGCCAGCACCTGGTGAACCTGGTCCTGGACCTAGCGCTGTACCTTCGGAGCCCTTACATGGGCCAGTAGACACGGCGGAGGATTCGTTGGAAGGACTTCCGTCGGCCTTCCGGGCCCGTTCAGTCGAGGAGGTGGACACCCAACCTGTGAAGAGAAAGAGAGAGAGAGAGAGAGAAGGATGCTGGAGACAAAGCAGACGAAGGAGTAGACCAAGGGCACGACCCTCCGAATGATCCTACCTTCGAAGGCGCACCAAGCGCTTCTGGCCTCCACGCATCACCCTCTCCTATAACCACCACACTCCCATTTCCACCCCCAGCCGCTGAAACATCCACACCCATAACCAACCCGCCTATTGCTGAGGGCACAGGCTTTACTGGTATGCCTACCTACCCTGCCTATGGTATGAACCCACCTACCACTGCGTTTCCTGAGGCAACTACTGCCAGTGAGCCGGTGACCTCCAGTTCTGCGCCACCATGGTATGCGGCTGACTATCACCATCCTCTACCCGCTACGGGAGCCTATGTGGATGTTCCTGGGTATGCAACCCTGAGTGGGTTGAGGAGAGGACCTGAGTCTCTTGGAGGCAGGAGTAGAGGATCGGGGAGATCCTCCAACAGGTCCCTGACGCGGTCGGAGATCAACGAGGTGCTCCGAGGAGCCACCTCTAAAATTGTTGGCGACCTCACTCAAGAGATTCGAGATAAATTGGAGCCCCCGATGATACCTGCCCAGGCGTCACCTACCACGGTGGGAGTGTCACCCCATCGAGTACAGGCCAACCACCTGGTGGCAGGGCTGACAAACACCCTGGGGAGCCTGAAGAGCCGACGGATGCCGACCCCTGCAGCGATACCGAGAAGCCCTTTCGTACCAAGAACGGCTCAGCCGCCCTACAGCCACGTGACAAATTCTACGAGAGCCGAGCTGGACCGGCTGGGGCTGACAGCCTTGAGGGCAATGGTTGACGTGGGGCCCTATGGCGCTAGTGATCTAGGCCGAGAACCCTCCGATGATGAGCCGCCGTCTATGACTTCTGCTTCGCCCTCGGAGGACGACGACCAGCAGGACCCCGAGAACCCAAGTGGGAAGAAGAAGAAGAAGAAGAGGAAGACCCGACGCCCTGAGGGACGCAGGTCTCAGGAGGCTAAGGGTATTGCCACCTCCAAGATCGTCGTGAACCTGCCTGAATTCACAGGCAAGGACCTCAGCGAGTTCGCTGAGAATTTTGGCCGGTTTCTCCAATTGACCGGCCAAACCCACGCTAGTGGACGGGTGAAGTGCGATCTCCTCCTGCAGTGCTGCAAGACCAAGTACCTGGAGAAGCAGGTCAGACAGATCGTGACTAACTCCGCCACCTTTGCCGATGTGTTGGTTGCCTTGGAGAGGCAGTACCCAACCCATGAAACCGACCTCTCCATCAGGGCCGAAATCCAGAACCTGGCCGTGCTGCCCAACAACCCCAAACCTGGCAGGGTCTCTGAGCTGTTGGCTGACCTGGATCACTGGGCTGGACGACTGACGCCCGGTTCCTACAGCAGCGACCACCTGCTTTTCTGGTTGGTGGCTAAGCTCCCTCGAGAGCTGTGGGACGAGTGCCGTTCAACAGCAGAGCGCAAGGCTAGATGCCTCCACTACGAGGATCTATGTGTACTACTCCTGGAGCTGGCGCTGGAGAAAGAAAGCGACCAGCACCTGAAAAACTACCGTCCAGGAGGTGGAGGTTCTGGAGGCCATTGCAAAGGGTACCAAGGATCCAGACCTGGGCAGGGGACTACCCCCAAACACGCCCACGCCTGTATCATGGAAAATGTCAAGGAGCTCTTCTCCTGTGATGCCAGAGACAAGCACCGCCACCTACAGCACGCCCCTGACTGCGAGCAGCGAGACTG
Source organism: Eutreptiella sp. 'Long Island Sound 2002' (assembly GCA_964036045.1). Taxonomy (NCBI): domain Eukaryota; phylum Euglenozoa; class Euglenophyceae; order Eutreptiales; family Eutreptiaceae; genus Eutreptiella; species Eutreptiella sp. 'Long Island Sound 2002'. The sequence continues at coordinate 66,736,204 of OZ038382.1, forward strand.
CTTCGTAGTCCAAGGGAAGCACCAGGAGAAGAACACCGGCGCCAAGGCGAAGCTGCCGGATCACTACAGGTGTACCATCACTTGTGCCTTCTGTGGGAAGGGGAAGCACTACAAAGATGAGTGCTACCACAAGCAACGCCTGTCGGCGAAGCTGAAGGGGGAAGATCCTGGCAAAGGCTCTGGCAAAGGTGGAGGCAAAGGCAAAGGCAACGACTCCGGCAAGGGCAAGTCGAAAGGACGTGGACAAGGGCAAGACAAGAGTCAAGGTGGACGAGGAGGAGGCACTAACCGCCAGCCAGACAAGGACAACAAGAACATGGACAAGAACGGAGGCAACCCCAACCCTAATGCAGGGGGGAACTCCGAGCCCTCTGGAGGGCAGTCTGGTCCTACCACGCGCTCACAGACGCAGGCCCAGAAAGAACAAGGGACCAAGCGGGAGCACGAAGGTGGTGATGACGGCAACGCTAAGAAGAGAAGCCGTTTCATGAGGATGGCCCGCAAGCTGCGGAACAAGGGGTTCGAGGTGACCTGTCCCGCGGAGTTCTGACGGGGACGCTCTGGTGGCACCCAGGACCTGGTGTTTTGGGTACATATCATTCTAGGGGGACGTGAATACCTGGGGGTATTGGATACTGGCGCCACCATATCTATAGTGGCCAGGAAGTTTTTACCTTGTGGGAGCCTGAAGAACACCATGACCACCGCGACTATACGAATGGGGGATGGACATGTGGTGCACAGCTGCGGGGACTGTGAAGTGGAGGTACCTATGGGCTCCCGGACTATCGCCCATCGGTTCTATGTGGTGGACACTGAGGCCTTCGACTTTGTATTGGGGACTGACTTCTTCGTGCAGCACTCCCAGATACAATACCTGACGCTGCAAGCGCCCTACCTCCTCTACGTGGACCACGGCAGTGGCAGAGAGTCTGTGCCACTGGAGCCGTCCGGACATAACTCGAGTTACCTGAGGCTATCAAAGGAGGAGCCCTCAAACATGATGGCGGCCTCCAAAACTGAGGACTATCAACTATTGGGGGAAGTCCTAGACCAAGGTCTGAAGGAGTTGGGTTACTCTAGAGAAGACCTGAGTGTGGAGTTGTTCGCCAGCGACAAGCAGCATGTACTGGACCTTTACTGCAGCAAGGGGAAGAACTGCAGCAACAAATTTTACTGGCCCTCTTTCGGGATGGCCTACGGGAACCCCAGGTTCAGTGAACTGGGGAAGGTCCTGACCAAGGTGGCCTTGCAACGTTCCCGTATGGTCCTTTTTTCCCCTGATTGGGGAGCCCATAGGGGCAACGAGTACTGGCCAAACCTCCTGGACAGGCTGACTGTCAGCTCTGTTCGGTTACCTGATGAGGCCATCTACGTGCCTCTGGGGCGTAAGCCGCCTATAGGGAAACCCGGATGGGGGAGTATGCTCAGCGTGGTGGACGGAGGTCTTACCTCCATCCCCTCGGAGGATCTGGACCCGACTCTGGTCCAGGCTATACAACGAGAAAGCGACGGACTTGCCTTGGGTGACTTGAAGGATCGACTACGACCTCAAAATGCTATTGAGACTATACCCGGAGGAGATGAGTACGTCGTGACTGACACCAACGCCCCCAACTCTCCCTGCCATGTACCTGTTCCTGATGGAGTCTCTGAGTGTGGACTATCCGAGCTACCTAGCTCTATCCACTCAGATGACGAAACTGAGCACGACGCCTTCTTCGTGCAGACCTGTGTGGCAGCAGTGGAGAACGCCGAGTACATCGCCCCACTGAAACCCCTACTCTCCATGAGAGTGGAAGACCCCGTGGACGAAGAGCTGGACCCTCGATCCAGGATAAGGGAGTATGCCGACTCCAAGAGGAAGTTGGTGGCGAAAAAGCTATGCTACGCTAAGCCTACCCGTAGCTTATGGCCACTGAAGCAAGGACGTATGGGAGATCTATCCCAATTGAAGGAGGACCTCGAACAGAAGATCACCACCTGGCAAAGGGAGGTAGATCTTAAGCTCATGAAGAGCGTGTGGGGCGCCCATGTGGGGACCCCAGAGAAGGACGACCTCTCGGAGGAATGTGTATGTGAACCCCCTCGAGCGTGCCTATGTTGCTATCGTGCATCAGAGATGGTTGAACAAGACCTCCTATATGCCTACCAAGGGATGAAGGACACTACCAAGGGCGAAGAGTCGCTGGAGGATCACCTCCTGACGTCTTTTACTCAGGGGGCAAGCAACTTACACTCTGACGAGGACATGGAGGACAAAATCAAGCTATTGGACCCGCGGGTGCAGAAGCTTCTAAGGACCTATCTGGAGCTGTTCGGAGAACTACCCCCTCCAGCTTCATGTGACAAGCCGGTACAGATGGACCTCAAGCTGAAACCCGAGTTCGTGGGTCACAAGATCCGGAGGAGACCCTATCCAGCTCCTAAAGAGCAGGCCGACGAGATTGAGCGACAGATACAAGAATGTATCGACGCTGGCCTAGTCCTGGAGTACAAGGACGGGGACTACCCCCTACACTGCAGCCCCTGTTTCCTGGTGGCTAAACCTGGGTCTACAGCCAAACGGCTGGTAGTGGACTACGGAGAGCTGAACAAGAAAACGTTGAACCACTCAGGATCCATTCCCAATATGGAGTCTACCCTGGAGAAGATAGCCTCCTGTCGCTACAAGACCAAGATCGACAAGAGGAGCGGATACTGGCAAGTGGACCTGACGCCCAACGCTCAGGAGCTACTGGCCTTCATCACCCCTCAGGGGAGGGTGTTCAAGTGGAAGGTCATGCCATTTGGCGTGGCCAACGCACCCGCTCTATTCCAAGAGCTGATGAACAAGATCTTGTCCATCCTACGAAGGAGACCTAAGGTGCAGGAGCTTATATCCCGTGGGGCCCAGATGGAAGCTCACATCGACGATGTATGCCTCGGGACCAATACCCAGGAGGACCACCTAATCCTCTTGGGTGAGTTCTATGCGATCTGCCAGGAGAACCACACACGACTCAAGGTCCAGAAGTGTGAGTTCATGCAGGAGACCATGCAGTACCTGGGGTTTGACGTTGGCTATGGGTGGTGGACCCCAGCGGCCTCTAAGGCCAAACCCCTGATGGATGCTAAGGTACGACACAAAGACCCCAAGAAAGGACTTCATGATGTACGCAGTTTCATTGGGGCGTGCAACTTCTATCGCCGCCATATCAAAAACTTCATCTACACCAGCGCCATTCTGACGGACTTGATGAAGAAGAGTACTAGTTGGCGCTTGGGCCCACAAGAGCAACAAGCGTTTGACGAGCTCAAAGACAAGGTGGCCAACGCTAAGTGCTTCGGCGTGCCTAGGGCACAAGGGGAGATTATCCTGGTGACCGACGCCAGCAATGTGGGCGGTGGTGGAACGTTGTTTCAATGGCAAGCACTAGAGAAGGAGGAGTTTGACTCGGCCATTTCCCAATGGGGGACGGAAGGTCCGAACCGAGATGGAACCCTCAAGCACAGCTACCCTGACGACAAGTGGGTCCTAGTACCTCTGGGCCACTGGAACTGGAAATGGAACCAGGCCAGGGGGAACTACTCCGGGTATGAGCAGGAATTGCTCGCGGGTATGCTAGTGCTATCCTCACAAGCACGACTGTTGGGGAGTAACCCTGTGGTCTGGCTGTGCAACCAAGAACCGGTCCGCAGTTTCCAGAAGGGCCCCCCACCTGAGAAGGCCAAGCTACGGCGCTGGTGGACCTACCTCAGTCAACTACGGCTGACGGTACACCATATCCAGGGAGTGAAGAAAGAGTGTGCAGACTACATCAGCCGCAACAACTTCGACGCCCTGATTGGTGCCCGGTCTGAAGCGCTGGCTAAGGAGGCGTTCAGCCGTATGGACGTCCACTTGGACCTCAACATCACGATGATACGCCCCCTGGATGGACTCCAACAATCGGAGTACCTGAAGGAGTTTGAGGATATCTACAAGCGCCTGAAGAAACGCCTTGAGCCCCTCCTGGTCAACCAAGATCAGTGGAAGAGGGACAAGCGCTATCTCTGGCACGAGGACCGCATCGTGGTGCCTAGTGACAGAGTCCCAGTGCTGCTGAAGTGGACCCATGAGTCCAGCGGTCATGTGGGTGCTGACCGTACCCTGGGGCTGTTCAAGCAGTGGTTCCACACTACGTGGACTGACGACCAACTGCGGAAAGCCCTCCAGCCTATTGTGGACAAGTGCCCGTGCAGGTCCTGCAAACCAGGGGATATCAGGGACAGAGGTCTCTACTCGACCCTGCCCATCCCTCACTGTGCTAACAGTGTTCCATATGTGGACTACACGGAGATGCCGAAGTTCGGGGGCTATGACTTCGCCCTCGTGGTAACCTGTGGGTTGACCAGGTTTACCAGGGTGTTCCCATGTACCAAGCACATTACCGGTGAGGAGACTATCAAGATACTCCTGGAGGAGTGGTTTTGTGTCTATGGGGCGCCCAAGGAGATCAACTCCGATGAGGACGTACGAGTACACTCAGATACCGGTTGGTACAAGAGGGTCCTGAGATCCCTCAATGTCCAGGTGTCTACGGGGATCCCCTACTCGCACACGAGCAACCCCCTATGTGAGCGACAGATCCGTGTCCTCAAGGAGAATGTAAGGATATGGTGCAAAACTGAGTGCACCAGAGACTGGGTAAGACTACTCCCCGTCATATCCTTGATGATGAACTCCCAAGAGAGTTCAGCTACTGGCTACTCGCCCCATGAGCTATTCCTAGGGCGCCCGGTGTGTTTCCTACATGCCCCCTATCCAGAGGACACCCATTCTTCTGTGGGTGAATTGGTCCAAGAGCAACAAGCGAAGGTGGACAAGGCAAAGGCTATGCTCCAGAGAGTGAGGGGGCGTCAGTGGAACGAGAAGAACAAGCACCGAGTACCGGCCACCTACCAAGAGGGGGACTGGGTGCTGGTGCACCACATTTGACTACCCGCCTGGCCACGCGCTACCAGCGATGACCCTTACTTTGGGCCGTACAAGATTCTATCAGTGGAAGGACACCGTATCACCGTGCGGTGTTCTCCCCGTCTAGGGGGGACCCTGGTGTGCGCTGCTCAACACCTGAAGCGCTACTATGATCCTGAAAAACTCTGTGCGGAGGAGTGGGAGCTGAACGACGAGGAAATCGCCGCCCTAGACCTACAAGGGGCTGCCGGCCCTATGGAAGTTGAAGGGGAACTCCCCGACATGAACGCCGAGGAGATGGCTAAGGGGGGCTTCTACCTGGTGAAGTCTGTCCTACACCACCGCTATCGCCAGGGTTGGCGCTTCCTCACCCTCTGGGAAGGGTTTGGAGTCGGAGAGGCCACCTGGGAGCCCTTCTCTGCGTTTGTTCTACCTGAGGGACGCCTAAACTGAGTTCTGGTTGACTACGTGTCCCAGAACAACCTTGGTGAGTTGCTGAGGCTCGCTGAGACGCTTGCCTCCAAGACTAAAGCTAGGGACTGAACCTTACCCCTAAGTGTGCTAGGTATGTCTGTGTGTGTCTCACTTCTCTCCCGGGCGTGGCTCCCGAATCAACGGGCTTCGCTGATGTCGGACCGAAGGTCCTAGTCAGGTACTGGTACCACTCCTATGGCGCCCAATTTCTATGCTGGCGCCTATCCTTGGGGGATACGGCAAAAGCCCTACCTACTAGAGGGGAGGGGTGGCCAAGTGTGCTAAGGGCATACAAAACGCCCATTTTTGCTAAAGGCCAAAAGCTAACGCACCCCCCTGCCCACGAGGAAAAGCACGCGGGACAGGAGACACCACTACTCTACACACCCTACCTACAGTGGCACCATCCTGGTGGGCGAGCACTTCTGCAACTGGCTCAAGCCCCCACTCAGGACTACCACTCCTACACGCACACTCTACTGGGTGTGGTTGAAGATCGAGTTGTGGGCCCTAATGACCCTCCTGTGAAGGAGACAAGAGAACACAGTGCTGCTAAGCAACTGTGGCCTAACAGGGAGGCCACAACGCGTTTCCCTGCTAGGGCTTGGAGGGAAGGGGTGCTCTTGTTCCGTGCACAGCGTGGATGTCGATGGGGTTGAACTGCCCTCGCCACTCCTGGCTGAGGTGCAGTCAATTGTTTGTGTGATCAGCGCCCTTTTTTAGCAGGGCAAGAGAACAATGAGACGCTGCTGCAACAATCACCCTACCTGCCCACCTGTAAAGCAAAGGCCAATGAAGGGGTGTTTGCGGCTCAGGAACCAAGCCACACTCCACGTATATTACGCTTCTCAGTGTGACCTATAATACGCTGTCCTCAAACACGCCCTGTCAAGCAAGCAAGCGTTAAGAGACTCCTCAGGTTCTCTTAAAGAAGGTACCGAGGAGCCCCTGGGTAACCTAAACAAGCTTTACCGTGCCCATTTCGCGTGGCCTACCCTTTAATGCGTGTGTGAATGCACGAGCATGCACGAGTGGAGGAGCTGTCTTTGACAAACCTACAAATCTTACCCTCAATCACGAACTCCACCAGGGGGTGGCCCCACCTGGGCTTACCTACCTTACCTACCACTGGAGAGTGAAGCAAGGTGAGGAGAAAAACGAAGCGCAAGCGAAATCGTCGCTATGCATAGGTGTGTATGTTCTAATCAGTGCAACAAAAAGGGGGGTTGGTGCTGTAAGAGCAGTTGTCACAGTTGCCCCACATTGCACCGCAGGGCAGGACCGGTAGCCCCCCGTGACAACCACTCCCTGGCCGAAGGCCATCTGTTTTTTCCCTAATCTCACCTCTAATCATCTGCAATCTTTCTAATCTAACCCTCTATTTTTTGTTGGCGCTGCTACAAGACTCGTTCAAGGAGACACGAGACGAGCAATGTGCATGCTGCATACGAGACGAGCACACCTGAGGTTTATACCTGATTCATTGAAGTCTTTTCGTTGATTTTGGAATTCTTGGATTTTTGACTCTTACTGTCAGTGTGGGTGGAATCTGTATTTTTTTTTATTAATGTGTGTCTCGTCATTTTCCTGTCTACGTGAGACATACGTTTATAATCTCATTATTTCTGAATTTTCCGGTGCTTCGCTAGGAGCCGCTCCTGCGCGCCGCTTTTTTCTGCGTAGGAATTTCTTGATTTAAAAAATCGAGAGATTACTCCAATTTTAATGAAAATGTGCATCTGATGCACAATTGGATTCTGCTCAGGTGTGTTGTCTTAGAAAAATTCTAGGTAAAGGTAAAGGTAAAGTGCTCGGGCGATCTCCGAACTCCAGCGTATCCGTGATCCCTACCTGTCCCAAGGCACAGCACGCTACATCATACTACACTCATCAAAACAGCTGCAACTCCGGTACTGTGAATTCGCGGGAAACGTAAAGAGCCACTGTATCATACAGTGCATAGAAGTCCCAGTGCGGAGCGTGCCCTCGCTCACACGGGCACACGACACAGGCGTTCCTGTACTTCGGTCCTGCTTCTGCCGCCTGGCACCGCAAGACATCACAGTACAGCACTTGCATGGGGCATGGGGCCTTGGGTGGCGGGGGTGCGTGTTGCTGTAGGGAGGGGGTAGAGGTGGGTAAAGGTAAAGGTAAAGTGCTCGGGCGATCTCCGAACTCCAGCGTATCCGTGATCCCTACCTGTCCCAAGGCACAGCACGCTACATCATACTACACTCATCAAAACAGCTGCAACTCCGGTACAGTGAATTCGCGGGAAACGTAAAGAGCCACTGTATCATACAGTGCATAGAGGTCCCAGTGCGGAGCGTGCCCTCGCTCACACGGGCACACGACACAGGCGTTCCTGTACTTTGGTCCTGCTTCTGCCGCCTGGCACCGCAAGACATCACAGTACAGCACTTGCAACGTGCACTGGCCGCCCCGCCGCAGTGCCCGAGGTGGCACGCGCACAGACAGTGGTCAGTGCCGTGTAGCACGTCCAGCTGGGCTCGCCGAATGCCCAAGATGGACACCGTAACGCCGGGACTGCTGTGATGGGTGATCCCTACCTGTCCCTCGCAGCATCCCTTCTGGCTCGCGGGGTCACAGACACCCTAGCGCCTAGGACACTGCGTTCCAACCCCACCGGGATTCGAACCGAGCACCTCTAGTTCAGGTGTCACGTGCATGACCGCTGAACTACGCGACCTTCTCTCTGTGATGGGTAGTCAGTGGCGTGTAGCACGTCCAGCTTGGCTCGCCGAATGCCCAAGATGGACACCGTAACGCCGGGACTGCTGTGATGGGTGGTAAAGTGCTCGGGCGCTCACCGAACTCCAGCGTATCCGTGATCCCTACCTGTCCCTCGCAGCATCCCTTCCGGCTCGCGGGGTCACCGACACCCTAGCGCCTAGGACACTGCGTTCCAACCCCACCGGGATTCGAACCGAGCACCTTCAGTTCAGTTGTCACGTGCATGACCGCTGAACAACGCGACCTTCTCTCTGTGATGGGTGGTCAGTGGCGTGTAGCAATTCCAGCTTGGCTCGCCGAATGCCCAAGATGGACACCGTAACGCCGGGACCGCTGTGATGGGTGGTCAGTGGCGTGTAGCACGTCCAGCTTGGCTCGTCGAATGCCCACGATGGACACCGTAACGCCGGGACTGCTGTGATGCATGGTCAGTGGCGTGTAGCACTTCCAGCTTGGCTCGCCGAATGCCCAAGATGGACACCGTAACGCCGGGACTGCTGTGATGGGTGGTCAGTGGCGTGTAGCACGTCCAGCTTGGCTCGCCGAATGCCCAAGATGGACACCGTAACGCCGGTACTGCGGTGTTTGGTGACCCGTGTGTGAAAGTTAGTCCAGCTTGGCTCGCCGAATGCCCGAAGAGGGCACCGTAACGCCGGGACCGCTGTGAGAAAACACACAGGCAATACACACCCTGCCCTACCCTCAACAGGCACACCCTCAGGTCCCTAAGCCTGCCACTTGCCGTGCTCCCTCCCCTGCTGTTCACCCTCACACTGGCGGTGTTTAGCCCCGGCCGGCTCGCGCAACGCCCTATGAGACGTCCTATCGCCCTCAGGCCCACCTGCACCCTGGTTTCAGCGGTATCGGTATGTTCCAACGTTTGTACACCCCTTCCACCTGGGTACGCGTGGTTGTTACGCCCATGTCCCTTGGTTTGACACGCCATAGTGAGATTGAGCCCCATGGAGTATATATTTTGAACTCAGAGTGTACTTTATTTGAACTCAGAGCAGATTCAGATCAATCATCATCATTCATCATCATCATCATTCATCATGCATCATGTGTCATGTGTCATGCATCATGTGTCATGACATGCTGGCGCCCTAGCATGTGTTTTTCACATTCCAACCAAAAACCTCACTTTCGCTCAGAACTAACACAACCACAACCCCACTCTTATGGGTTCCTAAGAAGGTTATACTATTCATTTTTCATAACTCTTTGAATTTGGATGATCACATTTTTGACATCATGGATTGTCATGCATGTCATGCATGACCGACTCATTTTGTGAGTGATACCACACATACTACCTTCGAAGGAGTCTAAGGCCCCTAAGGGACCTCTATATACTCTACAACCCTTTTCCATGGTTGTCCCTACTTCTACATGTATTTTAATGCCTATTTGGTGGGTCCCAAGCATGTTTCATGTATTGGGGGATCCCAAGAGTATACCTAGGCCTAAGCCAAGCCCCAAACACAAGAGGAGAGAAGAGAGATAGATAGCGGAGAGGCGCCAGGCGGCGACACCAGGGAGCACGTGGTGCTTCCTAGGTAAGTCCTAACTGGGTGTATTTTACTACAAGAGGCATATTTGTATGGTGAGAGTGGAAGAGAGGTAAGGAGTGAACATGAGTGTAAATAATGAATGTGTTTCATAGTCCCTTTTTTGCTATGGACTAAGCTGGAAGACTACAATACTATGAGCCCATTGCTTTGCTGTTGTTGAGGAGGGTGCCAAATCTAACTGGTAGCAGAGAAAACCTGCTCTGCCTAAATCCAGTATCCCTTGGATTTAATTTCGATTCAATTCCAGCCTGGAAATTTAGTAAGGGACGGAGAAGAATTCCTGAACTCAGAAAATCGAGTCTGAAAAATTGAGATGGACCCTGTGAGAACTCCAAGCAGCCTAGAAGCTACGGGCGCTTCTGAAAACGACGTGCAAGTCATGATACCGGTCTCCGATGAGGAACTAGTCGCGCCTACCATGGCCGGGTTTGGAACCCCAGAAGTACCTCTAGACGGATCTCGATTCGAAGCCTATCGTTTTCCTGCGCCTACATGTCCTGAGTATGCTGAAGCTGTAGCTCCACGCCCAGTGCCTTCAGCGAATAACATGACGACAGCTGAGCTAGCGAATGCTATGGAGGTCCTATCGTTGCTCAACAAGAGTGGTCGGTTGCAACAAAAGGTTCAACAAGTCGAACACCATGAAGGTTCATTCACTAATGCCCCACAGACTCAAGAGTCGGGGACCACATCGTCTTCGACTAATCCTTTCCAATCTGTACCATGGCGTTCTAATGTGACTTACGCCACTATGCCTCAAACCCCTATCCGTGGAGAACCTATTGTTCATGGAGTGCCTACCGGAGTTCCTGAGCCTAAGTTTTTCTCTGAGCCTCAAGCTCCCAAAAGGACTCATGTTTTCGAAGCCTCTCCTTCTTCGGAAGAGAGCACTATCCTTTTGTCGACCTTGCAACAACTCAAGGGTCGTCTTGAAAACTTAGAAAATAGAACTAGTGCTAACTTAACCACTAACCCTTGTGTACCTTACCACCCCTCGCCTCTAACCCGAGTGTGCACCGGGCTTGCGGGTGTGCCTCCTGGAGTCAAGTCGCCCTTTGTACCCCGTACCAAAGCACCCAAACCCGTTGCGTGCTTTACAACTACCTACGAAGTATACACCCTCGACCAAGCGCTCGCCCTAGGACTCGGTCCACTAGCGCCTATGGCGCTACTCCCCGACCCCACACAACCGGTGCCACATACCGGTAGAGGAACCAAAGCTTTTTTCAAACCCCAAACCGAAACCAAACTACCCAAGTTTTCGGGTAGAGACCTCGACGTTTACGCCGAAGATTTTTTGAGGTTCTTGAGGTCGACGGGACAAGAAGACCTCAACGAAAGAGCCAAGGCGGACCTTGTTATCAACAGTTGTGATAACAAGGACGTAAAAGAAGTGGTTTCGGGGGCACTCAAGAAAAGTGACTCTTGGGTAAGGTTCCTTCTTACGCTTGAAAAGCTCTACCCTACTTACGTTACCGACCTAGAGCTTATTTAAGAGATAGAGCGTATCCCTCGGTTGAAGGAATACCCTACAACCGCGGACATAGCCCAATACGTCCAAAAGTTTACTACGCTTACGGACCAATTGGCTACGTCCTACTACGACGACTCCAAAGCCTTCCTACACCTGCTACCTCGTGTTCCGCCCAAAACCATGGACGAAATACGTGCTACTCCCGAGAGGTTGTCTAGAATACACACTTTCAACTCTCTCGTTGACCTCCTCTACGAGTTTGCCCTCCAGAGAAAGTCCGACGCTACTTTGAAGAACTTGCACTCGATGGCTCAACTCAAGTGGCTAGACGGCAACACCAACGCCGACTCCAACGCCCCTATGAACCAAGAAGAAGCCTTTGCCCACTCGCTATGTGAGGAGTGCTTCGTGTCTTTCCAACAAGCACGAGGACAAGCAAACAGCAACCGTGGTGGTGGCGGTGGTGGCCGTGGAAAAGGTGGACGGGGCAAAGGACAAGGCCAAGGGCAGTGGTATTGGCGAAGGGAAGTCGAGGAGGACAACTCCACCGCGCCCAAGTTCTTCGCCACCGTGTTTTGCCCCAATTGTGGGACAAAACACAACGTAAGAGACAAGGCGTGGCAAGACAGCCTTGACGCGAGGAAAGAAGAGCAAAAGCAAACGAAGAAAGGTCAAGGCAAAGGGGGAAAGGACCAAGCGAAAGGAGGAGAAAAAAAAAGTGGAGCAAAAGCGAACGGAGGAAAGGCGAACGAAGGAAAAGGAGGCAAAGGAAAAGACGACGACAAAGGAAAGCCTCAAGAGAAGAAACGCTTGGAAGAGTTGACGGAAGGAGAGCGAGAAAAGAAGCGAAGAAGAGTTCTCAAGCTGGAAAGGCAAGCTAAGAACCTCAAAGACTTTCTCGCGGGTCAAACGCCGGGGGAAGCCTAGGTGGACACCGAGACGACGCACCGAGGTATTGCTACCTATTGAGGGTCGCTATCAATGGTGTATGGGTGGACGCATACCTTGATACCGGCGCTACAATCTCCCTAGTCTCCTCTAGGTTCGTAAACTACGAGGACCTAGTTCCCAAAAATATTTGTGGGGTAAAAACGGGAGAAGGGGGAGTCACTCTCACCGAAGGCGAGATAGAAGGAGAAGTACAAGTGGGGGACCGAAAGGTACTTCAAAAGTTTCAAGCGTTCGACACCGACGCCTTTGAGGCCGTATTGGGGATGGACTTCTTTGCGCAAAACGAGTGGATAAAATATTTATCCCTTCAAGAGCCCACTCACTTGTTGGTGGTGAACGAAGAGCAAGAATGGGAATCAATACCCCTCAAGGAGACAAAGTGTCCAAGACCTACGCTCAAGACTCTCAAGAGTATTCCGTTGGCACTCGATAGCGAGGTGAAGCAAGAGAGTATCCTCGCTACCTCGAGCCTACACCGAGCGGAGAACTACACTCTCGACTCCGCCGCCAAGCGTGACGCATTTCGAGAACTTGGCCTTAACCCGAACACGTGTAACGGCGACTTTGTCGAACTCTTTGCGTCCAAAGAGAACGCTGACGCGGAGTGATTTTGTACTCCCAAAACCAACAACACGTGGTGGTATGACTGGGGAAAGTTGGGAGCTTGGAAGATGCTCTACGCCAACCCCCCTTTCTCAAAAATACTCCACACGTTGGTAAAAGTTTATGTGGACCAAGCTACGGTCGCGTTGGTTATTCCCGAAGGGAAGAAGTGGGAAGAAAAAGAAAAGTTATGGGGGCCTATACTCGAAAAGTTGACGGTGACAAAGTTGCTCTTACCTGACGTTCCTCTTTACCGACTTAACCCAAAAGAAGAGGTTTTGCCAAAACCCCGTTGGCGAACCGCTATGTACCTAGTCTCGGGGAAGAACGTGTCCTCTAACCCCATGGAAAACGTGTCTGAGGAGATAAAGAAGTTCGTGCTAAAGCACCACCGTGGGTACGGAAAAGAAGAGATGATGAAAAGGTTTCCGGACGTGGACGAGAGCAAGGAAGAGTACAAGTTCGAGACGCCTAAGTTTCAAGTCAAAGAAGTGGTTCAAGAAAGTCCGAAAGAGGCAAGAGAAACTCAAGAAGAGAGCGAAGAAACCTCTGACGAAGGCGGAAGTATATCCGAAGCTCCTTCCGAGTCGACTATACCCTTTTTGAACGACTCCTACCCCACTATAGACTACGACGACTTGGTCGCCAACCTGTTCTTGGAAGAAGTAGAACCTCTAGAGGCTCCTTCGACCCCTTCCGAAACGCCTAACCCCGAAAAACTTCTTTCACACGTTTCCGTCCCACTAGAATCGATGACGAGCGAAGGAGACGAACGTGAACTCCGTCTCCTACACGCACGCCCGAGTATAAATTCGTTCCCTTCTTCAAAAGAAGATTTGGAAGAATCTCGTCTCCTTCTACTAAATCAAATTGACAGACTCCAAAAACTGGAGCTAAAGGAAAAATGGAAAAGCATGGTCTACCTAGACGAGTACGACGGAGAAGATGGGACGTATTTCGATGTCGGCGAAGAATTGGTCATGCTTCACGAACTACACGAAGCATTGGAACAAGAAATTGAAGGAGAAGAAGAAAAGAAAGAAGAAAGGAAAGATCAGTTACGCCGGAAAGACATCAAGAGACTAAGAAAGAAAGTCAAAGAAAAGAAGAAAATTGATCACCAAGAGAATCAGATGATTTTGGACCCCGAACAGGTCCTAGCCCTTAAGAAATTGACGGAGCAAGATGAAAAATCTAAGAAACAAGAATTAGGTGCGTCCAATCTACACGCATCTGAAGACCTCAAGATTTCGCTCGACAAAATGGATGTTGACGAGAGGATCAAGAAAATCATACTGCATTTCTCTGACATTTTTGGTCCGTTACCTCCACCCGGATCGGTGAAGAAACTCGTGACCATGGACCTAGAACTAAGAGAAGAATTTCTCAAAGATCGAGTTCGATGTCGACCGTACCCAGCATCAAAAGATGACATGGCTGAGATTGCTCGCCAAATCAAAGAATGCGTGGAGGCCGGTTTGGTTTAAGAGTACAAAAAGACGGACTATCCTAAGCATTGCAGTCCATGCTTCCTGGTAGCTAAACCAGGGAGCACTGCAAAAAGATTGGTGGTCGACTACAGAAAGGTCAACCAGAAAAAAAAACTGCACAGCGGCTCGTTGACCCTGATGGAGAACACCGTGGAAACCGCTGCTGGATGCAGATACAAAACTAAAATGGACAAGCGGTCCGGTTTGAGGCAAATTTACCTAACGGAGCGTGCCCAAGACCTAACGGCATTCATTGCTCCGGATGGACGGGTCTACAAATGGCGGGTAATGCCATTTGGTATTGCTAACGCCCCGGCGTTGTTCCAGGAGTTGATGAATCAAATCATCGCCCTGTGTAAACAACGACCGGCCGTCCAAGAGCTCCTACAGCGTGGTGCTGTCCTGGAGGCTCACAGCGACGATGTCATCCTAGGGACGAACACCATCGATGACCATCTCCTACTACTCCGAGAATTCTACACCGTCTGCCAAGAAAATCACCTCCGCATCAAGCTGGAGAAATGCGAATTTCTCAACACAGAAACAGACTACCTCGGATTCCACATTGGAGATAGATGGTGGAAACCGCACGATCAAAAGATGAAGCCCCTGATGGACTTCGACCTAACGGATTCTATGTCTAAGGCTGAAGGAGTTCAGAAAATCCGACAATTCATCGGATCCTGTAATTTTTACAGGCGGCATCTCCGAAATTTCACGGAAGCCAGCGCACCACTAACGGATCTCATCAAGAAGGAGACTCCGTGGCGCTGGGGACCTATTGAAAAGCAAGCAATCGAAGATGTCAAGAAGAAAATCCGAGAATGCCTAGTACTTGGAGTACCCCAACGCTACGGCGAGATGATTCTAATCACGGATGCCAGTAACGTTGGAGGAGGAGGGACATTATTACAGTGGCAAAGGCTAACTACGGATCAATGTAAAGACATTGATTATCGCCTAAGAGTTCAAGGTGTCACAAGAGAAGGATTCATGAAATCTGACTATGACTCCCAAGAATGGCGCCTAGTTCCACTTGGCCACTGGAATTGGAAGTGGAATGCAGCCCGCTCACACTATCACACCTACGAGCAGGAGCTGCTAGCTGGAGTTCTAGTGTTGGCTAGTCAACACAGGATCCTGGGTACCAATCCCATCACGTGGCTATGTGATCAGGATTCCGTGAAGTACTTTATGGAAAGACCACCGCCAGATGGAAAACGTCTACGACGATGGTGGGTCTACCTGAGCCAACTACGACTCGCTACATTCCACATCCGGGGAATTCAAAACGAACTCTGTGATTATCTATCACGGAATTGTTTTGATTCCCTGGTGGGGGCAGACACCGAGATGATGGCCCAAGAAGCTTTCGCCAAGATGGATCAACATCTCGATCTCTTTACGAGGAAAGAAAAACTCATGTCCTGGAGTATGAAAGACCTGACGGCCCATTACTCGGACATCTTGAACCAGTTGACGATTGGGAGCTCAAAGATCCTGGATGGAGTACAATGGTCCCGCACGTCAACTCACCTATACAGGGAAGACCTCATTTGTGTCCCCAAAGACTATGAAGAAACTATGTTGGAATGGGCATACAAAACGAATGGTCACCCTGGGGTGGAGAGAACTCTTTGGTTCTTCCAGAAGTATTTCTTCGCTAAGAATAGGGATGCATCTCTCAAGAAGATTTTATCTAAGATCATCGCTGAGTGTCCCTGCACTAAGGCTAAAGCTAACACTGCAGCGGATCGTGGTGAGGTAAGGAATCTCCCGATTCCGAACCAAATGAACTCCATCCTGTACGTGGATTTTATGGAGTTACCTAAATTCGCTGGCCATGACTTCGCCCTCCTGGTGACGGATGGACTCAGTCGCTACAGCCGAGTGTTTCCCCTTACTAAGAAGGTGGATGGTGAAGGAGTATTGAAAGAGATTTTCGAAGGATGGGTACAAGTCTACGGATTACCCAAGATTATCCATAGCGATCAAGACATTCGGTTTACCAGCCCTACTGGTTGGTACCGAAGCGTCATGAGAGCCATGGGTACGGAAGTCCAGTTCGGAACTCCTTACCTACGAACAAAGAATCCTCTATGCGAACGCCAAATCGGCTGTTTCAAAACAGTCATGAGGATTCTGATGCTGATGGAGAAGAGCCGAAGCTGGCTAAAACTAGTCCCATATGCTATCTACTTGATGAATAATCAAGTGAGTAGCAGGACTGGTTTCACCCCTACGGAACTGTTCCTAGGGAGGCCAGGTTTCAACTTCGAATTCCCCTGCGCGAGCGAAGGAAATCCTAAAGTTGATGAATGGCTCACCGAGCAAAGACGGATCGCCGATCTATGCCGATCACTACTGGAAAAGAAAAGAAGTAAGGAGAATCGTACCAAGAACCGCAAAAGAAAAGAAGCTATCTACCAAATTGGTGACTGGGTTCTGGTACATCACACAAGATTCAAGGCATGGCCTCGTAACACGCTGGACAGCCCTTACTTCGGACCATTTCTGGTCACGGATGTAGCTGAAGGATCCGTGTGGATCAAAACTCATCCTAAGTACGGAGGTCTGGTTGAAGTGGGTTACCCACAGCTTAAGCACTATGACGTGCTAGACGACCTCTACGACTGGGAAGAAGATCTACAAGAAAGCCTGGAAGCTGCAGCCGAAGATTTGGCCGCGGATCCTATGGATGAAGATGAAGAACTGCCGCCTATGGTGGATGACGGTTCACTACGGATGCCCGAAAGGGACATCTCTCTCTCTAGACCTGGTGTACCTACACCTACGGCCGTAGAGGCTAAACCCAAAAGAATAAGCGCTAGTGAACCCATTACGTTTACTGAATCAGAGATGAAAAAGCAAGACTACTACTTTGATGAAAGAATCCTCCGCCACACCTACAAACGTGGTTGGAGATTCTATACAAAGTGGTCTGGCTATTCTATCTCTGACTGTACCTGGGAGCCAGTGACGGCTTTCATACTCGATGACGGTAACGTCAACGAGGTTTTTGCTGATTACTGCAAATCTCAGGATTTGCGTGACATTCTGCAGTCGGCCCAAAATCAGGCCCGCAAGCGTGCTGGGAGGTGAGACTACTCCCTCCTGTTTCATAGCACCTGTGAAAACGGTGCATCTATGGTCCTAAGGCCCTGTTTCACTGAGCAGTGAGTTCACACTCACTAGCCTGGGAGTTGTCGTGGATTTCCAAGGGAACTCCGAGGCTGGGGGACAGGTTTCACCAATCTAGGGAGGGAGAGAGATGACCGGTGTGTAACTGGCGCGCGTGTGAGTGTCAACAGCCCCAACTGAAGTGTGTTGCCTAGGAGAGAAGTGAAACACTACTGCTAAGCAAGCCGATTCTGGCGGGTGGTGAACACCTGGTTTCATTTTGGAACAGTCAAGCATCCACCACCGGAGGGGCAGGGTTGGTGTTCCCCAGGGATGGGACCTCCCCCAGGAACTGGGTGGGCTGCAGGACGAGCAGAGTTTGCATGGGCCGCCCAACCACGACCAGGGCTACCCCCTTGGCTGCAAACCTCCCCGCCTTGGGCACCCACCGTCAAAGACGCTAACGCCTGATCCTACACCGCAAGACACCCTGATCCTACAACTTCCCACACACACGCCCACGCCAAGGCAAGTCAAGTTGTAGCTAACACCAAGCATCCCTGAACAAACAGTGAACCCTTTGGGTGCATCTCGCCTCCGGTCCGATGACACCCGTGCAAGTGTGGACACGGAACCGAAGCTCAACGTGATCCGTGCAGAGTGAGTGAATGGCGCGCAAACGTGTGTTGTGTTGAGTATGTGTGTGCAGTGCTGTGCGTGGATGTGCGGTGCAGGGCGAGCATGTGTGTGAATATACCTCAGGGTCTCTGCCTTGGGGCTACCCAAAAGAAAAAGAGAGAGGGTCACACGCGGGGAGACCAGGAAAAAACCGTCAGGGATCAGAATGGGAGTGGGAACAAGGGCCAGCGTACGCTGACCAACGCGAACGCCCTTGCCCATTCCAATCCCCTGCCTTCCCAGTCTCCCACACGCTGAACTTAACGCTCTACAAAGGAGTAGCCCTTTGCAGGAGCGCCCCTTGCTAACGCCTCCAACCCACATCCCACTCTCCACTCCACACTCCTCCCACACTCGGAGAACTCAAACCGCGCAACTTGCAAGTCGGGAATCTCACCCCAGAGTTTCATTGGTTAGTTTGAGTTCCCACGGTCCTACACTCTCTAACACACGCTGCATGTGTGAGCGGCACGGTGAAACATATGAGTGTTTTAGGTGCCTGCACGTGAGCAGATGCATGCACTGAAAGATTCACCAGGCATTCCGCCACAAAACCACCAACAGACGACAGTGACGCATATAGCGGCGCCTCCGCTGTGCATGCACACTGTCCTGCAGAGCGAGCAAGGAAGGTTCTCCCTACCTCCCAAACCTTGAATGTTTCCCTTGTGACGGTTTTACCCTCTATCCTACTTGGATTCGGAGTTTTTACGTGTGCACGACGCGGCGTACGCTGCTATTTTGCATGCGTGACGGCCTGTTTCCCTCTTGAATCCTGCCTGAATGCCAGCCCAAGCCAGACCTTGCGAGGCACCAAGAGCGTGCAAAAGAAGGCAAAGCAAGGTAAAAACACGCTACGCGTGTTGTGCAAGCTCTGACCAACACGTATGTTTCATTTCTGTTGTGCTATGTGTGGCTGATGTTCAAAGTCGCCTATTACACGCACAGTGGTGAATTGTTGCGCGCAAAACGTACAGTTACCCTATGGCTGTACTGTGCACCCTCCCCGCGCAAAAATTTTTGCCTGTCTGTAAGCCTCACTGTAGAAAATCGCGTTTTTCGCTGCTCGTTGTTTTCCAAATTCTTTCTTTTACAAAACTGCGCTTTTTGCAGCTTCAGAAGCGCTTTGTACAAAAAGTTCAAAAGTTTTTGGACTTTGGAGGCTTCGCCCCCAGTCCCGCACGGCGGACGCGCGCAGTTACGGGAGTCGCCAGAACTCCCAGCGCTACACTTTGCGCTTTTCAGGTGTCCAAATACTTTTTCAAGTTTTGGTTCCTGGCGAGTGAGAAGCTCAGCTACAGTTCATTTTGAATTTTTCTTTAAGCGTTATTCATTGCCGATTTCAAATTGATTTCAAAAATCGGTATCTGCATTTGTTATGTAAGGCTTCCCTAAGGATTCCTACGCCTTGTCCATGCTTTATATATCACTTTGAGCACAATCTTTTTGGACCTTCTGGTATTTGCATTTTTAGCTCCAAACTAAGCACCTATTGTGCTGTGGTAAGAGTGGTATAGTAAGAAAGGTAACTCACATGTATGCTTTCCGAAGTCATTCCACTCATTCTTTACTCCGGTACTGAGGTGCAGTGATCATACTTGGTATTGAAGGTAGTCCAGTTCTGGACTGAATAGTAAATGCTAAGAGATTTCACAGGGCTGCATATGATTATGGCCACAATATCATTTTTCAGCCTATTTTACTGAGTATTTACTCCTGATTTCCAGGGCCTCAGTCGGGGGGGGGAGTGAGATTGAGCCCCATGGAGTATATATTTTGAACTCAGAGTGTACTTGATTTGAACTCAGAGCAGATTCAGATCAATCATCATCATTCATCATCATCATCATTCATCATGCATCATGTGTCATGTGTCATGCATCATGTGTCATGACATGCTGGCGCCCTAGCATGTGTTTTTCACATTCCAACCCAAAACCTCACTTTCGCTCAGAACTAACACAACCACAACCCCACTCTTATGGGTTCCTAAGAAGGTTCTACTATTCATTTTTCATAACTCTTTGAATTTGGATGATCACATTTTTGACATCATGGATTGTCATGCATGTCATGCATGACCGACTCATTTTGTGAGTGATACCACACATACTACCTTCGAAGGAGTCTAAGGCCCCTAAGGGACCTATATTTACTCTACAACCCTTTTCCATGGTTGTCCCTACTTCTACATGTATTTGAATGCCTATTTGATGGGTCCCAAGCATGTTTCATGTATTGGGGGATCCCAAGAGTATACCTAGGCCTAAGCCAAGCCCCAAACACAAGAGGAGAGAAGAGAGATAGATAGAGGAGAGGCGCCAGGCGGCGACACCAGGGAGCACGTGGTGCTTCCTAGGTAAGTCCTAACTAGGTGTATTTTACTACAAGAGGCATATTTGTATGGTGAGAGTGGAAGAGAGGTAAGGAGTGAACATGAGTGTAAATAATGAATGTGTTTCATAGTCCCTTTTTTGCTATGGACTAAGCTGGAAGACTACAATACTATGAGCCCATTACTTTGCTGTTGTTGAGGAGGGTGCCAAATCTAACTGCCATTCTCAAAGGCGACAGGGCGCTGCCGAGCGGTGTTGGTCCCGCTGACAGTAGAAAAATTCTAGGCTGTCATTTGACGGATTTAGGTGTTGTCGCTTCGCGCTTGCGTGGATTCGTCCATAATTCTCCCATTCCTGCCTCTGCAGATATCCTCGCGAAAGCGTCGCTGAGTAGGCCGCTTTCTGGGCCGAAAAGCAGCAGCCAGGAGACTGAGCAGAACCCAAGACCCCACCAAGGGGCAATTCAATTTCTTGACAACTCCCTTTGCCCTAAGATCAGAACAGCAGGTCACCAGCGGGTTTTAACAACCGAAGCCGATGTCCATACAGAGTCTGGCGTTGGGTTAGTGTCGCGCTGCGTCTTGGAGGGAGGGATGCACATGCACATGGTTTTGGCATGCTCCGGACCTAACCCAACCAAGCCACAGAAACCCCGGCAGCGCCATGAGCGCTGAGCTTTCTGTAGAAAATGTCACGAACACAGCAGCAAAAAGGCGCCAGCCATGGTGCGCGTCCATTTTTCTGTGTGAGGGAAACTATAGGTATTTTAAAGTAGATGTGGAAACCAAGGAAAGGCCAAGAAAAAATCCCTTTTTCCTGAAAGTGCGACAGTGGTGGCCACCACAGCACAAGGGGGGAGTAAGAAAAAGTGCTTTTCCAATGCTTTGGGGTACTCTTTAGTTGTATTAGAGGTGCTCTAAGCACACAGGCATTTCTATCTTAGTATTGGCCCAACCAAAAGTGGTGATAGCACATTTTGACCTATGGAACCAAACAGTAAATCAGGATATCGAGTGGACCCCTTAATCCCCTAACAATGTGAGGCTATTCATCTTTTCCTGAGTTGACTGAGAACTGACATCTCCAGGGCAGAGCCTATGAATTTATCTATGTTGTCTCATGAATTCTTAGCTATCCTAGTGGTATGCACCCTAGGGGGCTGGGCACCTCTTTTTGAGAGGTCCTGGGTTCAATTCCCGGTCAGCCTAGCTAAGTAGGAGAATCCCATGTGACACGGCAGTGACCTCTTTGCCACATGCCCTGCCACCTCAGCACATATGGGACCTAAAACAAAGAGTGCACATCTCCTGAGATGGCACTATGGAGATTGAGTGACCCTGGGGCAGTTTTCCAACTCTTTTTCCAAAACATTTCAGCTATCTTTGTGAATATGCAATCCGATTTGTCCTGAGTTGCAGTTTCTGTGAATATTCTAACATCTTTCACTGTTTACACTGCAGCCCTTCATGCTTTGATCCTGATTCTCTTCTACTTGCTTATCTCTGGCTTGGGCTATCCTGGATTGGTTGTATTTCATCAAATACAACATTTTCCTCATCAAAAACAAGCAGCAGGAAACCCTACACCAGCAGCAAGCAGCAGGAGAGGCACAACAAACTCACCGTGTTGAAATCACTATAAAACTTTCTCTGATTCTGTTGCGCAGTAAAATCCTAGCGAAGACATGGTCAGAGTGCAAGGTCACGCCTGCACGCAAGGCCCTCACCCACAGCTACTCCGATCTCTTAAGACTGCTCAAAGCCCTATCTATGGAGAGAGAGTCTGATCAAGCCGCCGACCGCCACGCCTATCTCAACTACGCGCAGTACAAGGCTGAGGCCGAACTCTACACTGGCGAGGGCAAAGGAGAAGGCAAAGGCGGTGGAAAAGGAAAAGGAAAAGGTCGAGGACGAGGCGGCGGCAAGGGCAAAGGTGGAAGAGGCTGGCAATGGACGCAAGAATACCCACCTCCTGCTTTCAAAGTCACCATCCACTGCGGATACCGCGGAAAAAGTAACCACGCAGCTTCGAACTGCTGGAAGAAGCAGAAGGATGACAAGAAGCAACAAGAAGACTGCAATGCACAAGAGCAAGGACAACCTGTCAACCCTAAGCCGGCTGCGCAGCCCTTTCCAAAGCTTGCGCCGAAGCCACCACCTGCGCCGAGTCCAGCACCGAATGCTGTTCCCGTGGGAGCACCTGAAGAGGAAGGAAGCAACAAAAAGAAGAGGAAGCTGTTTTCCATCGAGAAGCATCTTCTCAAGCAATGTGAGAATCACAGGATTCCATTCAAGACCCTTCAGGCCGCACAGAAGTAGAGGGGTGGGTCCTGGGGAAAAAGACTCTACGCGTGCCAGGTCTCACTGGGGGATCAAAGGTATCATGGGTTACTCGACACGGGTGCCAGTAACAGTTTAGTAGCGGAGAGACTAGTGGAGCAAGGGCAGACACAAATGGGTGAATTTTTCGCAGTCGAGGTTGGCAACAGAGCTGTACTGTTGACTAGTGGGGAGACGGAAGGAGTTGTTCACGTGGGAGAAGAGGACATCCCTTTCTCATTCGCCACCTTCGACACCGACGCCTTCGACTTGATCCTGGGAAACGACTTCTTTGAAGCAAACACACACTTCAAATACCTCTCCCTGCAAGTGCCCCACCATTTACTGGTACGGAGACACGGGCAACTAGTGGAAGTCCCACTGAACGAGGACACCACACCAAAACCCTCCGTGCAAATCATCCAAGGTGTGTCGCTCAACCTAGGCGCAGACATGAAGCTGGAAGGTATGGTGGCCCTCCACGCGCAGCTCGCTCGTACTGAAAACTACAAACGGTCGACGGAGATGAAGAGAAAAGGGTTTGCGGACTTATCTTTCGAAGCAGATCCGACGGGTTCGGACTTCATTGAGCTGTTCGCGTCGAAGCAGACCGCGGACTCACAATTTTACTGCAACCGCAAGGCAAACTGTGCCTTCTGGTACTATTGGGGGTGGCTACAAAGGTGGAAGCAGCTGTACGCGAATCCAAGGTTCTCCCAACTCTTTAGAGTTCTGGTCAAGGTGGCGATAGACCGAGCGCGCTTAGTTTTAGTAGTACCAGAGGGGCAGAAATGGGAAAGTAAAGGAACGAAGTGGAAAGAACTCCTCGAAAGACTGACTATCCCGAAGATCATCCTACCCGACCTGCCGATGTACAGCCAAGACGGGAGTGAAGAAATTTTACCGAAACCTTCCTGGCGGACGTGTCTCCATCTACAGGACGGGGATACCAAACCCGTACCGATGAAAGAACTCGACCAGGAGGAGGTACAGTGAGTCACAAGGCAGAACCGAGGATGGGGAAAGGCAAAGATGCTAAGCAAATTCCCGGATCACCGAGAGGTCAAATGGGAGGAACGAGAAACTGTCGTCAACGCTCCGACGCTGGACGTGGAAAGTGATAGCGAAGGAGAAGAGGAGACCTGTACAGCGAACATGGGAGACAACATCAGGAATCCAAGTGTGTCGACAATCCCGATTCACGACTCCGAGGAGTAGGAAAAAGTCACAGCAATGTCTTTCTTGGAGGGCTTGATCCAGGGCAAGCCCCCCTTAAAACCCTTTTGTAGATGCTGAGACTTACCTAAGTATTTTGATTTCTCTTTTAAAGCTTAAAGTACACTTTCCCCAAGCACCTACGGTTATAACCTCAGCCCCCCCGTGAAGTTCAGCCCTCCCACTCAGCTGAGCAGAGGTATCTTCCTTCATTAAGGTTATACCAAACAAAAGTAGGCATTTCATGCCTAAGGCCTTGGACTTTACGCCTAATGGTCCCCCACCCCAAGACCCCTATACTCAACTGTTTCTACCCCTTATTGTGGTTCTACTTTTTAACCGTTTCTGAATTCAGTTGCTTGGCCAAGTCATATCCTGTGTCTGGCCTACCTCCTTTCCCCACATTCCTAAGCAACTCCATTGCATCCAAAAGAGTGCACATGAAGTGCCTAAGGCTAATTGGAAGGCAGGAGTCATGCCAGGTTTCGTATCAAAATGAAATGTCTTATCCATTTGTGATTGAATCTCTGTATTTAAGACTGCTTTGTCTATCTGCAGCCCTTCTGTGATACACTGGATTTCAAAACTATTCATTGATTCGATCCACATCCTGCTCTTGCTCTACTTGCTGCTTTGGTTTGGTTTTCGAACATCAAAACCTGCAGGATCTCATCACACCTATTAGGGCAAAAATCAAGGACATCTTTCCGGTAGCAGAGGCAACCCTTGAGAACCTTTCGAACCGACTCTGAGAAGTACACAAGCTAAAACCAGATACAATATGACCACACCATCAGTACAACTGTCTGCCAGGACCTGGCCTCTTCGGAGTGCACAAGTTCAACTTGGCAACAGTGGGCCCATCTCAATGACTGAGCCCAAAGTCAGAGTTGCATCTGGGTCTCAGGAAGATCAAGTTCACAGAAGGGCGGAACAAGAAGCGCCCAGAGAAGATATATCAATACCCTTAACCACTGAGGCCTTAGCGGCCCGTGGTGACAGCCTGCAGCACCTTCGCCGAAGAGTTGCTCTGTCCATCTCCCGATCTGCTTGCCCTGCTTCTTCGTCTATGGCTACTGCAGCTGGAGGCCCTGAGGAACAACACGAGTTTAGAAGGAGAATGGACGAGTATCTTCTCCACAGGGAGTACTACAAATCCGTCAGAGGGGAAGATGGAGAGGAACCAATCGAAGCCTTGGGATCCCCACAGTACACGAACATGGGTTTCTACTCTTACTCCGGCCCACCTACGGACCGGTCTGACAGTGTGTCTCTACCGAGGCGAGCGAGAGGGCCAGTATGGCGTCCGGAGCTGCCAATCACTAGCAGGAGCCCTGAAGTGTGCCCCGCTTATGTGAAAGATCCTCGTCTCCCAGAACCAACGTTTTGGGGCCCTGGACCGTACGGCCGAACTACTGGCCAAACTACTGTCTGGGTCTGAAGACCCCGATGTGAAAGCCCTGTCTGAGGCTCTCAAGGCCAACCTGGGTATCACTGAAGCCTTACCCAAGCCAGCACTAGCCTCACCCTCACCCGGACTGAGTGCGCTTGCTGAGGATCTCAAACGATCAAGGGTGTCCAGGTTGCTACCCAAGGTTACTTGCCGCAGCCCTTTTCATCGTCGTGCCGGGACAGTCCTTATGGCTGAACTACAGGAGCTGCTTGTGACAGAGACTAAGAAAAAGGAACTAACAGCTCTGGCACCTCTCGCCAGCGTACCTCCCCCCCCTCAGGCCTAGCCCAAGGGGGTGGGAAGAGTGGCAGACCTACTGTCCAGGCAAACATCCAGCTGGAACTGCCGGAGTTCGACCCGAAAAATCTGCCCGAATTGGCCGAAGAATTTCTTGAGTTTCTTTTGCTTACTGGCCAATCCCATGTGGATGTGGCCACTAAATGTTCACTGTTGAGACGCTCATGCAAACGAAATTTTTGCAAAAACAGGTGAAGCAGATGGCAAAAACCTGATCAACATGGGCTGAGATTGTCCAAAGACTGGATGAAAACCCTCCTGGGGTATGAGACTGACCTCAGTGTACGCACACAGATTGAGGAACTACCTATGCTCCCTGAATTTCCTTCCGCTGCGCGAGTCTCTGAATATGTTTGCGACCTGGAGTATCTGTTTTCACGAATGAATGTGGGTTCCTATGGAGCCACAGAGCCCCACTTCTGGCTCATGAGTAAGATCCCTGCTCGTACGTGCGACCATTGCTGCACTACCTCTGAGACGAAGAGTAGGACCCACACGTACGACGACCTTGTGGACATGCTGATCAAGCTGGCACTTGAGAGGGAGAATGACTCCCACATGGAGAAATTCCTCAAGAAACACCTGGGTCAAGGTTGCAGCCCTACCCCCGAGCGTGGCGGAGGGAAAGAGCCTGAAAATCCCACTAACACCAACCAGGGTGGTGGTAAACGTAGGGGTAACCTGCGCGGCATGAATGAGGTTAAACCTGAAGCACGTACACCCCCTCTGTTCTACTGTAAACCTGTCAATGACAAGGGAGGACCTTGTCATGTCCCGGACTGCGACCTCCGCACTGGTTGTATGCTGCAGATGAAACAACAGCAACACACCAAAGATGGGAAAACAGTGACCCATCAGGACCATTTCAGGTGTACCACCACCTGTGGTTACCGTGGCAAACGTCGGCACTACGAGCACGAATGTCACAGAAAAAAAAGTGAGAGTAACGTACACAAACGGCAGGAGGCCGAACACCAGAAGACCCAAACACCCCCCAGAACTCCCCAGAATGGGGATAAGGGTGGTAAAGGAGGAGGCAAGGGGGTTGGCAAGGGTGGAAGCCTCAACCCCCAGAGGCGCTCATCAGCGCCCGCTACTTGTCCCTCTCCAGCCGATGTTGACCCCGAGAAGCGCCAACAGGGGGATAACGCCTCCCCTGAGGGGACTAATTCCAGGAAGAGGCAACTGGCCTCGATGGCCAAGTCCCTCATGGCTGCAGGAATAGATGTCAAATTCCCTGCCGAGGAGTAGGGCAGCGGCTCCGAAGAGGAAGACTTGGTTTTCTGGATCCTCGTGAAAATCGGGGATCAAGTTTTTCGAGCAGTGCTTGACACCGGCGCAACACTCTCTATAGTGGCCCAGCGCCTGCTGAAGACTTTCAAGACAACTAAGACAGTGGCCATAAGAGTAGGGGATGGGCGTACCATCCATTCCTTGGAGGGTGTCGATGTGACTATTTGTCTTGGCGGCGAAACTGTGACCCAACACTGCAGAGTGTTGGACACTGACGCCTTTGACATCGTCATTGGCACCGACATCCTGCGAAGAAACCCCCAGGTAAAAGTGTTGTCTCTTGAACGCCCCTGCTGGTATTCTCTGCACTGCGACTTTGGCAGTGGGCTCTTCTCCGTACCTTTGGAGCTGTCAGGACGAAAAGAGCCTGGGCTGAGCTACGCAGCCAAGACTAACTATCGTACTGAAAACTACCAATTGGCCTGTCGCGTTCTTGAAAATGGACTGGCGGCCCTTCAGGTATCCCTGGATGCGATCCAGGTGGAATTGTTCGCGAACCAGCAACAGCACATCATGCAGTTGTATTGCTTGAGACATTTGAATAACCCTTTCCGTTTCTTCATGAAAGCAATGGGCCTAGCGTATGCTAACCCTCCCTTCTCCGTGCTCGCGAAGATTCTAACCAAAATCGCCTGATGACGGATGAAGGGTTGTTATGTGCACCCCTGACTCGGGTTGTTCACGTGAACTCGGTTATTGGCGCCGTATGCTGGACCGAAGGACTGTGAGAAGAGTGCAACTCCCCGACGGTCCCATTTATGTGCCTGAGGATTCAGACACAGCTATGCAGGCCCCTGAGTGGGCCAGTTTCTTATCAATTGTCGATGGATCCCTCAACCCTGCACCCCTGTGTGATCTGGATCAGGTGCTACTGAAAGAGGTCATGGCCGAAAATCGTGGCCTGACCCTTTCTGATCTCAAAAACCGATCTCGTGAGCACCTATCTGCCACACTTACAGGCTGTGAATCCCCTGATGGCTATCTGGAACCTGCTGTTGTAAAGGAGGATGCTGACGACGAACTGTCTGAAATCGCCAGCACTATCCCTCCTGTTGATCCCAGCTGTGTTGAACTCAAACACTATGCCTTCCTGGCCCGGCTGTTGCTTGAGGAGGTAGACCTAGAGTCAACCTCAGAACTAACTTCCCCTGTTAGGAAACCGGTGCTGCACATGCAGCATACTCACTCAGGTGAACCGGTCGCTCAAAGTCCTGATGCTCTAGCGCGGCCTGCTTCTGATAACAAGCCACTGTCTGAGCATGACACTCAGGCACTTCGACGGCTGTTGTACCTGAAAGCCGAAGGTATTGAGCGCCAAGAACGGCTGAAATACCTCAGACAGACCTGGAAATCCTCGATCTGGTCTGAGGAGGACGATGATTCCTGCCTGACCCTGAGATACCCATGGTCTATTCTCTGCACTATGGGCAGCAAGGCACCCCTGAGTGGGATGATAGTGAAGCGGTATGGGGTGCTTCACCCATACCCGCTGCCCAGCCTGTGGCGCTCTTCGCCAGACTGGATCAGGAATTTTCCTGATGATGTTACGGCATCGTGATTTCTGTGGGATTTCTGTAAAATACCCCAGAAATCGTCTTTTTTCGTCATTTTGGGCTGGCGGCGACAGTCGTCGCCTGCACGACGCAGCCCCAGATCGAGGATTTTTTTACCGATTTCTAAAAATTTTAGGCAATTTTATTGTTGTTTTATCCTTTTTAGAAATAAAAGATTATAGCGTGACCTTTTTCGCGGCGTTCCGCGAAGGTCAATTTTTGCGAAAAAAGTCACGTTCACGCATTTTTCAAAAAATCCTGAGGCGATCCCAGGAATTGCCCAGGTGCCCATGGTGTGTCCCAACAGTGGGCCTTTTCATATGTAGTTTGAATTGGCACAGAAACGCGTCGTGTCGGCTACGCGACGCGTTGGGGGGAGACACGCGAAATGAGTGTTTTTGACTCAAAAATCACTTTATTTCATTGTTTTTTGCCCAAAAACCACTGTTTGGCCCAGTTTGGGCAGGATCTCAGTGGAGATCCTGATGGCGACGCCTCGTAGCCGTCAGATTTTCTGATTGCGGCGACGCTGTCGCCTTCATTTCGTCTTCTTTTTTATGCTATTTTATAGTGTAGAAGTGTTACATATACATATTACTTGTCTACATGTTTTTATTGTCAACATATACCTTCATCTCTTGCCCAGGACGCCAGATTGTGTCATGGCCGAGGCAAGGATGACAAAAAACTTTGGAGATACCCAAATTCGAGAAGAAGTCTTGGATTTCATGGGTTTGGGGTTGCGCATGCCAAGGGAGGCTTGGAGGCTGCCCTCCCCCCAATTGCTTCAAAAGTTTTCTGCCGACGCCAAGGCCACCAAGGCGGTGTGACGGCCTGCGGACGGCGACGACGCCCAGACTGCAGGAGTACGCTGATCGCTGATCGCTGATCGCTGGGAAACCGCAGGAGCTAAGGTCCAGTGCATCAACATGATGAAGGAGGAATTCCTTGACTCCTACGGTGGATAAGACCATGGCTTCCCCATGGACCCTATGGAGCCCCCAAGTCTATCATCATCACTGGGCGACGACCACAGCGACGACGACGCCAGGTACAGAACCGCACAAGCAGGCGCGTTAATTCGTCGCCTTGGGTTGGTCGACCCTCCGGGAGGTCCCAGCCTAAATAGGCGTGGGGCGCCTTGGGTAGGAAATGACCCTAAATCCCCCAAATTAGGCGCGTTAATTCGTCGCCCTGGGTTGGGAATCGACCCTAAACAGGCACGGGTTGCCTTGGGCAGGAAATGGCCCTAAATTCAGGCGCGAGGAAGTCGTTGCCTTGGGTTTGACCCTAAATAATTCTTTTGGAATTTATTGAATTATTATGTTTCCATGCCCATGGAGAAAAAGGGCCAATATGTGCGCCTCAGCGCCATCAGTCAGGTCGGAAGGACCTGCAACGCCTCTGTTCATGTAACTACAGGCCACAGGGAGTGCCAGGGACCACTGTGGTCGCCTGGGGGGCAATTGCCCTATGAATATTTCAAGAAAGAAAAAAAAAAAGAAAGAAAAAAAAAGGACCTACATGGACCGAGCATGTAGATTCCTTACGAAGCCCCCCCCCCCCCCCCACTGTCCTGCTGAATCAGGTTGAAACCAGGGCAGTGCAGGGGTCAGAGCGCCTCCTTGGCCTTGCCTTCCTTTGGATATAGGCAAGGCTTCTAAGGAGGGGGGTGAAGCGGTATGGGGTGCTTCACCCATACCCGCTGCCCAGCCTGTGGCGCTCTTCGCCAGGCTGGATCAGGAATTTTCCTGATGATGTTACGGCATCGTGATTTCTGTGGGATTTCTGTAAAATACCCCAGAAATCGTCTTTTTTCGTCATTTTGGGCTGGCAACGACAGTCGTCGCCTGCGCGACGCAGCCCCAGATCGAGGATTTATTTCTCGATTTCTAAAGATTTTAGGCAATTTTATTATTGTTTTATCGTTTTCAGAAATAAAAGATTATAGCGTGACCTTTTTCGCGGCGTTCCGCGAAGGTCAATTTTTGCGAAAAAAGTCACGTTCACGCATTTTTCAAAAAATCCTGAGGCGATCCCAGGAATCGCCCAGGTGCCCATGGTGTGGCCCAACAGTGGGCCTTTTCATATGTAGTTTGAATTGGCACAGAAACGCGTCGTGTCGGCTACGCGACGTGTTGGGGGGAGACACGCGAAATGAGTGTTTTTGACTCAAAAATCACTTTATTTCATTGTTTTTCGCCCAAAAACCACTGTTTGGCCCAGTTTGGGCAGGATCTCAGTGGAGATCCTGATGGCGACGCCTCGTAGCCGTCAGATTTTCTGATGGCGGCGACGCTGTCGCCTTCATTTCGTCTTCTTTTTTATGCTATTTTATAGTATAGAAGTGTTACATATACATATTACTTGTCTACATGTTTTTATTGTCTACATATACCTTCATCTCTTGCCCAGGACGCCAGATTATTTCATGGCCGAGGCAAGGATCACAGCAAACTTTGGAGATACCCAAATTCGAGAAGAAGTCTTGGATTTCATGGGTTTGGGGTTGCGCATGCCAAGGGAGGCTTGGAGGTTGCCCTCCCCCCAAAATGCTTCAATAGCTCAGTACCTGCCAACACTGCTGATCGGCAGAAAAAGAAAGAGCATGGTAAGAGCAATTTTCATGCTGAGGAAGATTTCCTGCAGAAAATCGAGATTCTAAACCTTGACCCCCGACTTAAGAAACTGCTCCTAACCTATGAGGAGGTGTTTGGCGCCCTGCCGCCTTGCCTGTCCTGTAAAAAACTGGTCCAGATGGACCTGAAACTGAAACCTGATTTTCAGAAGACGCGAGTGAGGCGTCATCCCTACTCCACTCCTCAGGAACATGTTGAAGAAATCGAGCGCCAGATCCAAGAAGGTATTGATGCTGGTCTCGTGGAGGAATATAAGAAGGGGGACTACCCCCAAAACTGCAGTCCCTGCTTCCTGGTTGCTAAACCAGGATGCACTGCCCTACGATTGGTTGTTGACTATGGTGAGGTCAGCCGGAAAACCCAAAACCACTCAGGGAGTATTCCCAAAATGGAAAATACCCTGGAGCGTATTGCCAAATGCCGGTACAAGACCAAAATGGACAAACGCAGTGGTTTCTGGCGGCTTTACCTAACAGCTGCAGCTCAAGAACTGCTGGCTTTGATAACCCCTAAGGGTCCTGTGTTTAAGTGGAAGGTCATGCCTTTTCGGGTGGCTAATGCCCCGGCACTCTTCCAAGAAGTAATGAACAAAGTTTTGTACATACTGAGGCGCAGACCTCTAGTACAGGGGTTGATTTCTCGAGGTGCAGAAATGGAGGCCCACATCGGTGACGTGAGTTTGGGTACTAATACCCAAGAGGACCATGTCCTCCTCCTCCGTGAGTTTTTCATTGTTTGTCAGGAAAACCATCTCCGAATCAAACTCAAAAAATGCGAGTTCGTGAAAGAGCATAT
Source organism: Eutreptiella sp. 'Long Island Sound 2002' (assembly GCA_964036045.1). NCBI lineage: Eukaryota > Euglenozoa > Euglenophyceae > Eutreptiales > Eutreptiaceae > Eutreptiella > Eutreptiella sp. 'Long Island Sound 2002'. Next base: position 66,768,160 of record OZ038382.1, read on the forward strand.
GGAGTATTTAGGTTTCGACGTGGGGTATGGCTGGTGGAATCGAGCCGCATCTAAGATGCAGCCCCTACATGACATGCAGATTCGCGATGACCCTAAGAAGGGTCTACACGACGTGAGGAGTTTTGTCGGCGCCTGTAACTTCTATAGGCGCCACATCCAAATTTTAGCTACCCCTCTGCCCCGCTCACTGACCTAATCAAGAAAACTACTCCCTGGAGGTGGACCGCCAGAGAGGAGGAGTGTTTCCCGGACTTGAAGAAGAAAATTGCCTCCTCGGACTGCCTTGGAGTACGCTGCCCTAACGGCGAGATAGTCCTGCTCACTGATGCCAGTGATGTAGGGGGGGGGTGGAACGATATACCAATGGCAGGAGCTTAACCCAGCTGAACTAACCTACTGCCATTATCGTACTAGCAGACTGAACCGTGATGGCAACTTGTAGCACGACTGTCCTACCTGTGAGTGGCGGTTTGTGCAACTGGGACACTGGAAATGGAAATGGAACCAAGCGCCTTCCAATTACAGCACCTATGACCAGGAACTCCTGGCCGGTATGTTGGTGCTCTCATCACAGTCCTGACTATTGAGATCTAATCCTATTTTCTGGCTCTGTGACCAGGAACCGGTGAAGTCTTTTCAGAAGGGCCCACCACTGGAGAAAGCGAAACCGAAACTGTGGTGGACTTACCGGAGCCAGTTCAGGCTGACAGTCCATCATATCCCTGGTATAAAAAATGAACTGTCTGACTATATATCACGCAACAACTTCTCTGAGGCACTCGCCAAAGAGGTTTTCCAGCGTATGTATGTCCAGCTTGACCTATCTATGCGGACTGCTGGAATCCTTGAGGGTTGGAGCCTAACTAACTATCAGGCATGGTATAAAGAAATTCTCCAGACCCTCAGCAGTGGTCTCGAGCCCCGTGTCCTTGACGGGCACCAGTGGTATAAAAACAACCAGTACCTCTTCTACGAGGACCGTATCGTTGTGTCTGAGGCCCGACTTGATGGATGCCTACAGTGGTCCCATCTCAGCTCAGATCACACTGGCGCTAATCGTTCAGTGGACTTCTTCTGTGGGTGTTTCTACTCTGGTCTAACCCTGACTGAACAGAGGTCCCGTATGCAGACCAGCGTGGATGCTTGTGGGTGTCATGCCAGCAAGCAGAGCGACAGTAGGGATAGGGGACTGATATCCAGCTTACTCATACCCTATTGTACTAGCTCTATACTCTACGTGGATTTCATCCACGGCCCACCTCGCTTCAGCGGCTCTGATAGTTGCCTAGTGGTCACCTGTGGCCTGTCCCGCTTCACCTTTGGGTTCCCTTGCAATAAGAAGATCACAGGTGAGCAGACTGTGAATAGGCTGGTCCAACAATGGTTCGAACCGTATGGAGCACCTAAGCAGGTGCACTCTGATGAGGATGTATGCATTCGCAGTGACACTGGATGGTACAAACGAGTGCTGAATGCCCTCAACGTTGAGGTAACCACAGGTGTGCCCTATACCCACACGTCCAATCCTGTTTGCGAGAGACAAAACCGCGTGGTGGAACAGAACCTGAGAATCCTGATGAAACAGGAACGTACCAAAGATTGGGTACGCCTAATGCCCTGGACAGTGCTGACCATGAACTCTCAGAGGAGCTCTTCTACGGGTTTCACCCCCCAGGAGCTGTTCCGGGGAGGACAACCTGCTTGGTTCTTCAAAACCCCCTTTCCTGAGGACTTCAAGAGCCCTGTTGGGGATTGGCTGGAACACAAGCAGTCTATGGCTAACCAGGCTGGGACTAACGTGAGACATATCCGTGACCGTGAGCTGCGCCGACGGAATCGCCTACGGCGACCTGCCAGCTTCAAGGTTGGTGACCTTGTTTTGGTGCACCATTCACGCCTACCCTCCTGGCCCCGTAACTGTCTACAGGATCTTTTTTTTGAGCCCTATCGTATTATCAGGATAGATGGATCTAGGATCCATGTCAGGTGCAGTCCACGTCTAGGTGAAGAACTGCTTTGTGCGCCTAAGCAGAGCACTATCACTACCCTGACGATTTGTCCTTGGATGAGTGGCGCCTCAGCGACAGTGAGGTCGAGCGTATCGACCTGGAGAACGCTGCCAGCCCAGACGAGGCAAACGAAGTCGAAGAGATGACTGCCGATGAGATAACAGTCGATGGCTACTACGTGGTTGCAGGTATTGCTCGCCACGAGTATAAACAGGGCTGCAAATTCCTTACCCTGTGGGATGGCTATGGGCTATCTGAGGCTATCTGGGAGCCCATGTCCGCCTTTGTACAACCAGATGGTAGTATCAACTCCATCTTTTGCTCCTACTTCGTTGAGAACAACGAGGGACAGTTACTGATTCGTGCTGAGACTCTGTCCCAGCGGAAAAAGAAAAAACTAATCTCACTGTGTCAGTCTATTGACTGTCTTCTAAACTTCGAGGGGGGGTGAGCCCTCTTTTGCAGATATGCCTGGGTATGTGTGTAAGAGCAGTTGTCACAGTTGCCCCGCATTGCATCCCAGGACAGGACCGTTAGCCCCCCATCACAACCACTCCGTGGCCGAAGGCCACTGGTTTTGCTCAGACCGCTGCTTTCAGAGCACTGCACCCACCCTGACTGAGCCCTGCAGTCCCATGCCTATGGTTACCAGCGTGAGCCAGATGGCCGCTTATCAGGTTTGCAGCGATCCAGCGAGTGTGTGCCTTGTTGACCATGTGTTGCATGGGAACTGCCCTGATGTAATGACCTTGGGGAGCCAACGAAGACCAGTGGCTTACTACTCCAGGGGGGAATGACAAGCAGGGTGTTATAGAGCAAGGTGTGTCAACCCTCCTTGGAGGCAAGCGTGGCCACAGTTAGGACCCATGACTGGTCCAGACCGACCGGGGTCTACCCTTCCATACAGCGTTTACCATACCCCTATGTGTGCTACGTATGTCTGTGTGTGTCTCACCTCTCTCCCCGGCGTGGCTCCCGGAGACGGGGTTTCGCTGACGTCTGACCGAAGGTCCTAATCAGGTACTATTACCACTCCGATGGCGCCCAGTTTCTGTGCTGGCGCCTATCCTTGGGGGAAGACGGCAAAAGCCTTACCTACTGGAGGGGAGGGGTGACCAAGTGTGCTAAGGGCATACAAAACGCCCATTTTTCTAATGGGCAAAAGCTAACGCACTCCCGTGCCCGGGTGGGAAAGCACGCGGGACAGGAGACAACACTACACTACACCCACTAACGCCAGCACCATCCTTCGAAGGCCGGGTGAGCACTCAGCACTTGCACTCATCACCTGCCAGGCTTGCTGACCCTAACAACTACACACGCTACTGGGTGTTCATGCCAATGACGTCTCGGGCCCTATTGACTCTGTTGTGAAATAACAAGAGAACACAGCGCTACTAAGCGACTGTGGCCTAACAGGGACGCCACGACGCAGTTACCTGTCAGGGCTTGGAGGGAAGGAGTGCTCTTTTTGCATGCACAGCGCGTATGTTGAACATGTCGGACTGCCCTCGCCACTCCAGGCTGAGGCACAGTTTTATGTGTTGTTATCTGCGCCGCATGTTTTAGCGAGGAAAGGGACTGCATTAATCCCCCTCACCTGCCCACCGGCAATGCAAAGGCCAATGAACAAGGTAAGTGGCTGAGGAACCAAGACACCCTCCACGTATTATATGCGTCTCAGGCTGCCCTATAATACGCTTTCCACTTCCCTGTTACAGTCAAGCAAGCTCAATGAACTCCACCCGTTCTCTTAAAGAACGTAGGGTGGAGTCCCTGGGTAACCTAAACAAGGTTTTACCGTGCGCAACACGCGTGGCCTACCCTTTAATGCGCCATATGCATGCACAGGTATGCACAGGTTCCCCAATCGTACTCTGTTTCTCCTAATCTAACCCACCACAGCAAATCATAACGTGACTCAGCCAGGAGGTGAGCTCCTCCTGGGCTTACCTACCTTACTCACCACGCATCATGTGAATGTGGATGGTAACTCGAGCGCAAAACAACCCTACGCGTTTGAACAACCCTACGGCGAATTATCAACAACCTTAGGCGATGAATGCATTGTGTGTCATGCACGCTCTTCTTACTTTGATCCCTGCAGAAGGAGGAGAAAGAATGGCGCACTGCACAGCGCAAAACAAGCCTAAGCGTTTTAAGCAACCCTGTTTTAACGCTATGGCAACACGAACACGAGCAAGCACTTTCTCTTCTGACCTGTGAAGAGAAGAGAAGAGTGGATTGGGGCACAGAGAAAGCGATACAACGTGTGAATGCCTGGATTAGGCACAGGCATCGCAGGCAGAACACATACTCTAACCCTACGTGCGCGCTGCGTGCTCCATTCGCTTCGCATACCTTTCATCTCGGTTTTGACCTGTGCAGAGCAAAGGAGGTGAACACCTGAACGCCCATCGAACACAGAGGTGACAACCCTAACATTTTAACGAAACAACCAACACGAACGCAATGCATGCGTGTGGAATGACACTGACATACCTGGGAGGTCGGTTGTCCACCTGCTCTGTGTTGTCGGTTTCTTTTCAATACTTTTTCCCAAGGTTTATAAAATTTTTGATGCAACTGTGCAAAAATTTCTTTTAAATCTTTAAAAACTCCGGCTCATACCTTCTTTTTCTAGAGCCGTTTACGCTTGCGCAGCTCTTTTTCTGGCGTGCGCTTCTGTTGCGCTTGTCTGCCTCTTTGATTTTAGTCTCAAAAAGACAATTCCTAATGTCGTTTAGTCAATTTTTAGCGATTTGACTTCTTGAAACGCTACACCTTTCGCTAAACCACAGGATTCACTCCCTGTTGGTTCCATTTTCTATTTTTTTCAGCTCCTGGAGATTTGTGTCCTCCATTGCGAGTGTTGCTCCGCCCTGGCCCTTTGTAAGGACGTTTACTAAAACGCTGTTTATACAGCGATATCCGTCTGCATTAGAGCGTCCGACTGTACCCTAGTGGGCAAGCATGTGTGCTCCAGGGAGGGAGTCCTGGGTTCAAACCTCACTACCCCCAAATTTTTGCCAAACGTGTTCGTCGCACGCTGGCGACTTTTGAGGAATGCCCCATCGAAGGGACATCATTCACGGTACATTAAACTGTTTTTCGAGGGTCCCTGCAGGGTGATAAGCTTCTATGAACTGATGGGAATGTTTTTGGTTGGTTTGATGCATTATCTGAGGTAATGTTGGGAACATTAGAGCCTTTTTCCTTGGTCCTACTAGCTTGATCAACTAGTACTTCAGGGGGGAGTAAGAAAAGGTCACTGCCATGTCTTTCTTGCAGGGCTTGATCCACGCCAAGCCCCCGTTAAAACCCTTTTGTTGACTTACTTAAGTATTTGGATCTCTCTTTTGAAGCTTAACGTACACTTTCTCAAAGCAACTAGGGTTATAACCCCAGCCCCCCATGAAGCTCACCCCTACCACTCAACTGAGCGGAGGTATCTTCCTTCAAAGAGGTTATACCGAAAAAAAGTAGGCACTCCATGCCTAAGGCCTGGGAGGTTAGGCCTAGTGGTCCCTCACCCCAAGACCCCTATACTCAATTGTTTCTACCACTTATTGTGGTTCTACTTTTTAACCGTTTCTGAATTCAGTTGCTTGGCCAAGTCATATCCTGTGTCTGGCCTAACTCCTTTGCCCCACATTCCGATTCAACTCCATCTCATCCAAAAGAGTGCACGTGAAGTGCCTGAGGCTAATTGGGAGGCAAGAGTCATGCCAGGGTTTCGTATAAAAATCTTTTGTTTTATCCATTTGTGATTGAATCTTTGTGCTTATACCTGCTTTGTCTATCTGCAGACCTTCTGTGATACACTGGTTTCCGAAACTCTTCATTGATTCGATCCACATCCTGTTCTTGCTCTACTTGCTGCTTTGGTTTGGTTTTCCAACATCAAAACCTGCAGGATTTCATCAAAACTATTAGGGCACTAATCAAGGACATCTTTCTCGAGGGGTACGAATCAGTGACACGGGACGATCTGGTAGATGCACTGCTACTCGAAACTGAATGTGACATACCTCCGCAACGAGGAGAATCCGATGACCAAGCCAAGCGCTTAGTCGCCTTTGCGTGCATTGCGGCCGACAAGAGGACCCGCTCCGAGAAAGGAGATCCTCAGTGGGCGAAGCCCAGCAAAGACAGTTCGCGCATCGGGGAACACGAGAAGGGGGACCTCCAACAACTTCTCTTTCATCGAGTAGAACACCTACAAGAAAATCAGAAGAGAGAGCAATGGCGAGAAAAGCAACTGAAGCTTAATATGAAATGGGGTACGACTGCCTATGTCCCTGAGTACAACCATGACCCGTCAACCTGTACCTGCGAGTATCAAGGACCGTGGGAAATGTCCCACGTGTGTCACTGCCACCAAGCGAGTACTCTTACTCCACGAGAAGTGCGTGAACTACTGCAGGAATATGGCGATCAGAGCGTGAAAGAACACACCCACTCCTGTGATGAGTGTCACAGAAGTCTCGATCTCTGTGAATTTCATCCAGTGGACCCTGACGAGATCAAAGAGGTACTCACACTCAAGCAGGAGTTTAAGCAAAGTAATCTGGCGGCTTCTGAGGACTTCACGAAGAAGATCCAAGAACACGATCCCCGAGTTGCTGAAGTCCTCGCAAGGTACGAATAAGCCTCCGGGCCTTTACCACCCCCCGGATCAAGCAAGAAACTGGGCAGGATGGACCTAGGACTGAAAGCCGAGTTCCAAGACCAGCGGATTACTTCGACAGGTTACCCCTGCCCTAAAGAGGATCAAGATGAGGTTTCAGGTTTGAGGTTTGATTTTGCGGGTACTAGACGCCTTTCGGCCCCGGGGGGCCACCTGGTAGGGCCAGGTGATATCCTCCCCACCGGGTCCTAGTGGGGGGCCCTCCAAGACGCACCTCCTGCCTGGTGGCGGAGTCCCCCGGGTTCACCGAGCTCGGAGCCCCGTCCTTCCCCGGCTTCCCCGTTTCACCACTCCCCGGTCAGTGCATCAATTCGCAGCCGTGGCTGCGGGCGCTTACCCACTGCGTCGCCCCCCTAATGCGTGGTCGCCCGGGGCGCCGGCGCCGCCGGGCCCGTGCTACTGGCTTGTCGCCAGTGGGACCCCCTTGGGCTGGCGCGGAGGCTGCCTAGCCTAGGGGTTGGGGCGTGGCGCTGTGCCCCACTACTGCCTTGGCGGGTGCAGTGCCCCGTCTGTGTGTGCGCGGCGCTCGCGGCTGGTTCGGGGGGTTTGGGCCGGTACCTGGCGTCGTGTCTCTCTCGTTTCCCCCTCCCCGCCCCGCGTGTTCCGCGTTGCGTGTGGCGGGCCGTCCCGTCCGGGTGTCCCTTACCCTTGCTCGCTGGTACGCCATTCCACGCGGTCTGTGCGTTCCGCGCGCTCGGTCCGGTTGCCCTTCCGGTAGTCCCCGCGTGTCCCTTTCGTGTGTGTGCGCTCGCGCTCTCGCGATGTCCGCCCCCCCCCCCCCCTGGGTGGTGTGGCGTGCGCATCTCGCGTGGTCCCGGCACTGGGCGCTGGTAGGGCCGTTCCACGTGGTCCGTGCCCCTCCGCGTGTCCTGCCCCGGTCCCTTGCTCCGTCTGGCGTGCTTGGGGGGGGGCGGTCCGGTCCCGGTTCCCCCCTACTTGGCTTGGGGTTGTGGGGGTGGCGGTAGGGCGTCCCCGGGGGGGGTGCCTTCTACCGTTGCGTGGGGCGTCTGGGGTCATGCGCTCCCCCTCCCCCGACTGCCCGCCCACTGGGCGGGCTGTCGGGGTCCGCGATCCAGGTGTTGTGGGCGCGGGCGTGCGGGTGTGGGGGCCTTGCTCTGTCCCTGTGGGGGCTGCGCGCCGCGGGGCGGGTCCGTGGCGTTCACATGCTGGGGGGCGGGCTGGGGGGGGGGGGGGCGTGCGCCGTACCCCCCGGTTGTGCGGCCGGGGCGGGGCCTGTAGGGCGGGGGGTCGCTCTGCCTCATTCCGTCCCTCTGCCTTCCCTGGGCAGGCAACAAAGCGGGCGTCACTGGCGTTGTGCTGTCCATGGGGGGTGTGGCCCCCCATACCACTCCGGTTCGTGCTCACCAGGCTTCTCTGGGTACAATCTGTGGGGCGTCCCGGTGCGCAGGCGTGGGCTCGCTTGTTCTTCGCGGCCCCCATGGGAGCCGGCGGCTGGGGCGGGGGGGCGGGTCGCACTCCGACTCCTCTCTCGGGCGGGGGGGGACCATCCCCCCTGCCTCGGGGGGTGGGGGCCGGGGCCCCCGCGGCTTGCGGGCCGGTGGGGGGGGCGGGGGGGGGGGGTGTCGCGCCGCGGCCTCCCTGCTCTCCTTCCGGGCAGCGGCCTGCGGTACTCCATCCTGGCCCCCTCCGTGTCGCCGGCGCGTTCCTTTCCGGCGTGCGCGTGCGGTCGGGGCTGAAGTGCCGCCCCGGGGGGGGGGGGGTGAGGGGCGGCCCGTGGACCGCTCCCCCAGGGGCACTAGCAGACCTGAACCCCCCCTCTGTCATCCCTGGGTGGGCTCTGGTTACGGGAGGGTTATGTGGGGCGCGGCCTCCTTCCTGTTCCGTTGTGCGCGTTGCTCCGGCACGCCGCTGTGGTTTCGCAGGAGCAGGTCTAGCCGCCGCTCCCCCCTCCGCGTCGCCGTCCCTTCTGGGGGGGGGCGCCCCCCCGGCCCCGGGGGCGCGGAGGGCCGCGCCTGTGGCTCCCCAGCTGGGTTGGGTGCGGGGGGGGGGGTGGGGGGGCCGCCCCCCCGCCCCCTCTCGGGCCTGTGTGGGAGGGGGGGGGGGAGGGGGGGGGGGCCCTTTGGTCCCCTGGCGACGCCTCCTGACGGCCGGGGGGGGGGCGGCACGGCAGTCCTGGCCCCGGGGGCCAGCCATCGGCTGGGGGGTCGCGCCCTTCCCCCGCCCCCCTCTACCTAGAGCCGGATCCTCGTGCAGGCCCTCGCTGGGGCCCCTCATCCCCCCGGCCGTTGTCGCGCGGCGCTGGCCGGCCGGGGGTGGCCGTGAGGGTTCGCGGTCAGTGGTTAGCGGGCTGCGGGGCAGCAGGTTCCCCCCCGCGCTTGTTGTCTCCGCACTCCCTCCCGCGGGAGGTGGCACGCTCTCATGCGTCGTGCCGTACCGTGGGGGGGGCGTGGGTCGGGGGGCCCAGCCTGCCCCCCCACTCTCTCGTATCCACCGTCTGGGCCATCACCTGCGCCGCCGCTTGTGTGGGGGCCCGGGCTGTGGCGGCGGCGGGTTGTGCCGGCGGTAGCGCCAGTAGGCGAGGGCGCTGCGCAAAGCCAAGGGGAGCCAGTTGTTGGCGTCCTCATCCGTGATGCGGAGTACCGCTCCCCCTTCCAGGAAGGCCGGCCACGTCGGCTTCCTGTCGGGCCACGCCGCCCGGATCACTGACCTGAGGACCCTCTCATGGTCCTCTGGGGTTGCCCACCGCCCCGGGGGTACCTCTCGGTTTCCTCCGTCTCTCCGGAGGAGCACGGCATCGAAGGGCCGGTTCCTCGACCTCCTGGAGGTCCCCTGGTTGGCCCAGCACAACCACCCGTACCCCTCCCCCACCAGGGGGAGGGTCTCCCCCCCCAGAGGGTCCGGGACCGCGCCCCAGTCCCGTTCCCATGGCCGGCCCCCCTCTGCCACCCGTGCCGGCCCCCCTCGCTGCCCCTGCGCCTGCGGCCCCGATGCCGCGCCCCGCCCCCCCTCCGCCGAGGCCATCCGCGCCGGCTCTGCCCTCGGTGCGGGGGGGGCTGGCTTGTGCCGGGGTCGTGGGGGTTGGGGGGGGACAAGCTCGCCGGCGTCAGGGTCAATGTTGTAGAGGTGGTGGTGGTGGTGGTGGTGGTGGTGGTGGTGGGTGTGGTGTGCTGGCATCTGTTGGATGCCGGGGGGGATGCACCTCACCGGCTGCACGTCCGGCTGCGGGGGCGCCCCGCCCTCTGCCCCCCTCCCTTCGTCCCGTCCTCCCCCCTGGGCTCCCATGCCCCGTCCCGCCTGTCCCTTGGGGCCCGCGGCGCCCTTGCCCTTGCCCTTGGGCCCCTTTCCAGCCCCCTGCCCGTGTCGTGGGTCCCGCCTCCCGTCCCCCACGCCCTGGCCCGCCCGCTCACCCACCTCCCCTCGCCCTGTGCCCTGCACCTGGGCTCCCTGTCCGTGCCCCTGCGCGCCCTTCCCGTGCCCTGGCCCCTTCCCGGCCCCCTGCCCCGAGTTGCGCCGTCCGCTGCCTGCGCTCTGCTCCCCCCCGCTGCTGCGCCCTTCCTGGACCATTCGCCGGGCGTCCCGCTGCCTTCGCAGCTGCGGCAGCGTGACGCCCAGCAGCGAGCGCTCACGCGCCGGGGGGCGGACGTGCCGCTCCCGCCCCGGGGGAAAGGGCTTGGGGGGGAACGGCTTGGGGGGGCTGGTGTGGTTTGGTTTGGTTTGGGTCAAGGCCTGTGCCGGACGCCCTGGCCCATGGTCAGCACTCGCCTTTGTGCCGACACGACTGGGCTAGGCGAATCGCGGTTGTCCGGTCCCAAGGCCTGCCGGACTGTTGACCGCCCCCGTACCCCGTGGTGGCACACACGGGAGGGAGATGCCGCCGTGCCTGTGTGTGTGGCGCGCGCGGGGCAGGAGGGCGGGGCGTGCATGCTGGTGGCGCTCGCAGGGCATGACGGGTCACACGGCTGCGCCGCGCCTGGCCCTGCCCGCTGGCGCCGGTGCCGCTCCAGTGTTTCTGGTTTCCCCCGCTGCGGCTTGGTCCGTCCGTGTCGCCGCTTGTAGTGGCGTCCCGGCTGTTCGTGTGGTCGTCGGGTGTGAACCAGGGTCCGCCACCACCGGGCCCTGGCTGCTTGTGGTGGAGGCGCGTCGGGGGGGGGGGGGGCGTGTGGGGGGTTGTGTGATGCCTGGTGCTCCAGGCCCCGGCAGGAAGGCCATGGGAGCCTGACGCTGAGCCCGCCGGGGGAGTGTTCGGACTGGACACGCCGCCTCCCGGTCATTGACATGCTGCCAGCGGCCCCACGACTGCATGAGGCACGGGGGCGCGCTCCCTGGGCGCTCGACTGGGGGGGTCCACACCTCCTGACTGCTCTAGGCACTGGTGGTGTTGTCGTGGACTGGACCATCCGCCCACGGCGCTGAGGGACGGCAGGAGGAGGGGCTCCAGGGCGCGCTGAGCGCTGCCCTGCCCTGGAGCCTGCCCGGGCTCGGGGCCTGGGTGGCGGTGCTACTGCCCGCGTAAACGGGGGGGCCCAGAGGGCACACCACCCGAGTGACCGCTCCGTTTGGAAGGGGGAGGGGGGGGCAGGGGTCGGCAGGTGGCTGTCTGGCCTCCAGGGGTCGCCCACGACTGAACTGGAGTGCACGGGGCTGTGCTGGCCTAGGCGTCTGTGATGAAGTTGGAGGGGCACGCGCACACCTGGAGGTTCCCTAGGCAGGCCGCTCAAGGGATACCCACAGCAGTCAATCTGCGAGCCCTTCACAGCCTCCACTTTTTAGGCCCTGAGGGTGCCGACTCCGTGCACCTCTCCCGTCGGGGGGCAGGCTGGGGGGGGGGGGGGTAGTGGTGGTTGGGTCTACCTGCTCACTTGTTTGGGAGAGGAGGACCACCTGCTGGGTTACCATGCGGGTCCCAGATCCCAACATACCCATCGTTCGGCGTCCGCTCCCTGTCCGTGAGGGGAGGGACCTTGATCACCATGTGACGGCCTGCAGTGAGGGTGCGGGGGTGCGAGGGCATGCTGGGGGGGGGGGGCTGTGCTGGGCCTGCTTTCGGCCCCATTTCTGTTGGGGGGGGGGGGGCAGCAAAAGGCCTGCTCCCCTGTTTCCTGGTCCCCAAGAGGGACCAGCCCACGGCCTGCACCCTCGCTTTGTGGTGGCTGAAATTTGGGCCGACAAGGTGCTGGTGTGGGTGTGGGTGGGGTTGGCGTGGGTGCGGTACTTCGCGCTCTCCCTGCCCACTGCTGCTGCTGCGGCGGCCGCCGGCGAGGCGTCCGTGGCCCGTGCGGGGTTCTTCCCTCGCTTGCGCGGCGTGCTGGGGGTCGCGGCGTGGCCGGCCGAGGCGGTGGCGCTGCCCGCCGGGGCCGCGGTCGCAACCCCTCGCGCGCCCTCCTCGTTCTCCTCTGCTGCTGCGGCGGCCGCCGGCGAGGCGCCCATTGCCCTGTGCGGGGTCCGTCCCCCGCGTTCGCGGCGTGCTGGGGGTCGCGGCGTGGCCGGCCGAGGCGGTGTCGCGGCTCGCCGGGGTCGCGGCCGCAGCCCCTCGCGCGCCCTCCTCGCTCTCCTTCGCTGCTGTGGCGGCCGCCAACGAGGCGCCTGTGGCCCGTGCGGGGTCCGCCCCCCGCTTTCGCGGCGTGCTGGGGGTCGCGGCGTGGTCGGCCGAGGCGGTGGTGCGGCCCGCCGGGGCCGCGGTCGCAATCCCTCGCGCGCCCTTCTTGCTCTCTTCTGCGGCTGCGGCAGCCCTCGGCGATGCGCCCGGTTCCTGCGCCGGGGCTGCCCCCCGTGTCGGCGGCGTGCCGGGGGCCGCGGTCGGGGCCGCGGCGTGGCCCGCTGGGGCTGCGGTCTCCGCTTCCTGCGCGTCTGGGGCCCCCTCCCGGGGCGGGGCGGCGGGGCTGGCTGCTTGGGCGGCAGAGGCGGTCATCTCGGCTGGCTCAGGCCCCCGGGCCGGCGGCGGCGGCCCGACCAGCACCGCCGCCTCCGCCAGCCTCTGCTCCTCGCGCTCCGCGAGGGTCTCCCCCGTCCACTCCGGGGAGGAGGCGGGGGAGCGGGAGCGGGACCGGCGGTGGTGGCGGTCGTCCCGCTGGGGGGACCCATCGGAGTCTGCCATCACTGTTACCCTGGTAGGCATGCCCTGTTGCAGGCGCGCCCTTCCCACTACCTCCTGGTGCATCAGTGCCGTGCCGTGGGCAGTGCCGTGTGGTGCTCTGCGGGCGGGAGGGGGGGAGGGGGTGGGGGGCCGGCTGTGGCGTCAGCCCCGCACGGCCGGGGGCCTGCGGCCATCCACCGGCACTGGGAGGGGAGGCGGGGGAGCCACGCGGCCCACGCGTCGCGCCATAGCTCCCAGTCTGGGGCAGGGCCCAGGGCCCTGGGCCCCCGGGGGTCGTCGAGTGGTGTCGGGGGGGGCCGCACCAGGTGGACCCCCGTAACGGCGGTGACCTCCTGTGTTCGCAGGAAGGTGTGTACTCCGTCCCGCGCCGCGGGCGCCGGGAGGGGGGGGCGGGGTACGGGTGTTGCCCCATAGAGGTGGGTTGGGGTGATCCCCAGGATCCGCCCCGGGTCCCCGCGGGTCGCGACGACGAGGAGGAGCAGGGGGGTGCCAGTGCACTCTTGCCAGAGGACCTGCCCCCTGTGGTGGGCACCCCTGGTTCTGGAGAGGGGGGGGGGCAGGTCTGGGTTAGCCCAGCTGCGGGGCGCGTGCGTCGCCGGCAGGAGGGCGGGGCACCAAGTGGGCTCCCTGGGGAACGCCTCGCAGACGATGGCGTACGGGGGGGTAGGCCCGGTGCCGTCGTACACCGGGTTGGTCGGCCGGGGGCGGGCGGACGCCTCGTCCGCGCCTCGTCCTCGTCCGGTGGGTGTAGAAGGTGGAGCGCCACATCCAGCTCGGACACTCCCCCCGGGTACGTGGCCCGCGCCTGGTTCAGGTACGGGGCCGCGTCCCCGGGGTAGCGCGTCCTGAGGGCGTGCACCAGGGCTGGGGCGCTGCTGCGGAGGGACATGGCAGACCCTGCTCCCGTTAGCCGCAGGGTGTCCCCCATGGACAGGGGCCGGCCCGACCGATTGGACTCGCGCCGGCCCATCCAGTGCCCCTAGAGGGCCGCCTCCGGGCTGATGAGCCCCGGCTGGACGGCGTTCACGATCCGGTGCATTGCCGGGAGCAGCGTAGGGGCCCCCGCTCCGTTCAGGGCGCGGACGGCCGGGAGGGCGGTCTCGTCGAGGAAAGCCCTCGCACTGCCCGCCAGGTCACACCGTGCGGCAGCGTGCGCCTCGTGGGCCTCCGCCACCGCGTCCGCCACCAGGCCCCGGACGGCCGCCTCCTGCGCTCTGCGGCGGGCCTTGGTGTGTCCCGGCCCATCCCCCCGTCGGCGTGGCATGGTGCTGCGGGCTCTGCAAAGGGCGGCGGCGGGTGGGGGTTAGGGTGCGAACACGTGCGACAGGTGCGCAACGGATGTGGGGTCCCGCAGGTGCACGTGGATCCACAGAAGGGCAGCGCCCGCGGGGCCCGCTCGTTCGTGCGAGGGGGTGTGTGCCCCCTGGATGCGCCGGTGCAGGGCCTCCTCCTCTGTGCGCCTGCGCGGGCCTGCGGGAGGTTCGGGCCAGGGGCACGCGGCCACCTGGGCGCACCGCGCGCACCTGTTGGCGCCTGTCGACGCTGCGGAGGACACCGTGTCACATTCCCCGCAGAGTCGGCAGGTGTGTGGGAGGTGGGAGGGCGGCGACCAAGGGTCGAGATGGCGGAGCCAGAGGTCGTCCCACCTCTGTCGGAGGGGGTCCCGGATCTCCAGCAGGCGGGCGCGGACGCGGCGCCGGTAGTCCTTGCCAAGCGTCTTCTGCTGGACCTCCTGCCAGGTGTCGTCGGGGAGGATCCCGTGGTCGTGGAACGCGGCGATGAGGTCGTCCCACGCCGGGCGGGGATGCCCCTGGGGGGGGCTCGCCATGTACACGTGGCGCCCGGTGAGGTGGGGCGTCAGCGCATCCCATCGGCACCCGTTCGCGGTGTCTCTGTGGAGGAGGGCCAGCAGGGTGCCGTCCGCGACTGCCTCCCACCCGACTCGCAGCCCCTCGCAGCCGTCTAGCTCCTGGGGCAGCGCGGCTGCAATGCCGGTGGGGAGCATGCGGAGCAAAGGCCCCTGAGTACAACGATGACCCGTCAGCCTGTACCTGCGAGTATCAAGGACCGTGGGAAATCTCCCACGTGTGTCACTGCCACCAAGCGAGTACTCTTACTCCACGAGAAGTGCGTGAACTACTGCAGGAATACGGCGATCAGAGCGTGAAACAACACACCCACTCCTGTGATGAGTGTCACAGAAGTCTCGATCTCTGTGAATTTCATCCAGTGGACCCTGACGAGAACAAAGAGGTACTCACACTCAAGCAGGAGTTTAAGCAAAGTAATCTGGCGGCTTCTGAGGACTTCAAGAAGAAGATCCAAGAACACAATCCCCGAGTTGCTGAAGTCCTCGCAAGGTACGAAGAAGCCTTCGGGCCTTTACCACCCCCCGGATCAAGCAAGAAACTGGGCAGGATGAACTTAGAGCTGAAACCCGAGTTCCAAGACCAGCGGATTACTGCGACAGGTTACCCTTGCTCTAAAGAGGATCAAGATGAGATCATGAGGCAAGTCCTAGAGGTGGTGGAAGCGGGGATGTGTGAAGCCTACAAGGACACGGAAATCCCTGAGCACTGCTGGCCATGTTTCTTGGTGGCTAAACCTGGATCGACAGCGAAAAGGCTAGTCGTCGACTACCGCAAGTTGAACAAGATGATCAAGCTGCACGCCGGCACTCTCCTTGTGATGGAAAAAACCACCGAAAACGCCGGTTCGTGCAAGTTCAAGTCCAAGATGGACAAAGGATCAGGGTTCCGGCAGGTCGACTTGACAGAGCTTGCCAAGGAGTTGATGGCGTTTCGGACACCAAACGAAAGGGTGTTCCGATGGCTGGTCATGCCCTTTGGCATCGCCAACGCCCCCGCGCTGTTCCAGGAGTTGATGAACCGGGTGCTCACCATCCTCCAACCACGAGCCGCAGTCCAGACGTTGCTCGAACGAGGAGCGGTTGCTGAAGCTCACATCGACAATGTGGTACTAGGCACGAACTCTATCGAGGACCATCTGCTGTGGCTCTCGGAGTTCTTCGACGTGTGCGTGGAGCAGAATGTTTCCGTATCAAGCTTGAGAAATGCGAGTTCCTCAAAACTGAGCTAGAGTACCTCGGGTTCCGAGTTGGAGACGGTCATTGGGGACCGTGTAAGGACAAACTGAAGCCACTGATGGATTTTGCAATCGACGGAGTCAAAGGGAAAGCCGAAGGAGTCAAGAAGATAAGGCAATTTATCGCGGGTTGCAACTTCTACAGGCGACACGTCAGGAATTTCACTGTGTCCTCGGCTATATTGACAGACCTCATCAAAGACAACACCCCATGGAAATGGACAGACGAGGAGAAAAACAAGTTGGAGGAACTGAAGAAGAAAATCTGCAAAGCAATACCTCTGGAAGTGCCGCGGCCGAAAGGAGAGATTGTCTGCGTCTCGGACGGTTCGAGCGTGGGCAGAGCCGGTACTCTCTTTCAATGGCAAGCGCTCCGACCTGAACAGTGTCAGGAAATCGATGAAAGGCTCAGGACACAAGGAGTAAATCGAGATGGCAGCCTGAAACACTCGTACAACAAAGAAGAATGGCGGATTGTTCGATTCGGACATTGGAATTGGAAATGGAATGCAGCACGCTCCAAGTATCACACGTACGAGCATGAACTACTAGGAGGAGTACTGGTCCTCGCTAGTCAACAGAGGATCATTGGTAACCATCCAATCACCTGGCTCTGTGATCATGATTCGGTCAAGTACTTTATGGAATCACCGCCTCCCGAACAAAAGAGACTACGGCGATGGTGGGTATTCCTGTCCCAACTACGACTGGCCGTTCATCACATCCAAGGACTCAAGAACGAACTAAGTGATTACCTGAGCCGCAAGTCATTCGACGAACGCTTGGGACAATCATCAGAGGAAATGGCAAAGGACGCGTTCGCCAAGATGGATGTGCAACTCGACCTGTTCATGAAGACCACGCAACCGCAGAAGAAGTGGGGAAAGCAGGAACTGTTGAAGAATTACGCTGCAATTATGAAGCTAATGCAACCAGGGCAGGTCAAGCTGATCGCTGGCGCACAGTGCGCAATGACGAAAGACGCGCTGTACAAGGAAGACCAAGTCTGTGTACCTGAATCCCATCTCCAAGAAACGCTACCATGGTGCCACACAGTCAACGGTCATTCAGCGGTGCAAACGTCTTTGTGGTTCTTCGGCCGCCACTTCCACTGCAACAAGAACGAGTCGGAGAAAAAGAAAATTGTCAGCAGTGACGAAAAACTATCATTGCATCGTGGGAAAACCCAACAGTCAACTCAATCGCGGAGAAATGGAAAACCTGCCCATACCTGATATGGTGAACTCTGTCGTGTACCTTGACCTCATGCACTTGCTGTACTACGCAGGGCAGAAACTTCGCGTTGCTGGTCACCTGCGGGCTCTCCAGATTTGTAAGGGTGTTCCCTATGAACAAGAAGGCCGACAGCGAGACCGTGCTGAAAACATTGTTTGAAGAATGGGTACACGTCTTTGGTTTACCGAAAGTCATCCACTCCGATCAGGACGTGTGCTTAACAGCAGCAGGCAACTGGTACCGTGGTGTACTAGAGACACTTGGTTGCGAGGTTCAATTCGGTAGACCCTATCTGCGCACCGAGAACGCGCTCTGCGAGAGGTAAGTCCGCTCCCTCAAAACAGTGATGCGGATTGTCATGGCACAAGAGAAGGGGAGGAACTGGTTGAGAGTGGTACCGTACCTAATATAGCTGATGAACAACGAGGTGTCCACGCGTACTGGTTACTCACCGCACGAGCTCTTCTTCGGTCGTCCTGGTTTCCACATGGAGTTCCTGACGCCGCAAGACGCAAATTCTAAGGCGAAGGAGTGGACGGAAAGGCAATCTGCATTAGCAAGTAAAGCCAAAGAACTGCTTCAAAAGATCGAGGAACGTGAGAACACACGCAGCAACCGTGGACGCAAAGCCGTTGAATACCAAATCGGAGACATGGTACTCGTACACCACAAGAGGTTACCGCGCTGGAAAAAGAACGACCTAGATCTACCCTACTATGGTCCTTTTATGGTCATGGATGCGGTTCCTAGTTCGGTTAAAGTACGCGCAAGGCGGAGGTTTGGGGGAGAAATTGAACTCGGTTTCCCTTTCCTCAAGAGGTACACCCTGATGGACGAGTACAACCTGGATTTGGAAGAATTCGACGACGAAATGGCGGCTGAGGAGGATGAGCTCAACGATGATCAAGACGAGGACATGACGTCGGAGCTTTGGAGCATGGAGGATTCTGAAGGAGAAGGACAGTTGCCGGACATGAACACGACGGAGATTAAGGCGCAAGGTTTTTACAATGTGGAAGCTATACTGCGTTTGAAGTACAGGCATGGCTGGAGATTCTTCGTCAAGTGGGAGCATTACTCTATGGCAGAGGCAGCGTGGGAACCCTACACAGCATTTATCTTGGACCAAGGGAACGTGAGTTCAGGTTTCAGGTTTGAGGTTTGAGGTTTGATTTTGCGGGTACTAGACGCCTTTCGGCCCCGGGGGGCCACCTGGTCGGGCCAGGTGATATCCTCCCCACCGGGTCCTAGTGGGGGGCGCTCCAAGATGCACCTCCTGCCTGGTGGCGGAGTCCCCCGGGTTCACAGGGCTCGGAGCCCCGTCCTTCCCCGGCTTCCCCGTTTCGCCACTCCCCGGTCAGTGCATCAATTCGCAGCCGTGGCTGCGGGCTCTTACCCACTGCGTTGCCCCCCTAATGTGTGGTCGCCCGGGGAGCCGGCGCCGCCGGGCCCGTGCTACTGGCTTGTCGCCAGTGGGACCCCCTTGGGCTGGCGCGGAGGCTGCCTAGCCTAGCAGTCGGGGCGTGGCGCTGTGGGCCACTACTGCCATGGCGGGTGCAGTGCCCCGTCTGTGTGTGCGCGGCGCTCGCGGCTGGTTCGGGGGGTTCGGGCCGGTACCTGGTGTTGCGTCTCTCTCGTTTCCCCGTTCCCGCCCCGCGTGTTCCACGCTGCGTGTGGCGGGCTGTCCCGTCCGGGTGTCCTTTACCCTCCCTCGCTGGTACGCCATTCCACGCGGTCTGTGCGTTCCGAGCGCTCGGTCCTGTTGCCCTTCTGGTAGTCCCCGCGTGCCCCTTTCGTGTGTGTGCGCTCGCGCTCCCGCGGCGTCCGCTCCCCCCCCCTCCGGGTGGTGTGGCGTGCGCACCTCGCGTGGTCCCGGCTCTGGGCGCTGGTAGGGCCGTTCCACGTGGTCCGTGCCCCTCCGAGTGTCCTGCTCCGGTCCCTTGCTCCGTCTGGCGTGCTTGGGGGGGGGCGGTCCGGTCCCGGTTCCCCCCTACTTGGCTTGGGGTTGTGGGGGTGGCGGTAGGGCGTCCCCGGGGGGGGTGCCTTCTACTGTTGCGAGGGGCGTCTGGGGTCAGGCGCTCCCCCTCCCCCGACTGCCCGCCCACTGGGCGGGCTGTTGGGGTCCGCGATCTACGTGTTGTGGGCGCGGGCGTGCGGGTGTGGGGGCCCTTCTCTGTCCCCTCGGCCTGCACGCCCTGTGGGGGCTGCGCGCCGCGGGCCGGGTCCGTGGCGTTCGCGTGCCGGGGGGCGGCCGGGGGGGGGCCTGTAGGGCGGGGGGTCGCTCTGCCTCGTTCCGTCCCTCTGCCTTCCCTGGGCAGGCAAGAAAGCAGGTATCACTGGCGTCGTGCTGTCCATGGGGGGCGTGGCCCCCCATACCACTCCGGTTCGTGCTCACCCGCCTTCTCTGGGCGCGATCTGTGCGGCGTCCTGGCGCGTTGGCGCGGGCTCGCTTGTTCTCCGCGGCCCCCGTGGGAGCCGGCGGCTGGGGCGGGGGGGCGGGTCGCGCTCCGGCTTCTCTCTTGGGCGGGGGGGGGACCATCCCCTCTGCCTCGGGGGGTGGGGGCCGGGGCCCCTGCGGCTTGCGGGCCGGTGGGGGGATGGGGGGGGGGGTCGCGCCGCGGCCTCCCTGCTCCCCTTCTGGGTGGCGGCCTGCGGTACTCAATCCTGGCCCCCCTCGTGTCGTCGGCGCATTCCCTTCCGGCGTGCGCGTGCGGTCTGGGTCGCAGTGCCGCCCCGGGGTGGGGGGGGTTGAGGGGCGGCCCTTGGACCGCTCTCCCTTGGGCCCCTGCAGCCCTGAACCCCCCCTCTGCCCTCCCTGATTGGGCTGTGGTCACGGGAGGGTCAGGTGGGGCGCGGCCCCCATACTGTTCCGTTGCGCGCGTTGCTCCGGCACGCTGGCGTGGGCTCGCCCCGCGGCCGCGACCCCCGCGGGAGCAGGTCCAGCCGCTTCCCCCCCCCCGCGTCGCGGTCCCTTCTGGGGCGGGGGGGCGTCCCCTCGGCTCCGGAGGGGCGGAGGGCCGCTCCTGTGGCTCCCTAGCTGGGGGGGGTGCGGGGGGGGGGTGGGGGGGCCGCCCCCCCGCCCCCCACCCCGTCGGGCGTCGGCCTGCCTTCCGTTGCCCACGGCGAGCCCCCCCCAGGGGTATACTCGTGCCGTGGGGGTTGCCGGGCGGCCGCGGGCGTCGGGCGCGGTCCGGTCGGCCGCCGACGGGTCAGTGCGGCGGGGGGGGAGGGAGGGGGGGGGGACCCCCCCGCCCTGGTTCGTGCCCGCGTCTTCCCCGGGCCGGCCTCTGATAAGGCCGCTCCGCTGGCGCCGTCCTGGGCGTCGCCGGTCCGCTGTCGGCCGGCAGCAGGCAGGGCGTGCGGGCGCCGGCCTCGGCCGTGGTGCCCCCGCACCCCGGATGCAGCGGCCTCTTCGGGGGGGGTGTGGGGCCGCCGTTTCTTCGGTCCGCCTCAGTCCGCTCTTGGGCCTGAGTAGGAGGGGGGGCGGGGGAGTGGGGGGGGCCCTCTGGTCCCCTGGCGACGCCTCCTGACGGCCGGGGGGGGGGGGCATGGCGGTACCGGCCCCGGGGGTCAGCCATCGGCTGGGGGGTCGCACCCTTCCCCCGCCCCCCTCTACGTAGAGCCGGACCCTCGTGCAGGCCCTCGCTGGGGCACCTCATTCCCCCTGGCCGTCGTGGCGCGGCGCTGGCCGGCCGGGGGCGGCCGTGAGGGTTAGCGGTCAGCGGTTAGCGGGCTGCGGGGCAGCTGGTTCCCCCCCGCGCTCGTTGTCTCCGCCCTCCCTCCCGCGGGCGGTGGCGCGTTCCCCTGCGTCATGCCGCACCGTGGGGGGGGCGTGGGTCAGGGGGCCCAACTCCCCCCCCCCTTCTTTTCGCGTCCGCCGTCTGGGCCGTCACCTGCGCTGCCGCTTGTGTGGGGGCTGGGGCTGTGGCGGCGGCGGGTTGTGCCGGCGGTAGCGCCAGTAGGCGAGGGCGCTGCGCAAGGCCCGGGGGAGCCAGTTGTTGGCGTCCGCATCCGTGATGCGGAGCACCGCTCCCCCTTCCAGGAAGGCCGGCCACGTCGGCTCCCTGTCGGGCCACGCCGCCCGGATCACTGACCTGAGGACCCTCTCATGGTCCTCTGGGGCTGCCCGACCCCCCGGGGGTACCTCTCGGTTTCCTCCGTCTCTCCGGAGGAGCACGGCATCAAAGGGCCGGTTCCTCAACCCCCTGATGGTCCCCTGGTTGGCCCAGCACAACCACCCGTACACCTCCCCCACCAGGGGGAGGGCCTCCTCCCCCAGAAGGGTCCAGTTCCGGTCCCACGGCCGGGCCCCCTCTGCCCCTCGCGCCGGCTCCCCTCGCTGCCCCTGTGCCCGCGGCGCCGATGCCGCGCCCCGCCCCCCCTCCGCCGAGGCCATCCGCGCCGGCTCCGCTCTTGGCGCAGGGGGGGCTGGCTGGTGCTGGGGTCGTGGGGGTCGGGGGGGGACGAGCTCGCCGGCGTCAGGGTCGATGTTGTAGAGGTGGTGGTGGTGGTGGTGGTGGTGCTGGTGGGTGTGGTGCGCCGGCATCTGTTGGATGCCGGGGGAGATGCACCTCACCGGCTGCACGTCCGGCTGCGGGGGCGCCCCGCTCCCCGCCCCCCTCCCTTCGTCCCGCCCTCCCTCCCGGGCTCCCACGCCCCGTCCCACCTGTCCCTTGGGGCCCGCGGCGCCCTTGCCCTTGCCCTTGGGCCCCTTTCCAGCCCCCTGCCCGTGCCGCGGGTCCCACCCTCCGTCCCCCACGCCCTGGCCCGCCCGCTCGCCCACCGCCCCTCGCCCCGCCCCCTGCACCTGGGCTCCCTGCTCGCGCCCCTGCGCGCCCTTCCCGTGCCCTGGTCCCTTCCCGGCCCCCTACCCTGAGTCGCGCCGTCCGCTGCCTGCGCTCTGCCCCCCCCGCTGCTGCGCCTTTGCTCCCTGCCGCGCGTGCCCTGGCCTGCTCCTTGCCCGCGCTCCTGGGCACTTTTCCTGTCGCCTCCTGCCCCCCGCTCCGCGCTCCCGTGGCTGGCACGCAGCTCTGCCTGCGCGCCCTCCCCTCCTTCCTGGATCACGCGCCGGGCGTCCCGCTGTCTTTGCAGCTGCGGCAGCGTGACGCCCGGCGGCGAGCGCTCGGGCGCCGGGGGGCGGACGTGCCGCGCCCGTCCCGGGGGGAAGGGCTTTAGGAAGAACTCCTTGGGGGGGCTCGTGTGGGTGTGGGTGGGGTTGGCGTGGGCGCGGTACTTCGCGCTCTCCCTGCCCACTGCTGCTGCTGCGGCGGCCGCCAGCGAGGCGCCCGTGGCCCGTGCGGGGCCCTTCCGCCGCTTTCGCGGCGTGCTGGGGGTCGCGGCGTGGTCGGCTGAGGGGGTGGCGCGGCCCGCCGGGGCCGCGGTCGCAACCCCTCGCGCGCCCTTCTCGCTCTCCTCTGCTGCTGTGGCGGCCGCCAGCGAGGCGCCCGTGGCCCGTGCGGGGTCCGTCCCCCGCTTTCGCGGCGTGCTGGGGGTCGCGGCGTGGCCGGCCGAGGCGGTGGCGCGGCCCGCCGGGGCCGCGGTCGCAACCCCTCGCGCGCCCTTCTCGCTCTCCTCTGCGGCTGCGGCAGTTCTCGGCGATGCGCCCGGTTCCTCTGCCGGGGCTACCCCCCGTGTCGGCGGCGTGCCCGGGGCCGCGGTCGGGGCCGCGGCGTGGCTCGCTGGGGCTGCGGTCTCCGCTTCCTGCGCGTCTGGGGCCCCCTGCCAGGGCGGGGCGGCACGGCTTGCTGCTTGGGCGGCGGGGGGGGTCACCTCAGCTGGTTCAGGCTCCCGGGCCGGCGGCGGCGGCCCGACCAGCACCGCCGCCTCCGCCAGCCTCCGCTCCTCGCGCTCCGCGAGGGTCTCCCCGGGGAGGCGGGGGAGCGGGAGCGGGACCGGCGGTGGTGGCGGTCGTCCCGCTGGGGGGAGCCATCGGAGTCTGCCATCACTGTTATCCTGGTAGGCATGAGTGGCGGCAGGCGCGCCCTTCCCACTACCTCCTGGTGCATCAGTGCCGTGCCGTGGGCAGTGCCGTGTGGTGCTCTGCGGAGGGGAGGGGGGGAGGGGGTGGGGGGCCGGCTGTGGTGTCAGGCCCGCACGGCCGGGGGCCGGCGGCCATCCATCGGCATTGGGAGGGGAGGCGGGGGAGCCACGCGGCCCACACGTCGCGCCACAGCTCCCAGTCTGGGGCGGGGCCCAGGGCCCTGGGCCCCCGGGGGTCGTCGGGTGGTGTCGGGGGGAGCCGCACTAGGTGGACCCCCGTAACGGCGGTGACCTCCTGTGTTCGCAGGAAGGCGTGTACTCCGTCCCGCGCCGCGGGCGCCGGGAGGGGGGGGCGGGGTACGGGTGCTGCCCCATATAGGTGGGTGGGGGTGATCCCCAGGACCCGCCCCGGGTCCCCGCGGGTCGCGACGACGAGGAGGAGCAGGGGGGTGCCAGGGCACTCTTGCCAGAGGACCTGCCCCCTATGGTGGGCACCCCTGGTTCTGGAGAGGGGGGGGGTCAGGTCTGGGTCAGCCCAGCCGCGGGGCGCGTGCGTCGCCGGCGGGAGGGCGGGGCACCAAGTGGGCTCCCTGGGGAACGCCTCTCATACGATGGCGTACGGGGGGGTAGGCCTGGTGCCGTCGTACACCGGGTTGGTCGGCCGGGGGCGGGTGGACGCATCGTCCGCGCCTTCCACGAACACCGTGATCCTGCCCACCTCCAGGTCCTCGTCCGGTGCGTGTAGAAGGTGGAGCGCCGCATCCAGCTCGGACACTCCCCCCAGGTACGTGGCACGCGCCTGGTTCAGGTACGGGGCCGCGTCCCCGGGGTAGCGCGTCCTGAGGGCGTGCACCAGGGCTGGGGCGCTGCTGCGGAGGGACATGGCAGACCCTGCTCCCGTCAGCCGCAGGGTGTCCCCCATGGACAGGGGCCGGCCCGACCGGTTGGATTCGCGCCACTCCATCCAGTGCCCGTAGAGGGCCGCCTCCGGGATGATGAGCCTCGGCTGGACAGCGTTCACGATCTGGTGCATTGCCGGGAGCAGCGTAGGGGCCCCCGCTCCGTTCAGGGCGCGGACGGCCGGGAGGGCGGTCTCGTTGAGGAAAGCCCTCGCACTGCCCGTCAGGTCACACCGTGCGGCAGCGTGCGCCTCGTGCGCCTCCGCCACCGCGTCCGTCACCAGGCCCCGGACGGCCGCCTCCTGGGCTTTGCGGCGGGCCCTGGTGTGTCCCGGCCCATCAGCCCGTCAGCGTGGCATGGTACTGCGGGCTCTGCAAAGGGCGGCGGCGGGTGGGGGTCAGGGCACGAACAGGTGCGACAGGTGCGCAACGGATGTGGGGTCCCGCAGGTGCACGTGGATCCACAGAAGGGCAGCGCCCGCGGGGCCCGCGCGTTCGTTTGAGGGGGTTTGTGCCCCCTCGATTCGCCGGTGCAGGGCCTCCTCCTCTGTGCGCCTGCGCGGGCCTGCAGGAGGTTCGGGCCAGGGGGACGCGGCCACCTGGGCGCACCGCGCGCACCTGTTGGCGCCTGTCGACGCTGCGGAGGACACCGTGTCACATTCCCCACAGAGCCGGCAGGTGTGTGGGAGGTGGGAGGGCGGCGACCAGGGGTCGAGATGGCGGAGCCAGAGGTCGTCCCACCTCTGTCGGAGGGGGTCCTGGATCTCCAGCAGGCGGGCGTGGACGCGGCGCCGGTAGTCCCTGCCAAGCGTCTTCCGCTGGACCTCCCGCCACGTGTCGTCGGGGCGGACCCCGTGGTCGTGGAAGACGGCGATGAGGTTGTCCCACGCCGGGCGGGGGTGCCCCTGGGGGGGGGCTGCCATGTACACGTGGTGCCCGGTGAGGTGGGGCGTCAGCGCATCCCATCGGCACCCGTTCGCGGTGTCTCGGTTTAGGAGGGCCAGCAGGGTGCCGTCCGCGACTGCCTCCCATCCCACTGGCAGCCCTTCCCAGCCGTCCAGCTCCTGGCGCAGCGCGGCTGCCATGTCGGTGGGGAGCATGAGGAGCAAAGGCCCCTGGGTGTCGCCCAGCCGGGACAGGGCGTCGTCGTATACCGGCCCCCCAGCTTTGAAGTGCGCCACGGCAAGCTGGGCGGCCCCGCCCTTTTGGGGGGAGCCACCGGACGGTGGCCGCGGCGTGCCCCCATGTGCGTATCTCCGTAGCCCGGAGTACGTTGGCGGCGTGAAGGACGATGCGGGGCAGGACGGGTGTCCCGACGAGTGAGGACACGTCCCCAGTCCATCCCGTTTGCGGCCCCGGGGCCGCCTGCAGACATTTCCCTCTCGCCGCGTCCCACGGGTGGTCAGGTCCCGCCCCGCGGATCACGGTGGGTCTCGGCCGGGTGTCCGGCCCCCATCCCTTGAGCGGGATGGCGGCGTATCGTTGCGCAGGGGTCTCCGGGGCGCGCGTGGCGGCGCACCACCGGCCCCACTCGCGCGCCCATTCCTCACCCACGATGCCCGCCTCCCACGCGGTCATTGAGCCGCGCCCGATGATCCACGGCGGGAAGAGGGCGTCTTGTAGGTGCTTCGAGAACCCCCCCGGCAGGTCCTGGTACGGGTGGGGGCCCTCTTGGGGCGGGCACTCCAGAGTGCCATTCACGACACGGAGGGAGGCTACGAAGTCCTTTTCAGGGCGCGGGGGAGGGGGAGGGTGGTCGCCCTCCGCCGCAGTGAGCCACCGGTGTGCCCGGGCTGCCGCGCTTTGGGGCTCGCGGAGGAGTTGCTCCAGCCGGTGGTTGCGAAGCTCCCATGCGAAGTCCCCCAGCCGGAGCATGTGGTGGAGGAAATCGTCCACAGAGGTCCCTCCCGGCGGGTCGTAGCGGGCTATGGCGCCGAGCTGCGCCTCCGCGTCCTCGGGCACCAGTCCGGAGCACAAGACTTCCGTCCATGTGGCGCCTGCGGAGCGCCACGAGGCCATCCACAGGGCTTTGTCCCCGGATGGGAGGTGGCGGGCCGCCTCGTGTACCGCCTGGCGGTAGTGGGGCCAGAGGAGCTGTGAGTGGGCGCACCCCACGTGCATGTGCACCGGGGTCTCCTCCGGGCTGCCGCATAGGAGGCACGGTTGTGGGACGATGGCGACGCTGGAAAGCCGCTCCTTGCGGACGCGGAGCCTGCGCTGCACCGGCGTGTGGCCGTCTCGGGCCCGCAGCGCCCGGCGGTTGGTGGCCGTCGCGGTGAGGTCCCGGGCGTGGACATAGGCTGTGGCGTGGGCCGCGCCCAAAGGTGTGTGTCCCCGGTGCGTCAGCGCATGGTCCGTCTGCGCCCGCTGCGCAACCTCGCCGAGCAGCCGCATCGTGGGGGGCCGTAGATCGAGATGGCCGTCACGGCCGGCGACAATGAGTTGGGCGTGGCCAGGGTCCGGGGGCGTGTTCTGCAGGACGGTGTCCTGGGACGCCGCCCAGTCCACCTTCTGCAGTAGGGCGTCACTGTGGTGCGAGGTGGCTCGGACGTACAAAAATGGGTGCCCGGCGTGTTGCCCTCGCGCGCACAGGCTGTCCCGGAGCCATCGCAGGGGCATCTGGTTGACCACCTCCGCTGCGCCCGCGAGGACCCCCGTGGTCCGCTTGCGATCTGCGTGCCGCAGGAGGTGGAGGATGACCTCGGCGTCCACCGTGTGGACCCACGGTCGGTGGGCACCGTATTGTAGGGGGAGGGAGGCGGCCACCCCCTCCCCGTCAGGCACCGTGCCCGAGATGGCCACGGCCCACGTGCGGGTGAGGTCGGCGGCGATAGCGACGCTGGTGGCGCGTTTGCACGGTCCGCCCCCGGACGCGTCGGAAGAGGTGTGGCCCCAGGCCTCCGGGATCCAGTAGTACCCGGTGGGGCTGAGCCACCCCGCGTTGAGGTCGGCGGAGTGCCACCGGACGTCGGGGTGGCTTGGGGTCAGTTGGTCCACGCTCAGCGCCCTGGTGTCGCCGGGGCTGATCGCCGGGTGGTCGTGCAGCCGGATCTCCGCCCCGGCCATCGTGCTTGCCCAGGACCGAAGTGCCGTCACATGTTCCTTGAGCCACGCCGGGCCTCCGCGCTGGTGCACCAACAGGTGCCCCGTGTCCTCCGGCTGGTCCTCCGACGCGTGCACTGCCATGTGTGGGTCGTGCCGCACCCCCGTAGCTACCAGCAGGGCAGTGCCACGGGGGAGCCCACGGGGTTTGGGCTGGCCCGCCCCCAACTGCACTATTACCCACTCGGCCCGGAGCTGCGCTTGCCCCATCGCTTGGGTGCATTGGTCGTCGGTGGTCACCAACCACAACGGCGTCGGCGCGTGGAGCCGGGGGTGCAGGGGCTCGGGCCATGCCACGTCCGCGTTAGGCTCTTGGTGCTCGCTTTCCGTGAGTACGTCGCGCAGGATGTACATGAGGGCTGCCGGCGGGTGGTACGCGGCCCCCCGCGTGGGGGGGGATAGGCCGCCCCGGCGGCGGTAGCCCTCAGTATTTCGAGATTACTGCAATGCCAACCCACTGAAGAAGGTGCTCAAGCTAGCGGTAAACCAGAAGTAAGAGAGCATGATAAGCACAGCAAGTAAGAACCTGAGGACTGCAAGCCAAGAGATTCCTCGGGCGACGGCTCAGGCTCCGCGCCCGACACTAAGTCCACTTGATTCGGGCCCGGCGTCATTTGACGTCATCCTGACGCCATCCTGACGCTAAATTATCCTGATGCCTTCCTGACCGCACCATGACGCCTTCCTGACGCATCCTGACGCATCCTGACATGCTCCTGACGCCTACACCACTACCCTGACACACCTCTGACTCCTGCCTAACGCCATTCTGACGCATCCTGACGCCATCCTGACGCCATCCTGACGCCATCCTGACGCATCCCCACGCATTCGTGACGCGATTGGACTATCCTGACGTTCCCTGACGCCATCCTGACGCTTTCCTCACACTTTGCTGACGTCATCCTGACGCCATCCTGACGCTACCCTGAAGCTTCCTGACGCATACGTGAACCATTCCTGACGCCATCCTGACGCCACCCTGATGCCTTCCTGACACCATCCTGACGCATCCTGACCACATCCTGAAGCACCCTGCCCCTCATCTAGCTCAGGGCCCAAACCTAACACTTGGGTGTAACCCTAACCCTAACCCTAGTTAAATTGTTGCAAAAATCATAGATTTCGGTGAAAAAATTATCTTTTCGCCAACCAAAGAACCCATTCCATTTCTGAAGCTTATCAATCATGTTGCTTTTTTCAGCCCATGCTTTTGCCAAGGCAAAATGGGTTTCAATTTACATTCCATACGTCGTCATTTTATCCTTTTCTTTGGGCGCCCCCGATCTTACCAATGCAAAAACAGTTTGGAAATACAATCTACCTCTGCCACTGGCCAGGCAAAAAATGTCCAATCCTACGTTCAATACCCAAGCTATTCGGAAGCTTTCAAACATGTTGTTTTTGCAGCCCACACTTTTGCCAGTGCAAAATAGGTTTCAATTCGCATTCCATGCCTAGTCCTTTTTTTTTATGTTTGTTTTTGCCACTCCGCAATTTGAATGGTTCAAAACCATGCTGACCCTACTTCTCGGATGGGAAAATTATCCAATCAAACATTCCATGCCATTTCTATTTGTGAACCCTTTCAGACATGTTGTTTTTTACAGCCCATGCTTTTTGAAAAAGCCCAGCTGCTTTCACCTTACATTCCATGCCGTGTCTACTTATGGTTTTTTTGCCTTCTACTTAAGTTTGGAACCATTTTTTACTGAATAATCAGGAAAACTCTTCATTGGCCATGCCCATCCTGATTATACCCCTTTCAAACATGTGGTTCTTACATCTCATGCTTTTGCCAATGTGAAAAGCTTTCTACTTGCAATCCATGCCTCATCAATTGAGGTTTTTTGTGCGCCCCAGCTTTATCAACCAGCAAATGGTTCAAACATGCATGTCATGCTTATAGTCATGCAATACACTCTGAGCATTGGCATCAAACAAACAAAAATACAACATATGCAAGAAACCTACTGCAGGAAAACTGTCAAGGATTACTGAAAATGGGGTGAAGGTTGTGCTCCTTCAGAAGTTTCAGCACAGCTTTCAAAAAGCTGGATTCCTGGCACACACACTGGCACAATGCAAATCAGCATGGCATTCCCATTGTCACATTCCCAGTCTGCTCGCCGCCAAAGTGTCAATTGAATCTGGAAAAGTGTTGGCACCAACATTGACAGTAATGATCTCCCCAACAATAACTGAGGGAGAGCGCCAATGTGTACAGACCAAGACTCGTGAAACATCTGGATGGAGCACAGCAAAGGAGCAGGTAGCGGCGCATCTGTGCTGTACAACAACGGCAACAGGGTAAGCAGGGACTGGGAAAGGTTCTGAATGAGCCTGAGCCACTTGAAATCGTGGATAAACAACCAAGGCACCCGTAGTGGGGAGAATGCAGGTTTGAATAAGAATCATAACTTCTTCACACCATGGCCTTCACACGACACAGTGGTGTGTGTGGACAATAGGAGGCAATTGTGTTGTGAGCATATGGAAGGGGCTGGGGCAGGGGTTCACAGGTGTTGCGGTGGATGGAAGGGCCTGTGGTCCTGCATGTCACCAAATCGATCGGACGTTCGAACGATTCCGTGCTTGCGGGGCTTTGCGGTCCAGTGTGTCGCACATCGAGTGGTTGCGAGGCAAAAGGACTTTCGTTGGTTTCCAGGGGACCTTGGTTCTCTGCATACAGTCAGGTCGGGAGAGAATAGCAACGGAGTACTGCCTTCCACAGCATTGAAATCCGGCGAGTCAATGATAGTGGTTGCTCACTTCGCTCATCTTCTCTTTTACTCTCATTGCGATCTCGGCTTTGACACCCTGTGCATCAGAAACCATTGGTGTGGTGTGGTGCTGTGGTGTGGTGCGGTGTGGTGGTGTGGTGTGCTGTGCTGTGGTTTGGCAACAAAGTAATGACACTCACAGCACGCGCCGACACTAACATGAAAGTCACAGCACGCGCGAACACTCAAATGACACTCACAGCACACGCCAACACTCAGACACTCAAATGACACTCACAGCACACGCCAACACTCAGACACTCAAATGACACTCACAGCACGCGCGGACACTCAAGTGACACTGACAGCACGCGCCGACACTCAAATGACACTCACAGCACGCGCGAACACTCAAATGACACTCACAGCACGCGCCGACACTCAAGTGACACTCACAGCACGTGCCGACACTCACATGACAGTCACAGCACGCGCGAACACTCAAATGACACTCACATCACGTGCCGACACTCAATTGACACTCACAGCACGCGCCGACACACAAATGACACTCACAGCACGCGCAAACACGCAAACGACACTCACAGCACGCGGAAACACTCAAATAACATTCAGAGCAAGCAGCAGTGGCAGCAGCAGCACGCTGTAGCACCACCACCAGCAAGCAGCAGCAGCACCATAAATAAGCAGCAGCAGCACCAGCGGCAGCAGCAAGTTGCAGCAGCAACACCACCAGCAAGCAGCAGCAGATCCAGCAGCAGATCCAACACACACGGCGGCAGCGGCAGCTTCAGCAGCAGCAGCGGCAAGCAGACCTTTGATTTGGGCTCCATCTTCTTTTCCTTTTCTTTTCTTTCTTCCCTTCTCTCCTTCTTCCTCTTGTGGTCCTTCTTCGTCTTCTTCGTCACCTTCTTTCTCTCTTCATATTCTTCCCGACTGTTCTTCTTCTCCTTCTTCTTTACTTGCTTCTTGTGTCGCCCTGCACACGCAGAACAGACAGAAAAATTCAACCACTAATCTTAATCAAACAGAACAAACACAAAATGAAACCGAACAGTTGTAAATTGCATACCTGTAAACCATTTCCTTCATATCGTGATTGCGAATGGGGTTCGGGGTTACGCGTGGCGTTCCTCGCTGGTCCTCAGTTCTATCTATTCACTTAAACCATCATTATGCCAGAAAGCAAAGATATTTTTCTGTTGAAAACCAATTTTCGGCATTTCCTGCCTTAAAGCCTTCTCAAAGATGTTCAAGACATCTCATTAGGTTTGTACCTGATACAGGATTTTATCTTTTATGTGTAACCTATTTCTGGTACGTATCAACCCCAAAGGCCTCCTTGCGCCCCTGAGATGCCCTCAGGTCCTGGTGGCGTCATCCTGACGCCATCCTGACGCTATCCTGACACTTTCCTGACGTCATCCTGACGCCACCATGATATCCTGACGCCATCCTGACGCCATCCTGACGCTACCCTGACGCTCCCTGACGCCATCCTGAGTTATTCCAGCGTTTTCCTGACGCCATCCTGACGCATCTTGACGCAACCCGACGCCATCCTGACGCCAAACTACCCATCATCCTGACAGCATCCTGACGGCGATCCTGACGCATCCTGACGCCATCCTGACGCCATCCTGACACCATCCTGACGCCATCCTGACGCCATCCTGACGTCATCCTGGCGCTATCCTGACGCCATCCTGACGCCATCCTGACGTCTCTACGTCACAGGGCGCGAATCAACTGATTCCTTGTCCGACAACTCAAGCTCCACGCCCGACAGCAAGTCCACCGATTCCATGTTCGACGGCTCAGACCCCAGCACCGTCTCGGAAGACGCCTCGCTCAACGCCAATCCCGGATCGACGGCTCCAGGGAGTCAGTGCGGCTCGCTCAGCTGGATGCTGTCCAGCGTCGCCTCCGCCCAACGTAGCCGCAGCCTGCCAGTGCCTGGAGTCACCGCCCAGCGACCGACGGGCTCCAGCTGGCGTGGAGGCCCAAAGAGGGATTGGACGGGCAGGTGGGAGCGGGCAAAGGGGATGCGAGTGTATGTGATTGGGTGAGGAATTCGAGGAGGAGGAGTTCCAGAAAGGAAATTGGAGAAGGCGGATCGGGAGAAGCTGAAGTGGAAGGTGGTGGAAGAGGCGGTGGCGCCAAGGCTGCAGGAAGCGCAGCTCGGGCCAGTTGGGGAGGAGTAGCCACCGGCGGTGGTACAGGAGCCGGCAGAGACAGTAGAACGTGGAGGAAAGGGACAGGGACGGACGGGGTGCCACTGAGCAGCTCAGGGGCAGGAGGTAACTGGGGGTAGGGCTTGGGCTTGGGTTTAGGCTTGGGCTTGGGCTTGGCGGCAAGCTTGCTACGAACCATTGTAAGTATGCTGTTAAGCAACACAAGGTACTGCAGGGACTTGTAACAGTCTCCAGTATGTTATAGTTTAAAGTGCCAAAACAAGAGTTCGCGTCCCTGTAATCAACTGTCGCGCGCGAACCTGAGGCCCAAACCAACAGAAAGGCTAGAAGAGAGAGAGAGCTAGACAGAGAAGGGTGAAGGAAAGAGTGTAAGAGATTTGGGGGGAGGAAATATGACAGAAAAGATTTTATGAAACCCACCCTGAAAACAGCGAGCACCAGCGGCGAGGTTCCGGGTAGCTAGGGCGCAAGGCAACTGTGACCAGGGGTAGACGCCTACGCACCCAGGTACTAAGCAAACGGTGAACGCCGTGTGGGAATGGTGTACAGTGACATCCTTTTCTCCTTGTGCAACCCAAGGATTTCATCCCCTACCCACGAATGAATGAACCAACACGTGCACGCTGCCATTCCGGAGCAGTACAACGGCCATTACGGCAGTGCGGTGACTACACCCTGCTGAGTTGATGGAAGGACGCTCGCAGGATTGCAGTGATTTTGATGAACAAACTCGCAAACCCACGACGCGGTCTGTGCAATGCTAACAAGGGTCCACCTCAGGAACTTGCCCGTACCAGTACCTTTACCACGAGAGTGACGGAGTAAGGGAAAGAGAGAGATGGATAAGTACAAAGTACCATTACTACAGCTAATTGAGGACTGACGACAACGAGACCAACCTGACTGCCTGCAGCAACTACCACGCTGGGATCGACGCGTGGAATTCAACGTACGCGCTACGCAAAGCTGCCAAAGGACGTGTCAGCCGCCTCCACGCCTACGCGATGAACAGATCATGGCGATGAGGGACGACGCGCGCAAGCAGTTTGACTGAACACGGCCCCAAACGACACGCGCAACACTCATGCGCGCTTTCAGAACACCTAAGGTCTGACCACAATCAAGAAATGGGTGTTTGGATATTGCGCATGCATGTTGAGAAAGATGTCCTTGACTAATGCCCTAAAAGTTTTGATGAAATCCAGCAGGTTTTGATGTTGGAAAACCAAACCAAAGCAGCAAGTAGAGGAAGAACAGGATGAAGATCGAATCAATGAATAGTTTTCAAAACCAGTGTATCAAATCAGGGCTGCAGATAGACAAAGCAGGCTTAAGTACAAAGATTCAATCACAAATCGATGAAACAAATGTTTTGTATGTGAAAACTGGCATGAGTCTTGCCTCTTCCCAATTAGCCTCAAGCACTTCACGTGCACTCTTTTGGATGAAATGGAGTTGGTTAGGAATATGGGGCAAAGGAGTTAAGCCAGACACAGAATATAACGTGGCCAAGCAACTGAGTTCAGAAACAGTTAAAACGTAGCACCACAAAAAGTGGTAGAAACAGTTGAGTATAGAGGTCTTGGGGTGGGGGACCACCAGGCTTAACCCCCAAGGCCTTAGGCAGGAAATGCCTCCTTTATTTTGGTACAACCTCCATGAACACGTTTGGGAAAAATTTGGGGGTATCTTGGGTTTGAACCCAGGACTCCCTCCCTAGAGCACACATCCTTGCCCACTACGGTACACTCGAACGCTCTAATGCGGACGTTGATCGCTGTATAAACAGCGTTTTAGTAGACGTCCCTACCAGGGGCCAGGGCGGAGCAATACTCGCAATGGAGGACAGAAATCTCCAGGAGCTGAAAAGAAATAGAAAATGGAACCAACAGGGAGTCAATCCTGTGGTGTAGCGAAAGGGGTAGGGATTTAAGAAGTCAAATCGCTAAAAATTGACGAAACGACGTTAGAAATCGTCTTTTTTGGGCTAAAACCTAAAGTCGCGAACAAGAGCAACACAAGCGGACTCCAAAAAAGAGTTGCGCAAGCGTAAACGGCTCTAGAAAAAGAAGGTATGAGCCGTAGTTTTTAAAGTTTTAAAAAAACACGTTCCACAGTTGCACCAGAAACTTTATAAACTTTGGGAAAAAGGAATGAACAGAAACTCACACCACAGAGCTGGTGGACAACCGACCTCCCAAGTATGTCAGTGTCATTTTACACGCATGCATTGCGCTCGTGTTGGTTGCTTCGTTAAATCATTAGTGTTGTCACCGCTGTGTTAGTTGGCGGTGCGGGAACTCACTTTCCTTGCTCTGACTGATAAGCCACTAGGCTCCTGCACAGGATCGATGCTGCAAAACACGTGTTCTTCTTTCCAAAATCCAGACCACACTTGTACCTTTGCCCTCAAATCAATGCACTGCTCATACACGTCGCAGTTGTTGAACTTGTCCGTGAATCCAGAGTCAACATGGTCACAAAGACCCTGTGCAACACACAGAAGTCCAGTCTCAGAATACTTTACAGAGAACATGCATACACGATGTGTAAAATGCAATCACCATGCTATTTAAAAATCATTAATTACTCTATCGTAATTCTGTCTGTGCTCTGTCGTAATTTTGTCTGTACTCTGTCGTATTGATGTCGTCTGTATTATGTTGTGAGGACTATCGCTTGCGAGCGACCTGGCAGATGAGTCTCGATCGCCGGGGCCTTTAGTCTGCTGCCTACTGCTAACACTGCCCTCCTAAGGCAGCGCCTCGGCGTGGAAGCAGAGCCAGAAAAAAGGCGCGCCCGGTGGATCTACTTAGTAGGAGGCAGCGGACGTCGCCGACAGGACTTACTGCATAAAAAAAATCCTGTAGCGCACTCCGGCGCGGAAAAATGTCAGCAGCGACGCGGGGTAGGGGCTCCCCATCAGCTCAAAGCCAGCAGTGAGGATCACCTCTGAAGGGGGGGGGGGGGCAAACAACGACAGGTGTTTTCTTTTCACACTGAAGAGGAGGGAGGAAGAGAGGGTGCATTGGCCGTAAGCAGAGCGGCTGGGTATGGGCTCAGGACCCCAGTCTGAAAGAAGACGGCAACGCGCGGCATGTCAGCAGCACACTGGCGACACTGACGGCTGCTGCAGGCAACGACTGCGACGCTGACGACTACGATGATTGCTGCTCGCGACGACGCTGAGAACAACGACGACTATTGCTGTTGACGACGACACGGGCTGTGGACGTTTGCGCAGCAGCACAGCAACACACTGGGACGTGTGCAGAACACGATCACGACGACACTGATGGCGACGATGACGTCGATAAGGTTCTGCACTGGGATCCACGTGCTCACTGGCTATACTAATTAATAGCTATTCAAGAAGGCATTAAAATCATCAGGGTGGAGGGACAGAGTCGGAGGGTCGGCGCAGAAATGAATCACTGGCAAACAGGCTTCCCTTTCCCTTTCCCAGTAGAAATTCTGCTCGGCAACCGTCGACCGCCACCAAGGCCAGAGAGTCGCCAGAGACGCTGTTTGGAATGCAAGCATTAAATCATCAAACACACTCAGACACAGGGTGCTGGGCAAGAGGCGGAGGGTTAGCGCAGAAATGACTGGCTAGTCGCTCAGCTCGATATTGGTGGTGGCTGACCTGCGCTCGCGCTCTGACTCCAGGCGGCAGCCTAAAAACAAACAAAGGAGCATGGTAGGACGGGAGGGAGAGCACAGGAGGGAAAAAGGCAAATCGCCGGATGCATGGGTTGGACGTGGGCTCACTCGCAGCTTTCTGCCACAGTGGGTGTACCAAGGTTGTCTCCCCATGTAGCTCGCCAGGACCGCGCACACAGGGTTCGAGGTTTCTACACGTGTCTCACCGGTTGTTGATATGCAATGTTAGGCAGGACCCCTTCAGGGTCGAACCATAAATTCAGATATGGGTGTACTGGCAGAGCCCTGCCGAGGCGGGCCGAGCCATCTCCTCTGCATGGAAACTGTGGCAGAAATTCAGGTTAGAGCCCCTCTGGGGGCCGAACCCGATGGCAAGAATCCAGGGTAGGGCCTTTTTCGGGGCTGAACCGGACGTAAAAACTCAGTGTAGGGCCTCTCTTGGGGCCAAACCCGACTTACCCGTGCACTAGGGCCCGCTACTGTGTGGCAGTGGGCCGAGGTGTAATGGGTACTGTATTGAGATATCGTGGGTGACGTGTAGTTAATGTAAGTGACATGTAGTCAACGTAGGTGACACGTAGTGAATGTAGGTGACCTAATGGTGGCGGGAAGGGACGGGAGCTCAAAATGGGACCTGAATGCCATGCTTGGCATTGTAGGCCCGCCAGGGGTCGCATACATAGTGCAGAAATTGGTCGCTGGTCTCCCATGTCCACTCCTGGTGTCCTTTCCACTTGACAAGCCATTTCTGGACTTCGCCGATACCCCTAGTGGAAGGCACCTCTTTAAAATCAACCACATCTTCCACCACCCAGCTGTCGTCCTGTTCGGGGGAGGGACGATGCGTCTGGTGGCTGCATTTTAGCTTAACCCCTGACAACAGTGGCAGGGACAGCTTGAGACGGCCGATCCCTAAAATTCCAGGTCCCTGGGCGGTCGCCACACGGTATCGACCCCCGCCCATAATCTCGAGGACTTCATATGGTCCTGACAAAATGCGGGCCAGTTTGTAAAAATGACGGTCCTCGCCCTTGGGCAATTTGCGAACCCAGGCGCGGTCACCCACTTCCAACAATGTTTCAGGATGCGTCTTTCGAAATTCGTTTTCGTGTCTTTCATGGATGGCCGTCAGCTTTTGCTGAACCTCCTCACACTCACGCCCGAGACGCAAGAGACAATCAAGGACGTCTTCGCACGCGTTTTCATCCAGAATGGGAGACATGTCCCCCAGTCCGATTGGATCCCTCCCGAACAAGAGACGGTGGGGAGAGTATGGTGCTACGGCACCCGGAAGGTCATTGAGACCCCACAATGCCATAGGCAATTTCCAGTACCACTGACTGGTAGGTGTGTTGGTCTCTTGCAGGTATACCCTAAGGGTGCTTGATGCTATCTTGGAGGAAAGAGTCACACCAGTTTTCATATAAAATCTTTTGTCTTATCCATTTGTGATTGAATCTTTGTGCTTATACCTGCTTTGTCTATCTGCAGCCCTTCTGTGTTACACTGGATTTCAAAACTATTCATTCATTCGATCCACATCCTGTTCTTGCTCTACTTGCTGCTTTGGTTTGGGTTTTCAACTTCAAAACCTGCAGGATTTCATCAAAACATCTAGGGCATTAATCAAGGACATCTTTCCGGTAGCAGAGACAGTCCCTTGTGAACTTTGGAACCGACCCTGAGAAGAAGTGCAGCACACAAAGCTCAACAACAAGATCATCATGTCCACGCCAAGCGTCAGGACCTGGCCCATAAGAACTGTCCAAGTACAAATGGGCAGCATGGCCCACCCTATGAGTGAACCACCTTACCAGGCTCCACATCTCAGTGTCGCATCTGGGTCCCAAGAAGATCCAGATCGCAGAAGGGCGGAAGAAAATACAATCCTTACCACCGAGGCCTTAGCGGCTCACGGTGGAGACAGCCTGCATCATCTCCACAGGCGCGTAGCAGCCTCAGTCTCCCGATCCGCCTGTCCGGCATCATCCTCAACAGCGATTGGAGGCCCTGAGGAATACGAGGGACTGAGGAAGAAAATGGATGAATACATCCTCCATGAGGAGTACTACAAATCCATTCGTGGAGAAGATGGTGAGGAGCCATTGGCAGTACACAGATCCAGACCACGTACAGACCTAGGGTCCTACACGCACTCTGGCCCGCCATCCGACAGAGCCGAGACAGCATCCCTGCCAAGACGACCGAGACCCGAGTATCCAAGAGCATGTTGTCCAACCCCAAGGGCTCCCGAAGTAGGCCCGACTCGATTTGAGGGAGAACATCATCCAAGGCCAACCTACGGTGCCCTGGATCATACGGCCGAACTGCTGGCCAAACTTCTGTCTGGATCAGAAGATCCAGATGTGACGGCCCTATCGGAGGCCGTTAAGGCGAAACTGGGTATTGCAGAAGCCTTACCCAAGCCAGAGTTGTCCTCCCCCTCCCCCGGACTGAGTACCCTGGCCGAAGATCTTAAGAGATCAAGGGTCTCAAGGCTGTTGCCTAAGGTCACCTGCCCCAGCCCCTTTCACCCCCGTGCCAGGACAGTGCCCATGGCTGAACTACAGGACGTGCCTGTGACAGAGACTGAGAAATAAGGGCTGTCAGCCCTGGCACCTCTTGCCGGCGTATCACCTTTTGGCCTAACTGCGGGGGGTGGGAAGAAGGGCAGACCTATTGCCCAGGTGAACATCCAGCTTGAACTGCCGGAGTTTGACCCAAAAAAATCTGCCCGAATGGGCAGAAGAATTTGCTGAGTTTCTTTTGCTGACTGGCCAATCCCATGTGGATGTGGCCACAAAATGCTCACTGCTGAAACGCTCATGGAAAAAGAATTTTTACAATAAAAACGTGAAACAGATTGTGAAAACCTGATCCACCTGGGCAGAGGTACTCCAGAGGTTGGAGAAAACATTCCCAGTCTATGAGACTGACCTCAGTGTGCGCACACAGATAGAGGAGCTACCTATGCTCCCTGAGTTTCCATCTGCTGCGCGAATCTCTGAATTTGTGTGCGACTTGGAGTATCTGTTTTCATGGATGAACGTGGGCTCCTACGGAGCCACTGAGCCCCACCTGTGGCTCATGAGTAAGATATCCCAACGTACGTGGGATGATTGCCGCTCTACCTCTGAGAGGAAGAGTCGGACCCACTCGTACGATGAACTGGTGGACCTCCTGATTGAGCTAGCTCTTGAGAGGGAGAATGACTCCCACATGGAGAAATTCCTCAAGAAGCACTTGGGTCGAGGGGGTAACCCAACCCCCGAACGTGGCGAAGGGAAAGGGGCTAAAAATCCCACTAACGCCAACCAGGGATGTCGTAAAGGAAGGGGTAACCTACATGCCATGAATGAGGTTAAACCTGAGGCAGGTACACCCCCTTTGTTCTACTGCAAACCTGTCAATGACAAGGGGGGGCCTTGTCATGCCCGTGACTGCGATCAACGCAGTAGCTGTATGCTGCAGATGAAACGACAGCAGCATACCAAGGATGGGAAACCTGTGACCCATCAGGATCATTTCAGGTGTACCATCACCTGAGGCTATTGTGGCAAACGTCGTCACTACGAAGACGAATGTCACATAAAGAAACGCGAGAGTGATAAACTCAAGCGTCAGGAGGCCGAACGCCAGAAGACCCACACACCCACCAAAAACCCCCAGAATGGGGATAAAGGTGGTAAAGGAGGTGGCAAGGGGGGTGGCAAAAATGGACCCCCTAACCCCCAGAGGCGCTCATCAGCGCCCATTGCTACACCCTCTCGTGCTGCTACACCCCCTCCTGCCGCATGTGATCCCAAGAAGCGCCCCCAGGGGGATAACGCTACCCCTGAGGGGAATAACTCCAAGAAGAGGCGCTTGGCCTGGATGGCCAGGTCCCTCATAGCTGCAGGGGTGGATGTCAAGTTCCCTGATGAGGAGTAGGGGGGCGGCTCCGAAGAGGAGGACTTGGTTTTCTGGATCCTCGTGAAAATCGGGGATCAAGTTTTTCGAGCGGTGCTTGA
Source organism: Eutreptiella sp. 'Long Island Sound 2002' (assembly GCA_964036045.1). Taxonomy (NCBI): domain Eukaryota; phylum Euglenozoa; class Euglenophyceae; order Eutreptiales; family Eutreptiaceae; genus Eutreptiella; species Eutreptiella sp. 'Long Island Sound 2002'. The sequence continues at coordinate 66,807,847 of OZ038382.1, forward strand.
CACCCGTGCAACACTTTCCATAGTGGCCCGGCGCCTGCTAAAGACTTTCAAGAAAACTAAGACCGTGGCCATAAGAGTAGGGGATGGGCGTACCATCCATTCCTTGGGGGGGGTTGATGTGACTATATGCCTGGGCGACGAAACCGTGACCCAACACTGCAGAGTGCTGGACACCGACGCCTTTGACATCGTCATTGGTACAGAATTCCTACGAAGAAACCCCCAGGGAAAAATGCTGTCTCTCCAGCGCCCCTATTCTTTGCACTGCGACTTTGACAGTGGGCTGTTCTCCGTACCTTTGGAGCTGTCAGGACGAAAAGAGTCTGGGCTGCGCTGCGCATCCAAGACTAACTATCGTACTGAAAAATACCAATTGGCCCGTCACGTCCTTGAGAATGGACTGACGGCCCTTCAGGTAAACCTGGATGAGATCCAGGTGGAATTGTTTGCGAGCCAACAACAGCACATCATGCAGTTGTACTGCTCGAAACAATTGAACAATGCTTTCCGTTTTTTCTGGAAAGCAATGGGCCTAGTGTATGCTAACCCTCCCTTCTCCCTGCTCGCGAAGGTTCTAACCAAAATCGCTTATGAGGGAGGAAGGGTTGTCATGTGCACCCCTGACTGGGGCTGCTCTGGTGAACATGCTTACTGGCGCCGTATGCTAGATTGAATGACCGTGGGAAGAGTGCAACTCCCTGACGGTCCCATCTATGTGCCTGAGGACTCAGACACAGCTATGCAGGCCCCTGAGTGGGCCAGTTTCCTGTCCATCGTCGATGGATCTCTCAATCCTGTACCCCTGTGTGACCTAGACCAGGTGCTACTGAAAGAGGTCATGGCCGAAAATCGTGGCCTGACCCTTTCTGATCTCAAAAATCGATCTCCTGAGCACCTATCTGCCACACTTACAGGGTGTGAGTCTCCCGATGGCTATCGGGAACCTGCAGCTGTAAAGGAGGATGCTGACGACCAACTGTCTGAGATCGCCAGCACTATTCCTCCTGTTGATCCCAGCTGTGTTGACGTAAAACACAGTGCCTTCCTAGCCCAGCTGTTGCTAGAGGAGGTAGATCTAGAGTCAACCTCTGAACCCGCTTCCCCTGTTGGGAAGCCAGTGCTACACATGCAGCCTATGCACACAGGTGAACCCGTGGCCCGGAGTGCTGGTGCTCTGGCGCGGCCTGCTTCTAATAACATGCCATTGTCTGAGCATGACACTCAGGAACTCTGGCGGCTGTTGTACCTGAAGGCCGAAGGGATTGAGCGCCAAGAGCGGCTGCAATACCTCAGACAGACCTGGAAATCCTCCATCTGGTCTGAGGAGGACGATGATTCCTATACGCTGCCTGATCCTGATATACCGCTAGTGTATTCTCTGCACTATGGGCAGCAATGTTCCCCTGAGTGGGACGATGGTTCTGTGCCTGCCGAAACTGCTGATCGGCAGAAAAAGAAAGAACATGGAAAGAGCAACCTCCATGCTGAGGAGGATTTCCTGCAGAAACTCGAGAGTCTTAACCTTGACCCCCGACTGAAGAAACTGCTGATAACCTATGAGGAGGTGTTCGGCGCCTTGCCGCCTCCCCTCTCTTGTAAAAAACTGGTCCAGATGGACCTGAAACTGAAACCTGAATTTGAAAAGACGCGAGTGAGGCGTCGTCCCTATCCCGCTCCACAGGAACAGGTTGAAGAAATCGAGCGCCAGATCCAGGAATGTATAGATGCTGGCCTCGTTGAAGAATATAAGAAGGGAGACTACCCCCGTCACTGCAGTCCCTGTTTCCTGGTTGCCAAACCAGGGTCGACTGCCCTACGACTGGTTGTAGACTATGGTGAGGTCAACAAGAAAACAGAGAACCACTCAGGGAGTATTCCTAACATGGAAAATACCCTGGAGCGTATTGCCAAATGCAGGTACAAGACCAAAAGGGACAAACGCTCTGGTTTCTGGCAGGTGGACCTAACCGCCGCAGCTCAGGAGCTGCTGGCTTTTATAACCCCTAAGGGCCGTGTTTTTAAGTCGAAGGTTATGGCTTTTGGGGTGGCTAATGCCCCGGCGCTCTTCCAGGAGTTAATGAACAAAATTTTGTACATACTGAGGCGCAGGCCTCTAGTACAGGAGTTGATTTCTCGGGGTGCAGAAATGGAGGCTCACATTGACGACGTGAGTTTGGGTACTAATACCCAAGAGGACCATGTCCTTCTCCTCTGTGAATTTTTCATTGTCTGTCAAGAAAGCCATCACCGAATCAAACTCGAAAAATGTGAGTTTTTGAAAGAGGAGATGGAACATTTGGGTTTCGACGTGGGGTATGGTTGGTGGACACCAGCCGCGTCTAAGATGCAGCCCCTACAGGACATGCAGATTCGCGATGACCCTAAGAAGGGTCTACACGACGTGAGGAGTTTTGGGGGCGCCTGTAATTTCTATCGGCGTCACATCCACAATTTTACTTACTCCTCTGCCCCCCTCACTGACCTAATCAAGAAAACTACTCCCTGGAGGTGGACCGCCAGAGATGAAGACTGTTTCCAGGAGTTGAAGAAGAAGATTGCCTCCTCCAACTGCCTGGGAGTACCCCGCCCTAAGGGCGAGATAGTCCTGATCACTGATGCCAGTGATGTAGGGGGGGGTGGTACAATCTACCAATGGCAGGAGCTTAACCCCGCTGAAACAACCCACTGCCATTATCGTACTAATGGACTGAACCGTGATGGTTCGTTGAAACATGACTATCCTACCAGTGAGTGGCGACTGGTGCCACGGGGACACTGGAATTGGAAATGGAACCAAGCGCGTTCCAATTACAGCACCTATGACCAGGAACTCCTGGCCGGTATGTTGGTGCTTTCGTCACAATCCCGACTCCTGGGATCTAACCCTATTGTCTGGTTGTGTGACCAGGAACCTGTGAAGTCTTTTCAGAAGGGCCCACCACCAGAGAAAGCAAAGCTAAAGCGGTGGTGGACTTACCTGAGCCAGTTCAGGCTGACAGTGCATCATATCCCCGGAATAAAGAATGAACTGTCTGACTATATATCGCGCAACAACTTCAATGCGCTTATAGGTGAGAGCTCTGAGGCGCTCGCCACAGAGGCTTTCCAGCGTATGGATGTCCAGCTTGACCTGTCCATGCGCACTGCTGGAATCCTGGAGGGTTGGAGTCTAACGGACTATCAGTCAGAGTATAAAGAAATTCTCCAAACCCTCAGCACTGGTCTCGAACCCCGTGTCATTGACGGGCACCAGTGGTATAAAAAACAATCAGTACCTCTTCTACGAGGCCCGAATTGTGGTGCCTGAGGCGCGACTGGATGGGTGCGTACAGTCGTCCCATCTCAGTTCTGGTCACACTGGCGCTAATCGCTCAGTGCACTTCTTCCGTGAGTGTTTCTACTCTAGTCTAACCCTGACTGAACTGAGGTCGCGTATGCAGACCATTGTGGATGCTTGTGGCTGTCATGCCAGAAAGCAGAGCGACAGTAGGGATAGGGGCCTGATCTCCAGCTTACCCATACCCTATGGTGCTAACTCTCTTCTCTACGTGGATTTCATCCACGGCCTACCTCGCTTCGGCGGCTATGATAGTTGCCTAGTGGTCACCTGTGGTCTCGCTTCACCCGTGTGCTCCCTTGCAATAAGAAAATCACAGGTGAGCAGACTGTGAAAATGTTGGTCGAACAATGGTTCGAACCCTATGGAGCACCTGCGCAGGTGCACTCTGATGAGGATGTGCGCATCCGCAGTGACACTGGGTGGTATAAACGAGTGCTAAATGCCCTCAACGTGGAGGTAACCACAGGTGTGCCCTATACCCACACGTCTAACCCTCTCTGTGAGAGACAGAAGCGTGTGGTTGAGCAAAACTTAAGAATCCTGTTAAAACAGGAGCGTACCAAGGACTGGGTACGCCTAGTGCCCTGGGCAGTGCTGACCATGAACTCACAGCAGAGCTCTTCTACGGGTTTCACCCCCCACGAACTGTTCCATGGAGGACGACCTGCTTGGTTCTTCAAAACCCCCTTTCCTGAGGACTTCAAGAGCCCTGTGGGAGATTGGCTGGAACACAAGCAGTCTCTGGCTAACCAGGCTAGGACTAACCAGAGACAAATTCGTGACCGTGAACTGAGCCGACAGAGCCGCCTACGGCGACCTGCCAGCTTCAAGGTTGGTGACCTTGTTTTGGTACACCATTCACGCCTACCCTCCTGGCCACGTAACTGCCTACAGGACCCTTATTTTGGACCCTATCGTATCATCAGGATAGATGGATCCAGGATCCTTGTCAGGTGCAGTCCACGTCTAGGTGGTGAACTGCTGTGTGCATCTAAACAGTTGAGGCACTATCACGCCCCTGACAATTTGTCTTGGGATGAGTGGCGCCTCAGCGACAGTAAGGTCGAGCGTATAGACCTAGAGAACGCTGCCAGTCCAGAGGAGGCAGACGAACTCGAAGAGATGACTGCCGATGAGATGGGAGTCGATGATTACTACGTGGTTGCAGGTATTGCTCGCCAGGAGTATAAACAGGGCTGGAAGTTCCTAACCCTGTGGGATGGCTATGGGTTATCTGAGGCGACCTGGGAACCTATGTCAGCCTTCATACAACAAGACGGGAATATCAACCCCATCTTCCGCACCTACCTCGTTGAGAACAATGAAGGGCAGCTCCTAACCCGTGCTGAGACTATGTTCCAGCGTAAAAAGCGAAACTAATTTCCCTGTGTCAGTCTACTGACAGGTGCAGTGAGCACTCTTCTGCAGACGTGCCTGTGTATGGGTGTAAGAGCAGTTGTCACAGTTGCCCCGCATTGTATCGCAGGACAGGGCCGTTAGCCCCCCGTGACAACCACTCCCTGGCCGAAGGCCATTGTTTTTTCACAGACTACTGCTTACTGAGCACTGCACTGACCCTGTCTGTGCCCTGCAGACCCATGCCTATGGTTTCCAGCGTGGGCCAGGTGGACGCTTATTAGGATTGCAGCCGACTAGCGAATGTATGCCTTGTTGACCATGTGTCGCATGGGGACTGCCCTGATGTAATGACCTTGGGGAGCCAACGAAGAACGGTGGCTTACTACACCAGGGGGGAATGACAAGCAAGGTGTTATGAGGCAAGGTGTGTCTTCCCTCCTTGAGGACAAGCGAGCCCACAGTCAGGACCCCTGACTGGTCCAGACCCATGGGGATCTACCCTTCCTTACAGGGTTCACCATACCCCTATGTGTGCTACGTATGTCTGTGTGTGTCTCACTTCTCTCCCCGGCGTGGCTCCCAGAGACCGAGCTTCGCTGACGTCGGACCGAAGGTCCTAATCAGGTACTATTACCACTCCTATGGCGCCCAGTTTCTCTGCTGGCGCCTATCCTTGGGGGAAGACGGCAAAAGCCCTACCTACTAGAGGGGAGGGGAGGCCAAGTGTGCTAAGGGCATACAAAACGCCGATTTTTGCTACAGGCCAAAAGCTAACGCACTCCCCTGCCCATGAGGAAAAGCACGCGGGACAGGAGACACCACTACACTACACTCACTAACGCCAGCAGCAGCCTTCGAAGGCAGGGTGAGCACTCATCACCTGCACTCAACTCCTGCCAGGCCTGCTGACCCTAACCCCTACACACACTACTTGGTGTTGCTGTCAATGAGGTCTCGGGTCCTAATGACCCTCCTGTGAAGAAGACAAGAGAACACAGCGCTGCTAAGCAACTGTGGCCTAACAGAGACGTCACAACACGTTTCCCTGCTAGGGCTTGGAGGGAAGGGGTGCTCTTGTTGCGTGCACAGCGCGGATGTCGATGGAGTCGAACTGCCCTCGCCACTCCTGGCTGAGGCGCAGTCAGTTGATTGTGTGAACAGCGCCCCTGTTTAGCTGGGGCAGAAAAATGGGATAGCCGCCGAAGGCAGCTGCTGCGTGCACCAATCACCCTGAACCTCTCCCACCTGTACAACAGAGGCCAATGAACTGGGTTCAAGATGGAGGAACCAAGACACACTCTGTGTATTATACGCTTCTCAGTGTGCCCTATAATACACTGTTCCTGAACCCAGTTGCAAGCAAGCAACCTTAAGGACTTCGCACGTTCCCTTATGGAACGTAGGGCGAAGCCCTGGGTAAGCTGGCAAGGGTTCATACCGCGTGCACAGCGCGTGGCCTACTGTCAAATCCCTTTAATGCATCGTGTGCACGCATGCAGGGAAGGGAGGCGGAACCATAACCACACTGACTCAACCAGGAGGTGAGCTCCTCCTGGGCTTACCTACCTTACTCACGATGCATCGTGTGAATGCCGAGATGAAGCGAACGCAAAACAACCCTATTGCGTGTTATAAACAAGTCTAAGCGTTTTAAGCAACCCTACTTTAACGCTACGGCTACACACGAGCAAACACTTTCTTTTCTTACCTGTGAAGAGAGAACAAGGATGAATAGGGGTACAGGGAAAGCGTCACAGCGCTTGAATGCCTCAATTAGGCACATGCATCGCGAGCAAAGCGCATATTCTAACCCTACGTGCGCGCTGCGCGCTCCATTCGCATCGCATACCTTTCATTCCTGTTTTGACCTGTGCAGAGCAAAGGAGATGAGCGCTTGAACCCCCAACGAACACAGCGTTGACAACCCTAACGTTTTAACAAAGCAACCAACACGAACGCAATGCATGCGTGTGAGATGACACTGGCATACCTGAGAGGTGGGTTGTCCACCTGCTCTGTGGTGTGGGTTGAGTTTGAATACTTTTCTCTAAAGTTCATAAACATTTTGATGCAACTGCGCAAAAATTTCCTTCAGAACTTTAAAAACTACGGCTCATACCTTAATTCTTTTTCAAAAGCCGTTTACGCTTGCGCAACCTTGTTTTTGAAGTCTGCTTCCTTTGCGGTTGTCTCCGACTTTGGGTTTGGTGTAAAAGTGACGATTTCTCGCGTCATTTCGTCAATTTTTAGCGATTTGACTTGTTAAATCGCCACCCCTCTCGCTAAACCGCAGGAATCACTCCCTGTTGGTTACATTTTCAATTTTTTCAGCTCCTGGAGATTTGTGTCCTCCATTGGGAGTATTGCTCCGCCCTGGCCCTTGGTCAGGACGTTTACTAAAACGCTGTTAATAAATCAATAGCCGTCCACATCAGAGCGGTCGACTGTACCCTAGTGGGCAAGCACATGTGCTCTAGGGAGGGAGTCCTGGGTTCGAACCCCACTACCCCCAAATTTTTACCAAAAGGTTTCGCCGCACGCCGGCGACTTTTGAGGAATGCCCCGTCAAAGGGACATCATTCACGTTACATTACACTGTTTTTTGAGGGTACCTACAGTGTGATAGGCTTCTATGAACTGATGAGGATGTTTTTAGTAAGTTTAATGCATTTTCTGAGGTAATGTTTGGGAATATTTGAGCCTTTTTCCTTGGTCCTACTAGCTTAGCTAACTAGTACTCCAGGGGGGAGCCATGTCTCTCTTGGAGGGCTTGATCCAGGCCAAGCCCCCCTTAAAACCCGTTTCTTGATGCTAAGACTAACTTAAGTATTTTTATCTCTCTTTTGAAGCCTAAAGTACAGTTTCTCAAAGTAACTAGGGTTGTAACCCAAGCCCCCCCATGAAGTTCACCCCTGCCACTCAACTGAGCGGAGGTATCTTCCTTCATGGAGGATATACCGAAATAAAATAGGCATTTCATGCTTTAGGCCTTGGAGGTTAAGCCTAGTGGTCTCCCAGCCCAAGACCCCTATGCTCAATTGTTTCTACCACTTATTGTGGTTCTACTTTTGAACTGTTTCTGAATTCTGTTGCTTGGCCAAGTCATATTCTGTGTCTGGCCTGATATCTATGCCCCACATTCCTAACCAGCACCATTTCACCCAAAAGAGTGCACATGAAGTGCTTGATGCTATCTTGGAGGCAGGAGTCAGACCAGTTTTCATATAAAATCTTTTGTATTATCCATTTGTGATTGAATCTTTGTGTTGATACCTGCTTTGTCTATCTGCAGCCCTTCTGTGTTACACTGGATTTCAAAACTATTCATTCATTCGATCCACATCCTGTTCTTGCTCTACTTGCTGCTTTGGTTTGGGTTTTCAACTTCAAAACCTGCAGGATTTCATCAAAATATCTAGGGCACTAATCAAGGACATCTTTCTTGTTTTAGGTCAACACAGCTGGGATCAACAGGAGGGATAGTGCTGGCGATCTAAGACAGTTGGTCGTCAGCATCCTCTATAACAGCTGCGGGTTCCAGATAGCCATCGGGAGATTCACACCCTGTAAATGTGTCAAATAGGTGCTCAGGAGGTCGGCTTTTGAGATCAGAAAGGGTCAGGCCACGATATTCGGCCATGAGTTCTTTCAGTAGCACCTGGTCTAGGTCACACAGGGGTACAGGATTGAGAGATCCATCAACGATGGATAAGAAACCGGCCCACTCAGGGGCCTGCATAGCTGTGTCTGAGTCCTCAGGCACATAGATGGGACCGTCGGGGAGTTGCACTCTTCCCACGGTCATTCAATCTAGAATACGGCGCCAGTAAGCGTGTTCACCAGAGCAGCCCCAGTTGGGGGTGCACATGACAACCCTTCATCCCTCATAAGCAATTTTGGTTAGAACCTTCGCGAGCAGGGGGAAGGGAGGGTTAGCATACGCTAGGCCCATTGCTTTCAAGAAGAAACGGAAAGCGTTGTTTAAATGTTTCCAGCAGTACAACTGCATGATGTGCTGTTGTCGGCTCGCAAACCATTCCACCTGGATCTCATCCAGGTTTACCTGAAGGGCCGTCAGTCCATTTTCAAGGACGTGACGGGCCAATTGGTATTTTTCAGTACGATAGTTAGTCTTGGATGCGTAGCGCAGCCCAGACTCTTTTCGTCCTGACAGCTGCAAAGGTACGGAGAAGAGCCCACTGCCAAAGTCGCAGTGCAAAGAATAGGGGCGCTGGAGGGACAGCATTTTTACCTGGGGGTTTCTTCGTAGGAAGTCGGTACCAATGACGATGTCAAAGGCGTCGGTGTCCAGCACTCTGCAGTGTTGGGTCACGGTTTCGTCGCCCAAGCATATAGTCACATCGACCCCCCCCAAGGAATGGATGGTACGCCCATCCCCTACTCTTATGGCCGCGGTCTTAGTTTTCTTGAAAGTCTTTAGCAGGCGCCAGGCCACTATGGAAAGTGTTGCACGGGTGTCAAGCACCGCTCGAAAAACTTGATTCCCAATTTTCACGAGGATCCAGAAAACCAAGTCGTCCTCTTCGGAGCAGCCCCCCTACTCCTCATCAGGGAACTTGACATCCACCCCTGCAGCCATGAGGGACTTGGACATCCAGGCCAGTTGCCTCTTCTTGGAGTTATTCCCCTCAGGGGAAGGGTTATCCCCCTGTGGGCGCTTCTTGGGGTCACCTGCGGCAGGAGAGGGAGTAGCAGCGGGCGCTGATGAGCGTCTCTGGGGGTTAGGGGGTCCACCTTTGCCACCCCCCTTGCCACCTCCTTTACCACCTTTATCCCGATTTGGAGGATTTCTGGTGGGTGTTTGGGTCTTCTGGCGTTCAGCCTCCTGTCGCTTGAGTTTATCAGTCTCGCGTTTCTTTACGTGACATTCGTCTTCGTAGTGACGACGTTTGCCACAATAGCCACAGGTGATGGTACACCTGAAATGATCCTGATGGGTCACAGGTTTTCCATCCTTGGTATGCTGCTGTCATTTCATCTGCAGCATACAGCTACTGCGGTGATCGCAGTCAGGGGCATGACAAGGCCCCCCCTTGTCATTGACAGGTTTGCAGTAGAACAGAGGGGGTGTACCTGCATCAGGTTTGACCTCATTCATGGCACGTAGGTTACCACTCCCTTTACCACCTCCCTGGTTGGTGTTAGTGGGATTTTTAGGCCCTTTCCCTTCGCCACGCTCGGGGGTAGGGGTACCCCCTCGACCCAAGTGCTTCTTGAGGAATTTCTCCATGTGGGAGTCATTCTCCCTCTCAAGAGCTAGCTCAATCAGCAGGTCCACCAGTTCATCGTACGAGTGGGTCCGCCCTTTCCTCCCAGAAGTAGCGCCGCAGTCATCCCACGTACGTTGGGATATCTTACTCATGAGCCACAGGTGGGGCTCAGTGGCTTCGTAGGAGCCCACGTTCATCCGTGAAAACAGATACTCCAGGTTGCACACGTATTCAGAGACTCGCGCAGCGGAAGGAAACTCAGGGAGCATAGGTAGCTCCTCTATCTGTGTGCACACACTGAGATCAGTCTCATAGACTGGGAATGTTTTCTCCAATCTTTGCAGTACCTCTACCCAGGTTGAACAAGTTTTCACAATCTGTTTCACCTGTTTTTGCAACAATTTCTAGTAAGAAAAAGTCACTGCCATGTCTTTCTTGGAGGGCTTGATCCAGGCTAAGCCCCCCTTAAAACCCTTTGTTGATGCTGAGACAAACTTAAGTGTTTTTTATCCCTCTTTTGTTGCCTAAAGTACACTTTCTCAAAGTAACTAGGGTTGTGACCCTAGCCCCCCCATGAAGTTCACCCCTACCACTCAACTGAGCGGAGGTACCTTCCTTCATGGAGGTCATACCAAAATAAATCAGGCATTGCATGCTTGTTGGCCTTGGAGGCTAAGCCTAAGTGGTCTCCCACCCCAAGACCCCTATACTCAATTGTTTCTACCACTTATTGTGGTCCTACTTTGTAACTGTTTCTGAATTCAGTTGCTTGGCCAAGTCATTTTCTGTGTGGTCCTGACATCTATGCCCCTCAGTCCTAACCAGCACCATTTCACCCAAAAGAGTGCACATGAAGTGCCTATTGCAACCTCTGAGGCTAGAGTCTGACCAATTTTCATATAAAACCTTTTGTATTATCCATTTGTGATTGAATCTATGTGCATATACCTGCTTTGTCTATCTGCAGCCCTTCTGTGTTACACTGGATTCCAAAACCAATCATTGATTCGATCCATATTCAGTCCTTGCTCTACTTGCTGCTTTGGTTTGGGGTTTTCAACTACAAAACCTGCAGGAATACATCAAAAGACCTAGGGCATAATTCAAGGACATCTTTCCGGTAGCAGAGACAGTCCCTTGTGACCTTTTGAACCGACCCTGAGAAGAAGTGCAAAACAAAAGCTCAACAACAAGTCCAACATGTCCACGCCAAGCGTCAGGACCTGGCCTATCCGAACTGTCCAAGTACAAATGGGCAGTGTGGTCCACCCAATGAGTGAACTACCACACCGAGCACCACATCACCTCAGTGGCGCATCTGGGTCCCAAGGAGATCCAGAACGCAGAAGGGCGGAAGAGAATAAAGGCCTTACCACCGAGGCCTTAGCAGCACACGGTGGAGACAGCTTCAGTCACCTCCACAGACGTGTGGCTGCTTCAGTATCAAGATCCAATTGTCCAGCTTCATCCTCAACTGCCATTGAAGGACCTGAGGAATATGAGAAGCTGAAGATGAAGATGGATGAGTACATCATGCATGAGGAGTACTATAAATCCATCCGTGGGGAAGATGGAGAGGAGCCCTTGGCTGTACATGGATCCAGACCACGTACAGATCTAGGGTCCTACGCACACTCTGGTCCTCCGTCCACAGCATCCCTGCCAAGACGACTACGACCTGAGTACCCAACCCCAAGGGCTCCCGAAGTGGGCCCAACACGAGTCGAAGAACATCATCCAAGGCCAACCTACGGTGCCCTGGATCAAACGGCCGAGCTGCTGGCCAAATTCCTGTCTGGATCAGAAGATCCAGATGTGACGGCCTTATCAGAGGCCATTAAGGCTAAACTGGGTATTACAGAACCCTTACCCAAGCCTGAGTTCCTCTCTCTCTCTCCAGGGCTGAGTACCCTGGCCGAAGATCTCAAGAGATCGAGGGTCTCAAGGCTGTTGCCTAAGGTTACCTGCCCCAGCCCCTTTCACCCCCGTGCCAGGACTGTGCCTATGGCGGATCTACAGGACGTGCCTGTCACAGAGAGTGAGAGAAGAGGGCTGTCAGCCCTGGCCCCTCTTGCCGGCGTGTCGCCTACAGGCCTAACTCCGGGGGGTGGGAAGACGGGCAGACCAATTGCCCAGGCGAACATCCAGCTGGAACTGCCGGAGTTCGACCCCAAAAATCTGCCTGAATGGGCAGAAGAATTTGCGGAGTTCCTTTTGTTGACTGGCCAATCCCATGTGGATGTGGCCACCAAATGTTCACTGCTAAAACGCTCTTGCAAAAAGAAATTTTTGCAAAAACAGGTCAAACAGATTGTGAAAACCTGTTCTACCTGGGCAGAGGTACTCCTGAGGTTAGAGAAAACATTCCCAGTCTATGAGACTGACCTCAGCGTACGCACACAGATCGAGGAGCTACCTATGCTCCCTGAGTTTCCATCCGCTGCGCGAATTTCTGAGTATGTGTGCGACTTGGAGTACTTTTTTTCGAGGATGAATGTGGGCTCCTACGGAGCCACTGAGCCCCACCTGTGGCTCATGAGTAAGATATCCCAGCGTACGTGGGATGATTGCCGCTCCACCTCTGAGAGGAAGAGCAGGACCCACTCGTATGATACACCGGTGGATCTCTTGATTGAGCTAGCTCTTGAGAGAGAGAACGACTCCCACATGGAGAAGTTCCTCAAGAAGCATTTGGGACGAGGTGGTACCCCTACCCCCGAACGTGGCGAAGGGAAGGGGCATAAGAATCCCACTAACACCAACCAGGGAGGCGGTAAAGGGAGGGGCAACCTACGTGCCATGAACGAGGTTCCAACTGATGCAGGCACACCCCCCCTGTTTTACTGCCGACCTGTCAATGACAAGGGGGGACCTTGTCATGCCTCTGACTGCGATCTCCGCAATGGCTGTATGCTGCAGATGAAACGTCAGCAGCATACTAAGGATGGGAAAACAGTGACCCATCAGGACCACTTCAGGTGTACCATCACCTGTGGTTACTGTGGCAAAAGTCGTCACTATGAGGACGAATGCCACATCAAGAAACGCGAGAGTGACAAACTCAAGCGTCAGGAGGCGGAGCGCCAGAAGACCCCGACGCCCGCCAGAAATCCCCCGAATGGGGATAAAGGTAAAGGAGGTGGCAAGGGGGGTGGCAAAACTGGACCTCCTAACCCCCAGAGGCGCTCATCAGCGCCCGTTGCTACACCTACTCCTGCTGCTACACCCGCTCCTGCCGCAGGTGTCCCCCAGAAGCGCCCCCAAGGGGATAACGCTACCCCTGAGGGGAATAATTCTAAGAAGAGGCGCTTGGCCTGGATGGCCAAGTCCCTCGTGGCTGCAGGAGTGGATGTGAAATTCCCTGATGAGGAATAGGGGGGCGGCTCCGAAGAGGAGGACTTGGTTTTCTGGATCCTCGTGAAAATCGGGGATCAGGTTTTTCTAGCAGTGCTTGATACCGGAGCAACACTTTCCATAGTGGCCCGGCGCCTGCTTAAAACTTTCAGGAAAACTAAGACCGTGGCCATAAGAGTAGGGGATGGGCGTACCATCCATTCCTTGGGGGGGGTCGATGTGACCATATGTCTGGGCGACGAAACCGTGACCCAACACTGCAGAGTGTTGGACACTGACGCCTTTGACATTGTCATTGGCACTGACTTTCTAAGAAGAAACCCCCAGGTTAAAATGCTGTCCCTACAGCGTCCTTACTCTTTGCACTGCGACTTTGGCAGTGGGCTATTCTCCGTTCCTTTGGAGCTGTCAGGACGAAAAGAGTCTGGGCTGCGCTACGCAGCCAAGACGAACTATCGTACTGAAAACTACCAACTGGCCCGTCATGTTCTCGAAAATGGACTGGCGGCCCTTCAGGTAAACCTGGATGAGATCCAGGTGGAATTGTTTGCGAGCCAACAACAGCACATCATGCAGTTGTACTGCTCGAAACAAATGAACAATGCTTTCCGTTTCTTCTGGAAAGCAATGGGCCTAGCGTATGCTAACCCTCCCTTCTCCCTGCTCGCGAAGGTTCTAACCAAGATCGCTTATGAGGGAGGAAGGGTTGTTATGTGCACCCCTGACTGGGGTTGCTCTGGTGAACATGCTTACTGGCGCCGTATGCTTGACCGAATGACCGTGGGGAGAGTGCAACTCCCCGACGGCCCGATCTATGTGCCTGAGGACTCAGACACAGCTATGCAGGCCCCTGAGTGGGCCAGTTTCCTGTCCATCATCGATGGATCTCTCAATCCTGTACCCCTGTGTGACCTGGACCAGGTGCTACTAAAAGAGGTCATGGCCGAAAATCGTGGCTTGACCCTTTATGATCTCAAAAATCGATCTCCTGAGCACCTATCTGCCACACTTACAGGGTGTGAGTCTCCTGATGACTATCTGGAACCTGCAGCTGTAAAAGGAGATGCTGACGACCAACTGTCTGAGATCGCCAGCACTATTCCCTCTGTTGATCCCAGCTGTGTTGACTTAAAACATAGTGCTTTCCTGGCCCAGCTGTTGCTAGAGGAGGTAGATCTAGAGTCAACCTCTGAACCCGCTTCCTCTGTTGGGAAACCAGTGCTACACATGCAGCCTGTACACACAGGTGAACCCGTGGCCCGGAGTACTGATGCTCTGGCACGGCCTGCTGCTAATAACATGCCATTGTCTGAGCATGACACTCAAGAACTCCGACGGCTGTTGTACCTGAAGGCCGAAGGTATTGAGCGCCAAGAGCGGCTGCAATACCTCAGACAGACCTGGAAATACTCCATCTGGTCTGAGGAGGACGATGAGTCCTATACGCTGCCTGATCCTGAGATACCTCTAGTGTATTCTCTACACTATTGGCAGAAATGTCCCCCTGAGTGGGACGATGGTACTGTACCTGCCGAAACTGCTGATCGGCATAAAAAGAAAGAACATGGAAAAAGCAACGTCCATGCTGAGGAGGATTTCCTTCAGAAAGTCGAGAGTCTTAACCTTGACCCCCGCCTGAAGAAACTGCTTATAACCTATGAGGAGGTGTTCGGCGCCTTGTCGCCTCCCCTATCTTGTAAAAAACTGGTCCAGATGGACCTGAAATTGAAACCTGAATTTGAAAAGACGCGAGTGAGGCGTCGTCCCTATCCCGCTCCACAGGAACAGGTTGAAGAAATCGAGCGCCAGATCCAAGAATGCATTGATGCTGGCCTCGTTGAAGAGTATAAACATGGGGACTATCCCCATCACTGCAGCCCCTGTTTCCTTGTTGCTAAACCAGGGTCGACTGCTCTACGTCTTGTTGTAGACTATGGTGAGGTCAACAAGAAAACCCAGAACCACTCAGGGAGTATTCCTAACATGGAAAACACCCTGGAGCGTATTGCCAAATGCAGGTATAAGACCAAAATGGACAAACGCTCTGGTTTCTGGCAGGTTGACCTAACCGCCGCAGCTCAGGAGCTGCTTGCCTTTATAACCCCTAAGGGTCGTGTCTTCAAATGGAAGGTTATGCCTTTCGGGGTGGCTAACGCCCCAGCGCTCTTCCAGGAGCTTATGAACAAAATTTTGTACATACTGAGGCGCAGGCCTCTAGTACAAGAGTTGATTTCTCGGGGTGCAGAAATGGAGGCTCACATCGACGACGTGAGTTTGGGTACTAATACCAAAGAGGACCATGTCCTTCTCCTCCGTGAAGTCTTCACTGTCTGTCAAGAAAACCATCTCCGAATCAAACTCGAAAAATGTGAGTTCATGAAAGAGGAGATGGAGTATTTGGGTTTCGACGTGGGGTATGGCTGGTGGAAACCAGCCGCGTCTAAGATGCAGCCCCTACAGGACATGCAGATTCGCGATGACCCTAAGAAGGGTCTACACGATGTGAGGAGTTTTGTGGGCGCCTGTAATTTCTATCGGCGTCACATCCACAATTTTACTTACTCCTCTGCACCCCTCACTGACCTGATCAAGAAAACTACTCCCTGGAGATGGACCTCCAGAGAGGAAGAGTGTTTCCAGGAGTTGAAGAAGAAGATTGCCTCCTCCAACTGCCTGGGAGTGCCACGCCCTGAGGGCGAGATAGTCCTGATCACTGATGCCAGTGATGTAGGGGGGGGAGGTACGATCTACCAATGGCAGGAGCTTAACCCCGCTGAACTAACCCACTGCCATTATCGTACTACTGGACTGAACCGTGATGGTTCGTTGAAACATGACTATCCTACCAGTGAGTGGCGACTGGTGCCACTGGGACACTGGAATTGGAAATGGAACCAAGCGCGTTCCAACTACAGCACCTATGACCAGGAACTCCTGGCCGGTATGTTGGTGCTATCGTCACAATCCCGACTCCTGGGGTCTAACCCTATTGTTTGGCTGTGTGACCAGGAGCCTGTGAAGTCTTTTCAGAAGGGCCCACCACCAGAAAAAGCGAAGCTAAAACGGTGGTGGACTTACCTGAGCCAGTTCAGGCTGACAGTGCATCATATCCCCGGGATTAAGAATGAACTGTCTGACTATATATCGCGCAACAACTTCGATGCGCTTATTGGTGAGAGCTCTGAGGCGCTCGCCAAAGAGGCTTTCCAGCGTATGGATGTCCAGCTTGACCTATCCATGCGCACTGCTGGAATCCTGGAGGGTTGGAGTCTAACCGACTATCAGTCAGAGTATGAAGAAATTCTCCAAACCCTCAGCACTGGTCTCGAACCCCGTGTCATTGACGGGCACCAGTGGTATAAAAACAATCAGTACCTCTTCTACGAGGACCGAATTGTTGTGCCTGAGGCACGACTGGATGGGTGCCTACAGTGGTCCCATCTCAGTTCTGGTCACACTGGCGCTAATCGCTCAGTGGACTTCTTCCGTGAGTGTTTCTACTCTAGTCTAACCCTGACTGAACTTAGGTCGCGCATGCAGACCATTGTGGATGCTTGTGGCTGTCATGCCAGCAAGCAGAGCGACAGTAGGGATAGGGGCCTGATCTCCAGCTTACCCATACCCTATTGTGCTAACTCTCTTCTCTACGTGGACTACATCCACGGCCTACCACGCTTTGGCGGCTATGATAGTTGCCTCGTGGTCACCTGTGGTCTATCTCGTTTCACCCGTGTGTTCCCTTGCAATAAGAAAATCACAGGTGAGCAGACTGTGAAAATGTTGGTCGAACAATGGTTCGAACCCTATGGAGCACCTAAACAGGTGCACTCTGATGAAGATGTACGCATCCGCAGTGACACTGGGTGGTACAAACGAGTGCTAAATGCCCTCAACGTGGAGGTAACCACAGGTGTGCCCTACACTCACACGTCTAACCCTCTCTGTGAGAGACAGAACCGTGTGGTGGAGCAAAACTTAAGAATCGTGATGAAGCAGGAACGCACCAAGGACTGCGTACGCCTAGTGCCCTGGGCAGTTCTGTCCATGAACCCACAGCGGAGCTCTTCTACGGGTTTCACCCCCCACGAACTGTTCCATGGAGGACGACCTGCTTGGTTCTTCAAAACCCCCTTTCCTGAGGACTTCAAGAGTCCTGTGGGAGATTGGCTGGAACACAAGCAGTCTCTGGCTAACCAGGCTGGTACTAACCTGAGGCACATTCGTGACCGTGAACAGAGCCGACGGAACCGCCTACGGCGACCTGCCAGCTTCAAAGTTGGTGACCTTGTTTTGGTACACCATTCACGCCTACCCTCCTGGCCAGGTAACTGCCTACAGGACCCTTACTTTGGACCCTATCGTATCATCAGGATAGATGGATCCAGGATCCATGTCAGGTGCAGTCCACGTCTAGGTGGTGAACTGCTATGTGCTCCTAAGCAGTTGAGGCACTATCACTCCCCTGACGACTTGTCTTGGGATGAGTGGCGCCTCAGCGACAGTGGGATTGAACGTATAGACCTAGAGAACGCTGCCAGTCCAGAGGAGGCAGACAAACTCGAAGAGATGACTGCCGATGAGATGGCAGTCGATGGTTACTACGTGGTTGCAGGTATTGCTCGCCACGAGTATAAACAGGGCTGGAAATTCCTTACCCTGTGGGATGGCTATGGGTTGTCCGAGGCGACCTCGGAACCTATGTCAGCCTTCATACAACCAGATGGGAGTATCAACCCCATCTTCCGCACTTACCTCGTTGAGAACAACGAGGGGCAGCTCCTAACCCGTGCTGAGACTATGTCCCAGCGTAAGAAGCGAAACTAATTACCCTGTGTCAGTCTACTGACCCTGTCTGTGCCCTGCAGACCCACGCCTATGGTTTCCAGCGTGAGCCAGGTGGCCGCTTATCAAGATTGCAGCCACCCAGCGAGTGTATGCCTTGTTGACCATGTGTTGCATGGGTACTGCCCCAATGTAATGACCTTGGTGAGCCAACGAAGAACGGTGGCTTTCTACACCAGGGGGGAATGACAAGCAAGGTGTTATGAGGCAAGGTGTGTCTTCCCTCCTTGGGGACAAGCGAGCCCACAGTTAGGACCCCTGACTGGTCCAGACCCATGGGGTTCTACCCTTCCTTACAGGGTTTACCATACCCCTAAGTGTGCTACGTATGTCTGTGTGAGTGTGCTAGTCCTAAGGTCCTGAGAGCAAGCCGCAGAAGTGGTGTCCTAATTATACCCAAGTCTGCGCCCTTGCTGAACCTGGAGGGTTGGCTTATTGATGCCACGGGGTACGCCCCGGGTCTCCCCTCCCCTATGCGCCCAATTTCTGTGCTGGCGCAAAACCTTGGGGGAATACCCAGCGTGCTAATCCAGGTATTGTTTTCCCTACCTATCTGTCTACTACAGGGAGGGGTGGCCAAAAGCTATGAAGGCATGCAAAACGCCGTTTTGCTATGTGGCCAAAACACTGACCTAACCACTGCCACAGCCCACCAACCCCGCTAAAACTGCAGGAAAAGGGTGGGACAGTGACACACCCCCTACAGGTCCTGCACACCCTACAGTGGCACCATCCTGGTGGGCGAGCACTGGGCAACTGGCTCTAGCCCCCACTCAGGACTACCACTCCTACACGCACACTCTACTGGGCGTTGCGAAGGTGAAGGTCTCTTCGGTCCTAGCGACCCTCCTGTGAAATGGCAAGAGAACACAGCGCTCCTAAGCAGCTGTGGCCTAACAGGGGACGCCACAACGCATTTCCCCTGCTAGGGCTTGGAGGGAAGGGGTGCTCTCGTTGCGTGCACAGCGCAGATGTCGTTGAGGTCGAACTGTTCTCGCCCGTACTGGCTGAGGCACAGTGATTTGATTTGTGATCAGCGCCTCTGTTTTGCTGGGGCAGAAAAATGGTAGCCGCCGAAGGCAGCTGCTGCGTGCACCAATCACCCTTAACCTCTCCCACCTGTACAAAAGAGGCAGATGAAGGGGCGTTTGCGACTGAGGAACCAAGCCACACTCCAGGTATTATACCCTTCTCAGTGTGACCTATAATACACTGTTCGCAAACACGCTGCAGATGCAGCTACCCCTGTCAAGCAAGCAAGCTTTAAGAAACTCCTCGGGTTCTCTTAAAGAACGTACCGAGGAGCCTCTGGGTAACCTAAACAAGGTTTACCGTGCGCAATTCGTGTGGCCTACCCTTTAATGCATCATGTGCACGCAGGGAAGGGAGGCTTAACCACAGACTCAACCAGGAGGTGAGCTCCTCCTGGGCTAACCTACCTTACTCACCATGCATCGTGTGAATGCCGCATTGAAACGAACACAAAACAAACCTAAGCGTTTTAAGCAACTCAACTTGAACGCCACGGCCGCACACGAACAAACGCTAACCTGTGGAGAAACAAGGGTGAACTAGGGATACAGGTGAGTCGATACAGCGTGTGGATGCCTAGATTAGGCACATGCATCGCGAGCACAGCGCATATTCTAACCCTACGTGCGCGCTGCGCGCTCCATTCGCATCACATACCTTTCATTCCTGCTTTCACCTGTGCAGAGCACGAGAGATGAACACCCGACCCCCCAACGAGCACAGCGTTGACAACCCTAACGTTTTGACGGAACAACCAACACGAACGCAATGCGTGAGTGTGAAGTGACACAGACATACCTGAGAGACGGGTTGTTGAACTGCTCTGTGGTGTGGGCTGATTTTGAATGCTTTACTCTGAAGTTTATGAAAATTTTGATGCAACTGTGCAAAAATTTTCTTTAAAACTTTAAAAAACTACGGCTCATACCTTCTTTTCCAAAAGCCGTTTTCGCTTGCGCAACCCTTTTCTTGGCGTCCGCTTCCTTTGCGCTTGTCTGCGACTTTAAGTTATGTGTAAAAATGACGATTTCCCGCGTGGTTTCGTCGATTTTCAACGATTTCACTTGCTAAATCGCACCCCCTTCCGCAAAACCGCAGGAATCACTCCCTGCTGGTTCCATTTTCTATTTTTTCCAGCTCCTGGGGGTTTGTGTCCTCCATTGGGAGTATTGCTCCGCCCTGGCCCTTTGGTCAGGACGTTTACTAAAACGCTGTTTATACGGCGAACCGTCCGCATTGGAGCGTTCGACTGTACCCTAGTGGACAGACACATGTGCTCTGGACAGGGAGTCCTGGGTTCAATTCCCACTGCCCCCACACTTTTTCCAAAAGTTTTCGCCGCACGCCGGCGACTTTTGAGGAATGCCCCTTCGAAGGGACATCATTCACGGTACATTACACTGTTTTTCAAGGGTCCCTACAGTGTGATAGGCTTCTATGAAATGATGAGAATGTTTTTGGTAAGTTTAATGCATTTTTTTGAGGTAATTTTGGGAATATTTGAGCCTTTTTCCTTGGTCCTACTAGCTTAGCTAACTAGTACTCCAGGGGGGAGTAAGAAAAAGTCACTGCCATGTCTTTCTTGGAGGGCTTGATCCAGGCTAAGCCCCCCTTAAAACCCTTTGTTGATGCTGAGACAAACTTAAGTGTTTTTTATCTCTCTTTTGTTGCCTAAAGTACACTTTCTCAAAGTAACTAGGGTTGTGACCCTAGCCCTCCCATGAACCTCACCCCTACCACTCAACTGAGCGGAGGTACCTTCCTTCATGGAGGTCATACCAAAATAAATCAGGCATTACATGCTTGTTGGCCTTGGAGGCTAAGCCTAAGTGGTCTCCCACCCCAAGACCCCTATACTCAATTGTTTCTACCACTTATTGTGGTCCTACTTTGTAACTGTTTCTGAATTCAGTTGCTTGGCCAAGTCATTTTCTGTGTGGTCCTGACATCTATGCCCCTCAGTCCTAACCAGCACCATTTCACCCAAAAGAGTGCACATGAAGTGCCTATTGCAACCTCTGAGGCTAGAGTCTGACCAATTTTCATATAAAACCTTTTGTATTATCCATTTGTGATTGAATCTATGTGCATATACCTGCTTTGTCTATCTGCAGCCCTTCTGTGTTACACTGGATTCCAAAACCAATCATTGATTCGATCCATATTCAGTCCTTGCTCTACTTGCTGCTTTGGTTTGGGGTTTTCAACTACAAAACCTGCAGGAATACATCAAAAGACCTAGGGCATAATTCAAGGACATCTTTCTTTTCTTTTTGCAAGAGCGTTTCAGCAAGGAGCATTTGGTGGCCACATCCACATGGGATTGGCCAGTGAGCAAAAGAAACTCAGCAAATTCTTCTGCCCATTGAGGCAGATTTTTTGGGTGTCCGGCACTTTGAGCTGGATGTTCGCCTGGGCAATAGGTGTGCCCATGTTCCCACCCCCCGGGGTTAGGCCAGAAGGAGAAGGAGATACGCCGGCAAGAGGTGCCAGGGCTGACCGCCCTCTTTTCTCAGTCTCTGTCACCGGCACGTCCTGTAGTTCAGCAATAGGGACTGTCCTGGCACGAGGATGAAAAGGGCGTGGGTAAGTGACCTTGGGTAGCAACCTGGACACCCTTGACCTCTTGAGATCATCAGCCAGCCTGCTCAATCCGTGTGAAGGTGAGAGTAGCGCTGGCTTGGGTAAGGGTTCAGTGATACCCAATTTACCCCTGACAGCCTCTGTCACAGAAGTTTGGCCAAAGGTTCCGCCGTACGATCCAGAGCCCCATGGGTGGGCTCTGGGCGAAGAGGATCCATTATCGGCAGGTCTGGATGCCTTGCTCTCGGGTGTTCGTGTACTCTCGGTCGTCTTGGTAGTGATACTCTGTCCGCCATGTCGCTAGATGGCCCAGAATAGAGGAAGGAGCCCATCTCAGTTTGGGACGGCGACCCGAGGGCATCCAGAGGTATTTCTCCATGTTCTCCTACGGTGGACTTGTGGTACTCTTCGTGGAGCATGAACTCGTCCATCCTCCTTCGTAGGTCCTGTTGTTCTTCAGGACCAACTCCAAGTACAGTAGAAGACGAGGCCGGACAAGCCGACCGGGCGATGGAAGCTTTGACACGCCTGCGGAGCCTTTGCAGGCTGTGTTCACCATGGGCCGCTAAGGTTTCCATGGTTAATGGGATTGTTCTGGGCGGATTTAGTTCCGCCCTTCTGTGCTCTGGATCTTCCTGAGACCCAGATGTTGCTCTGAGTGGCGGTTCACTCTTTGGGTGGGCTACACTGCCATGTTGCACTTGTACACTTCTGACCGGCCAGGTTCGGGAGGACAGTTGAGTGGACATATTCAATGTGCTTATCAGTGTGCTTTTCTTGTGCTTCTGCTCAGAGTCGGTTCGAAAGGTTCTCAGGGTTTGCCTCTGCTACCGGAAGGATGTCCTTGATTAGTGCCCTATAGATTTTGATAAAATCCTGCAGGTTTTTGATGGTGAAATCCCAAAACCAAAGGAGCAAGTAGAGCAAGAACAGGATGTGGATCGAATCAATGAATAGTTTTGAAATCCAGTGTAACACAGAAGGGCTGCAGATAGACAAAGCAGGTATAAACACAAAGATTCAATCACAAATGGATAATACAAAAGATTTTATATGAAAACTGGACTGACTCTAGCCTCAAAGATAGCATCAAGCACTTCATGTGCACTCTTTTGGGTGAAATGGTGCTGGTTAGGAATGTGGGGCATAGGTGTAAGGCCAGACACAGAATATGACTTGGCCAAGCAACTGAATTCAGAATCAGTTAAAACGTAGAACCACAATAAGTGGTAGAGACAATTGAGCATAGGGGTCTTGGGGTGGGAGACCACTAGGCTTAACCTCCAAGGCCTAAAGCATGAAATGCCTATTTTCTTTCGGTATATCCTCCATGAAGGAAGATACCTCCGCTCAGCTGAGTGGTAGGGGTGACATTCATGGGGGGCTAGGATCACAACCCTAGTTACTTTGAGAAAGTCTACTTTAAGCTTCAAAAGTGTGATAAAAATACTTAAGTTAGTCTTAGCATCAACAAAAGGGTTTTAAAGGGGGCTTGGCCTGGATCAGCCCCTCCAGGAAAGACAAGGCAGTGACTTTTTCTTACTCCACCTAGCTGGCTACCACTTGTTGTGGTTTGTTTCTTGGGAACTCTCTTGTACTCCTGTGCCTCTTGTTTCTCAAAATCCAAAATCCCAAATCGACAAACCTCGCAGGATGTTTAGACGGGGCACCATTAAATAACACAAATTCGAAGACAAAACCCTGTCCAGAGATCGAAGTATCTTACAGCGCTTCATTCACACGGTTGGCATTCGATGCTTCTTAAGTATTCACAGACTGCAGTGCGATTGCGACTGCGACTTGCGCGCTCGCTGCGCTGCTGCTGTTCGAAGCCATAACAGAGGTTTCCACCTGGACGGCCGGCAGCAGCTAGAGGCCATCCCCGAGCGCGAGCGGACGGCAGAGACCCCCACTGCGACCAAGCTGTGCCCAGTCTTCGCCATCCACCAAATCTGGGCGCTGGCGCTGGGCGAGCAACTGCAGCCCGCCATCCGCACTGAGAATGAGGCTCAGGCGGCACACGCAGCCCTTGTGCACGAAATCCTCAGTGCCCTCCGCAGCGCCCTTGTGCGGTGCGTGGGAAACCCCACAGGGCCCTGAACTACCGCGAGCCGAAACCGGGAACACACCCTCATGAACACGCGGAGCAACACCCTCGGGACCGCCCCGCCCCACCCGACGCAGCACGCGCGTGCCCTCCCCACCGCAGCCGATCACAGGCAGTGCAGCGACGACACACCGCCGGGCACGGTGCGAATCGCACACCGGCCATCCGCAAGTGAGGAGAGGACGTGGTGGCCCCGGGACTACCTCCTCTCGCCGGAGGACCTGACGAGAGGCGTCACACCAACGGCTGCGGAACCAGCCGTCAACCGCGACGACTCCAAACGAGCCAACCTTGCCCAAGAGGACCCCCTCGTACCACCCGACAACGCGCGACCGCGCGACACACTCCACCAACGCCTGTCGGTCGGGCACGCCGGTGGGAAAGGCGTCGATCTGCCCGGCACGTGCAACGGACACCCAACGAATATGGGCTAGCCTTAGCGGCCCATGACGTCGGACAAGAACAATGACCCAACGAATTCCTCCCACATCCCCCGGGCGGAGGCCACGCTCCCCGGACCCCGACAACCCGCCCACGACAGAGAAGGGGACGAGGCCGAACACGGCCCTGTCCTCCCACCTAACCCTCCTCTCCCACAAACCAGACACACGACGGACCTGGCCAAGGGGCCAGCGAAACGGGCGGGACCCACGGCGAGACGGATGACCACGGGAATGTTATCCAGAAGTCGTCAAAAAGTTACCTTCCGCGACGAGAGTCAAGGGATACGCGCGCCGCTGGGACCGACGCGCACCTCCTCCGAGAAAGTTGAACGCCTAGGACGCTGGGGCGGTTTCGGCACATGGAACCCGCGAGAATTGTGCGAGGGACACATTGTACACACATTCCCCGCAGCCCAGAAAGTTAACAGCGTCAAGGGACGAGAGGGGGGCCTCCACAATGACCAGTATTCCTTTCCTCCGGACCCCTACCAGGGGCACGCAAGGGGCCAAGACCTCGCCACACGGGACCCACAAGCCCGCCGGCTTGTGCCGGCGAACACGGGAGTGTTACGCCCAGCCCAGCCTGCCGCGCCGGACGGGAAGCCCCGACACCAGAGCACGAACCAAGCCACCCTAACCCCGCACACCGCACTGCAGCACCGACACGCCAGCCACAGAACCCGCAAGACAAGGCATGATACGGCACACGACAGGCAGGCAAACACGAACACGAGCACCGCACCACCGAGCCGGGGCAGCACCCGGAGGCTCCCATGGGGAGCGAGGGGATGCGCCGAGGGGGACCGAAGGGGCCTTGCCACTGACGCGGGTGTACATATGATCGGCACAAGTGCAGCGAAGAGGACAGCCGAAGGACACTGCGTAACACCAGGTGAAGAATTGTGCATGTGAATATGCCTCCAGGGCGGGACAGGGCGTGCCGTACCGAATTTCAAAGCTTTTCTCCCCTGAGGACACGCCCCGCCATGAGGGGGCGGCGCACCGCCACAACGTACCGTACCGGCCCCATGCAACTGGAACAACCGGAACCGACCCTACACGACCGCCACGACCCAACGCGTCCAACAGCGGGACAAGCCGGGCATTGGGCGGCGCAGACGATGACGTACCAACCACGGTAATGCCAGCAACACAACAGCCACACGCGCGGACATCCCGAAACCGGGAACACCGCGCAACAACATCCCCGACGGGAAACAAGTGACGTAGGAACAACTACAGCGACCAAACACGGCCAGCCGGGCCCATACGGGCCACCACGCAACCCAGACGGGCTGACCACCGGCGAACAAACGCCAGCAAACCCACACCGCGCACCGGGCACGCCCCGGTCGCAGCACATACGCCGCACCAGACAGGCAGGCCGCCGCCACCCTCAGAACAAACCGGGAAGACAACGAAAACCACGCCCAACTACATCGGCGCGGGCTACACAACCGGCTGCCGATGAAACTGCTGCAGGACAAGGACCCGACAATGAACAGACCACACGCAAGCCGGCCAACACCCTACCGGCCAGGCATGCAAGGGTCGAAGCGGGAACCGCGTCCCACGGGCTGGCGACGACATGCTGCGCCACGCCCGCCAACGGCTATACCCACAAGCACAACAGAACACCACAACTCTACCATCACGAACCCGACCAACCAATAGTCACCAACGATACCACACTACGCTTGGGCAAACCAAGGCGCAACAAACCAGCGCCGCAACGGACGTGCCAGCTACACAAACAACATTCGGCTATACGACCACCGGCAGCAGCGCGTCGGAACCCACGCAAACCTAGCCGACCATGAGGCGGCCAAGACAACCGTGCACAAATCACACCGCAGCTGCAGCCGCGACCTGACCGTAAACAGACCACACGCAAGCCGGCCCACATCAGACCAGCCAGGCGTGCACGGGTCGAAACAGGAACGGCGTCCAATGGGTTGGCCACGCCACGATGCGCCACGCCCAACAACCACCATGCCCACAAACAAAACAGAACGTCGTGACTCTACCATCACGTAGCCGACCAACCAACATTAACAAACTACACCGAACCATTGAACGACCAACCAACCGACCACAAAGACCTGCTTCGAAGCCCCGGCCCCCCGGGAGAGCGCAAGCTCGACCGAGTCAGGAGGCGTGAGTGTGCGCCACGGCATGCGAGTCCCGTAGCACGTGCTTCTTCAAGTCACCTGACGCCTACTGAAAACCAACCCAGGTGGGGGTGCCTGCAGGACAGGGCCTTTGGCCTGGCTCAGGGCCCATGGGCCCTCGCATCCGGAGGTTGATGAGGGTGTGCAATGGGACCCTCCCCCTCGTGTCATCCGCGCGAAGGAGAGGAATGTGAGACTTCGGTCGAACATTGGTTACCTCTCTGGGCAGAACGCGCTGTAGGGTACTGCTCGCGGCGACCGCGCCCTTCCCCCATGTGGGGGAGCCGCTTTGTGGGGGCACGTGCAGTAGGGCCGTGGGTGGGTGAGCAAAAGCCCCTTGGTAAGACACCCCTTGGGGGCAACCCCAGTCACGAGATGACCTACCCACCTACCTAGAGAACGCAGCCAGCCCAGAGGAGGCAGACGAACTCGAAGAGATGTCTGCCGATGAAATGGCAGTCGATGGCTACTACGTGGTTGCAGGTATTGCCCGCCACGAGTAAAAACCGGGCTGGAAATTCCTAACCCTGTGGGATGGCTATGGGCTATCTGAGGCGACCTGGGAACCCATCTCCGCCTTTATACAGCCAGATCGGAGTATATGTATCTTTCGCTCCTACCTCGTTGAGAACGACGAGGGACAGCTACTAACCCATGCTGAGACTCTGTCCCAGCGGAAGAAGAAAAACTAATCTCCTTGTGCCTATCTATTGACTGTTTTCTAATCTCCTAGGGGCGGTGAGCACTTTTGTGCCGAAAGGCTAGGCCTACTCAGTGTGTGCCAGGACAGGTTCAGGACTCCTGTAGAGCTCCAGTTACGTTGAATGTACTAACTCCCACCCTCAATCGGGTTCGGCACTCCAAACACCTACACATCCGCTGCTTGCGGAGTACTGCTCCTGCCTTGGCTGTGCCCCGCAGTCCCATGCATATGGTTACCAGCGTGAGCTAGATGGCCGCTTATCACGATTGCAGCCACCCAGCAAGTGTGTGCCTTGTTGACCATCGGTTGCATGGGGACTGCCCTGATGTAATGACCTTGGGGAGCCAACGAAGAGCAGTGGCTTTCTACTCCAGGGGGGAATGACAGGCAAGGTGTTATGCAGCAAGGTGTGTCCACCCTCATTGGGGACACGCGTGCCCACAGGTAGGACCCCTGACTGGTCCAGACCCATGGGGTTTTACCCTTCCTTACAGGGTTTACCATACCCCTAAGTGTGCTACGTATGTCTGTATGTGTCTCACTCCTCTCCCCGGCGTGGCTCCCAGAGACCGGGCTTCGCTGACGTCGGATCGAAGGTCCTAATCAGGTACTATTACCACTCCTATGGCGCCCAATTTCTGTGCTGGCGCCTATCCTTGGGGGAAGACGGCAAAAGCCCTACGTACTAGAGAGGAGGGTTGGCCAAGTGTGCTAAGGGCATACAAAACGCCCATTTTTCTACAAGCCAAAAGCTAACGCACTCCCCTGCCCACGTGGAAAAGCACGCGGGACAGGAGACCCCACTACACTACACTCAATAACGCCAGCACCAGCCTTCGAAAGCAGGGTGAGCACTCAGCACTTGCACTCAACAGCTGCCAGGCCTGCTGCCCCTAACACCTACACACACCACCGGGTGGTCATGACAAAGAGGTCACGGGCCCTACTGGCCCCCCTGTGAAATGACAACAGGAGAACACAGCGCTACTAAGCGACTGTGGCCTCACAGGGACGCCACTACGCGTTTCCCTGTCAGGGCTTGGGGGGAAGGAGTGCTCTTCTTGCGTGCACAGCGTGTATCATGAACAAGTCGGAGTTGTTGTGATCTGTGCCGCATGTTTTAGTGCGGCAAGGAACTGCACCAATCACGCTAATCTGCCCACCTGTAAAGCAAAGGCAAATGAACAGGGTAAGTGGCTGAGGAACCAAGACAGCCTCCACGTATTGTACGCTTCTTGAGGTGCCCTATAATACGCTGTCCTCTTACCCTGTTACAAGCAAGCAAGCTTAGGGAACTCCACCCGTTGTCTTAAAGAACGTAGGGTGGAGCCCCCGGGTAACCTAAACAAGGTTTTACCGAGCGCAACACGCGTGGCCTACCCTTCAATGCGCCATATGCATGCACAGGTATGCACAGGTTTTCCAGTCTTACTTTGTTTCTCCTAATCTAACGCCCAACAACGAATCATAACGTGACTCGACCAGGAGGTGAGCTCCCCCTCGGCTTACCTACCTTACTCACCACGCATCATGTGAATGCCGAAGGTAACACGAACACAAAAGAATCCTGAGCGTTTGAACAACCCTACAGCGAATTATAAACAGCCCTAATCGATTAATGCATTGTGTGTCATGCATGCCTTTCTTATCTTGTTTTGTACAGAAGAAGGAGAAGGAGCGGCGCACTGCACAGCGCAAAACATGCCTAAGCGTTTTATGCAACCCTATTTTAGCGCCACGGCAACACGAACACGAGCAAGCACTTTCTTTTCTGACCTGGGAAGAGAAGAAAAGGGTGGATTAGGGCACAGGGAAAGCGACACAACGTGTGAATGCCTGAATTAGGCACATGCATGGCGAGCACAGCGCATACACTAACCCTACGTGCGCGCTGCGTGCTCCATTCGCTTGGCATACCTTTCATCTCAGTTTTGACCTGTGCAGAGCAAACGAACTGAGCACCCGAACCCCCAACGAACACAGCGGTGACCACCCTAGCGTTTTAACGAAGCAACCAACACAAACGCAATGCATGAGTGTGAAATGACACTGACATAATTGAGAGGTGGGTTGTCCACCTGCTCTGTGGTGTGGGTTTCTGTTCAATCCTTTTTCCGAAAGTTTATAAAATTTTTGATGCAATTGTGCGAAACTTTCTTTTCAAAGCTTTAAAGACTGCGGCTCATACCTTCTTTTTCTGGAGCCGTTTACGCTTGCCCAACTCTTTTTTGGAGTTCGCTTCTGTTGCGCTTGTCTGCGACTTTAGGTTTTAGTCTAAAAATGACGATTTCTAACGTCTTTTCGTCAAATTTTAGCGATTTGACTTCTTAAATCGCTGCCCCTTTCGCTAAACCACAGGATTCACTCCCTGTTGGTTCCATTTTCTTTTTTTTTCAGCTCCTGGAGATTTGTGTCCTCCATTGGGAGTATTGCTGCGCCCTGGCCCTTGGTCAGGACGTTTACTAACACGCTGTTTAGACAGCGATAGCCGTCCGCAATAGAGTGTTTGACCGTACCCTAGTGGGCAAGCATGTGTGCTCTAGGGAGGGAGTCCTGGGTTCAAACCCCACTACTCCCAAATTTTTACCAAAAGTATTCGCCTCACGCTGGCCACTTTTGAGGAAGGCCCCATCGAAGGGACATCATTCAGGGTACATTACACTATTTTTTGAGGGTACCTACGGTGTGATAGGCTTCTTTGAACTGATGGGAATGTTTTTGATTGGTTTAATGCATTATCTGAGGTAATTTGGGGACATTTGAGCCTTTTTCCTTGGTCTTACTAGCTTGATCAACTAGTACTCCAGGGGGTAGTAAGAAAAAGTCACTGCCATGTCTTTCTTGGAGGGCTTGATCCAGGCCCAGCACCCCATAAAACCCTTTTGTTGATGCTAAGACTTACTTAAGCATTTTTCTTTCTCCTTTAGAGGTTAAAGTACACTTTCTCAAAAGTAACTAGGGTTATAACCCTAACCCCCCATGAAGTTCACCCCTGCCACTCAACTGAGCGGAGGTATCTTCCTTCATGGAGGTTATACCAAAATAATGTAGGCATTTCATGCCTCAGGCCTTGGAGGTTAAGCCTAGTGGTCCCCCACCCCAAGACCCCTATACTCAACTGTTTCTACCACTTATTGTGGTTCTACTTTTAACTGTTTCTGAATTCAGTTGCTTAGCTAGGTCATATTCTGTGTCTGGCCTAACTCCTTTGGCCCACATTCCTAACCAACTCCATTTCACCCAAAAGAGTGCACATGAAGTGCTTGACCCTAATTGGGAGGCAAGAGTCATGCCAGTTTTCACATAAAAATTATTTGTTTTATCCATTTGTGATTGAATCTTACTACTTAAGCCTGCTTTGTCTATCTGCAGCCCTTCTGTGATACACTGGATTTCAAAACTACTCATTGATTCGATCCACATCCTGTTCTTGCTCTACTTGCTGCTTTGGTTTGGTTTTCCAACATCGAAACCTGCAGGATTTCATCAAACCTATTAGGGCACTAATCAAGGACATCTTTCTGGGGTAGCCAAGTGTGCAAAGGGCACACGAAACCCCAATTTACGAATGGCCCAAAGCTAACACGCTCCCCTACCCGCGAGGAATGCACGCAGAGCAGGAGACACAACTACACTACACTCACTAATGCCAGCACCAGCCTTGGAAGGCAGGGTGAGCACAACCGCACTCAGTCCCTGCCAGGCTTGCTTACCCTAACCCCTACACACGCTAATGGGTGGCCATGACAAAGAGGTGTTCAGTCCTCCTGGCTCTCGTCTGAGATAACAAGAAGAACACAGCGCCACTAGGCAACTGTGACCTGCCAGGGACGCCCTCGCGTGTTTCCCTGACAGGGCTCGGAGGGAAGGAGTGCCGTGTGCACAGCGTGTAGCAAGGGTTGTCCTTGAAGATGTTGTTCAGTGACCCAATTTATTTATGTGATGTGCGCCCTTTTTAGCATGGGCAGAAAAATGGGAAGTCGCCGAAGGCAACTGCTGCTGCACCAATCACTTTGACCTTTCCCACCTGAGAGCAAAGGCAGACGAGGCTCGGTCAGCGGCTGAGGAACCTAACTACCCACGCTTTATTATACACGTCTTCGGGTAGAAAATAATACACTATCCTCTAACCGAGCTGCAAGCAAGCAGAGTTAAGGACTCCGCCCATTCTTTTATAGAACGTAGGGCGGAGCCCTGGGTAACCTAAACAAGGGTTATACCGCGTGCACAGCGCGTGACCTACAGCCCTTTAATGCATCATGTGTATGCAGGTAAGGGAGACGAGTAACAGCAATTGTTTTTCCTAATGTTAACCACATCTGACCATACATCACACAACTCAACCAGGAGGTATGGTCCTCCTGGGCTCACCTACCTTACTTACCACGCAACATGTGAATGCCGAAGGTAACACGAACGCAAAGACAACCCTAAGCGTTTCAACAACCCTACAGCGAATTATAAACAACCCTAAACGATTAATGCATCTTGTGTCATGCACGCCCCTCTTACCTTGTTTCCTACAGAAGAAGGAGAGGGAATGGCGAGCAACTGCACAGCGCAAAACAAGCCTAAGCGTTTCAAGCAACCCTATTTTAGCGTTATGGCAACACGAGCATGTGCAAGCAATTTTCTTTTCTGACCTGTGAAGAGAAGAGAAGGGTGGATGGGTGCTCAGGGAAAACGCCACAACGTGTGAATGCCTGAATTAGGCACATGCATCGCGAGCACAGCGCATACACCAATCCTACGTGCGCGCTGCATGCTCCATTCGTTTCACATATCTTTCATTTCAGTTTTGAGCTGTGCAGAGCAAATGAAGTGAACACCCGAACCCCCAACGAACGCAACGGTGACAACCCTAGCGTTTTCACGAAACTACCACCACGAACGCAATGCATAGGTATGACGTGAAGCTTACATACCTGAAAGGTGGGTTGTCCACCTGCTCCGTTGTGTCGGTTTCTGTTCCATACTTTTTCCTAAAGTTTATAAAATTTTTGATGCAACTGTGCAAAACCTTCTTGTAAAAGCTTTAAAAACCACGGCTCAAACCGTGTGTTTCTCGAGCCGTTTACACTTGCGCAACCCTTCTTGGGAGTGCGCTCCTGTTGCGCTTGTCTGCGACTTTAGGTTTTGGCCTAAAAATGACGATTTCTAACGTCTTTTCGTCAATTTTTAGCGATTTGACTTCTTAAAGCGCTACACCTTTCGCTAAACCACAGGATTCACTCCCTGTTGGTTCCATTTTCTATTTTTTTCAGCTCCTGGAGTTTTTTGTCCTCCGTTGGGAGTATTGCTCCGCCCTGGCCCTTGGTCAGGACGTTTATTAACACGCTGTTTATACAGCGATAGCCGTCCGCATTAGAGCGTTCGACCGTACCCTAGTGGGCAAGCATGTGCTCTAGGGAGGGAATCCTGCGTTCAAACCCCACTACCCCCAAAATTTTAAGAAACGGTTTCGCCTCACGCTGGCCACTTTTGAGGAAGGCCCCATCGAAGGGACATCATTCACGGTACATTACACTGTTTACCAAGGGTGCCTACAGTGTAGTAGGCTTCTATGAACTGATGGGCGTGTCTTTGGCTGGTTTAATGCATTTTCTGAGGTAATTTTGGGGAAATTTGAGCCTTTTTCCTTGGTCCTACTAGCTTGATCAACTAGTACTCCAGGGGGGAGTAAGAAAAAGTCACTACCATGTCTTCTTTGGGGGACTTGAGCCAGGCCAAGCCCCCCCTAAAAGCCTTTTGTTGATGTTGAGACTAACTTAATCATTTATATCACTCTTTTGAAGTTTGAAGTACACTTTCTCAAAAGTAACTAGGGTTATAACCCTAGCCCCCCATGAAGTTCGGCCCTACCACTCAACTGCGAGAGCTATCTTCCTTCATGGAGGTAATAAACGAAATAAAGTAGGCACCTCACGCCTAAGGCCTTGGAGGTTAAGCCTAGTGGTCCCCCACCTCAAGACCCCTATACTCAACTGATTCTACCACGTATTGTGGTTCTACTTTTTAACCGATTCTGAATTCAGTTGCTTGGCCATGCTGGCCAAGCCATATCCTGTGTCTGGCCTAACTCCTATGCCCCAGATGCCTAACCAACTCCATTTTGTCCAAAAGAGTGCACATGAAGCGGTTGGTGCTAACTTGGAGGCCTGAGTCATGCGAGTTTTCACATAAAAATCATTTGTTTCATCCATTTGTGATTGAATCTATGTACTTAAGCCTGCTTTGTCTATCTGCAGCCCTTCTGTGATACATTGGATTTCAAAACTGTTCATGGATTCGATCCAAATCCTGTTTTTGCTCTACTTGCTCCTTTGGTCCTGTTTTTCAACACCAAAAGTTGCAGCATTTCATCAAAACTATTAGGGCATAAATCAAGGATATCTTTCTCTATGCATGCCGAAAAAGATACATGACACGC
This sequence comes from Eutreptiella sp. 'Long Island Sound 2002', assembly GCA_964036045.1. Lineage (NCBI taxonomy): Eukaryota > Euglenozoa > Euglenophyceae > Eutreptiales > Eutreptiaceae > Eutreptiella > Eutreptiella sp. 'Long Island Sound 2002'. Next base: position 66,841,442 of record OZ038382.1, read on the forward strand.
GCAATTTCCTATAATAAAAATGTACTCTTTCAGGCGTGTCCTGCATGCGATATTGTGGTGCGAAATTACAACGCAATCTCTGTGCTTTCTACGTGCGCGTGCTTTCTGTCGGAGTGCGCGTGCTCTGTCTGATTGCGGTTCTGCTTCCTGTTTCCTGACTCTTTTACCCCACTGGATTCAGTGCTTACGGGGGGGCGGTCACATAGGTATGTGGGTCTGATGCCCAGGGTATTGCACAGGCACAGTCCTCACACGGGGGTGGAAAGGGCTAGGACAGGTGTTCATGAGGAGCGGCGGATACCTCTGCAGCTTTTCACATCCCTGGTCAAAAGTTCCACACCACGGATTGGTTGGTGGAGGGTTCTTCAAATCGCGGAGCTCCAGTTTAGTCTTGAGTGATGCTGACAATGCATTCAGATTAGGGTCTTCATCGCCTGCACCCAGGACCCGGGAAAGCATGTCCATGGTCTCATCTAGACCCACCTCTGGGGCTGCATTGCGTGGGGGCAAACCTCGATCCACGCACGTGGGCTCGGGTGCCACTAACCTAGGACTGGGGCCAAGCTTCAGACATTCACGTTGCTTCGGTTCCTCGGGAGGCGGAGGTTCTTGAGACACCCAGTCGGGTTCCCACTCTGATGATTGGGCCGACGCCGACCAGTCCATTTCGCCGTGACGTATCTCGAACGTCTCCTCGCCCCAAGTGGCCTCGAACATCGTTCCCAAAGGTGCATCCTTCTCCTTTCCTTTCCTTGCTGCTCTCCTCCAGGCCTTGACCTTGGCATTGGTCACTGCGACCCGTGGAGTAGGCGTAGCTTCGGATGGGGGTATTGAGGACACGATGGAAGCTAAGGCGGCTGGTACGGGGTCCTTGCCTTCAAGGCGCCTCAGGCTCGCCCGCGTTAAGCCGGGCACTTCCGCGCTAGCGCTTGGGCGGACTCCTTCGGTATATATCTCTGTAAATTTCTTCCGCCCCTCTTGATTCTGCATGTTCTCCTGGAGGACCAGTATCTTAGGCGGCTCAAGTTGCATGGTCAAAAACGAAGGAAAAGGTAGGAAAATGACATGTTTCCAAAGGCATCGAAAAATAGTTGTTTTGATGGATATTATAAAAGCGTCGCAAACAAGTATGGCGGATTAAATATTTCTATAAGAATGATGTGTCCCATGGGCGAGACAGGGAAAGGTATTGTTTGTTGACCATTCTTTGCGCGAGGCCTCGTGCAAAGACGTTCATTTGTGTCAGATTAATGTGCTACAGCACGACGCATTAGGCAGGTTGTCGAAAAATGGAACCCTGTCGTGTTTATACACGTAACTTAGTACCATTATCAGGATTGCGTGATAGAGATGGATCTATTAACGGATAAACTGCAACAATGGTGTACCCAAGAATCTTGAAAAGTATAAATGTTCCGGAACAAACTGCAGTTTCAAGCGCGAGGCCTCGCGCATGGAACGGCGCATGAGAAACATTAAAGTTTCGGTGATCATTGCGCGAGGCCTCGCGCAATGGAGGTCAGAAGCGCTCATAGAAACCAAAATTGGACAGATCCACCAACTACACAGCATGTGCGTTCCCTTGATGCGGCGCTGCTGCATGGGCGCCCATACAGGTCCCGCCGGCATCTCCGGTTTTCATACTGTGGTCACCGCTGACTTCACTGCGCAACAGCGATAGAAGCGCGCCGCAACTGGGTACCGCAATCAGGATTAACTAGTGAAATGTGGGATCACCAGACAGTTACAGGTAACCGAAAATGGTGCATGCGACAAGGGAATCACAGAATAATTGGTCGCGCCAAAACTGAGTGACAGGTTGATGTTTGAAATCAAGAAAGTTTTTCAAACAGCGATTTCTACGCAGATACAGTTACGCAATTATTCTTTACAGCAACAATGCCCCCGCAGAAAGAGGTGGACCTTGAGAAGACAGTGGCCGCAGCATCCGGAGTTTTCCGCGATGTCTGCTCAGAGGAACCGCCGTACCACACGGCAGAAGAACTGTGGCAAGGGCTAAAACAGGGGGACGAGGGCGCGCGATTGTTGTTTGTGTTTTTGCTGCGTCTGCGCAAAAATGAACGGACGCGTTGCAGCGTTGAAAAGGCGATTGCAGCAGAGAGCAAGAGATGGGTTGGTGTTTTGATAGAGGAGGCCTGGCGCCTTTATTTGCTGATGCGCCACCGCGCAGTTCCATACCAGGGAAAACCAAAGTCAGTTGTTGCGGTAGAGGGAAGTAGGGCGCAGCGTCGCATTTTAGCAAGGTCAGGTGTGGCGCTATACAGCGCACCTTCGCTGAAGGAGAAGGCCGCAGTCAGGTTACAGACTACATGGGACAAAATTTACCAACAGTGGGTTGTGTTGTGGATGGACAACTGGTACAACAAACAGTTTACCACAAATCCTGACAAGAACGACAAAAGCCTGAACGCAACAGCGTTGGCTGTGTTGCTACTCAAGGATGCACCGCGCTACTGGCATGGTCATCCTAGCCTGGAAGACCTTGAACGGCGTGTTCCTGTTGTTGCACGCATGCTGGGAAACACCGAGGGAACGTTTGCACGTATCCTGCACGATCTAGGATTTGCAAGCACGCGACCTGTTGTGCGAAACATTAGCGCACCGCTTGACATTATTCGCCCTGTACCTGCCAAGAGACCACATTGGTGACCCCTTTGTCTAAGCAAAGAAAAGGTAAGCGGCAACCTATCGCTTCTTAACCTACTGCAATTTACTAGGGACTTGGCGCAGCACAGCCGACCAGTTGTCGCTGTCTTATGTGATGAGAACATCCATTACCGCATCTGTAAGATGATGTACGGTGAAAAAACAACGGGTTGGAACGTCCGGCATTTTTTGCGTTCACACCCTATATTATATGGTTTCTGGCACCCGTACAAATTTTGCGTTACACAAACGTTTCCCTCATTTTGGCCGATTGTGACTTTTTTCCGTAAGGGTTTGTTGCGCAGCGGTGACACAGTCCCCTGTTTCTCCAAGCTGATCACAATGGAGATAACTGTTGGTGCACTGCTGTTGGCGATGGGCCCCCACATACGGCGCCTTAACCAAAAATGTCGTTCCCTTGAGCTGGCACGTCCTGCAAATCGGCGAAGTCACCTCCGTTACGCTGTGTGTAAGGCCATGCAGGTTCTGTTAACACAATACTGTCCCATGTTACTGTACCTAGGACACCTCGTTAGGCAGTGCAATTGGGCTGGGGAGACGGCCAACACGGGTGTTTTTGCTTCTGAGGGATTGCAGATTGTTATGTGTCTGTTAGACCGTTTGAACATGGGGGACACACTTTTAAAATATGAACGCACTGTTGCAACTGCGCTATTGTGCCACACTGCATGGCACACAGCCATGCCTGGACAGGCTTTTGCTGAGGAATTTTGTGAAAGTCTGCTTTCCAGCCTTGTGACAAAGAGGGGCCAGAACAGAGGTGCAGTAACCATTGAAGATGTTGACGATCTATATCAGCTCATCACTATCCGCAAAGAAGGTCACAGGGTGAACGTCTGTAAAATCCCAAACCACCAAGCAACGTGCGTGCCATGGGAGCTAGGCGGCTTGTGCGCGTCACAAAAAAAAAAAAAAAAAAAAAAGAGAAGGAAACACAACAAAAGGAGAAACACCAAACCACAAACAAAGAAGACACGACCACGGACCGACCACGGGAAAACAATGGTATGACAACCAAGTATGTTACGGCCCCATGCGTCCTACATATCATATCCACCGCTACACATGCGTAGATGAGAAAACCAAGTATGTTGCGAAGGAGGGCGCCCAAGGGACAACACCGCACGCAAAAAAGAACCACGAACCACCACGCACGTCAAAAGGCATGCCCACAAACACAAACCACAACCATATATCCCCCATATTTATTCCTCCATAGGCTCCGACCACCGCGAGATACACGACGAAAAAAAAAGAAAAAAAATCAATTAAAGTGCAAAAGGTATGGGGCGGCCACGGACAATGGGGAAACAATGAAAAGGCGAACAAGTATGTTAAAAATACGAAGGAGGGCGCCAAGGGAGCACACCACGCACGCACGCACCCAAACGTACGCAAGCCCGCAAAGTGAAAGAAAACGGAGACGAGGTCAAAGAGAAACGAGGTATGAAACCCCACCCCCGCCCCACCCACACAACGTGCTCTCGCTATAAGCAATGCCCATGAACCACGGGGAAACAATGGTATTGCGAGCAAGTATGTTAAGAAGGCGAAGGAGGGCGCCAAAGGGACGGACCACGCACGCACGCACACACATAAACAAGACCGCTAGGTGCAAGAAGACGGAGACAAGAGCAAGGAGAAACATGGTATGAAACCCCACCCCGCCCCGCCCGCAAACACGCAAACGCTCTCACTACAGGGGATGGCCATGTACCACGGGGAAACAATGGTATGGCGAACAAGTATGTTAAAAATGCGAGGGAAGGCGCCAAAGGGACGGACCGCACACGAAAACACAAACGTACACAAGGCCGCAAGAAGCAAAAAGACGGAGATAAGACAAAGGAGAAACATGGTATGAAACCCCACCCCCGCCCCACCCACAAACAAGCACACGCTTTCTCTATAGGAGACGACAACAAGAAGCTGCACAAGGTATGACAAGTATGTAAAAAAAAAACACGAAAGCGCCTTCCACGCCCTCTTTATAGGGGAAACGCAAGGCAAAGAGGTGTGTTATCGAAGACGCTACGGAAAAAAAATAAAAAAACGGGGAGGAGACACAAAGCACAACACGCAAAAACAACCAACCAACCCCCCAAAAAGACCTGCGCACGCCTTTTCCCTACAGGGGAAGAAAACACGGTGGGACAAAAGGAGAGGTACGTAATACGCATCGCGCATGCCACGCATCTCTGCTACGCGTCTACAGGACCTCTTCTTCTGCTCTTTGAACCATGCCGACGACCGACGACGAGAACCAACCAAGGTATGACACACCCCACCCCACCAACCACACACCGCAAGCACACACACGCACAAGCACGGCAGCCACACCGCGCACGACCCCCCCCCACGCCACCCACACCAACACAAAGGGCCACACAGCGCACACACACACACCAAGACCAAGGAGAAGGGCACCCGGAAGACACACCCACCACACCACCACACCACACCACCAAAAACACAGACACCACAAACACGCAACACACAACACAGCACGGCCACCGCGCACACCCACACACATCACAAACACACACAACAAAGGACACCCCCGCCCGCGAAACACACCACCACAACCGGCGGGCCCCAGCCAGGAGTGGCGGGGAGCCGCACACCACCACCGGCAGCGAAACCAAGCCAGGAGTGGCGGGGAGTAGCAGACAGGAACCTCCGCCAGGAGTGGCGAGGGACCAACCACACCACACACCAGCCACAACCCCACCACACACGCCACCGCCGCACACCAGACACCACACACCACACACCACACACCACACACCACCGCCGACAGCGAAAAGAAGCCAGGAGTGGCGGGGAACCGCGCCCGGGACCCTCCGCCAGGAGTGGCGAGGAACGCCCACCACCACCGGCAGCGAAACCCAGCCAGGAGTGGCGGGGAGTAGCACACAGGAAACTCCGCCAGGAGTGGCGAGGGACCAACCACACCACACACCAGCCACAACCCCACCAGCACACCACCGCCGCACACCACACACCACACACCACACACCACACACCACACACCGCACACCACCGCCGCCAGCAGACCCCAGCCAGGAGTGGCGGGGAACCACACACCACCACCGACAGCGAAACCCAGCCAGGAGTGGCGGGGAGTAGCACACAGGAACCTCCGCCAGGAGTGGCGAGGGACCGACCACACCACACACCAGCCACAACCGCACCGCACATCACCGCCGCCAACGGACGCCAGCCAGGAGTGGCGGGGAACCGCGCCCGGGACCCTCAGCCAGGAGTGGCGAGGACCGCCCACCACCACCGGCAGCGAAACCCAGCCAGGAGTGGCGGGGAGTAGCACACAGGAACCTCCGCCAGGAGTGGCGAGGGACCAACCACACCGCACACCAGCCACAACCCCACCAACACACCACCGCCGCACACCACACCCCACACACCACACACCACACACCACGCAGCACCGCCGCCAGCAGACCCCAGCCAGGAGTGGCGGGGAACCACACACCACCACCGGCAGCGGAGCCCAGCCAGGAGTGGCGGGGAGTAGCACACAGGAACCTCCGCCAGGAGTGGCGAGGGACCAACAACACCACACACCAGCTACAACCCCACCACATACCACCGCCGCGAGCGGACCCCAGCCAGGAGTGGCGGGGAACCGCGCCCGGGGCACTCAGCCAGGAGTGGCGAGGACCGCCCACCACCACCGGCAGCGAAACCCAACCAGGAGTGGCGGGGAGTAGCACACAGGAACCTCTGCCAGGAGTGGCGAGGGACCAACCACACCACACACCAGCCACAACCCCAGCAACACACCACCGCCGCACACCACACACCACACACCACACACCACACACCACACACCACTGCCGACAGCGAAAGCCCAGCCAGGAGTGGCGGGGAACCGCACACCACCACCGGCAGCGAAACCCAGCCAGGAGTGGCGGGGAGTAGCACACAGGAGCCTCCGCCAGGACCGGCGAGGGACCAACCACACCACACACCAGCCACAACCCCACCAACACACCACGGCCGCACACCACACACCACAAACCACACACCACACACCAACACAGACACCACGCGCGCACGCACCGCGCCACAGACACAGACACACACGGCGAACCACGACCAGAGGAGGAGGCGACACGCACACAAGCAACACGGCCAGGAACAGCAAACCCCCCCCCCCCACCACCACCACCCCACCCCAGAGAGACGGGAAACCCACCACCGCAAACCACACAGCGAAATGGGGGCCGGGACGAAACGGGCCCACGGGAGACGCAGGCGAGGGACCCAACCTCAGGGGTTTGGGGGCCCCCCCGGTGACCGTATCGGCCCCACCTGAGCACACGCAATAAGGTGGGATACACCCGGGACCGTTGGTCAGCGGCCCGCGGTGGCACCGGCCTGGGGGGGTGACAAATAGGCCTGACCAAGAGCACTCCCCACGGCACGTACTGCGGTTCGGGCCCAGCGAGGAGCTGCGGGTAGGGCACACCGTCCATCGGGGCAGGCAAGAGACACGCCTATCCCGCAAGGACTCCCCTGCGACCCACAGTGTACCCGACCCCGGTGTGGGGAACGGCTAGAGTACCTGGCTACGGAGCAGGTCCATTTGTACCGAGCGGGTACAAATGGACGGCCCGTACAACAGAGTTACACCCTGACGGGGAGTGCAAGCATCGGCCCCCCCAACGGGGAAACACCAGGGGAAGGGACCCGAGCCGACGACAAGGACCCCCCCCCACCCACCACAGCCGGGAAGGCCCGGGCACGGCACCAGGGGATCACCGCCCCAAGCGACGCGGAAAAGAGACAGAAGGAGGAGGGCACGCGAAGGGGGCGGGGGGGGGACACACCACCAACAGACCCCAGCCAGGGGGGGCGGGGAACCACACAGCCGAGACGGGAGAGGGGCCACGACACACAGCCCCCACACCCAGACAGAGCCCCCAAACCAAGCCCAGAAAGGCGAGAACCGGCACCCAAACGCACCACCAACACACCGCACACACGCCCGCGCATGCACACAACACACACCCCCACAACCGCCACCGACACGAGCCCCACAAGCGCACACCACACTGCAAAGCGCAAGCGCCGCCCGCACCACAAACGCAACACACACAAACCCAAAAAATAAGAACCCAGCAACCCCCCGCCAGGGGAGCTGCAGGGCCGCCAGAAACACCGCTAGGACACAAAGGTGGACCCACCAAGCCCTCAGCCAGCAGAGGCGAACGGCCACACCCAGCAACACCCAAACGACCACGCCCGACCCCAGGACCAGGCACTACGACACCCACACCAGCACCGCCATCAACACCCAAACTGGACGCCACAACACCCTCACCAGCGGACACACCCGGAACCAACAGAGACACCGTCGGCAACACCAGCGACCCCAGCACCCAGCACAACACTAGGACACCCTCACCAACAACAAACCAACACAAAAAGCCACCCAACACTGACGAACGACCGCACCCAGCCGGTCCGGTCCCCCACTGACCCGCAGCCAGAACCACCGCCACCAGCATCCACACCATCGGAAACACCAACACCACCAAAAATCAAGCCAGCACAACACCGTCACCAACACCTTCACCGCCAGCACCATCGCCTACGAAACCTACGCACACCACCACCGGTTCCAGCACCTACATCACCCAAGCCAACGGCATCAAACACACCATCGCCGGCATCACCCCACCATCAGCGTCGCCACCGGCAACCTCCGCCACCGGAGGAAACCAAAGCCACCACAGCCGGTGAGCCCACAAACCACCAAGCCCCGGCCAGGGGAGGCGAGGGCACACGCCCAGAACTATCAACAGCAACACCCTCGCCACCAAAGCAACCACAGGGCGCCATCCACCATGCAGTCACCAGCGGCAGCCACACCACCGGCGCCACCAACACCACCCTTACCCACGACACCACTCGGGGCATCGCCTGCACAACCTACACCAACAGCATCACCAGCAGCCCACACCACCTACTGCACACCCTCCCAGACAGAGCCACAGAAACCAGCCACCGCCCACCCCTGAACACAGGCCGCTGACCACCCACACACAGACCCACACCAACCACCGGCAGCATCAGCAACATCAGAGACGCCAGAAACCATAGCAACGCCCGCAACGAGCTCACCACCGACACCGCCACTGACAGTGCAACCTCAGCAACAACAACCCAGAGCGTCAACGGCAGCCGCCACGGCGACACCGCCCGGTACAACACCATCGACATCAACGACACCAAGGGGGCCAACACGCGGGCCAGCGACACCCATGGGTACCTCCACCAGGAGTGGCGAGGTCCAACCCCCACCGTCAGAACACCACCATCCACCAGGGCATCACTTACAGCGCCCTCGCCTTCGACATCGCCCACAGCTCCGCCGGCGGCGCCCTCGCTAACACCGTCACCAACACCGCCGACAGCGGCAACACAGCCCCACCGCCAACCACCCACAGCACCAACCTCCCCAACACCAGAAACAACCGGTACCACCCCTTCAGGACCACGAACCGACCAACCACCAGCCACGCGTGGCACGCCCGGAACCGCCGACCACCCACACGCAGGCCGCGCCCATCACCAACACCAACAACACCCATGCCAACAGACCACCACGACACACGCCAACCACCAAGTATCACCTATGGCACCCTCACCATCGGCAACACCAACGCCGCCAACACCTACGGCACTATCCACACCACCACCAACCCCACCAACGACGGGCCAGGGTGCCGTCACCTACAACACCCCTACCACCACCACCACGACCCCGGCACCAAGTAACACCTAGGGCACCCCCACCAACGGCATCACCAAGGAACGAACGCCACCGAGCCCTCAGCCAGGAGTGGCGAGCACCCACACCCAGCAACACCCAACCAACCACGCCCAAACCCAGGGCCAGGAACTGCGACACCCACACCTGCACCGCCGCCGACACCGAAACCGAACGCCACAACACCCTCACCAGCGGAAACACCCGGAACCAACGGGGACGCCGTCCGCAACACCAGCTACCCCGGCACCCAGCACGACGCCTGAGACACCCTCGCCAACAACGGACCAACACAAGACACCACCCAACGACCATGTTACACCCAAGGCGTTACAACCACGCCACCAACCGACGCGCACCCAGAACCACCACCAGCAGCATCCACACCACCGGAAACGCCAACACCACCGATAATCAAGCCAACACAACACCCTCACCATCACCATCACCGGCGGCACCGCCGTCCTCACCATCTCCTACAATGCCTACGCACCGACCAACACCGGAAACAACGCCTAGATCACCCAAGCCAGCAGCATCAAACACACCATCGCCAGCATCACCCCACCATCAGCGTCGCCACCAGCAACCTCTGCCGCCGGAGGAAACCAAGGCCACCACAGCCCGTGAACCAGCAAACCACCAACCCCCGGCCAGAGGAGGCGAAGACCCATCAACAACAACACCCCTGCCACCAAACCAACCACAGGGCGCCATCCACCACGCAGTCACCAGCGGCACCCACACCACCGGCGGCACGGCCCTCACCAACAGCATCACCAGCAGCCCACGCCACCTACTGCACACCCGCCCAGAGAAAGCCACAGGAACCAGCCACCGCTCAACCCCGAACACAGCCCACTGACAACCCACACACAGACCCACACCAACCACCAGCAGCATCAACAACATCAGAGGCGCCGTAAAACATAGCAACGCCCGCAACGACCTCACCACCGGCATCACCGACGGCACCACCGACAGTGCGACCTCACCAACAGCAACCCCGAGCGTCAACGACAGCCACCACGGCGACACCACCCGGTACGACACCGTCGGCAACAAGGACACCGAGGGGGCCAAGGCCAACCCACCAGCCAGGGACGCTCATGGGAACCTCCGCCAGGAGTGGCGAGGTCCCCCCTCCGCCGTCAGAACACCACCAGGGCAACACCTACAACACCCTACAACGCCAACACTCACAGCTCCCCCGGCGCCGCTCCCACCAACACCAACACCAGCACCACCGACAGCGGCAGCACGGCGACACCGCCACCCACCCGCAGCATTGACACCCTCGACCACAACCGAAGCAACACCTGTCACTACAGACCCAAGGACAGCCGAAGGAAATATCCCAACACCAGAGACAACCGACACCACCAGGACCACAAGCCAGCCAAACACTAGCCACGAGTGGCACGCCCGGAACCGCCGAACACCAAAACGCAGGCGGCACCCACCACCAACACCAACAACTCCCACGCCATCAGACCACCACGAGACACGCCCGCCACCACCGTGACACCCTCACCGTCGGCAGCACCAACGCCGCCAACACCCACGGCAATATCCACACCACCGCCAACCACACCAACGAAGAGCCGAGGTACCGTCACCCATAACACCCCTATCACCACCACCACGACCCCGGCACAGAGTAACACCTAGGGCGCCCCCACCGACGGCAACACCAAGGACGCCAGCACGGCTGATGAACAAACGCCACCAGCGCCACCCACCAGGCCCCCAAGCCAGGGGTAGAAACAGCAACACCACACACCATCACACCCACCGCATCGACATCACCCGGAGCATCACCAACATCAACCAGGGGTCCCCACCACCCAAGCAGCACAAAACACCACAGCAACACCACCACACCCTCACCACCAGCGACACCAGCAGCACCCTCCGCCAGGAATGGCGAGGAGAAAACCCAACAACGCGGAGCCACCCAGCGTCTCCGGCACCCTCACCATCGGACCGCCACCAGCGGCGCCAACCCCCAACACACCACCGTCACCAACACCACCGACCCCTGACGCAACAACCACACAGCCCGCACAAACGGCACCAGCCAGAGCATCGCCGACAACAGTCCCGGCCAACTCTCAAGAACACCACCGAAAACAGGTCCGTCGACCGAAAGCCACGACAACCCCAGGGTACGGGTCCCCCTTCCCACCCCCCACCATCTGCACAACCAGCGACACCGTCACCAGCACCAACCGGAACACCGACAACGACAGCCTCACCAACAAACGACACCCCCACTACCACTGCCACCCACCAGTCACGCCACCGACCGTCGGCGCCACCCACCAACGCCGCACCCCGAACCACACCTACACTCGAAACCTGCACCAGCACACCCGGCCGAGCCGTCAATGGCACCGCCGCCCATGGCACCGCCTACACTCACCAGCGCCGCCACCACCCCGCGCGAGGCCAGGAACCCCTGGCGTCACCAACGGCCTCAACAAACACCGACACCACCAACACCACCACCGCCGGGCGGGGACTACCCACAATCCAGGAACATCTCCACCACCAACAACCAATACACCACCCGCGTCACCCCACCGTCGCCAACGCCACCGCGGCACCTATCACACCTCCACCACCGGAGGCGACGTGGGCCACACCACCCGTCATCTACAGCACCCTCGCCACCACAGCCACGTCCAGCCCACAAACGCTACACCCCAACGACCAGAAACAACACCCTCACCATCGACACCACCGGCAACACCACATACGCCCATACGTCACCCGCGCCATGCTCACCAACCATCACCTCGTCATCAGTGTCCACGACATCAGAGGGACCAACACCACCGGCGACAACGACAGCGACAACAGCTGACCCACCAACTAACCACCATCAACCATAACCCAACACCAACCTCATCTACGCTAACGCCCATACCACCCTCGCCAACAACACCGCCACCGACACAATCATCCACCCCGGCACCCACACCACCCTGACCACCAACATCACCACCATCCCCCCAGGGTCAGGGCTCGCGGGGAACGGAACGGCAGAGCGAGCACGCCACCACCCGCACGCGTCGCCCACCCTATCGTACACCGCTCCGCAACACGCCCCCCCCCGCTTCCCCTGACAGGGCGTGCGCTCCAGCCCACTGCTGGGAAGACGACTACAACGTCCTCCCGGCCATCCGACACCTACTGGCAGCCACGGCCCCGCGCCCACAAGCCCAACAGCAACCCACGGAACCGCAGGAGCCCGACCACCCCATGTGACCACGCTCCATATCCCCCGCGTCCACCGCAGACCAGAACGCGGAACACCAGCGAGAGGAGCCCGACCCCGACCGCGCCGCCACGCCCCCACCGCCCCCCCCCCAAAGGACATCTACGCCACACTGGCCAGCACCCTAGCCCCCATGGAGGCCGAGCAGTAGTACCAGTCCATCCAACGAGACCTCCCTGAGGACCTCGCGACCCTCCAGGGGTGGAAGCAGGAGAAAAGGAACGACAACGAGTGGGGCACAGAGGAAGACCTTCTCTGAGAAGACACCTGGAAAGGCACCACGGACGCTTTCCTGGAGGCAGCAGCCGTAACCTACCCCCGCCCGCTCGGGGACACTAGTCACGGCCTCCACGCCCTCCTAGCTTTCCGAAGCTGGAAACACCGCCACACCATCACCCTCCACCCCCTCGACCACAATCCACACCGATGGACACCTGAAGACAACGCCACAGCCGCCATCACCGTACAGCAAAGCCCCGAGAACCCGGAGGAATACCACATCACCTGGAACGATCCGGCACCCCACCCCCCCGCCTCCCCCACCCTCCCAGATGTCTTCGCCAGCATCAGCGCAGAACTCCAGGAGGCGAAAGCCCCACAGCAACTGGACGAAGAGATGCCCCAGGCACCATCACCACCAACCACACAAGACCGACCCCGCACAGAGCCGCTCACCCACCCCATCACCACAATGGAGCTCCCCCCACAACACCGCACCACCCCGGACCGAAACGGGTTTCGAGACCTGCCACGGGAATGGGCGGTTCACAACGGCACACTCCGATGGGACGAAATCACACCGGGGCTCCAGGCCATCCGCCTCCACTCGATCACCGAGCCCACCACCACCTGGGCACAACCGACGGACCGCCACCACCTCCTCCTCAACGTCCAAGGCGATGCCACGATCACACCCACGGAGGGAGACCCCGTAACAGCAGCCCCCGCCCACGCCGTCCACATACCCCCGCAAGCATCGTCGGCACCTATGACGGTACATCCAGGCCCCACCCCATGGCAGGCCATCGTCATCACCTACCCCGCCCCCAACGACCACACACACACCTGGCAGCAACGGTGGGAGGACATCCGGGGGGACCTCCTCCAAGAACACCTAGGGCTCACACGCACCCACCACACCCTACACCCGATACAAGGAGTAGGCCAAGCACCACACGGCATACACGCCCCGGGAGTATGGGCGTACGCCACACCCATAAACCCACAAGCAGCAGAGGACATCAAGACCGCCCTATCATTCCAGCAAGCCCAGACCCAAAACCCGCACCGCAACACCCAACGAGGCTACACCATTTGGTGGGCATACCAAGACCACGACACCCTCACCCCCCAACCGGTGGCCCCCCCTCTAGACACCAACACAACCGCCCTCCTCCAAGCCGCAACAGCGGCAGCCACACAGGTAGGGTCCCCGGAAACCTGGGGCCCACAATACCTGGTCGAAACCAAAGTGGCGCCCCACGCGAAGGCCCAAGACAAGCCCCCAACAACGAAGCCGCTCCACCTCCCACTCAAGCTAGACCCGACGGAACACACCCCCAAGGACGAATGGGCGACCCACTACATCATCCCCCACACCACCACCCGCAAGAACGACGCCGCCAAGACCACCGTCACACGCCACCTCCCCCACACCACACAGGTGTATCAGCTGACAGCCCCCAGCGTCCTCGTCACCCGTCGCCGACACGATGAGCGATACACCATACAGGCGGAAGGGGCCGCCGCGACCACCCTGTACACATGGGCAACACGGGGGGACCTCCCACACCCCAGCCTCCACCACGCCCCCTCCTGGCCCACCCCCTTCCACACAGCAGACCGCCCCAACAAGAAGCCCAAACACACGGGTGTGCACACCCCCGCCCAGGAGGCCCAGCACCGACACGATGCGAGGCGCAAGGCCCGCACCCTCCACGACGACCACACCATCCCCCGCATCAGCGCCCCCCCCGCCAGGGTGTCAGATACCACCCACAACCGCACGATCACAGGAATCACCACGGACTGCCTGAACCCAGCGGCGTCGCGGGAAGACGCCATGTGGATCAGGGAAGGGCGCTCCCACACACAGGCGGTGGCGCGCCTCCACAACATCCAACCCCACAAACCCCAGCGCGCCGTTGGACCCTTCGCCGTACACGTCACCCCGTACGGCATCGACCACCCCCGGTGTGAGCACCATGACCCGCCCTGCTCCACCCCATGCACCTCGCCCCTGCGCCAACCGCTGCCGGCCCCGACCATCACGGGCAACATGTACCTGAGCACCGTACCGGGAGACCCGGGCATATACATCCTGCCCAACAGGTGCAGGGAACACGCCATCCCCCTCCACGGTGTAGAATCCCTCGCCCTGGGACCGCCCCCACCAAAACACCAACACCAGCACATCCCGGGGGACAAACGGACACAGGCGCCAGACGGGGGAAAAAAGGCCCACCAACCGCCCTAGCCCACATCGCCGTCCACCCCGCAGCCCACCTACCAAAGGACTTCGCCACGTCGTCCTGGAGGGGCAAGCCCACAGCATCATCACCGCCGCCCTGTACACCCTCGCCGCCCACGAACGCCACTGGGACCCCACAACCATCCCAGCGATGCCCCCACCACCGCAGGGCCCCAAAGATCCCGTCACCCCCTTCCACATCGATCAACTCCTAAGCCGCAGGGCCACCCCACACCTCCACCCCTCCAGGATAGCAACAGCCATCGCATCGTGGGACACCCTGGACACGCCCCCCCAACAACCCGCCATCCACATCCTCAAAGCGGACGCCCAATGGTGGGTCCTCCACTGGGCACACGGAGTCCTCATGGCGGCCCAGGCCTATACCCCGGAAATAGACCCGGAAGACCCTCCACGGGGCCAGCAGCGACTCCTCCAGGCCACCACCCTCACAGGCCGCGAAGGCGCCCCCTGGGAAGCCCTCCACACAGCACTCTACTGGGCTCAAGGCTCCCCCAACGGCCCAGACACACCAGAACCCACAGAGGCCTGGGTCATGCAGGCCAAGGCCATGAGGAACTACCACCTACACCACCCCTTCGACGACAGCCCGGCCGCACTGCCATGGCCAACAGATCCCCCGCAGACCGTGCGCAAGCTCGCCGACATCATACGCAGCCACGCGAAAGCGAAAATGCAAACACCGGCAGAACCCCCACTGAGGGATCCGGACCAGCAAGCAACGCACCCCTTCTTCAAACCCCACGCCCCCCCAGCCCCGCTACCTCCAGTCCCGCCCAAGCGAGCAAGACGACAAAGGGGCACACCCGCCCCCAACCAAGCCGGAAAAGCAGCGACCTCCCCACCCCCTGCGTCCCACCCGACCCACCCGGCGAACCCAGACCAAGCATCCTCGTCATCCACCCTCCCACCATTACCACCGCCCCACCCAGACCAAGCATCCTCGTCATCCTCCCTCCCATCACTACCATCGCCCCACCCGGATCAGGCATCCTCATCATCCTCCCTCCCGCCACCAGCACCGCCCCCGCCCAAAGCGTATCCAGGATTCGCAAAAGGCGCGAAGGTCCAACAGCCCTTCCGCAACGACCACACAGGCGACTGGCTCTGGTGTGAGGGCACGATCCAGTACCGCCTCAAGGAACGGGGGGAAAACAGGGGGCCACAGATCCGGGTGATCTGGCACCGCCAAAAGGAGTTAGACCAAGGCAGCAGCGCCCCGGACAAGCCAGTAAGCTACACCCTGGAGCTCACCAGCGCCCACCCCATCCGGCTCCGCACCGAAGAGAACAAGGCCCACACAGGCACCAAATACACTGGGGAGCTCCCCCCGGAGTGGAGCCAAGGCCTCCCCCCGCCGCGCCTACCCAAACGCCCACCAGCCGGCAAAAAGTCCCCGAGCCCCAGTCCCCCTCCCTGACGGGGTAAGGGCCGAGGGCACAAGCCTCCACAGCCCCGGCCCGCCCCCACCGAGGCCACCGTCAACCTCCTCGACCTCAACCACCTGGCCGTCACATACTCCAAGGACGACACAACCGCCCTCCAAGAGCTCCCGATGGCACAGGGGCCGGGGTGGGTTCCCCACCTCCTCACCTTCCAGGAACAAGACCTACAACGCGACGACCCCCCAGAAACCACCCCCATATATACCCCGGACCAGAAAGCGTACAAATGCTACTGGCACAAGGGGACCCCCCTATACGCGCAAACCGGCATCCACGTCCACCTCGTCCACCACCTCAGCGTCCCAGGGAGGCTAGGTGTCTATGAGGTCGTCGGGGACGGATGGAAACTCAACGTCATCAACACCCACGTCCCCTTCGGCAAAGTCACGGAACCCTTCCTCCAAGCCCTGGCCGAGGCATACCACCAGATGGCCATGCTCGCCCCCACAGTCATCATCGGCGACATGAACGCCGCCCCCACCCCAGCGGACCGAGGGGGACAAACCACACCCCAGGACCAAGCAGTCCGCGACACCATCGAAATGCTGGCGCTCGTGGACCTGACAGCCAACCTCGAAGGCCAACCATCCCACTTCCCCCACCAAACGGATGCCGCCCCATCCCGCATCGATGTATGCTATGGCGACCCCACCACCATCATCCGAGCGGAGGCCCGATATGGACCCCTCCCGCTGGGACCCACAGGCCATAGCCCCCTGCAGATCCGCCTCACCATCCCCAACCTTCCGCCCAGCCCCCCAGAGGATGCGCACCAAGGCCTACCACCCCTCCTGAAGATGCCCCCGCTGCATGACAAGCATGCCTGGTCCCAATATCACAGGGACATAGACCGCGCCCGGCGCATCCAACCAGACCCCACCGACCTACTCACAGCCATGCGCACGGCCGCCGTCGCCTGCGGCTTCCAGCAACACCCCCACACAGACGACGACCAACCACCCACGGCCCTGGGGGACATGCTCCATGACCTCTGGCATGCGAAGCAACAACTGGCGACCCTCCTCCACACCGACACCCCCCGAACCCGCCGCCAGATACACCACTGCAGGACACGGATAGCCCACATCAGGGCAGACCTGCAGCCGTGGCACATCCACAGGCAACAGCGCATCGCCCAGGTACACGAACGGTATGCGCAACATGAACTCCCCTACAAGGCCATCCGCCACCTCAACGACGCGATGGCCGACACCGGCCACCGCACCATCACCACGGTCCGGCAGGAGGGCGGCTCCCTCACCAACGACCCAGCCACAGTGCTCCAAGCCACCCAAGACAGCTTCCTCCGGCAACACATCCCCACCCAAGACACACTGGACCCAGACACCCAGGCCAAAATCGACCGCCTCCCTCAGGTCTTCAACCACGCCCAGAGGAGGCAACTGGAAAAACGCCCCTTCACCATCCACGAAGTCCGGAAGGCCATCCACAGTCTCCGGCAACACAAAACCCCAGGCTGCGAAGGCCTCCCTGCAGAGGCATACTACCACCTCCCCGCCCACCTCCTCTGCATCCTCGCCCACCGCCTCTGGGACATCGTCACGGGGCGGACCCCCCTGCCACCAGACTGGGCAAACGTTGTCCGCACCCTCTACAAAAAAGGGGACTGGGCAAACCCAGACAACTGGCGCCCCATAGTCTGTGCGGTCACGGAGGTCAAAATCGTCTGGACCATCCTCCTACGCCGCATCCGCCCCCACCTGGACCCCCACATACCAGCAAGCCTCTGGGGGGCCATCCCAGGCCGGTCCCCACACGAGGCCATCTTCCTCCAGGACACCATCGCAGACATGGACCCGGTGGACCTCATCATCGCCTCCCTCGACGTCAAAGGAGCCTTCCCGAACACCCCCTGGCTCCTTCTAGAAGCGGTGTGGAAACGCCTGGGCCTCCCCTTCTACAACTTCACCTCCGGCTACATCCGCACCCGCAAATACACGGTCCGCACTGGAGCAGGCCTCACCCCCTTCCTGGAGCCAGGCAGCGGGGTCCCCCAAGGGGGAGCAGAGGGCCGCTTCCTGTACCTTCTACCGACGCTCCCCCTGGCCCTCGCAATCGAGCAGGATTACCCGGCCTACGCACCCTACCCCCTCCTCTCCCCCCTGGTGGGCTTCGCGGACGACACCAACCTCACGGTCGCGCACACCCCACACGAACCCCATGCCCCGGACCCCGGGCCAACGGTCACCCAACAGGCCAACGACTTACTGGACGTGACCGTCTCCTACCTCTCCCACAACAACCTCATCGTCCATCCCACAAAGTCGGTGGCCATGATCAAGGGGTCTGCCACACCTCCCACCCTAGGGCCACAAGGGCCCCCCATGCAAGTCGTGACAACCACCACCCGCCTGGGGGTAATCCAGGCCGCCAACCCTGAGGACGCCACCCTCCCTCCCAAGTTGCAATCACACCTCGCCCATCTCCCCAGATATGCGTCCCCGACCACCAAGGCCCTCTCCCTGTCCCACCAGAGCCTGGCGTACTACCTCACCGGGGTCTTGAACGCCTCCATAGGCTTCCAAGCACTCCACCTGACACACCCCACCACCGCCCTCCAGCCGGCCACACGCGCTGTGACCAAGGCATGGCCAGCACACGGGGGCTGGCCCACCTCCATACCCACCCGCGCCATCCGAGCGGCATGGCCCCACTATGGGGACGCCATAGGGGACGAGGTGAAAGCGGCTTACACCAGACACACCGCCCTCCTCCTTCACCGCATGACCCACAACCACTCACCGGAGGTCCGCGAGGTCACCGCAATCCGCCTCCAGGCCGCACAACGGGCCCGCAACACATGCCCGCGCTGGGTACTCCACCAGACGGGCATGCCCACCAACATGAACATGCGCCTGTGGAACCACCTGCAGCTTCTCCTCCCATCCCCACACCACGCCATACTCACCAACCACACGTGCCCAGAGGAAGGGCCACTAGCGGTCCTCTGCGGGGACTTCCACCATCACCTTAAGGGCACCATCCACACCATAGACCTTGTCGGGGCCTCCATCACCGTAGTATACGTCAACCTCCCCCAAATGCGGGTCCTGCACCACAGCGGGGCACACCACACCCCCTTTCTACAGCTTCCCGAATGGCCACAATACCGCCTCTTCCACCAGTACCTCACGCAGACGGCACGAGCAGCGGGACACATTCTACCGGGAAGCAAAGACATGCACACAGCCTACCGAGAATTCACAAAGCAACACCCCCGACCCATCCCAGCGACACCGCCCTACGCACCCACCGGATCGAAACACGAACCCGTCCCCCCGGTGACGGGCCCAGTCCTACCACTAACCCTACTACTGGCCCCGAATGAAGCCAAACCCACGCAGACCACCGTCATCCACCACAGGGCAAAATGGCGCATACCGAAACACCACATGACCGCCCGAGACCTACCACGGCTCCCCCATGATTCCCAGGGCATGCCACGCACATGTTGGGCCTGTGACCCCGAGGCACCAACCACACCATGGCCCGTACTACACCTCATAGCACGCCACCACAGCCACCCCACAACCCACCTACCACCACAGGCCTACGCATGGGTAGCCCCATGGTTCCACCGCACCGACACTAACCCCACGGTAGCATGGAACCCCGACCACGCGCCCAAATGGCTCTTCACCACTACACCCACATGGCCCCGCCCCGACCCGGCAGGAGTCGCCATCCGTTACAGCATGTACGAGCCAGGCCGAACGGGCAAGCACGAACACCCCTACTATCCGCTCCACCACTCCTGCCACACACCGGAGCACCGAACACAAACCCTCACATGCCACGACCTAAACCCCAACACAGCCTACATCCTCCACTACATCTACTCCTACCTCACACAAGGACAGCCGGAGCAGGGACTCGTAGCCCTGTCCCCCCAAGCGAAACACATCATCTCCAAAGGAATAGGGGTGTACGCCACCCTCATCCTGCAGCCCACAACCCCAGTAGCCCACCTCGCCACGGGCCTTGCCATATACGCCTACCTGCCCATGAACCCATGCCGCCTCCCACAACCATCACCGGCGGACCGGCTCTTCTTCACCGACGCCTCAGGCGAATCCGCCCTCACGCCCATCACCGGGGGGGCCACCCTGCAGCTAACCCACACCGGGGGACACTACCACATGGACCACCACACGGGCCACACCACCTATGGGGCCTCCTCCCACGGGGAACTAGGGGCCATGGCCGACGCCATCACCGAGATCGCGGCCCACCTACCCGCCCACTCCCCGCACATCGTCCGGGTCTGGTTTGTGGTAGACGCCACTGTCGACACACACCTGCTCCTCCGCATAGCAAGGCAACCACTTCACAAAGCCACCGCGACGAGCCTCGGCACCCAGGCACTGCTGCTCTGGAAAGCCCTTCGCAGCCTTCCCCCCTACGTCCAACTCCACATCGTGAAACAAGAGTCCCACAGACACCAATACGGAAATGGTAAGGTCGACAACCAGGCAGTACACCAGCGCACAACACACCTACCAGCCCTCCAGATCCCTGACCTCGGCCGCAACCACACAAACCTTCAACACGTGCCCCCTGTACCCGAGCCCCATCAGACCCCGGACTGGGTACCAGAGGACGCCCCCTATTCCTCCCACGACAGAGCATACCACTACCCCAACCCCATCCAACATCTCGCCCGCGTGCTCGGCGACGCAGACAGCCGGGCGCACATCCAGGAGCTCCAGGACAGACTGCAAATCCCCCTCTACCACTCAGCGCTGCGCCCAGCAAACGTCCCAGCCCACCTCCAAAAACGACGCATCCAGCTCCTCAGGAGCAACTACCATTCCTCACCAGGGTCGCCAGATGGCTCGCCCGCAAGCACATCCACGTCCCCGAAGAACACACCCGTTGCCCGTGCGACCACACCACCCCGAAGGACTGGGAACACTTCAAGAAATGCCCCCTCCATACAGGCAGGGACACGCTAGTGGGCTGGTCCCCGGCGGAAACCCTGCGACAACACGAAGGATGACCAACCCACAGCCACGCACACCAGGCCACCGAACACCTCTTCCGGGATCCCCTGGTCAAAGAAGCCACCATGAGAGGGGCGGTGACACAGGCCCTGCACCGACACCTCACCAAACACACGGAAAACCCCATGGAGGCAGCAGCACACCTCCAGCTAGAGGCAGTCCGCAGAGCAGCGGCCCAATTGGTACACCGCAAACACCTCCTGTTAACACACGCGGAGCAACTCACCGACCCCACCGCCAGGGAACACATGCAGCGTCTCATCCATTACCATGCCGTGCATGACCCAGACGTCCACTAACCCACTCCGCGCCCCGCACACGCCCCCCATCTCCATCCGCAGGCCTCCAAGACACCACCACAGCGCCCCGAGGCCCATCTCTCACCCAGAAAGCCACCAGGCACCGCCCAGTCCGACCGAGCCCAACCAGGGCCAACCATGCATCGACGTGGACGCGCAAGACCCCGGCAGCCCATCCAGCCCACCCCCCCCGGACCCGGGGCACCCCCCCCTCACACCGGCCACCATCCGCGAATCCAACCTCCTCCGAGCAACCCTCCAAGACAGGGCCCCGACCACCCCCCTGGGCTGGTACCGCCTACAAAACGACTGGACCAAGCTCACCGTCAAAGCCCTCCAGGACCTGACCACCCCAGGCAGCGGCCACCACGAGGCCATCGTAGACCTCATACTCGGGCGAGCCCGCAAACACACCCAGGGCCAGCACGTCTGGATCCCCCCCATCGAGTGGGGCCAGGCCCCCTACGCACGACACCGGCATCAACGTCACGCGTCAAGGGACCGTACGCCTACGACGGGCCCCAGCGGAGACGGACCACCCAGCGGACCCGAACCGCCCGGAGCAGTGGGAACAGGCCACCGCACCAACCCGCGACACCGCCCTCCGCGCCGCCGGCCTCCGCACCCCGGCGACAACCTCCCCCCCCCACCTACAGACAGTGACCACCCCCCGCCGGAGGTCTGGGTTACAGTCCTCGAGCGCGGCCACTACTACGTGATAGCCGCTACGGCTACGTCCCCCGGCCCGCAATTGCTCATCCAAGGGACAGACACCATGTTCGCCCCAGAGACCGCCCCACCAGGAGCAGTAGGGGACCCCACCACCCAGCACAGGGTCCTCAGGGGCGTCCTCCAGCCAGGGGACAAGCCTCCAGCCCGCGCCCTGGCCCAAATCACCTCAGGGAAGGCGGGCTACCACCTGGGATTGGCCATGCTCTGCCTAACCCACTGGATCCAGCGCCGCTGGCCACCCACGGGGACCGTGCCCTGGGTTTGGGCCATCCCCACCGCCCACACAGAAGTCGAGGCGGGCCCGGACACACGACCAAACCCCCCCCCCAGGCCGCAGCAGTCCCTCACCTGCGGGTACCACGCCATCCACAGGGTCCTCAACCGCGCGGGTCTTAGCCCAAAGCTAGCATAACCCCTTCCCACCACTGACCAAGAGGTCCACCAGATACGCAAGCTCGTCTGCGAAATACTTGCCGCGGCAGCAGAAGACGGCAAGCTTCTCCTCCAAACCGCCCGACCTACAACTGGCCACGCAAGCGCGCCGCGGCGAGCGGACACATACACCGACACAGCACAACCCACCGCACAATCGCCGCCCATGCCCCCCCCCTCTCGATGCTCAACCGGAGACCCACACACGCCCACCATCGCGCGCACCCCCCGGCCCCGCGACACGGGCCTCCCCCACCCGCCCGAACACCAGCACACGCCCGCCACACACCAACCCGCCGGACACCCCTCACCGACCCCCACACTCGACAACCCACACACACCCGCCGAGAGGAGCCCCGCGCCCCGCGGCACGCCCACCCCACCCAGTGGCCCGCCCACGCCCCCCGCGCACACCCCAGAGGACCCAGGCCCAACCCCCCCGGCCCCTGAATGCAGCCCACGCGAACTGTTCCCCCCCGCGGACGCCAACCCACACAACCTCGCACATTGCAGCACCCGGGCCCAGCCAAGGCCAGAAGGAGAAGGCCACAGCCCCGCGCCTCCCTCCCCGGCCGCTGCCGACCAGATCAGCCCGCCGGGCCGCCAGGTCACGACCGGGCCCCCCCAGCCGCCCGCCCCCAACCTACAGCCCGAGGACATGCCCTCCATCCTCCCCGCCGTGGCCGCAGCAGAAGCCGCCGCCCGCAAGCCCGCCCGCATCACAGCCCAACCCGCGTCCACCACCTCCACCTCATCCTCAGCCTCGTCCACCTCCTCCACCTCATCCTCCAACCCCCCCCTCCCCGCCGCCCTCATCCTCATTGGCACGGCAAAAGCCAAAGCCGGGGACGCACACACCAACCCCCCAACCCCCACACAGGCGACTCGGGCACCCCGGCAACGCACTGGGACGACCCCCGACCCGACATCCGCGCCCTCACTCCTCCGGACAGAGGTACTCCTCAACCTGGAACTGGACCCCAACCCCAAACCCGACCCCAAACCCAAGCCGGCGCCCACGCGAGCACACACAACACCACAAACGCAACGACACAAACCCAACCAACACCACCCCAACCCGGACCCTCACCCAAGCCAGGACCCCCCGACAAACGCAACCCACGCCCCCCTCCCACCGGCACCCACTACACCGCAGAGGCGGCCACCCAGCACGACCCCGTCCAAGCCCTCGTCCGCATCCCCGTCACCAAGCGCCCCGTCATCCATCCCCCACAAACAACCACCACCGCCGGCGAAACCGACCCAGGGACGTGGGACCCCTCGACCACCGTCACCGTCAAGCCCGGCCCCCGACCCGCCCCCGCTGCCCACCACATAGTGCAGCCCCGGGGACTGCCCACGATGCCCAACCCCCCACCCCCACAAGGGGGACCGGAAAACCCACAAGGGGTCCATGGGCCATACCCGCAACACCAACCCCACCACTACCCACACCACCACCACCAGCGGCCCCACCACCACCACTACCAACACCACCCCCACCACTACCACTGCCCACCGCCCTACCCCACCGGGCCACAACCCCCCGTGCACGAACAGCACCAGCGAATGGGATGGCAGCCACCGAGCGCTCCACCCGCATACCCCACCTACCGCCAGGGGCCACCCCCCCCGTACCAGCCACCCCCCCCGTACCAGGAACCGTATCCGTATCCCCCCGGCCACCACGTCCACGCCGAAGGGGCCCCCCAGGCCCAACCCCGCCAAGGACAGTCACTCGACCCATACCACCAGCCGCTGCCGCCACCACACGCCTAGGTGGCGGATCCATGGACGACGAAGACCTCCCCCCCGCCCCCCCCCAGTACCAGACGGCACCACGCGAAGCCCCCCAGGGGCCGCCGACGCCTCCTGACTGGCCCGACTCGAGCGATGAGGCCCGGTCCCGCAAACGGCGGCGCTCCCGCTCCCCCCCCGCACGGCAGACTCGCCCACAGCGCCCACACTCCCACCGCGCCTCAACCACCCACTCGCGCCGCTCCCGCTCCCCCAGGTGCCACCACGACCCCCCGAGGCCCCGCTCCCGTCGCTCCCGCTCCCCCGGGCACCACCACGAGCGCCACCGCCGCCCCATGTCCACCTCCCCCTCCCCCCTCCAGCCATACAAGACCCCCACCCCCAGCCCCCGCCTCCACCGCTCCCGCTCCCCCCGACGCCGCCAGGCACGCCACCGCCGCCCCACGTCCACCTCCCCCTCCCCCCACAAGCCCCGCCGGGCTCCCCGTTCCCCCCGCCGCCCATACCCATCCACCACCCCCAGCCCCCGCCACCACCACTCCTGCTCCTCCGGACGCCACCAAGCGCGCCACCGCCGCTCCATGTCCACCTCCCCCTCCCGTTCCCCCCTCCGCCCGTACCCGTCCTCCACCCCCAGCCCCCGCCACCGCCGCTCCCGCTCCCCCAGGCACCGCCACCCCCGCCACCACTGCAGGTCCACGTCCTCCCCCCGCCGCTCCAGGACCCCGGGCACGGACCCCTCCCCCCCCCCAGGCCCCCGCCAACCTCGCCTGGTGGTCTCCCCCCGCTCTGCAGGAGCTCCACCGCTGGGTGAAGTGGGCCGGGGGAGCGGGAAGGCACGAAGGGGTGCACATGGTGCATACCTTCGAGGAGGTGCGCACCCGCACCCCCGCAAACCCCAACGAGGCCGCCCCGGAGGCCATCATGCCGCAAGCGGCATGGGAGGCCCTCCTCCGCGATGCGGTCCAGGGCCTCCGCCCCCCCTACACCCCCCAAGCCCTCCGCCAGTGGCTCCAGGCCACCCATCCCAGGCCTGGGCCGCGGGCGCCCCCTCCCCACCCCGCCCCTCCCGCCACCACCACACCAGGAAGGGGCAGGACAAGGGCAAGGGAAGGGCAATGGACACCAAGGAGCACTCAGGCAACAGGGCACGGAGGGGCCCCAAGTGAGGGCAGGCACTCACAGGGACAGGACGCTGGAAGAGACACCACATGGGGGCAAGAAACCACCCAAGAACCAGCAAGGGGCGGCAGCGGGGACCAAGGCACGGAGGAAAAGGGCACCACGGCAGGCGCCACGACCCACACCCAGGAAGGGCATATCACGACGGGGGGACCAGCGCCGCCCCACCCCCACTAAACACCCCACGACACCCGGGGACGCACCCCCCAATACACATAGCCGAAGCAAGCATCGGACGCCGTGCGGATCACACCAGCGCACACCCACCAGCCACCGGAAACCACACGGAGAATGGAGGGCACACCTACACGGGGAGAACGGGCCACACCCACAGAGGAAGCCGCAGGGAACGCCGCCGCACGGCGCACCACCATGCCCTCACCGCCAGGCGACGACCCCGGCCACCACAAGGGCCACCTCACAGGCACCGGAAGAGGAGGAAGGCACGGCCACCGCGGCCAGGACTAGGGACCGAAACCCCCAGAGGACACGGGACCAAGGCACAGGCCCCCAGGGAGGGCAACCCCACGGACCGTCACGCGATCGACCTACCCGACCCACCAGCCCGAGCGGCACGCCCGAGCCCCCACAGCACGGACCCAGCGAGACACCCACACCTAACCGCACCCCCCAGCCACCAGTTAGCAACACTCCGGCCCGCACTCCGCACCACGACACAGGCCAGGCTGACCTCCACTGACCCACCGCAGCACCACGCGAGACCACGGCACACCGCACCACAGCGCGCCACAGTGCAACGCGCCACAGCACGACGCGACGCGACGCGGCACAGAGCGACACAACACAACACAACTGACCCTAACCTGAAGGACTAACCGAAGCCAGGCACCGCACACCCTGGAAGGCGCCGCACCAGCACGCCACACACCAGCACTGCAGGCCACACACGGGGCCACAGCGCGCCTGGCAACAACGGTGGCGGACCACCCAGAAGATTAAAACCGGCACCGCAGAGGGGAAAGGACACGAACAACCCCAGCCCCGTAACCCAGAACCACAAGCAGCCGCCTGGCGCAGCCGCCCAGCCGGCAGAGCCAGGACCTAACCCGGCAAGAAGGGGCGCCGAGCCCACCGTGTACATAGCCCACCTGACCCATGGGGCCGGAACGCGGCCAAACAGAACGCAACTGAAAACAGCAGCCCGGAAGACAACACTGAATGCAGGCCAGTGCGTGCACCAGCCCAGGGAAGGCAGAGGGAGGAACAGGCAAGCCCCCCCCCCAAAAAAAAAAAAACGGAGGGGGGAGGGGGAAAAGGCGCGAAAACAGCCCACAGCCGCCAAACCGCCCGACAACACCACCAGAGGCGGCCAAACCCCCCCCCCCAGAAGGCACCGAAGACAGGACCCCCAAAGAGGCACAGGAGGACCACCCGCCAAAACCGGCAACACCAAGCCAGCAACAGCGGCCCGGGGGGAAAAGGGACACCTAAACAAGCAGAAAAAAAAAAAAAAAGAGAGAGAGAGGGCCACCAGCCCAGCCCGAAAGAAAGGGGATGGGGGGACAGGGACCACAAGGCCCGGGACAGGAACACCCAGAAAAGAAAAAAGAAAAAAAGAGAAAAAAAAAAGCGCAAAAAACACACCCCGACAACCCAGCCAAGAAGGGCTGGGCACAGCCCAGACCCGGGCCCAGCACACACACACCCACACCGCACGCCGGAGCCGGAAACGGCGGGGGGCAAGCGGGGCGCCCACGAAACCACACACGTCCCATAAGCAGGCCGACACCGAACCCCAACCACGAACACCACAAACAGCCGACACTAGAGGGACAACACCACAAACCGTGCCCAAACACACCCACCCAAGACCCCAGCCAGGACTGGCGGGGTTAACAAAACCCACACCCAACCGCCAACCGGACCCAAACACAAACGCCGCACAACAGTAGGAAACTCAGTGCCCACAGCCCGGGCACTGAGGCAGCCCGTGCCATGCAGGTGACCCGGCCAAACGAGATCCGGAGACCGGGGGTAAGGCTGCATCCTAAGGCCTGCGCTGCTTTGGGACTCAGGGCGGAGCGTGCGACACCCAAGCGCCTCGGAACCCTAGTACCAAGAACGTGCATGCATGCCTTGGGAACGGGATACGCCAGGAAGTCCGGTGAACCTCTAGGGTTCCGCCCAAAGGAGGGGACGTGCGCAAGCACGGGGGCACACCCTCCCGGCGAGACAAGCACGTCAGCCCTCCCGGTGTTGCCTGGGGCCGCTTTGTTGGGGGCCAACAGTCAGGTCTAGTGGGAAGTAAGCCGCCTCCCCTCTTCACGCGCGGAGCCTCTTCCTGTTCGTCACAGGGGCGACGCCAGGGGGAACCATGGGGCGCCTCTCCACGACCGAGTGCACCTACCTACTACCTACCTACCTGTAAAATCCCAAATTCCTTTGTCAATTCCGTGCCTCAGCGGTTAACTGCTTACTTGAACGCAGAGCGTGTATATGTGCCTTGGGTTAGGTGGTGTGCTGAGCCTACTTGTGCAATTCAGGCGCATTGGCCGCGCAGGGGTGTACCTAACTTTCCACCGTCTCTTCTAATTCCAAAGGGTTCTAACCACTACAAACAAGTCCTTGTGTCTGTGTTGTTGGTGCTAACGCAGCAGGGGCCACTTAAGGCTGGTTTCAAGCGAAAACTGTCGGAGCTGATCCCCCAACGTAGTGTGTTGGAGGAACAGAGAGAGGCCGACACGCTGCGAAACGTTCGAAGAAGATTGGAGAACATGCAGTGATGCGCGAGGCCTCGCGCAAACAGCATGAAACAACAGGTTAGTACACCCCCTCTCTTGCGCGAGGCCTCGCGCAACGTTGACAGTCAAAAACAGTGCCGAGCCCCTTCAGTTTTGCATTCGCAACCATACTGTACTCGTATTCGCTAAAAGCACCCCACATATGCATTATCCACGACGATTTTACCCATTTTTAATGTTATGTCTCCTTCAATACAGGCTTTCTTCTTATCGCAGAATGGCAAGCCCCAACCAAAAAACAGCCGAGGAACGAGAAGATACCGACTATGACCCTGGGACCTCGGGATCGGAGGCTGGAACACCAAAGAAGGGGCGTAAGAAGAAGGAAACACCAGAACCTGGCTTAACCTTGGGTACTGACATCGAGGACCACCTGAAGCCGGACGGGAGGCAGGTGGAGGTTGAGCTGGACAACGTGAGAATCGACCAGGAGAAGACAAAGGGGCAGATCAGACGGAAAGATGCGAAGTTACTGCAGAAGCGTATTGAGTCACTCGAAGCAGCACCGCCAACAGGCCCATTACACGTCGTTCTCTGAGAAGATAATACTATGTTGCCAACCGACTTTTCGCTCTTCTCGTTGCGCGAGCCCTCGCGCAAAGACGTGTCTCATATTTGCAGATGGCGATTATTGGTGTGTATCTGGACAGCACAGCGTGGAAGCGGTTGCGAAGATTCGGGAGAAGCGACGCACCGCGTGTCTGGATCTGCAGCAGTGGCATACTGTATGCATCGCCGATATTCTAAAGCCTACGACACCGTGGGCCTTCCGTGCAAAGCTGGCGGGACAAGCAATAGGAAGCGCACAAGACGTTGAGCCAATTCCGCTGTATGAGGCAGCAGATAACCTCATTCGATGTGTTGAAGATCAGCGGCGGCGAGGCCTACCTGACACGTACAGCAATCTCAAGATCGCCATTGTGGATGCTGTGCAGATGAGTGCCCTGGTTCCAACCGCTGAACTGAAGCAACCTGGTCAATTCGTATGTTCATTAATCGTTGTTTCGGTGCTCTTCGTTGCGCGAGGCCTCGCGCATAACGTTGTCACTTTCAGGACAAAACGTATAAATTGTGGAAAGATTTTATGACGTTTGCCTACTATGCTGGTCCGGAAGCTGTGAAAGGTCTGCAGAAGTTCCACGACAAAGGGGAGAAAGTCACGAAGAACGCGCTGAAGAAACTAGACGGGATCCTGTTGCCGGAGTTCTATAACAAAGTGGCAGAAGTGATGCAGGAAGAAAAAACAACCCTTAAATCCTTGCAGAATTCGTTTGACGACATCATCCTTGAGCAGTGGGTCTCCATGCATCTGGACCACCCGCACAACGGCCAGTACGTTCGACCTGAGAAAGGTGTGTACCATCGACGCGACGTGGGTTCCATTTCTGCATCAGTGCGCCGCACTTTCTCCATTTCTGTTCTTTAGCCAAAGACATGCGGACCCGCAAAGAGGTTGCTGCACTTGGAAGGCCTGCCCTGAAGGTGACTCTTGGTACATGGGGCTATTGGCGTGCGTCTGAAGGCAAAAGTCACGTCAATGGCCGGCATGGAGATCCATGATTCGCGCACCACTGTGGCAGGTGGCAGAGAAAGGCAAACCCGCCTCCCTGAAAATCCTCAACGTCCAAAAACTGCTGGGTCAAGAGCCTACCAGAAGCCGTGTGGTCCCCCCACCTGCTGGCGTTACTGGTGACTTCAAGACAGTGGAACAGCAGGATCCATCACTATCAAGTCAAACTATCACAGTTAAGGCAACCCGAATTGCAGCGTTGAACCACGAACCCCCGAAGCGGTTCATGGAGATTGACAAGAACCTGATTATCATCAACGGCGACATATTTGAACATCTTGCTCCTGAGACGATGTGCCCAGCCTGGCTGTATGAAGAGATGGCGCGTGCCGATACCCTTACCTGCGGCTCCAAAACTGTTGTTGACAACATGTTCAACGTGCTGGAAACGGAAACAGAGAGGCGTCTCAACGATGATTTCAACGCGCCGCGCATTGGCCACATGTTGCTTATTCCCATCTTCAGTTGGCCAGTCAGACCAAAGCCTGCAGGGGATCTTACAACGTTTGACGTTCGCTGGTTGCTGATTGCGTCACCGGATAGGTGGTCGAGAAAGGTATAATTCCCTCATTACGACCGATCTTTGCGCGAGGCCTCGCGCAATAACTTCTCCCTCATTGCAGATTCCGAATTATCTGACGTTTGGACCTCCTCAAGTAGAGGAGATGGATCCTGTTGAAATTGGCGGTCACCTTCCTATAACGACGGTTATGTGGTATTTCGACACTCACCTCTTTCACCTGAAGCAGGATAAGACCTTCAAGCCTGCGTTTGTGTTCATTGATCATCAGCCGGATCTGGTGTGCAAGATCGCGTCCGTCGAGCCGGATTCTCGCATGTACCTTCTTGGTGTTACCTCCCACAATCTCTCCGATTGGGTCAACAGAGTGCACACTCAGTTGAGCCATGTATTGACACAAGAGTCGAAACTGCACGCGTCTGGTGATTGGGACCAGCAAGCCAACTGGGCAAACCGTGGTATTCCCCTTTGGGTTTGCGATGACAAGGTGGGTTATGAGGCGTTGTCGCTGAAGGAGGAAGAGACTGTTGAGAAAGGTCAAGCTGCAGAAGCACTGGCCCCTGCAAAGGGGAAGTCTACTGGTGGGGAACCAGCCCCCAAGAAAAAGAAGACTGCCTCCAAGCCTCAGGCAGCGAAGTCGGTTACCGGTGCAGAATCCGACGAGAGCGATGGGGATGAAGAGGAGGAGAGCGAGGACGAAGAGGAGGAGGAAGCGCAGGTCTCCCAGGGCAAGGCAGCGAAGAAAGTGGCAGCGAAGCCGAGGTCCGAGGAAACCGGGGCCCGAGCTCCATTCAAGCAGCCAGCCCGTCAGTCCCAACCAAGAAGCGCGCCCGCAAAGCCACCTCCTAAGGGTAACACGTCCGTCGCCAAGGCTATGGGTTCTAAGATGCAAGCTGTTCCGAAGAAAAAGTAATTTCTTCGCTTGTTCTGATATATTATGCGCGAGGGCTCACGCTATGCATTCCTCTTCAACGACCTTTATGCTGTCACCTTGTGCGGCACATTTTTCTCTGTGATGCATTTTATTGCGCTGTTGTGTTGGTGTTTGCGCGAGGCCTCGCGCAAAGAAGGGGTGCCAAAAAATGCTTCCTGTCGTGCAGCGTGCAACATGGTTTTCGAAAACTGGTTTTCCAAAAGATTGAAAGCTCACGGGTGTTTTTATTGCAAAGCATAAATGGTATAGGAAACAAAAAGTCGTGGTTCTCCCAAGAAAGAACTTCATTTTGGTGGAAATAAATCATTTTCCCGGGCAGTCGGTGTTGTTGAAAATAAAAGAAAATGGACCAGTTAATTGCTTTTCACGGGATTTTTGGTTCTTGCGCTTTACGTCCCCCCCAAAAGGACTATTTTCTCGCAGTGCCGTGGAGAGACAGTTTTGGGCGCATTTTGACCATGCAACTTGAGCCACCTAAGAGTATCACGGGGTACACCACTTGTAGATGAGGGTCGAGCTCTCACATCATCAGTCTTTGACCCGGTGCTTGTGATCGGCACTGTCTTGGCGTTGAGGCGTGACAGACATCTTCACAGTTCAGGAAACAAGTTTTTCTTGGTGTTGTTCGTGTTCTGCTTTAGTCCTCTAGGGCCTTCCTCTGCTACCAGAAAAGGTTTCTGGTTTGCTCACACTTGTGCTTGTTCTTTGTATTTGTTTTTGAAAACCTTCCTGATTTTCCCCAAGTCCAAATGAAGTCAACACAAAGATAAAGTAGAGCAAGTCGAGGTGCCGGATCAATCAAATCAGGATGAGTCCTTCCCCAATCAAAAGATGTGTAACAAAGAGGGGCTGCAGTAGACAAATGTAGATCTAAATACAATGCTCCAATGGTTTATAAACAAAATAGATGATTTTGGGTGAAAACTGGCATGGTTTAGGTCCCCAGGGTAGTTCCAAGCACTTCATGTGCACTCTTTTGGATGCAATGGAGTTGGTTAGGAATCTGGGGCATAGGAGCTGGGCCAGACACACGATATGGCTTGGCCAGCATGGCCAAGCAACTGAATTCAGAATCAGTTAAAAAGTAGAAACACGATGAGTGTGTAAGTGCGGCTAACCCCCATCTACTCAGATTTTCACTGATCTGCCCCAGATTGACTACATTTTGGTCATTTTCTCTGCTTCGGCGGAATCGCCGCCTCGCAGCTCAGTCTCAGGATCAGACCTATATATTTCTGATATGCCGGATCTGATTCCGCAGTCCATTCTCCGTAAATCCGCCGCGTTCCGATCATTTACCTGGAATCGCCATTTGCCGCTGACGCGCGCTCGCGGGCCAGATCGGCCAAATATTTTTCACAATCGGATTTATATAAATCTTTTCAGACAGTTTTGGACACTCAGATGTATTTAGAATAATCCGCATCAATTTTCTTCATAGACTGGGATTTTCTGCCGGATAACAATCAGCATGGATCTTGCTTCAGTTGTTGCTGCTCTCGCCTCCGTTGGTGTCCGTGTATCCGGTTCTACCCCCAACAGCAGCGTTCAGGTCGACTCCTCGCGTGCCTGCCCCACTGGTCTTGCCGGCCCCGAGCCCTCCGGCACCTTCCACGACCCTGGGCAGCACTTTCATGGTAGCAGAGGCTACCTGAATGTTGCTTCAGTGGTCTCTGCTCCACAGCTCGCTCCTCAGTACGGCCCCGTAGACTCTGCCGCTCCTGGAGACGTAACGATTACGCTGCCATGGTGCTGCGCGAACGAGGCCTTGAAAGGAATGCCTTGCGCAAGTCCAAACTGCCCAAGAAGGGCACACATCAGCAGCTGTGGAGACCCAAACTACTATAATCCCAGTCGAAATTGGCCATCGAGCAGCTGGAATCCGCCAGCCTACGGCGATGGCAACGCTCCGGTAGACCTTACGGAGCTGGCAGGTACGAACATCCCTTACCAATGTCCAACATTTGAGACAACGGACGCTGATCTTGACGACATTGAGATGGGTGGTCCAGGTGAGGTACCTAGCTATAATCGACCAGCCTCTTGGGCACAATGGGACGACCATTTGTCCCTAGAAGTGACCCGTAACCTTGAGGCCCTTGAGGCTCTTTGTCTCTTAGCCACGTCTAAGCTGATCGGACAAGAAAGAATCGCCTCTGATTTTTTAATGGAATATTTTTTCCTCCTTCAGGACGAAATTAATACCAGGATGTGGTGGCGTTCTCAAGAAGATGACTCTTTTGCCATTTTTTTACAGATCTGGAAGGCAAGCCCCTTCCCGAAGGAGAAGGGCACGGCACCTGTTCCTGGGCCCTCCGCCCCTCATCCCCCTGTTTCCATCCGCGACGATCTAGCCGCCGCGGTTGAGGAAGGAATTTTAGAGGCGGCCAGGCAGGCAAGCCTGGAAATCAGGGCTGAAGGAGCTCCCCAAGTGGACTCCTGGCTGCGGACCACCGAGATCAGCGGTCCGACAGCCTGCTCAGGCCCTTCAGGACACGGTATGTACTGTCCTGCCGACTGCTCCTGCAGATTCCAGCGAGATTCTGAGCTCCAATTGCTCAAAGATCAAATGCACCTCATCATTCAAACGCTGGGAATAAAAAATCCTTTCAAGACGCACATGCGGTCTGAGGGCGCCTCATCGGTGGAACAAGCAACAGAGCCGTCGGAGGAGGCGACAGAAATTTTTTCAATTGCTCCTTCGGTGGACTCCAAGACCACCGATGCAAGGATCAGCAGGACCAAGCTAAAGGAAAGGGTAAAAATCTCTCGATCTGAGAGTAGGACGGCGAAGGCTAGGACTGAGGCTCAGAATGCCAAGCGAACTGCCTCCCGTACTGCCCCTCCTGCTGCTGATTCCAATGCCTTAGCCCAGCTGTTGCTCGCCCAGACCCTCGCCGGAGCTGGTGTGGCGAATGATGCCGCCAAGGTGTCTGCCATTACGGCCGGTGTTGGGCTGGATTCGCTTCTTAATCCTACTTCATTGCGACTTCGTCAGGTTGCCAAGCAACCGAAGTATAATGGGAACCCCCGACGTTGGCCTCAGTTCCAACGGGAATTTAAACTGTGGGTTAAGACTCAAAAACTCCAAGATGATCAGTTCCTGATGGCCCTCTTGGATTGCCTTGAGAGAGCGCCGGCCAACACTTGGCTCAGGACTTGGAGTGATCGCGAGGATACAAGTTCCCCCCTTACCTTTGATGAGGTGTGGGAACAGTTGGAGGTACGTGGATCCCGGCTGCCAGAGGACCATTACCACCAAATGTTGAAGAATTTTCCTTCATTCTCGCGATTAATCTTGCACGAAGTGCAAGACAAGAGACAGCGCTTCTGGAACTTAGTGGAAGAAGCTGAACATTCAGGCGAAAAATTTTCTAGTGCCGAGCTGAAAAATCTGATTTTTGACAAGATCCCCTCAGAAACTGCCGCCACCCTTCGGAACAAACAGTCCGAAGAAAAGGTCAAGACTTGGTGGGCGGAGGTCGAAGGCTTCGATGCCTCGGCCAACAGGTTTTCAGTCAGGGAGGCACTTCAAAAGTGCTCCCCCACGTCGTTTTCAAAGGTGAAATTCACTGAAAACACGTGGAAAATCAAGTTTAATGAACACGAGGATCGGGACTTGTTTGTCCAAGTCCTCAACAGGGGAGTAAGCTTCCATGGCCATCGCCTGAAGGCCAAAAACTGGGTGTTTTCGTTCACCCCGAAGGAACTCTGGGAAGAGGTTGAGCGGCTCGCCGACGCCGCCAATCAAAATTTCCATGAGGGTCTTGGGGGAAACAAGAATACCCAGCAAAACACCCAAAATGGGGCCCAAAAAGGCAACAAAAAGGTGAATGACACCCGGAATGTTCAGGATCACTGTAGCATCTGCCTTCTTTTAGGTTCTACGAACCGAGCTAAGACGCATTCCACTGGTAATCACCGATGGTCTCCTTACGATCACAAGGGGATTGGTGAAAATATCAGTAATCCGCGGAATTCAGACAGGAATGACAGACAGGTGCATGGTGGGAAGGCTGGAAAAGGGAATCCGACCCCCTCCGGTGGAAACAAAAATACTGGAGGCCCTGGCGGGTCCCAAGGCACAGGAAATCGGACTCCATCCGGCTCCGGTGGGCAGCCAAACGGCCAGAAAAATCCCAATAGCAACGCCGGAGGCGGAAATCGAAATCCAGGCCAAACCCCTCAATCCGGTACAAACAATGGAAATGCTCCAGGATTCCAGGGTAAAGGTAAGGGAAATCCTTCGGGAACCCCTTTCTCTGGTAAGGGCAGAGGGCGTGGCGACGGTGGAGGTCCATCATCCAGCGGCCGTGGCCGTGGACGTGGAAAGGGCAACCATCGTGTGGATCAGGTCTCAGGTGCAGATCAGGTGTCCGATGCGGATCGAGATTACGCTGAAAATGCCTTGAATCCAGCAGATGATCCGCTCCAAGATGAGTGGGTCGACGAATAAGGGTGTGTTCACAATGTTAACGCAGCAACTGGAGGTCAGAACGCCTAGGGGAGCCACGAAAATCGCCCCTCCCCAGGCGATTTCAGGCATGATCCCCAGATTGCATCTCGACCACTACTTGATGTAGGGTCGCTTGTCTCCTCTCCCCTGGATCCGGCGGCGGATCCTTCTGTTGTAGTGGACGAGGTTGGTGTACAGTCCAAGCACAGGGCCCGTCAGTTTGTCACAAAGCTGTGGGTCTCTGATCGCAAGGGAAATTTCCACCTCGCCACTTGTTTGTGTGACAATGGATCAGAGGTAAATCTCCAATCCAATTCTTTCTTACCCGACGACTGCGTGTTTGAGTCGCCTCATCCTGTTACCCTCGAGGGAGTTTCTGGACATTCTCTCGCAGGTGGGCAACGCGGTTGTTATATATCAACTCATTTGGTCGCTCAAGACCTTTGGGAAGAAGGCAATGTGGAGGAAGTTATCCTTAAGGATGACTACTTCTATCGTGCCGACATAAAGTATGACCTTTACTTGGGCCATCCTTGGCTTAGCAAGAACAGGGTGGCGCCCGTAGGTCATCGGCGTTGTTTTTTGCTGGAGTCAGGTCCCTTGGAGCGTCCTGAATTTCGTTTTTTGCACGCAGGGTTTAAAAGTGCAGAAGAATTTTTGAAGCGAAAGGTTACACCAAAATTTGGCGAAGATGTCACCATTGCAGAGGTGAATGGGAGTGCCGATTACTCCCGAGAGTTAGAATGTCTTCGTAGGGACTCCCAGCCACGACGCCCTTCGCGCTGGCACTCTTCATCCTACAGAGTTGTCGACAAATGGCGCGATAGAATTTGTGAATATTTTTATGAACACCATTCCTTTTGGCCACAGTATGATGCCTTTGCTAACCGCGAGAACAAGCGCTTTGACAAGCATTTTCGCGACGCTTGGACCCATAAATGGGACAAGAAGTTATGGATTAATCCTCCGTTTCACTTAATCCAGCAGGTCATCCACAAAATCAAGCAAGATAAAACCCAGGCGATTTTAGTTGTGCCCTTGTGGGACGACAAGCCTTGGTTTCAGGAATTACAAGACATTTGTGTAGATTACATCGAACTTCCCAGGAAGATTAAGCTGTATGCCAGGGACGACACAGGTCCCCTGCCACAGCGGTCCTGGAGTTCGCTTGCATTCCTGGTGGATGGAAAGCTTTCTGACTCTGATTCTGCTGATTCTGGTACTGATTCCTGTGTTGGGTCTGAATCTGAGGTTGAGCGTGGTACTGATGATGAATCTATTTTTTCTGATTTTTGTCCGTCAGATACCCAAGGTGATCCAACGTCAAATGGATCCGCCTCGTCTCCCTCTTCCCCAATACGATCGACATCGAAAAGAATCTTCAGTGCACGGGCGAAGAAAAATTTTAAATCGCGCCGCAAATTCAGAGTTTTTTATGAAAAACCCCGTGTGGAAGCCTTCATAGATCCTTTCGAGGAGCTGGATCACGAAGATAATCTCTGGAATGTCGACACTCGACCCACCTATCTTCAAGAGGCAGTTGATACGGACCTGTTTAGGGACATCCGTAAGAAGATTCTTCCTGCCAAGGCCGAAGAAATCGCCAAAGTTTTTTCGACAGTAATTCCTGGCGATCAGGTGGACACTGAATTGTGTTCCAAGAAAAGAGACAAGATTTTTGAGGAACGGAAGGACACAACCCTTTCGGGTAAGTTGATCAAAGACCCCCCTGTCCGTGGGCAGTTCGGTGAAGCCTTCATCGAGCTTCGTGAAGGTTACAAGGCGAAAAAACAGCGTCCTTATGAGAACCATGGGCACAAACATGAGATACTCAGAAAAATAATCGAGAGAAATCTCAGGGAATTTGGTTGGCTTGAGGGTTGTATGACCAGCGAATGGTGCTGTGCACCCTTCACAGTCCCGAAGCCGCCGCCTGCAGACCAGAACACTATTGATGGTTGGCGAATGGTTGTTGATTTTCGCAACCTCAACGCCGAAACCAAGGCGGATTCGCACCCCCTGCCCCTCATTGAGGAGGAAATCGCCAAGAGGGCAAGAGGTCGTTTGTTTTCTGTGCTGGATCTCCGTCACGGCTTTCACCAAATGCCGTTGAGGAAGGACAGCCGACCTCTCACCTGTATGTGCACGCCATGTGGCCCAGTCCAGTGGACGGTCATGCCCATGGGCCTGAAGAACGCCCCTTCGTTTTTTCAAAGAATGATGGAGGATGTGCTTTTTACAGCTCATCCTGAGCTTCGTGCCTTCGTGAGTGTGTACATAGATGACATAATCATCGCGACAGAAGGGGAGGGACTGACCGAAGCTGAGCTGGTGGCCCTACATGAAAAGCAGCTGAACCAGGTTTTGGACATTCTTGATGCCAATCAGTTGATTTGTGGGCCAAAGAAGGGAAAACTATTTCTAAAATCAGTCGAATTTTGTGGTTCTCTCCTTGAGAATGGCACCCGACGACCCAGTCCAGGGAAGCTCGTCGCTATTCAGAAGTGGAAGCGCCCTGAGACGATCACGGAATTGAGAGGATTCCTGGGTTGTTGCAATTTTTACCACACTTTTGTGCCGAATTATGCCAAATTTGCTGCCCCCCTCACTGAACTATTGAAGGTAGGGAGAGATGCGGGCAAGGCAGGTTCAAAGGTTCGTGTCAAGTGGACTGACGAGTGCGAGGAGGCCTTCCATCACTTGAAGGCGGCCCTCTGCGAAGTCGCCACGTTGCATGTGCCGAAATTTGACCGCCCCTTCTACATAAGAACCGACGCTTCTAGGTACGCGATCGGAGCTGTCCTTGAACAGGTTGATGAAGCCACAGGTGACCATTACCCTCTTGCATTTTGGTCTCGGAAGCTAGCCCCACGCCAAATACAATGGTCGCCGCGTGAGCAAGAAACCTACGCCATAATCTGTGCTTTGAAAAAGTACCAATCGTGGGTTGGCACCAATCGAGTCGAGGTCCTGACGGATCATCGATCTCTGGAGTATTGGGCCACCGAACACATTGATACTGTCGCGAGCCCAGCTGGTCGACGGGCCAGATGGCACGAATTTCTCAGTCTGTTTGACCTCCATGTGTCGTATTTGCCTGGAAAACACAACACGGTAGCGGATGCTCTGAGCCGATGGGCTTACCCCGCTTCAGAGGGGCTGCAAAGTACCAACATCCATGGTACGGAGCAGGACCGCCATGTCATAATCGAATGGGATCAGGAAGAAAAAAAGCTCATTCGACGTGCATGCATGCAATGCGCTGTTAAACAGCACGCATTACCGTGCCACGACATCACGGCCTTTTCAGATCCGGCGCATGCCCATGAGATCTGCACCAAATCACTGAAAGTCGTGGAAAACGTCACCGATCCCTCCTCAGGGAGTGTGAAACGGTTTGACTATACCCGACGTGTAAGTGGATTTCGGTTGATTCAGGGCATTAAGCGTCGAGATCCGGCCAAAACTCCACCCCTGCCGAAAGATTCCCTTATCATCCGTGACTGGACGAACGATTACCTGCATGATTCCATGTTTAAAGAGGTCTTTGAGAATCTCAAATCCAAAGATGCTCACAAAGATGGAATTTTTGCTGAATATTCGTTGCATGGGGGGAAGCTGTGGATGGAGGGTAAATTGTGCGTACCAGACGCCCTGGCCCCCCGAGTGTTAAACTGGTGGCATAAATGGGAGTCCCCCCACGCACATGGCCGTAGATTATGGTCGATGATTAAACATAGGTTGTTTGGCTCAAGGCTATATACTCATTGCATGAAAGTAGCCGCCGGATGTGCCCAATGTGCTGTCGCGACGCCACCCAGCGCGAAGAAGCACGGCCATCTGAGGCCACATCCTATTCCGGAGCGCCTCTTTAACAGAGTCACCAGTGATTTTTTCTATCTTGGTGAACTCGACGACGAAGAGTGCCATTGGACCAACAAAAAGGTCAATGGAGTGCTCCTTATACAATGCCGTCATTCTGGCTACATTCAGGTGTTGCCTTGCAACATCGAGTCAATGACTGGCAAGGCTGCCGCCAAATGGTGCGCGCAGACCTGGATGGGAGGTTGGGACGTCCCATCCGAGGTGGTTACGGACTCAGGCAAAGAGTACACCTCCGAATGGTGGAGAGAATTATGTGCTCGCCTTGGAATCCACCACCTGAGATGTGAAATCCACTCGCATCGAGCGCTGCCTGGCGAAAGAGCCGGCCGCTCTGTTATAAATATGCTTCGTAAGGAGCTCGCGAGTGAGAAAGATTTCCATTGGCTTGAAGTTCTCTTCGCATTGCTTCGCCGTTACCACAACACGCCTTTGTACCATGGCCTTTCTCCAAATGAAATTGTCTTTGGACGAAAGAAGTGTTGGTGGAACATGCCGTTGAATAATCCTCGCCCTTGTAAAGATGCTTCGTTGTTTTTGGACGACGTCCAACGAGCAGATAAAACTGTCTCGAAATTAATCGATAAGCATCAAGCTGACTGGCTTTGGGTCCAGAATCAAGGCCGAAAAAACCCCCACAATTTTGAAGTCGATGATCGAGTTTGGCTTCGAAAATCCGAAACCACCCTGGACGGAGATGATAAGCTTCTTCCCTTGTGGGAGGGGCCATTCGCTGTTACAGCGCGTCTAGGTGAGAACAGG
This sequence comes from Eutreptiella sp. 'Long Island Sound 2002', assembly GCA_964036045.1. Lineage (NCBI taxonomy): Eukaryota > Euglenozoa > Euglenophyceae > Eutreptiales > Eutreptiaceae > Eutreptiella > Eutreptiella sp. 'Long Island Sound 2002'. The sequence continues at coordinate 66,882,461 of OZ038382.1, forward strand.
TGGAGGATTCGTGTGGATGTCAGCAGGGAAATTGACGTTTCGGGCGATCGCCTCAAGAGAGAGATCCCCTCCCCCAAGGATCAGGTTAAACCCCTTTTTTGGACTTCGAAATTTTTGTCAGATCGGGTCATTGAAGGGGGGAAGTACGAACTCAAGAGGATTTTAGAAGCAAGACGTGACGGAAAGGGCGAATGGGAATTTCTATGTGAGTGGAGGGGCTTTGATTCCAGTCACAACAACTGGGAACCAGCCCATTCTTTTGTCCATGGGTACACCAAGGGGTTCATCGACTTCCTCAAGAAGCACCCCGAAATTGGCGTACTCCTGACAGACTGTCTGTCGAAACCAGACAGACAGGTGGAGAGCGACGGAAAAAGACCTGTGGTGAATCGAGATCCAGCCTTTTACGGCCCTCAGCAGCCACATTCCAGGGCTGATCCGTCGATCCCCCCTCCTGCGGTCAGGCCAGCCCAGGAGCCAAATGAGGACCAAGCTTCAAGTTCGGCCGCTGATTTGCAGCGCCCAAGCCGTACGAGGGCCCGACCAGACGAGTTGGTGGTCACATGTATACGTGCTTGGCCGAATTGAGGGAGATCCGTCGTGACTTGAGTCGCCGGCGCCATAATCTGGGTAACAGTCGTCTAGTCCAGGGCGTCATGGCACTCGTCGCTAGGGCTCAAGGGTGTAGGTTCGAAACCCTTGCATGTCCAACTCCTACAAAAGCTCCAGCCTCGCCCCGTCGACCACTTATTCCAATGTGAGTGTTCTGACGTCTTGAAAAACCCACATTCTGCTCAATCCACTGTTCATTCTTCCTGATTTCGAAATGATGTGGAGAACTGCGAATGTTTGATAATTTGACGTCAATCAACTTTTCTTTGGTCTCCGTTCGGCAGACAAGGCGTAGATACGCTGCCGAAAGCCACGGAGTGTGCTGCCGTGTTCAGAAAAAACCAAACTCAGGCTTAATTCAGGCAGATTCGGGGTAATCTTGTCTCTCTTGGTCTGTGCATCTTTGGAATTTGGCTACTCGTGCAGATCGAAGCAAATGTACATAGTAAAAACGCTGGCCAGCGACATTCACCCCTACAGGCACCCCCTGTAGTACTGGCTGCACCAGATGCGACGCCAGGAACTCAGATCTTACCTTCATTTGCCGTGATGCGGAAGCCAAAGTCCAGATTCAGATCCAGGATCCTCAAATTTGCCTTGAATTTCTCAGGTTTGTCCTTCATTCTGCCACTGTTGCACGAAACCCAGACGTCAATTGTTCAGACAACCTTCAGATAGGAGCTCTAGGGACTTCTAACAGCAACCTCTGAAGTCCGTAAGCTTCAGTGTATTTTTGGCACACGCCAATGTGAGCTCAATCCGACCTGAAACTGTCGAAAATGGTGAATCCAAGTGTCTTGTGGGACTCAATCGAAAGATGGGCCTTGTCCAAGTCGATTGACACCGTCGCCACTGTAAATAAAGAACTATTCGGTGTCTCTCAGTTATATACTGTCAGTAAAGCGCCTTCAGCGAACCTTCGGCGCGTTACATGCCAAGGATCCAGGGCTATCATGTCCCATCATGATGCATCATCACATGATCCACATTTTCAATGAATCTGTTGGATGCTCGCGAACCAACGTGCCGGAAAGCACAATTGAGCTGAATAAACGACAATATATATTAACTCTAGTCTAAACGAAAGTGTTAGTAGTTTCAGTTCTAGACATTCCGCTTCATTTCACCTTCATCTTAGGAAATTTGCTCAGATTAGGACCATTTAGGTTGATTTCCTTGTCATCTCCTCTCATTCCTCGAAGATCTGTGTACAAATAAGTGAACAGAAAAACCTCCCTATCATCTGTGGTTCACTTAGGACCTGTAGACTACATTTGTATTTGTTTTCCCTCTCTGTGATTGTTTCATCTCCTTCATCTCTGCCCAAATTGATACTCAATCTTGCTGAATCTTGTGATCATCCACCAGATGCGCCAAATCTGAAGCACATGCTGCACTTTTCAGAACGAGAAAAGCGGGAGTAACACGATGTAGAGTTCGGCGAGGACACCGTAGCGTGCCCGCGACAGCGAAACTGTGCCAGAGCGCCGAGATGTCACTCCATCTCTTGATTCCCCCACTCAATCCACCAATAATCTACCTCATTCTCAACCAATGCATGGTTTGGTATCGATTCTCGATACGTTTACATGCTTTTTAGCCCTTAACCTAATGTTTTACTGCACGGAGGACTGTTCGTCACTCCTCATTCTGTCTCATTTCGGGTTCATCCATCCTGATTCAGTGCCAATTCAGTCCAAATCAGGTCAGATCAAGCAGATTTCGCCCCATCGAGGCTACATTTCTATTGTTTTCTGGGACTTACCCGCACTACGTTCTTCGTTGACGTAGCGACACACCCCAGTGTGTTTTTGGAGGGGGAGTGTAAGTGCGGCTAACCCCCATCTGCTCAGATTTTCACTGATCTGCCCCAGATTGACTACATTTTGGTCATTTTCTCTGCTTCGGCGGAATCGCCGCCTCGCAGCTCAGTCTCAGGATCAGACCTATATATTTCTGATATGCCGGATCTGATTCCGCGGACCATTCTCCGTAAATCCGCCGCGTTCCGATCATTTACCTGGAATCGCCATTTGCCGCTGACGCGCGCTCGCGGGCCAGATCGGCCAAATATTTTTCACAATCGGATTTATATAAATCTTTTCAGACAGTTTTGGACACTCAGATGTATTTAGAAAAATCCGCATCAATTTTCTTCATAGACTGGGATTTTCTGCCGGATAACAATCAGCATGGATCTTGCTTCAGTTGTTGCTGCTCTCGCCTCCGTTGGTGTCCGTGTATCCGGTTCTACCCCCAACAGCAGCGTTCACGTCGACTCCTCGCGTGCCTGCCCCACTGGTCTTGCCGGCCCCGAGCCCTCCGGCACCTTCCACGACCCAGGGCAGCACTTTCAGAGTGATAGAAACATTTAAGTATAGAGGTCCTGAGGCGGGAGACCACTAGGTTTAACCTACAAGGCCCAAGGTAAGAAGTGCCTATTTTATTTCGGTATTACCTCCATGAAGGAAGATAGCTCCGCTCACTTGAGTGGTAGGGGTGAATTTATGGAGGGCTAGGGTTATAACCCTAGTTACATTGAGAAAGTGTACTTCAAGCTTCAAAAGAGTGATAAAAATGATTAAGTGTTAGTCTCAACACCTTCCCAAGGTTTTAGGAGGGGCTTCGCCTGGATCAAGTACCCCAAGAAAGACATGGTAGTAACTTTTTCTTACTACGTTTGGGCAGAGAGCACAGCCACGACCTCTCGCATCCTATTTTGGTCCGTGGCCACGCCATCTGGTGTGCTGCTTGGTGCATTTGCGGAGGGAATGTTGAAGAATGGCTACCCATGGAAGTCAGGTCGGAGGTTTCTCCGAGTTGCATAGGCACCCAAGGCTGCTGTTGCCACGAGTGCGGCCAAATGCTACATGGTGCTTTCGGCTTCCATCACATATTCTTCTATGTCCACCCCCTATTTGTAGAAGTATGCCGTGTATGAGCTTCGGGTTGCGAAAGTGGCGTACGGTCCGGCCCATTTGAGCACCGTAGGTTGCGTCTGCACGCCTGCCACGTTTGATGTCATTGCTGACAGCCCTCTTTCTGCGGACTTGTAGGAATACTTCCGCGCTCCAATCTGGCTGCAAATGACAACGCTCCTTGCAAGCCGCCATCACACGGCTGGCCTCCGCCAAACGCACGGCCACTTAGGCACGCATGCTCATGGCCGCTATTGCGCCTTATAGCACCTCTTGCGCAATGAGGGCATCGAGGATTCCTAGTTCCTAGTCGTCAAGTGGCTGTTCAAACTTGGAGCTTTTTAGCAGCGCTTGGTATGGTCTCTATGCTCAATTTGATCAGGCAAGCAGAGAGGGATTGGCCACTGTCCGCCGTTGTCAAGGTATTGTTTCCCTTTGCCGGATCGTTCTTGGCAGACATGCCGCCGCGCCAGCGGCACAGCCTCTCTAGAGTGCAGTACTATCAACAACCGTATTGAGCGAGGTCCGCCCATCGTGTGACAATTGCTTTCATGCGACCACAGGCCGCTGTTGGTCCGCTGGCACACCCCTTATGTCACGAATGTGCATTTCGACAGTGGCTATAAACTTTTCCTTTGAAAACACTTGCACTGTCAGAGTGCGTTACGAGTCCGTTTTCACCGAGATTTGTCGCACCGGCTCGGCGTCGGAGTCGCTGGTGGTATGGCGATACCGTGCGCCAAATTCTGCAGCGGCCCCGTCGTCACTGCTCCTTCCGCAAGAGGTGTTGAAGTCTTTAGCTTCAGCGCCAACCCCCGGATCAAAAGTCTGTTCGTTGTCCAGCAGCCTGCCACTCTTGACATACTTTTCGCGCCGCAATGGTGCCCTAACTGTTGCTCGAAAGTGTCAAGACGGGGTGCGCGCGCCGGGCCAATAATAGTAGGTAGGTGATCAGCCCTGTGCCCACTGTGATGGCAGCACTCATCTGCTCTGTGGGTTTGGTTACCTTCTTGGACGCCTCGCTGTGCTCGCGATACAGGCCATGTGTGTTCCCAACCGCGTGGTGTGATCGCTGCACATCTGCTTCATGCATACGAAGACAGATGGCGAGCGGCGGGGGCGATGCGTGCGTCAGCACGATTTTGTGGTTCTGCGCCCGCCCGCCTTGCATCGACGAAGAACCCCAAAAACTCTGCAAAGGCGTCGGCAGCCTGAAGGCCCACGTGGTACAGATCCTCAGTACCCTCGTCGTCCTCAAAACACACTATGCCCATGTGCTCAATTGCATCAGCAAAGTGCCGCACGGTTGTTGTGTGGGCGCGGGTGTCTGGGTTGCGCAAAGGACTAAAGCATGCGAAGGGTGGAAATCCCTCCGAGCACGTCGTTTGAAAATCCCTTGTAGCCCCGAATTCAGTTCTAAACGGGTCGGCACGACACGCGTCCGCACGACGTGCCTTATCTGAGCGTCAGCGGCAAGTATGCGGTGAACACGACCATGGCCTTAAGGTTGGCCCCCGCGATATTGCTACGCGTGGTCGCAAGCGGCAGTAGAAAACAAGAGCCAGGGCTGGCCGAAGCGGCGGGGGCGGCTGCGGTACGAGCGAAGGGGTTTGCGCAATTGTCCGTGTAGGTGCCGCCATAGGTGCCCGAAATGTGGGCGCTTGCGGAGGCGGCGGAGGCGGCGGAGGCTTGTGCGCTGAATCACGACAAGGCTTCTTTGCCGGGCAAAAAAGGCCGCGGCCTCAGGGTTGACCTGAAAGACGGTACGCGTTGGCTTGCTGTCCATGATCGCCGGGTCTACCCATGGCAGGTTATTGTCTACCACGGCTTCGGCGGACAAGGGTAGTGTTGCCGTTCGGACACATGGCGGAGACGGCGCCGTCGGTAGCGATGCACTCCGGTACCGCGATGGCGCCGGGGACGGCTGGATCAAGCTGATGGGTTTTCACCATCAACCAGAATCAGACAAGCCGACGGGTACGCAGCCGGGCAGTCCTCACTACCACCGTCGCCGTTGTCACATGTCCAACATGTCCAGCACGCGTCGCAGTGATGTTTAGCAGCTTCTGGCCATTCGTGGCGGCAGCCTTATTGTTGCGGGGCGCGGCGTCTTCAGTGGCGCCGAATACGCCGGGGATCTGTACACCTTCGCTCTCAGCAGATGGCTGTGCGATGGCGACAACGTCCTTCAGCAGCGGCTTCAAAGCGAACGGGGCAATCTCCATGATGAACTTGCTCGCCACACTAATGAGATCCAGGACAGCCCACGTCGCCGTGTCCACGTGAGTTGCCTGTGGTGATTGGGCATTGTCCTCTTGCGGCCCTGAGATGTTGGTTGCCACCCCTGGCGCCCTGTGCAGTAATTTGACCTCTGCCGGGCCGAAAGCATCCGCCGGGCAGAAGTGCGGGGGTACAATTGCGGAATGCATACAATACATAAGAATATAATGCGCACTGTGGATAGGGGAGGCAGTGGTGCCAAGCTGGGGTTTCTGAAGAAAACTGAAACCCTAGGATTCGTGACTACCGGGGGTACAAAACAGCCGACTTTGTCACAAAGCGCCCACACCGCGGGCACTGCATACGTTGCGCCCCCAAACAGGCTACTTGAAAATTATTGTCCCCCATCTCAAACGTGAACAGAAATGTGGACCAAACCAGTGAGCTTAAGCTCCGCAATCCATTGGCACACTGTCATAGTCCTACATGGTGGCAGTATGGGGGAATGTTTGCCCAAGCACGTACCCGGCACGCAACTTTTCTATTAACTATCCCAACTTCACCTCTCATGGAGAAGGCCCCCAAATACATCATAATGCACTGCACACCTTTCCTACAAAACACGTTGAATAATAAAAATATATTTGTGAATTCAACAGCTGCGGCTGTCATTTGTACTGTACTTAACAAACAACATTGGGCCCACGAGTGTGGGTGTCAATACATTCAGCACAATGGTGCTTCTTCTTTTTTCCAATGAATGGCAAAATGAACATGAAGCCGGCCTTTATAAACACCATCATGGCCCCCAACTTCAAAATCAAAGAAATCATTCTCCGGGGTCGCCAACAAAACAAACAAAATCAGAAATCAAAACCTACACTGTGGGTCACCATGATGCTCCTAGTATCTCAAAGTATGGGTCCCAAACCCCTACTCGAAGGGCCACACAACAAAGCGTGGATTCAAAGATTGTCCGGGTTTCCTCAATAGCACCGGAAGGTTGGGGCCCAAAAAAGGGCGGAAATGCTACGTCACCCCTGCATTCTCGGGGTTCCCCAACAAAAGGGACAAAATCAGAATTCAAAACCTACGCGAGGGGCCACCATGATGCTCTTAGTATCTCATATGCGGGTCTCTAGTACAGCCAAACGCCCAAATAGCTGTACTGCGTGAAAGGCGCCCCCTTAGTGCACCCCCTAAAAGGACACTGGTGGGGCACGGGTCCAAAAAGATGCCCCGTGCGCTAAAATTCCCCCTATGAGCAGAGCAAAACACAAATCTTGAATCTCATGAATCAATACAACATCTGGTTAAGACCCATGCCTGCTGCAGGCCTTTTTATAACTCAACAATTCGTCAGGAACAAAGGATGTACCACAGACTGTGTGCAAATGCATGTTATCCGCAGTTCTTGCCCTGCTCAATGACTGAAATCGTTTACTGGCTGCACGTACAACAACACAGCTGCCTGTGACTCCAAAACTTGCATTCATGCCATATCACCCTGGTCACATATCACAAATCCAGGGGAGCACAGACCAACACCAGGTTCTCACCATATGGATTCCAAAGCCCATAGCAACCTGCTTCCTAAAGAAATGCATGTTTAGAACTTCACAGTGACAAACACAAAAATCATGTGACGTAGTGACAACACCCTGCATACAAAACCTGTCCCATGTTGTCCCGCATTCAATTGTAAGGAAGGACCTTGCACCTTGCACCTTGGGTAAGATGCACGAGAATTGAGTGGGGAAGCAGACAGGAAATGACAACCCCCAAGATATCCAGTCACCTGGGAATTCTGGGTGCTCGACCATCCTCAAAAAATGGTGACATTATTAAGGAATGCAATTGATCATCGTGCAAATGACAAGGTGGCAGTATTGCTACACCCCATCTTGTGCAGGTTTGGACTGCTCAAAAAAATCACCATCTGACAGGGTTTCCAAAACTTGGAACAACAGGAAAGCGCCCATGTCAATACCTAATGCATGGGCAATCATCAACCAGGACCAGAAACTCTCATTTCAAAGGCACCTCTCTGGCAGCTGGGAGCGAAGGAAGAGGCGTGTATAATATTCTTGCTGCAAATGGCGTTTGCAAGTGCCATGGAATGTATAGGAGGACCATCCAAGTGTGAACCATCGAAAGCGAAATTGATTTGGGCACGGCTGAATGGGCTGTCTGTAGTGAAAAGCTGCTCATTGACTGCACACTGGACTGGAGCAATTGACTGCAACCATGCAAACAGCTCTCAAGCAACCATGCCGCAGGGTTGGGGTGGCTGGGGGCTGCTGACACGGTCACTCATACTGGTGAATAACCCAATGAAAGTCCGTGGCGTTGCCCAACCTGCAACCTGGGGCAAAGGCCATGGAGCCATGCCATGCCTGCGATTACACTGCTGGTGCACGACAATTCCCCCAGCCCTACCGAAAGTGAGGGTTTACCCAACCCTTTCTGGGGACCTTCAAGGAACACACGGCACACACAACAACGGGGCGCAAAGGGGGCCACAAAGGGTCAGGCTCGCTTCATTGCAAGTGCTCCAACGACGCCTTCCACAACAACGGTCTTCATGGCTCAAAATTCAATGTGTCGTTGAAGTTGAGTGCAGTTCATGTGCCATTTGTGCAATGTGCCAGGTACCTGGTTCATTACCTGCTCGTTTCCTGCTTGGGGAGGGGGCTGGCGGTCCAATGAGCAGGTCGAAGTTACAGCACATGAACAGCTGGACTTGACCAGCAGAATCGCGGAATGAGGAGGGGAGGACAAGCAGAGAGAAGGGGGAAATTCGCGGTGCGGTGTGAGGGACACTGAGTGAAGTGCATACCTACTACCAGGGAGGGAGGGGAGGAGGGGATACGATGCAAAGTACACAAGAACGATGCGAAATTCCTGCAAAGCAGGTTGACAGTGTACATGGTACTTCACTGAGGGGGATCTCCTCGGTGCAGAACACCAATCACCCAAAACCTGCACCCAAGGCCCCACAACCCGGATGCAAGTGAGTGACCGCTGCTCTGACCAAGCCAGCAAGGTCCGAGAACATCAGTACAAGGGCCCGTCAACTGACGGCAGGACGCAATCAGCATGAGCCTCAGAGCTTCAGTACCAGGATCGGTTTCAGCAAATGAGGTCATGTGGAGGTGCAGATTCAACCTTTGCAGGGTTCTGGAATTTTGGATTTGTGGTGACGATGCGTGCGCCTGTTGGTCCCGTTCATGGTCTCGGGGTTAGAGGAGTGGGAGCCTCTTCGCTGTGCCCGCACGTGCCCTTGTCCCATCATTCATCCGCATGCGTTTCTGTAGGGACTACCTCGGGCTGCTGGGCCGGCTTTGGGCACAAAACTGGTCACCACCAGTAACCTGAGGGGTTGTGGTGCACACGGATGGACCCAAACTCTGAACCAACTACTCTCTGATGGACCATGAGAGCTTGACTGTCGGCTCGTACGTCACCAAAGGTAAGCCAACACAAATAACAACAGCCACGATACACAAAAAACTGCTTTGAGAGACCTACCCTTCGCTAACACAGTCCAAAAAAGCTTCTCACATGAAAAACTCGCCAGGCTGTGAAACGGATTGTGCGCGAGGGGGCACATCACACACACACACACACACACACACGATTTTTTCGCTGCACAATCAAGGTTGCCGTCCCTTCCAACTGTGAACTGAGGTACTGCACACCCCCGCCACCTCGTCCGGGGCAAAGTAGGCGAAAATTGCACGGTAGAGAAGGGCATGCTTCTGCACGGCAGAGGACAGCATGCTTCCGCACGGCGTGCACGTGGCTCGGCACGTGTACACGCGTGGGCATCCATGTGTGTAGTGCAGCACTGGGTGACAATGCAAAACCCAAAAAAAGGTTACATTATCAGGCAGGCACACACATACAACACCTTCTAATAGAATTGCGCCAGAGAAATCCGAAATGTTGAACTCTTCTTGCTGATTACATCATTTTGGTCCCACAAAACCCCTTGTTCAAAAAAGGGGGGGGGAGTCTGTGGAAACACCTGTCTTTGGACAGGGCAGGGGCCCGAACCCCTGTCAAGGCATTCGGCTCCAGCAATTGGCTGGCTCAATGGCCATGTGCCGACACTCTTCCTCCTGGAGCCCTGTGCTTTCGCCTCTTCCCCGCCAACTATCTGCTTCGGTCTTATTAGCTCGAGCCCAATGGCCCCGCCATAGACAATTCCATCGCTCAGTCTTGTTAGGGCCGGATGGGCAGCCGCTGGCGAATTTGCTCCGTCCTTGGTCGGATCAGGGCTGGCCCCCTCTTGCCATAGAGGTTGCCCAGGACTGGCACTGCTCCCCCCCCCCCCACGTCATGGGGGCTGGTGTCGTTTGCCCATGCCAATCATTCAATTGGGGCACGGGGGACCACGTGCCAGAGATGCTCGTTGCCTGGCAGGGCCCGGTACCAGGCAGTGCCATCGGCCTGGTGTCGTGCGTGTGTGTGTTTGACGATGTTGTTTTGCCCCCACTGTCCCTCTGTCCCCCACCTGTCAACGGCCATAAACTAGTGACGGTACTTGAGCCATGTTTGACAGTCTGCAAATAAAGGGTTGGTTTGAGTGCAGCCAATTCTGCAGGATGGAGTGTGAAATTGTCAGCGACGTTTCAGAGAACGTCCATTCTTATTCTCACCTCTCTTGAGTAAGGATGACCCATGTCAATAACTCTGGACGCACAGAACTGCACATCTGATGGTTGCACAGAACGTGAGTGTGAGTATGCACATATGAGGGACATATATGCATACACTCCACACGCGCCCATACACGCGGGCTGGTTTTTTTGCCACTGGCCACGATGCATGCCACTCATCCCACGGAGCATGAATCTTGACAACCCCACTTGTACTTGTGCACAGAGCTACGAGCAACGCTCAGCTTGGATCAACTTGTGGGTGTGGCTAAATCCACGCAGTCTCTACATAGGCCTCAGACCAAATGACACTTGTACGCACACACTCCGCATGTATCCCATGTATTCCTTTCGCTGTGAAAATGGGCGGGGACTGCCCAGTTCAGTTGTGGAACTATGAATCTAACGAACTCCAAATGAAACAGCAGCAGGGGTACCCCTCTGCTTCTAAAAAATGCTAGAGCAACAACAAACGCAGCAACAAATGCACTCAGATCATGCGCATACACGCATGCACTCGTGTGCGTGCGACCGTGCGCAAGGATGCTAACCGGCATGCAGCAGCAGCATATGCAGCCCAACTGTGATGGCACATGCATGACTGACAAACAGAGAGGCAAACTCAAGCAGTAAAATACATCCAGGGTGCAGCTGCCAGCATACTTCGTCCATCAGATGCTGCCAGGAATCTATTCAGTGGGGGGACTTAGAGACACTCAACGGATGGGCTTTTGGAGTGGCGGTCATCTCGCAAAGAGCAACACAAAACTCCAGAATCAGACCCGATATCAAACTCACCACATTGTTTCCAGGCCATCGGAGCAAAGCCCCAAGGCACTCGAGACAAATTCGGAAAAGAGCTGACTTGTTCTACGGGCCCCCGACGAGCAGACATAATAAAAAAAGATGAGCTCAACACTTGCAGCAGGACCTGCCACACCTGGGCATCCTTGAATGCCTCCGACACAAACGCCCACCCAAGCCCACACCCACAGAAGAAGTAACATTAAAGAGCAGCGGCAGTAAAAGAAAAGAAGGCCCCATGGCAGGCGAAGCGAAGTGACTCCAAAACAGGGGCACAGCACACGCGTCGGAATACTCGGGGTGCCAATGTTGCATGCCGGAATAAGCTCGGCAGTTGGGAGCAGCCGAACCGTTACATCCTCCAATACAACATGCTCCATACTGGACTCCCTCACCTCCTACGACACAACCAAATTGACGTTCCTATCATAACTATGGTCATCAGGCGTGCACTTCAGAGACACTCTTAAGTGCGTAACCCATCGAAATCTAAAAGAGCCCATCATATTTCTGTGGATGTTGGCCTACACACAAATAAGAAGAATGTGCATCTGCTGAGATTGCAACTGCAATCTCTGGGGGATGCTCTTGGAAATGTGACCAGCAAAATCCTCGAGCAACTCAACTCCATTCTATCATGCAAAAAGAGCCGCCCTGGGTACTTCGAAAACGGACTTGCCAGACAACTCAACAGGCAAGCAAAACTGTGCATTCCCGCAACCCCCTGGATGAGCCCCAATTTGACATGTTCCTCTCAGCTTTGATACCAGACCCCTGGGGCCCTACCAATATGGGCCCTTCGACAAACCGCACGGAGGGCAACAAAAAAAGCAATGCAACTCACTTTGGGGCAAATATGTTCAGGTCTTTGGAACCCACTGGCAATTGAACCCCGGGCCCACCCGGGCTGCGTCCACCATTGATGGCACGTGGTCAGTCGAGGAAATTTTGAAGGTGACGCTGCTGACACGTGGTGCCTTGGAGAGTCACTGCAGATTTGCTTTCAACGACTCAGCGCCAGCGTACGTACCAGGTACCCAGTTGAGGCGCACCATTGATGTGAATGGGGGCCTGTTGGATGTATGATTCAGGCTCAGGTTGTCTGAAAAATTGTGCCGCCAATCCGAAGCCCCACCCCGGAATGATCCCCCCACCACAGGCACAGCTGTGTCGCGCACCCAAGAGGCAACCCCCTGCGGATTGTAAGCCGAGCCAGAATCCTGCGGCCCAATGCCTTGAGGGCAGCAGATAGCAGACATTTACCCAGTTTCTCTCCGACGCCACCCGCCCCCCAATGATGCAAGTGTTCGCATCTTCCACTTGCTTCCAAAACGGGGGGGGGGGGACAGCCAGCAGACCAACTACAGTGGAAACGGGGCGGGGCGGGGGGGGGGGGGGGACAGGGAATGATCAGATCCCCAAACTTCCAGCCTAATCCGCTCTGTATGCCCCGCAAAGGCATTTGTAAATGCGCACTGCAATGCGCAATAACCCCCTCCCCTCCTGCCTGGATGTGCCGCAGGTGACAGCCATTAATTCGAGGAACAGTCGACCTAACGGATGATCTTGCAGAGCCGTTCGCGACCTTTCCAGATGGGGTGGGTGGGGAGGGGCTCTTGAGGTACCACGCTCCAGGGCTGGCAACGCGCGGGAGAAAGCACCGCTTGTTCGAGACTACCCCCCCCCTCAAAAAAGTGATATCCAGTTTTAGGGGGTAGAGGCCTCAGAATCAAAAAATCCATTGGGGGATGCTCTTATTGGGCAAAATAATGATTTTACAAGGGGTTGGACATCCAATATCATGCCTTGGGGTATGCTACGCGAATGACCCCAAAAAAGGGGGGTATATGACGCCCGCGCCTGCAATCTAACAACCTCTCTTCGAGGTGATTTACCCCACAAAGCTGTTTGTTGCCTTCAACTTTGTCCGCTCGGAAGACATTATGCAGGGGGTGCTACCGCAGGGAGGCGACGGTGGATAGTGCCACACCCTCTGATCGCCATCACTGTATCTCCGCAGGGGAGCAGGAGGATAAGGGTGCAGTTGGCCGAAACTGCACCACACAGGCCCGGAGGTGCTTGCGGGGCGCAAGACTATGACATTGGGCTCTCCAGGATGTCAGGCATCAGCTGTAGAGGAATGCAGCGGATGCAAACACGATGACCAAAGGGCACGTGTTCGCATAAGAGAGCTGCACAGCCCTCTCCTGGTCCTGCTCCCAAAGACGGACTGCTCGGTTTCTGCATGAACCAGAGAAGAGGCGTGACACTCACGCACACACGCACCCCACAATCGCATTCTGCCGTCCTGCACAAACCAGTGAACCCGAGAGTATCCAGCAGTGTCGGAAGGGCCTGGGGCACGATATTCAGCTTTCCAGACGTCGATGTCTGGTGTGCAACAATGAACCCAAAACCACAACACAACACAACACAACACAACACAACACAACACAACACAACACAACACAACACAACACAACACAACACAACACCAACATTTCGGGCGACATGGGACATGGGAAATTTGTTGCCCACGTTTCATGCACAGGGCACTTACGGAGGTGGAGTTCCTGGGGACCGCACTGCCTGAACTCGATGCTACGAGATTGAATGGACGAGATGTGTCTTGCATATTTGTGTCCTATGCTGAGGTGCAGGCAAGGATGAGGCCAGTAAGGGGTTGCGCCGATTGTGGTCCGGGCAGCTACAAAAGCTGCCGATATGCTGGAAACTACAAACAGCTGCCCATATATAGCTGAGCATTGCGGAAAGAGTTGGGCAGATACCTCAATGGGGTGAACAAGAAAGATTGCTGGGCTCCCTCTTGCCTAAACCTCGACCGGCTGCAGGCCCACGACCGGCTGCGGCTTCGGCTGGTCAGCCAGCAACTACTATTGGTTAACCCCGGACCGTCGAGCATTGACCATGAATCGCCGTCGGGCAACCAGTTCTTCGACCTTGCTGAGTGGCGAGGCAACAAAAAGATCTCCCTTGCTAAAGACAGTACTGTGCTAAGACGGTGTGTAGATCCCAGGTACAAAGGCCCCCTGAGAGCCCCCCGGATGCTGCGTGCTTGTGCCTTCCACAGGCGAGCACAGCTGTTCTAGTTCGCGGTGTGCGAGATGCTCCGCGGTCGCTGCAGAGGAACGATGCCAAGGGTTGCCAACAGCCCCCCCACCCCGAGCTTGTCGCAAATTGTATCCTGTCCACGACGGCATTCGCGTTTCGAATGGTGCCCTGTCCCCCGTGGGTGTGCAACTTCTGGTAGGAGGCATACGACAGCATTTCCTCAGAAAAGGGCTGGCCGCAAAAGTATTTTCACAGCCTCCAAAAACAGGCAACCGCTGAGGTGGCCCGAGTGTAGCCCATGCAACAAAGGCTGCGGATAACGTGACCAACAGACGGGGGGGAGCTAACGCATCGGAAAACATAGCTCAAATACACATGTTGACAAAGCATACAATGGTTCGTTGCACCATTCAAAGGAGGAAGTACACGTCCCCCTTGGCAGCACCTGATTTTTCGCTGGACACAACAGGCTGCTTGCCAAGCAGAACATGCCAAGCTTCAACCCTTGGCTACCTTGAAGCTTGCTTGTACCTAGACAAGACAGAACTGACGCTTAACAGTGTTGCCTGTTCTTCAGGGAGGGTCAAGCGCCAGGCACCATACGTAACCTGCACCATCACCTTCTGAACACAGGAGCAGTCTCAACACAGGACGGAAAAATGTCAACCAAAAGCACGAATAGCCAAAAGTGTTGATTCGCTGAGGAATTCCATTCCCTGCCCGTACCCCGCAGCGAGAAGGCAGAATCATGAATCACGAATAATGGTCATCAAAGAGCCGAAATCCTCTAAAGCGACACACCATGTCTACAAAACGAAATCTTCGAAAGCGACAAGCCGGCAGCGACATTGTCCATCCGCAGCGGCAGATGCAGAACAAACCAGGGACGAATGATCGCATTGGGTGCAGGAAAGAGACTCACCGAACCAGATTCAAAGATCACTTGCAGAAAGTGATCCGACCCGCAAACGTCACACCTTTGAACCGATCAAATGTTCTGGTGCGGGATCTACGTTGTTGTCAGGGGTAGCTACGGAAGAGATGCAGAAGGGCAACTCACGAGGCAAATACGCACGGTCTTCCGTGGGAAACCAAATGGCCTAGGCAGTGTTATTCGCACTTCAAAACATGTACGTGCTTCATGCCCCGGTCCTTGCGATCTCGAGAGAGGGGGTGATACTGTGGCAATGAAGACCCGAACCGGACGGGGCTGGGAACGATTGGACTCGTGCAGAGTGGCAACAGGCCAACTCTTGAAACTGCAGGCACCGGGGAGAAGACACCCCGGCACCACAGCCCGCACGCGGCACCCTTTCGACCCTGTCCTCCCGCGTGCGCTGCAATGCCGATGCTGTGTCCCGGCCGCAACGGGTCTATGCACTGGATCCGGACTCACGGTTCCCACGGGGCCCAGTGCAGGTGTGCAGACTCGGGGGGGGGGGGGGTGTGGGCAGAGGAAACGAACAGGAGAAATGGACCAAAGGCTCACTACTGCACGGGAAAGAGAAAGCTTTCAGGGACTGCACTGGCTTTCCTGGGGACCGGGTCCGGAAGGCTTGACCGAGGCTCCGGCGTCTCGGGGACAGCACTCCCTCTCCTGCGCAGTGGGTCCGGCAGGACGAGGCCGCCTTGTTCGAGGACACTTGGGATGCTACTCGCTCTCCTCTGCCTTGGGGGTGGCACGTGCACTCCGGGGGAGGCGAAGGAGCTCCCCCTCCTTGACCCAGCATCGGGCAGACTGGAGTGGCTGGACCGATAGCCGGAGGGCGGGGGGCTCGCGCGACGGGTAGGGGCTGGCCCCCACGATGGGGGCGCGGGGCTCATCATGCCGCCCTCGGCCGGGCTGGCGGGGCTGCGGCTGAACATGGCACTCCCTCTCCGCACGTCCATGGGCTGGGGCACTCGGGCGGAGGCCACCGGGGTCACGGACGGGCTCACCCATTGGACGTCGGGGGAGCTCGCCGCGGGGAACATGTAGCCCGATGGGGAGGCGTACAAATCAGACCCGCTGGGGGGCGTGGGGGAAGCGGCGGGGGTGATGAAAGGGTCCGGCGCCCGCCTGCAGCGACGGCACAGAAATGGTGGGCACGACACACACACACACACACACACACACTTGGTGAAGGGGATCAGAGGACGAAACCGCGGAAGCGCACCGTCAGTGAGGGCGAGAGTGCGCGGGCACGACACATACACACACACACACACACACACACACACAGCCATCCGGGGGAACACATCCTGTCCCTCTGTTGGAGTCGTGCAGGCCGCGATCGCAGTACGATCCGCCGCCCTGAAAAGTCCGCCTGCAGGGCTCCTCGGTCGAGGGCACCAGAAATGGCGTCCTTTTGCGGACAAACACCCTCTCTGTCCTCATCACGAAACGCAGGGATTGAATCCCGAGTCTTCTGCCCTGTCGACAATCCGGCGTTATCAGGGTACAGTGGTGCAGCGCTGTCAAGCCTGCAGATTTTTCCTGCGTCCCTGTACAAACCACGGGGGGGGGGGGGCGTCTCCTCACTTTTGTACGCGACCCTCCCCGCAGTAGAAGTGCGCCAAAGGCCCCTGGGGGGGTTCAGGCAGGGGCGAATGGGGGGGGGGGGGTCCAGGTGGGGCAATTTGGGGTGTTGGGGGGGGGGGGGGTTGGCATGACGCCATGGTGTGATGATGTCGTCTGCAGCTGGCGGCGCCCACTGGCCGATCGCCATTCGCTGCCCTTCCCTTGGACCCTTTCCCTCCATAGGTGGTGGTGCCCATCGGCTTCTCACCACCCTGTGACCTTCCTCTTCCTCCCTGCCCTAACTGTCCCTCTCCCCTGCCCTTTCCTTTCCCTTGGCCTTTCCCTCCGTAGGCCGCAGTGCCCCTCGGCCTCTCACCACTCCTTCCCTTTCCATTCCCTTGGTCGGTTGTGCCAACGGAGCCCCCGGACTTGCCCTGTTTCACTTCTCTGCGTCGAGTCCACGCAGAGGAAGGCAAATGCCTTCGCTGTTGGCCAGGCGCGTCCAAGCGGCCATCCCAAGCCAGCGGTGAGGTACCTCTCCCCAACGGCGGCTGGTGGGCCCTGGGATGGCCACTTGCAGGGTCGTTTCCCCGACGGGGCACATAACAACCTTTCGCATCCAAGTTCCCGCGCTCAGTCCTTCCTTTGGCGAGCGCAACACAAAACCCCTACCCTCTCCTTCGCGCCTTTGCTACGCGTGTTGCGTCCCCTTGGCCACCCACGGCGCGCGGGGGTGTGGGCTGTGGCGGGTGTTGTCCGTTGTTGGGTAGCAGCGGGCGGCTCCACGCCACGGTGGGTGTTGAGCGGCACATTGGGTGCGGTGCGATGAAGAGCGGGAAAGAGCTGGTGCCCCGCGAGCGGATGGGTGTTGTGGGGTGTGTATGGGTGCGCGGGGGAGTAGGATGTAGCGGGTGCCGTGGGGTGGGCCACTTGCCGTCGTTGGCCGCCCACTTGTCAGCGCGACTCCCCGGACCACCTCCACATAGGAGCGAGTTGTTGCTGGGTTGAAGGTGTTGTCCCGTGTTGGATGGAGGTGTGCAGGGCCCCTTGCTGCCCCCCTTATCCCGGCTTGGTCCGGGCGCTTGACAACGTGGTGCGTCCCTGGGGGGGGGGGGGGGCACAGGCTGCGCTAACCTCCCCTTGCCCTCCCTCTAACCATACCATCACCATAAACCCTACCCTAACCTTTGCAGTAACCTGGTTTGGCCATGCCAACCATGTTGATTGGGCTGAACATCATCCACCAAATTTCGTTCATGGCTGCTTTTGCCACATCATTGCTCTCCATTTTGGACCTCAACACTCACTCTAACCCTAGCCTAGGGTGGGAGCTAGGGCTAGGGTCACCGAGCTGGTGGAACCAGTCTTGGTTTTATAACCCTTTTTAGTGTTTAGGGTGGACCTACCAGGTTTAGCAGCAGCAAGCAAGCAGCAAGCAAGCAAGCAGCAGCACGCGCGAAATGGCTAAAAATCAGAATTCCGTCGTGGTGCTTCAGATTCAGGTGAAATTTTGGTGGATGATACCTATGGGTGTGAAGTACAATCACACAAAGTTTGAGCAAGAAACTCAACGGTGGCGGCCGGGAAAAGGATTCGCAAGTGGCGGACCTCATTTTCAAACACTGCAGTTTAGGGCCAAAAACAGCCATTTTTGGGCCAAAAAAGCCCTAGAACCCATTCAAAACGGCCAAACGAAGGGAAACGGTGGATACACTTCACGTGCGGCTTGACTTCCCCGTGTCAACGAGCTCTTTGCGGCCCTCTAGCTCCATGATATGTCCCGGAAACGGCCCAAAAAGGCCCCCAGAAGCTCCAAATGCCGACAGCCACAAACCAAGAATAGGCCATATATTTGGCTACATGGCTCAAAATGCGATTCCAAGGGCACCTACTCCACCCGCAACCCCCCACTTTTTGTGGTTTCCACCCCTCAGAATTGCCCAAACGGACGCCTAGACCCCAATACCTAGGCCCACTAGGCTGCGGCAAGCTGCAAGCTGAAGCCCAAACATGTGGGTGCCCAAATGGGTCAACAGGATCCAGTAGGGGCAAAAAGATGACTTTTCTGAAAAATGATCCTAGACCATGTGCGACGCTAAAACAAGTGTTTTTGGACCGTTTTGAGCTTGTGGTGGCCCATTTTGGTCCTCCGAAAATCCCAAAATGCCTTGAAAATGGGCTGTTTTGGGACCAAAAATGCGTCAAAAATGGGTCAAAAACACATTTTTCCAAACCTCATCCTAGTCCATTTGGGGTGCACCAACGGGTGAAATGAGCCCATTTTGAGCCCATTTTGGGGCATTTTGGCCCCTCCAAAGTCCAAAAAGCCTTGAAAGTGGGCCTCGTGGTGATGGGGTTCACTTGCAAGCTGATTTCACTTCGTCAAGAGCCATCAATGTGTGAATCATTCTTGATGTCCCTCACTAGTCATAGCTAATGTTCCCTCCCCCACCAGCTCGGTCCCAATAGTGTCAGGAGCAGGCTGAGGGTTGGGGTGGGCGTTAGAGTCAAGGTTGGGATCACGGATAGTGTTGGGGTGCTCCGCCGCCTGTGCGGGGAGGGGTGCTATGTGGGCAAGGGGAATAAAAAAAATTTTCCGGGCGCCTTTGGCGCCACCACATGTATGGCTGGTAGCTATTGACCCTTGGTAAAGAAGTGGGCCCGGAGGGCAAGGGGGGGGGGGGGGGGGGGTCGCGTACCCGAACTGAGGAGACGGCCCCCCCGTGGTACAAACCTTTTTCCACCTCCCCACCGTAGACACCAGCAACTCTTACTCTCCGGCACTCCGCCCTCTCGCCTGGGTCCGTCCCAGCCTCGGCCTACCAGCGCTGGGACCAGCAGCGAGAGCGGGCAACCCACTCTCAATTGGGCATCAAAAGCCATATGTTGAAGCGCCGTCTGCACGATGAAATGCAAATCAAGCCGGCGATCCCCTGGTGCACCCCTCTGCCTTTAGCGGTTAGGAGCCGTTCCTCAGTGAAAATGATGGAAAACAAATTCATTAGTTTAAAGACCGCCCTGTGTACCTTGGCACAAAGTGCGCAGAGCTGAGGCAAGCCCGCATACCCGGAAGCTGGGGCTCCAAAAGCTCCAAACAGTGGCATTGATAGACGTCCAGAATCGGGCCGTGATCTACAGGACAAAACATTTGTGAGAATCAGAACCTCCTCCCAGCACCTGCTCCCGGCCGAGTTGCTTTCTCTTCCCCTGAATGATGCACTCTACTCATGCAAGCCCCCTGCGTGGTGGCATGGTACCGGATCAGGAGTCAGGCCATTCAGATTCATACACTGAACTGAGCATGGCATTCACGGAGGTTCTTATGGAGGCCAGTGCAAATGTGGCATGCAAAGTGGTGCAGGGTTGATGTCATGAACCCTGTTGCACATCGTGGCATACCCTGTAGTTGGTGGCTGTACCATGAAGGGATCATCGTGCTCATCCGACGGAGAGCGTAGCATGGGCGGCAGATTCTGTGCCAAGTGTTCCTCTGCAGCAAGAGACAGGGGGCTGAGGATTTGGCGAAAAGCATCACAGGCATGTCCAACCGGCACTCAATGCGTGTGACTGTTCACGCAACGCACAGTGGGGAGGGATGACTGCAACAAATCGCGCTGAGCAAATCGATGTAGTGCCGAACGATGCTTGAAAAAAAGATGCACCTCAGGTTCGAAACCTCAGCTGCCCTCATTCCTGCCAAAATGATGCAAAACAACCTTTGCAAGCGTCGTTTGATCATTTTTGGTGGTCAGGATATCTAAACAAAAAAAAACACAAATATCTGCGTGTCATTTTTAAATGTCAGAAAATCAAAAATATTTGGAATCTTCCATGTGGTTGTTGTGTGGCCACGCAGGAAATCAAAAATCTTTGGAATCTTCCATGTGGTTGTTGTGTGTCCAGGCAAACCAACAGGCAGACGGTAAACGAACCAGGCGCAGCATTTCTTTCTGAGATGCTGTTGAGTGGATGGAATGTCAATTTTCGTGCTTGGATGTTTTGTCTCGTTTCTTCGATTAGCTTCGATGACATCAGACGTCTGAAAACACGTGGTCGGATGTGGCAAGATCAATCAAATCAATCAAGATCAATCAAAGCATGACGCCTTTTGCCTTCTTTTGCCGCAAAACCCTGCCACAAACACATGCACACATGTCAGTGCACACGTACACAGACAGCACACCTATACCGCCAAACTGTGGATAAGTGGACATGTCTTCAGAAACCCCATGCATGGGCGTGGCACTCGGTGCAATGCCGCCTACATCAACCCTGTCACACAAGACACCATCAAAGACGGGGGAGGGGGCGGTGATCAAATGCACACTGCAACAAGAAACTGCAACTGACCCAAGAGAATGCAATCTGGCCCCGTCAGCGCCGGTCAAATAGGTGTGCGGAATGCGGTCGAATCCGAGGTTTGACGGGTGATGGTTGGAAACACGTCTCGTCGAGCGTCTGTGGCAAGTGCCCAGACATTGGACTTATGCCCTTAAATACCCCTACCAGCGCCTGCATAGGGCGCAATCCCACAACCGTGACGAAACGGCAATTGGTCAGACCTGTTCAAAACCCCCATGGCCCTCGTGAAGGCCCAAACCTCAAAACTCTCTTCCCTTTGTTGGCACACACACACACACACACACACCAATTGCTGGCGTCCGACGGTTCCCGGAAGAGTGGGCCCGTGGGAACCACCGGATCCGGATCAGAAAATCTTCGGGCTGGCACTGAGAAACACACGACACAAAGCACAGCGTTGGCTCCAAGGGTGCATCGCGGCTCAACAGGGGCAACCGGGCTTTCAAGTGAAAGGAGTGGGTTGGGGGGGGGGGGGGGTGTCGATAGAGCCCCCTGGCTAGCCCCCCCCCCCGCCCCCAAAGACTCAATTGACAGGACCCCCAAAATCCTGATGAGACTGACCCCCGGGCCTCAGAGATGAACCAGACCCAAGAAGTGGCAAAACATGAAACTGGGAATTTGCGGAATCAGCGCGTCGAGGGGGTTCAGAAAAATCATCATTTGCCAGGTATTTGGTGAAAAAAAAATTGCCCATTTTTATCACTCAAAAAATCTATTGCCTTCGGCAAGTCCACGTCGCAGAGTCTACCCCAAGCAATACCCCCCCCCCAGGGCAAAAAATACATAAATACGCGCTGAAACATGCTTTATATATCATGATGGTCATTTTAGGTGATCACAACATAAAAAAATAAGTTTTGGAAACTTCGATTTTTGAGCTGTATAGGCTGAAAAACTGCATAAGCAGGTTGTGTACCAATACCTTGTGAGCCCCCCCCCCCCCCCCGACCCTAATGCAAATAGGATGAAAAACACATAAATACGGCCCAAAACATGCTTTACATAGCTTGGATGGTCATTTTAGGTGATCACGGTATCAAAAGAAGAAGTTTCGAAAACTTCGATTTTTGAGCTGTCCAAATAGAAAAACTGCTGAAGCAGGTTGTGTACGAGTCCCTGGGGAGCCCCCCCCCCCCCCCCCCCAGCCCCCGCGCGACCAATCCCCAAATAAGGTGAAAAACACATAAATACGGGCTAAAACATGCTTTACATACCTTGGATGGTCATTTTAGGTGATCACAATATCAAAAAAACAAGTTTCGAAAACTTCGATTGTTGAGCTGCCCAAGGTGAAAAACTGCGTAAGCAGGTTGTGGAGGGACCCCATTCACTAGGCCATTCTTGGTGGAAACAGTCATTTCGCGTCTTGGCACGGGTTGCGACCGGCCTTCGGCAAAGCTACAGACTGCAAAAAAACGTCCTTTCGTACCCTAGTAGGCATATACTGTCACAACATCCCCACTCACACCCCTCAGAGTGGGTAGCGCGGGGTCATTGAGGACGCCAAAACCGCCAACATAGCAAAAATGGCTGAACACTGCATAAACTGCATCAACGCTTGTCCCACTCCGCCCCATACAAACCCCATGGTGTCGGGACCCGGAAACACTTTTTCGGCTTAAAATTGAAAAAAAAACCAAAAGAGTCATGATTTGCGCCCCAAACAGGGGGGGGGGGGCATTTTTTACCCCCCCCCACCTCCCTCAAAACCTCAGAAAAATGGGTTTCAGGAAGGGGGGTTTTTGGGGGGTCCGGACCACAAACTCATTGGGGGATGTGTTTATTGGACAAAATAATGATTTTACAAGGGGTTAAATTGACAATTCAACCCCTTGGAGTAGGGTACGCGAACAGGCCCAAAAAGGCCCAAAATAGGGGGGGGGGGGGTGGCGTTTCCCCGATATACGCCTACGTGGCTTTGATCTAACAACCTCTGCGAGGTGATTCTATTGCCTCCGGCAAGTCCACCTCGCAGAGAATCTACCCCAAGCAACGCACACACAAAATAGGGTGAAAACTACATGAATACGGGCTAAAACATGCTTTACATATCTTGGATGGTAATTCCAGGTGATCACAATATCAAAAAAAAATAAAGTTTCAAAAACTTCGATTTTTGAGCTGCCCAGGGTGAAAACTGCATAAGCGTGAAAAACTGCATCAGCAGGTTGTGTACCAATCCCTTGGAACCCCCCCCCCCCACCCGAAGGTGAAAAACACGTAAATATGGCCTAAAACATGCTTTGCATACCTTGGATGGTCATTTTAGGTGATCACGGGTTCAGAAGAATAAGTTTCGAAAACTTCCATTGTTGAGCTGCCCAGGGTGAAAAATTGCACAAGCAGGTTGTGTACCAATCCCTTGGGTGCCCCCCCCCCCCCCCCCGCACCCAATACCCAAACAAGGCCCGTGGTTCGCCTGGCCCGGCCACCTGCTGCAAGACGTGCACACACAAAGTGATACAGTCTTATGCATCAATACAGCGATGGGACATCAAAATCATGTTGTTCGGTAGGTTTGTAAAACCAAAGCAAAGAAACATCCTACCATGCCTGCTTTTCACCCATATCTGCACCGGTATAATGACATAACCACACATTGTTCAACATCATTGTATGCATTTAAACAAAAAGCCTTTCCGGTGTTTTGTACGGCTACAGCTTCCCCGTGCAACTAAACAATGTTGGTTAGAGCCAAACATACCTATAACAAAGTTGTCGATTTCCATCTCCTGGTGATTTTTCATTATTTATACACTTGTTCCGACGTGTATGCGCATTAGCAAAATTAACACATCAACAAGATCTAAGCTCCTCTATACTGCCTCTATGTTCCGGCCAAATCAAATACAATGGAATACATCTTTTTGAGCCATTTTTGACATCAGTGCTTCGGCTAGGCTTGGGAAGGTCTCACTACGCTCCCCCTCCCCAAACCTACGGATGTTTTTTTATTGCCGTCATCGGTTGAGACTGCTACACAATTTGTGCACCCTTTTTGTTTCAATCGCCGAACTTCTCATGCGGAAAGCTCTTACGCAAGACCACTCCAACCACCGGTCGAGTCATACCACATATGTTCAGCCCAGGCTTCGTTTATAAGAGGGGTGGGGGTATTTTGGACAAGAACCACCCACCCAACTTTGGACCCACCCAGCCAACTTTTGACCCACCCAGGCCCCCGGCGTCACCAGGTTGTTTTGAGCTAAAAAAATTTTCTGCGACCCTTGGACCTGGCCGGAGGTAATGTTGCTTGAATCTGACCAGATGAGCCACAGGCGCCCGGCAATTTCTGTCGCCAATTGACCCGCGTTTCGAAAATTGCCGTTTTTCCCCAACTTGAACCCTTCGCCAAACGGCCAAAACACATCGGTTTTGCAAAATTCCAAATGCCATATGGATCGTTTTTCAATGCCGTTCACAAATCTGCGGTCGGATTCCGATTCCGTCAAAATTCATTTTTTGCGATTCTTTTTCTGGATCCTACACCTTTGCCACAATTCGTTGCAGGCCTCGGCCTGCCATCCACCGATGTGGGGTCCGTTGGTCTCCAACGTTGCTGTAAGCCTCCTCTCCTGCAGAAAAGTTTGCTGACAATTCAATTGTGGCTGTCAACCATCGGGCGCGGCGGGGCCCCTCCCCCACCGCGAGCACGGGAGGGAGCGCGGCAGAGAGCCGCGGGTGCAATAAAGTGAAAAACACATGGATACGGGCTAAAACATGCTTTTTACATACCTTGGATGGTCAAATTGTGTGGTCACAACATCAAAAAAGTAAGTTTCAAATCTTCGATTTTTGAGCTGCCCAGGGTGAAAAACTGCATAAGCAGGTTGTGTACTGGCCCATTCACTCATGTGAGCCATTATTGGTATTCCGCGTCCCGGGCACGGGTTGCGACCTTCGGCAAAGCTACAGACTGCAAAAAAACGTCCTTTCGTATCCTAGTAGGCATATACTGTCACAACATCCCCACTCACACCCCTCAGAGTGGGTAGCGCGGGGTCATTGAGGTCGCCAAAACCGCCAACATAGCAAAAATGGCTGAAAACTGCATAAGCTGCAGCTCGTCCCAGTCCGCCCCATACAAACCCCATGAGTTTTTGGTCCGGACCCCCCTAGCCCCCCCCCCCCCCCCCCCCCGAAACCCACTTTTTTGGGGTTTCGAGGGAGGTGGGGGGGGAGGGGGGTCAAAAATGTCGAAGAAATGACCTCCCCCCTTTTTTTTTGGGTCAACAATCATGAACCTTTTGGTTTTTTGAGTGTTTCCGGGTCCCGACACCATTGGGGGATGCGTTTATTGGACAAAATAATGATTTTACAAGGGGTTAAACTAACAATTCAACCCCTTGGAGTAGGGTACGCGAATGGGCCCAAAAAGGCCCAAAATGGGGGGGGGGGGGGGCTGTGGCATTTTCCCCTTTAAACACCTGCCTGGGTTTGATCTAACAACCTCTGCGAGGTGATTTTTCGGTGCCAGTGTTCATGACAACTGATTTATGGTGCGTGTCAGCTGAGCCCTTCCCCCCCCCAAGATTTGGAAGGCTCTATTGAACCCCCCCCCCCACTTGAAAGCCCGGTATGCCCAGGCACTGCATAGGGAGACACCACAGCTCGCACCCTTTTCAAAATACCAATCCCCGCAACAAACAACGACCACTGAATACATCCCCGTTACGCAGGGAGTGTCAGTGCACAACCACGTTTGCACTCAGCAGAACGACCTTCCCCAGCCAGGCTGCCCGTTCAACATATCCGTTCATCCAACCACATCCCCTTTGGAAAAGAGGGGGCGAAATGGGGGGAAATGGGGGAATAGGTGATGAGTGAAAATCAGAGATATAAACTGACCATTCCACTTGCAGCATTTTGGGTCTAAACACGTTGGTAGAACTACTTTTCCGGCCCTTTCCCGAAAAGCCCAGAAAATTTTCCGGGCGCCATTGTCACCCTATTTGGTTGTTAGTTGGTGGTTTGTTGTTGGCTGCAAATTGGTGTGGGTTGGGGGATCTAGATGGGGGGTTCAGGAGACGCATGAACCTGAAAATGGCTAATTCCTCAGGGGGGCTCACTGGAGTTTGGACCTAAGACCGCCATTGGTTAGAAAATCCATGTACAAAGAATAGATTATTCGGGACCTGGGTTTGAATCGACAACGCAGCAGCCACAATACACGAAAAAATTTTGACCCCCCCCCCCCCCAACTCCGACCCACCCCCTCCCAAAAAACGACACCGAGGTACGGGGGGGGGGGGGGGATTCAAAATCAAATCATTCATGCGGGGGGGCGGGGGGGTCATGTCTCCCCAAATGATGATTTCACAAGGGGTTAGGCATCCAATATCACCCATTGGGGTATGCTACACGAATGACCACAAAAATCGGGATATATATGGCGCCCACGCCTGCGCTTGATCTGACAACCTCTCTCTCAAGGTGATTGGTTTACCTTGCAACAAAGCCCAGCATGCGGATCAAGGTCAGGGGTAACTATAGCACCGCACACCTCGCTGGCCCAGCATTTTCTCGTATGCCTGGATTTTCTCCTCCTTTGCCTTGACAGCTGCATGCAATTCTATCCCGTAGCTCTTGGCCTGAAAAACGACAGCGAGAGGTTCATTTCTGCCTGCCGCAGTCTGCCATTTCCATGCTCAAAGCCACGCACCTTCCCACACCCGGAGATGCCTGATGATTGCTGAAAATATATGGTACTGGGCAAACCCAAATTACTCACACCTTAATGACAGCCCTGCTGTTAGAACCGAAACCTGCAATGTTTTCGGTCTGGCAGCACTGCAGCAAAATCCTGCACAATGTAAACCCAAGCGTTGCACACGTGGCACCTCAATTACCTGAGCCAACAGGACATCATGATCCTGCAATTCCTCTTTCAATTCGGTTTTCTCGGTCTTCATTTCGTTGACTCGGGCCTGCAGTGCGGCCAATTTATTCTGCAATTTCAACTTGTCAGCTGCAATGAAGATTGCATGGAAAGCAGAAATTGTGCCACATGGCTGAAGTGGTGCTGCTGGCAGTGGCAGTGGCCGCCCGGGTTGTGGGGAGTCCCGTTTGTGGTCGTAGCCGCACAGTAGATGTGACAGTGGCAGTGGTAGTGCTGTCGAGGGTAATGGCCACGGTGGTATTGATACCGTGCAAATCCTAAAGTTTCGCAGAATCCTAATTGTTGCGTTGGGTATTTTGAATTCATAATAGCAAAAATTTTGCGGCAGCATGGTAAATGGGCAAAAATGGGCAAAAATTATTTTTTGTGCGATTTTTGCGGAACCCATTTTTGCGTAGGGTGTTGGACCAAAAAAATTTTTTTTGCAGTTTTTTTGCGTTTTGGGGATTGGGGTTGATTCATTTTGTTGCTACTGCAAGAAACCGTGCGTACCTTGGACTCTGGGATTGCAGTCCATTCCTACACAGGCATACAAATATCGATCAGTTGGACTCTGGGATTGCAGTCCATAGCACAGATAAGCACCAACAAGCATGGTTCAGGTACCAGTTCCAAACTCCACACCTGCCTCATGGGGAATGACAGAAAAATAAGTACGAAGGCTGTACATGGGCCCTGGAAGCAGAGGAAACCAACAACCAACAAAGAAATTTCAATCACAAAAAGACTGGCAACCCGATATCCCGAACTAGCCCCTTTATCTGCTTTGGGGCACATCAACAGCCAAATTCCACTATTTTAACACTTGTGACACTCCCGGATGCATCATTCTCTGAAAGCAAAGCAAGGTGCGGAACAGGGGAATGAGACACGGAAGAGGGGGACAACAAGCAGTGGGGCAAACTCTCCCACGATTCTGGCATTCTTGCAAAGAGGGGGGCAGGGGCAAAAATTATTTTATTTTTGCGATTTTTTTGCGGAACCCATTTTTGCGTAAGGCATGAAGCCAATAATTAATGTTTTTTGCGTTTTTGCGGACAACAACACCTTGTGCCAGGAATTAATTATTTTCGCAAATCTTTAGGATTCGCACGGTATGGGTGGTGCTTGTGTCGTTGCAGTAGTGGCAGTGGTGGTCAAACAGCATGGGTGTGGGTGTGAAAGTGGGAATGTAAATGGTGTGGGTGGTTTCATGGCCTGGTGATGGCTGATCATCATGGGGTAGTGGTGGTGGCAGTAAGACGGGTGAGTCAGCAGTATGAGCACCTGTGGCGGCAGCATGAAGATGACATGACACATCCCCACCTGTTGACCTACCTCCACAAATACCTCCCCTCCCATTGCATTGTACCTGGCGGTGTGCCGGGCACAGCAGCACTTGTGTCCACGTTTCTAGGGCCTGAACCCGAACCGGATACAGAGCCAAAGCCAAATGCAAAGGACCCAGCAGGCGAAGCTTTCGGGACAGGAAGGCCAACCGCACTGCAGAATCAGAGGGTTGCATGCAAACAGTCAGGCGGATGTCACAAGAAGACGGGATGGGCACATGGCACACGGTTATGAAGATACTGGTGAGGGTAAGATAGCGGTTGAGTACCAAGAGCCGGTTGGAGGCAGGGGCTCGAGGGAGCACAATGAGCATTTGTCAGGGGGTGTGGGGGGGGGGGGGGATCCGGTGAAT
The DNA here is from genome assembly GCA_964036045.1 of Eutreptiella sp. 'Long Island Sound 2002'. Taxonomy (NCBI): domain Eukaryota; phylum Euglenozoa; class Euglenophyceae; order Eutreptiales; family Eutreptiaceae; genus Eutreptiella; species Eutreptiella sp. 'Long Island Sound 2002'. Next base: position 66,911,193 of record OZ038382.1, read on the forward strand.
TCCCGTAGTTTTTTTCTAGTGTCGGCCGATTTCCTGGAGTGTTGTTGTTCTGGAGGTGGGGGTTATGTCATACCTTTTCGGAAAAAACTTGAAAAAACTTTGAGAAGTTTAGCCGCGACTGTTGGCGGCTGGGTTGGGGCTTTTTGGCTGGTCTGCGCAGGGTTCTGGTGGACTGTTTTCCCCATGGTGCCGGCTGATTTCTTGGAATATGGTGCTTCCGGGGTGGCGGCGAGGGGGGGGGGGGGGGGGGATAATATTGCCATATGTTCATGTGTATCACTACACTCGTCTCCTGAAATCTAGCTCACAAGCAACAAGCAACAAGCAACACGTCATCATTCCGTTTTGGCCATTACTCCGTCCTTTGCTCACCTCGCCATCCTAGAGCCTAGGTGGTGGCCTTGCCAAATCCAAGTTTGGAGCCAAAAACTCAACAGTGGTGCCTCGGGGTGGTGGCGCCAAGTCGGGAGGCGGCCTCCCAAAACTCCGGATTTTCCACCTCAAAACAGCCTTTCTTGGCCCAAAAACAGCACTGGAATCCATTCCAATTGGCCAAACGAAGGCAAATGGTTGCTACACAGCACATGTGGCTTGATCTCTTGGTGACAAACAGCCTTTTGTTGCCCTCTAACTCCACGATATGTCCGAGACATTTTGAGATCATGGTGACGCGATTTGGCCCATGGGAAATCCCAAAATGCCTTGGAAATGGGCCGTTTTGGGATCAAAACCGCGCTTTCCAAAAGTGATAGTGGACCATTTGGGTGCACAAGCAAGTGAAACCAGCCCATTTTGAGCCCGTTTGGAGCTGTTTTTGGCTCCTCTAAGGTTTCAAAAAGCGTTGAAAATGGGCCATTTCGTGAACAAAAAAAAAAGTGACAAATGTATTTTTCCAAAAATGATCTTGGGGTGCTGCAACGGGACATTAGCGCCCATGTGCTTCAAACGTAGATCAGAGGATGTATTTTTCTGCTCTAATCCTCCTCCTCTAATCTACACCCCTCTCCCCAACTCTACGCGGCTCCACAATCCAGCTCTAACCTACTTGCGAAGTGTACAACTTGGTGCATACATGTGGCGAAATGGGTTGAACTAGGTTAAAATGGGCTCAAAATGGGGGCTAGCTACTGTGCCGCTTGAGCACCCTAATGGTCCAAGATCATTTTTGGAAAAACACATTTTCCAGCCATTTCTGACGCGTTTCTGTTCACAACATGGCCCATTTTCAACGCTTTTGGGGACCTTAGAGGGGCCAAAAACGGCTGCAAACGGGCTCAAAATGGGCTGGTTTCACTTGATTATGCACCCCAAGTGGTCCACTATCACTTGTGGAAAGCGCGTTTTAGACCCATTTTTGACCCATCTTTGGCCCATTTTCAAGAAACTTTGGGACTTTCCTCGGGGCAAAACACATCACCATTAGCTCAAAACGGGCTAAAAACACTTGTTCCCAGGTATCCCAAGTGATCTAGGAACAACTTGGGAAAAAATCATTTTTTCGCCCTGGGGACCCTGCTGAACCCACCGTTGGCCCCACCGTGCTCCGCCCGGGTAGCTCCACCAGGTGACTGTTGGTACCGGGGTCTAGCCGGCTTGTTGGGCGTTTCTAAGGCTTGGAAACCACAAGAAAAAGGGGGTTGCAGATGGACTAGGTGCCCTCAGATTTTTGCCACGTACCCCAAAATATGGCCCGTTCTTGGGTCTGGGGCTGGTGGGGACACACTATGCAAAACCTGGGCCATTTTTGGCCATTTCTCGGACATGGAGGGCAACAAAGGGCTCTTTGTGACCGCGAGGTCAAGGCGCACGTGAAGTGTAGCATCTGTTTCCCTTCATTTGGCCGTTAAGCCGGTCTTTGAGCCGTTTTGGGCCAAAAAAGGCCGTTTCGGGGTAGAAAATGCACAGTTTTCGGAGGGCACCTCCCAACTTGGCGCCACCGGTGAGTTTTTGGCTCAAAACTTGGATTTGGCAAGGCCACCACCTAGGCTCTAGGATGGCTAGAGTAGAGCCCGGAGCAGATGAGACAGAGCAATGGCCAAGACGGAAAGGAGAAAGGCTTGTTGCTTGTTGTTGTTGCTTGTTGTTGTTGCTTGCTTGGGGAGAGGGGTGTAGTAGTATGGCATATGTAGGGCAGTGTATCTACCAAAGTGTAGGGGGGTACTGTGTGGGCTTTGGCAGGGAAGTAGGGACCCCCCACCCTATTTTGAGGTCGGGAAACACACAAAAAAAAACATGGAAGTAGGGACCCCCCACCCTATTTTGAGGTCGGGAAACACACAAAAAAAAACATGGAAGTAGGGACCCCCCACCCTATTTTGAGGTCGGGAAACACACAAAAAAAAACATGGAAGTAGGGACCCCCCACCCTATTTTGAGGTCGGGAAACACACAAAAAAAAACATGTTGTAGAAATAAATTGGATGGTTATTAGTGGGTATTTGCCCTCTTAAGGGCTTGCGATGGCGGGCTTTCGATGGCTAAAAATAGGGTATGACAGCATTACTAGTAGGATCCTAACCAAAGTTTTTCTATCTTGGAAAAAAAATTTCGCACCTCGGGGAGCCTATTGGACCCACCATTGGCCTCGACCATGCAGGGCCCGGGCTGCCCTCTAGGCCCATGTGACCATTGGTGCGTGGGTCTAGGCGTCACGTTGAGCAACTCTGAGGCTTGGAAACCACCGGGGGGGGGGGGGGGGTCTACAGTTCATTTCTAGACATCAACCCCCGAGGCACGGGGAGCAGGGGGGGATTTTCTTCATTCGGGGGGCATTTTTGACTTCCCCATTTCATTTTGAGCATTTTGAATGAACAGAGGGGGGGGGGGGGAATTTTGGTTTTGCCACTCACAGAAATGAACAACAACGCTGTATTCCAACTGTATTCCAACAGATGTACCTCTGTTGTTCTCCAAATCAAAAATGAGGGGGTGGTACCTTGTTTCATATGACATCCCACCTGATCTCACGGCAAAAAATAACAAACGGCGAAAAAAAAATCTCTTGGCCGGAAAAAAAAATGGCTCAAAAAAGTACCCCTGTGCATCTAACTGCTGAAAAAAGCAGGAATTCCAGCAAAATCGCCCGACTTGCAGGCTTCGCCCAGCCCAGCCACTATCTCATTTGGATATGGGACCTTGATTTTTGAATTCTCCATATCCAAAATGGGCGGGGGGGGGGAGGCCTACTCAAAGAGTGTGGATTGGGATATATGTGGAATGTGATGAAAACATACAGACAGACGGTACAACAAATACAAATCGAGGTAATGCAATCCTCAGCATGGCATAAATGCATCATTCTCTATGCCATGGCTGTTTGAGCCTCAAACTGAAAACCAATCTCAGAGAAATCAGACCAGGCGTCCCTGGTCATCACAGCATCTGGTTAACTGACATCAAATAAAGGGTACAAAATCCAAAATCCGAAATGGGGGGGGGGGGCTTGTCCCATATGACTTATCCCCAAATTCATGACAAAATTTCAAAAACTGCGGAAAAAACTCCGACTTAATGGCGAAACAGCCTTTATCATCCCCCCCCCCCCCCGAAAAACGCCCATAAAAATCTCTCTCTGGGGCAACCCGATTATGCCAACACAGAATGTTTTCTGGAATTGATGCCATTGCTGCTTCATTTGTGACCGCCGAGTTGGGTTTGGTTGGGGGGGGGGGGGGATATTCGGAAAGTCCTTGAAAAGGGCTATTTGGAACACCCTGGGTCTGTATGCTGCACTGACGATACCCTGTGTTGCATGCTGCCTTTTGAAATGTGTCCAAGTGGCTGGCAGCTGCCTGGAAATCTTCGGGCAGCCAGCTGCACTGGTTAGATTTTGGCAGGACACCCGACCATGAGAACCTGCACACTCCATCCTGGCTTTGTCTAGGTGAGATCAGGGTATAGCGAGGCCATTGCATGGCGCAAGGACATATTTTGTATATATTAGTGTGGAATCTCTCTCTGGGACATCAAGTCTCTGCCAACTCAGAGCAAAAATCGCACTTTCCCAGGGGTTTCTCAGGTTTTGGTCCAATGCACCAGAATTCTATTGCCTTTGGCAGTGCACCTCGAAGAGAGGCTGACATCAGGCAATCAGTCAGTTAGTCAGGCAAGCAGTCAGTCAGACAGTCAGTCGGGCAAGCAGGCAGGCAGACAGAAAACACAGTTTGGGTTTTTTCAGTCTGTCCCTGTCATCAATCACACATCATGGGTCTACAGGGCCGTTTACTGGACGCAGCTGGTTCCTAATGTGCTCATGATATGACAGGTCAGGTCTGACTGGATGGCACGTAGCGATTCGAAATGACACCGGACTTTCCTCCGGCATACAAATCGCAATTGTGGAGCTTTGACCAGCAGCAGATGGACAGCAAGCAAACACATCAGCACGCCTCTAAAGGCTATGCATAGAAGCAAGGCAGTACAATGGGTGCAACGAACTACATGCACACAAGCCAAAAAATGGCCACAACAACAGGATCAGAGTTGAGGGCAAAGGGCTGGACATCACCTCTGGTCGCCATCGCCAACAGGGGTAATCGAAGGCTCAATGACATCCTTTGAATCCGTCTGCAAAGGGTGACCAGCAACAGTGGAACAAGAACACAAAGAAACATGCACAACTGGAGTTTTTTAGGAAGAGGCGGGTGTCAATGGCAGGGGCAAACCATAAGAGGAGGGTTTGTGGGTTGAAACCCTGTATGGCAATCAAAGGAGGTCTTGTGTCCCAAATAATGCATCCCCTCCCCGAGGCCACAAGCAGCACCGCACCCTCTGCAGCCCATGCCATCCTCCCATCAGCTTCAATCCATCCAGCCATCCCTCCAGCGCCACTGCCCTAACCACGTCTGGCGGCCTCTGATCCATTGCTGCAGCCACTTCCTCGCGACATCCTGCAACCCTTCAAGGCAATGCCGTCTGCCTTTGTAGAAACCAGGTTATTCGCCCTCCGAGGGTAGCACAACATTCGCGCCCCAAACTTCTCACACACCTCAAATGGTCTATCAAAGCGCTTGATCTTCATCCATCTCCACCACCAGATGCCCATGAGGAGCGCCAGCAGCAGCATCACAGCAACAGATAGGCCAACGATGATGATCACGCTCATGCTGGAGGATGTCGTCTCTTGGGTTTCGGTGACCCCAGATTGTGTCGGCGACGCCTTAGCAATGGGCACTGAGACCCACCTGGACTGGAACTGGTAACATACTGAGGGAGAGGATCAGAGGAGCGTCCGGGTTGCATAAAGAGTGGCAGAAGACAACACACACGCACACACATACGGATGTTCACTGAGCCCAGTGGGCAACCAACAGCAGTTGAAACAAACGAGGACGGAGCTTTAATTACCCAGTGGAAAAGAAACCGTGTCCCAAAGGCATACTTTCAGATTGGACCGTCCGGTGAGTTTGTCGTGGCACAATGTGATCAGCAATCTAAGCGACTCTGATACAAAGCATACTGCAAAGAACTTGGAAACACATGCGACACAAAACCAAAGCTCCAAAAGCAAGGGTGCTCCAAAGAGATGATAGGGGGGGGGGGGGTTACATGTGCACCACACGTGCATTTTGTGGCAATTACACACCCTGATTCTCCCCCTCTCCCATAAATGACACCTAAGAAAACCAAATCCATAGGCGAGAACACTTGTGTAAACATCCCTCCTTCCCATTCTAATCAATTACTCTCCTGCTTGCGCACAATGTGAATCGGGGGCCATTGGCCGGATTAGCATCATGTTTCGTATTTATATAGAGCGCCCTGTCTTGCCTTATCCAGCGCCTCCCAGGGTGAAAATACATAAGATGGCCCCTTGAGAGCAACCACCACTGTGGTTTGGGTTCTAGGTATCCCACTATCCCTGCTGGATTCCAAATCTTGAAAAGGAAGCTTCTGACCCTCTTTCGGGTGTTGTTTACCCAACCACATCTATTTCCGTGTAAGATGTGGTTTGGTGGACAAGATATCTCCAAATTCTCCAAATTGTATGGTTGGCGAGGGAACCCGTGTCTCCTCCTTCTTGTGTTCACCTTGTCCCACTTGTGGAGCAAACTGCAGCCTGTCCTGCCTCCTGCCTGGCCACCAGCTAGACCATGGCTGCTTGGTCAAATGGCTAAATCTCCGCACTGCGTGTGCACCGCAACAGGTGCTCCCCCAAGCACCACACAGTAGACACAGCCGCATCTTCCCATTCTGGTTCTGTCACAGCACACACCAACGTGGCATCCTGCACTCAAGCAGTGCATCTGAAACCCCATGAAAACTGGCAACCCATCATTTCTGCGGGCTTTGCATGCGCGTTGTGTTGTGGCAATCAAATCTGACCTCAAGAGCACCACTAGCACTGAAACAGGCAAGGCTATCCACCGCTTTAATTTGGCGCGGGGGGCCTACCATATCACTGGAAATCGCCCCCCCTGCTTATAAGAGGCCCCCCCGTGATGAGCTGTTTTTAGATGGGGCGGCTTCGTTGGACCCCCAAAAAAAAATTCCGACCAATGAGAACGCTTTCTGCGCGCTGCAGGTGCGCCACAGGGTTTGATAAACCTGTTTTATTGCAGACTGTTCCGGAAACAAACCAGATAACTGAACTTTAAGCTGAACAACAATTCAAAGCGTCAACCAATGCCTGCAGCCCAGGGTACTCCTTCAATCCCTGCGACAACTGCAACTCCAGTACATAGCGTTCATGATGCGAAACCTTGTGAAAATGGGCAAACAGGCCTGGGGCACGCTTTGGCGATGGTCGTGGTGCTGCCAATAAGGCTGGCAATGTAGCCTTGGCTCTCTGACATGCGATTCAGCCATTGCCATGCCTCAAAACATCTACAGCCCTGCCTCTCACCCCCCCCCCCTTGAGATTTTTGGGATGGGACCCCCCCCCCAAAATTGAAATGGCGGATGGCCCGAACACAGCAAGCAGCCAAAACAGCTGCAGATGTGGTAACAACAAAGAGCAACAGCAATTATCTTTGCTGCGGCCATCACCACTTGCAGTGGCATCAGCACCAGGTTGGCTGGGACATACCAGCGTTGGCAAGGTTGTCGCCAGATCGCAGCCTTGCATCCAGGTGAATGAAACTTGCGCGGTTGAGACTTGTGCCTCTGACAGCCTTGACCACGGGTGTGGGAACGAAGAAGAGCCCACTCAATTGTCCGTTGTGACACTGCTCTTGGGCCTCACGGATCGAGTTGGCGGTCAAAAAGCCATAGCTGAACGAAACAAAAAACGGGGTGCAGTGCCCTAATGGATTTATGTGGTGGATCACCAACATTGCCCAGACCACCCATGCCATCCCTTCCCACTGGGCATGCTCCTCCCTCTGCTCACGCAGCAGTTCTGCTGGTGGTATTGCACTGCCTGGTATTTGTCTTGGGGAGTGGGCTACCGTCCCACTCAAACTTTCACCAATTAGGCGCCAACTGATGTGGCCTTGTTCGTAATCCATGAATGTTGCGTAATCTGCACCGGTTGTGAAGCACCCTTCTTCATACTCGTGGACGGTACGCACTTCCTTCCTGCTTCCTGAGCAGCACACCTCTGACCCTGTCGAAGGCCATAACCCTTGATCACGACGTCCACAGTGTATTCATTGCTGTTGTCTGTGAGCGTGACACTGAGCTCCTGGGAACTGCTGGGGCCTTGCATGTAGACTTCGCTGTCTGGTACCAGCTGCGGAGGTTCATTGGGCTTGAACATGCACACCACGTACTTCCCTCCAAGCTCAACCATGCCCATGCTCAGCTGAATCCGCCCAGTCTCCATATTTACAGCGGCCGGGAACCCTTCAGTCCTTGCGTTGACGCACACGTTGGACTCTCTGTCCTCTGCAGCCAGAAGCCGGTGTTTGCCACGTGCGTTTTGCTCAGTGGTATCATCAACGTGCAGGATGAAATACCTGAAAGCACAAAAGGCAGCACTCACGCCCTCTCACAGCACAACCAGGCTATTGCTTAGTGACCCGGGGGGGTTTTGGCATGACGCCATGGTGTGATGATCTCGTCTGCAGCTGGCGGCGCCTACTGGCCGATCGCCATTCGCTGCCCTTCCCTTGGACCCTTTCCCTCCATAGGCGGTGGTGCCCATCAGCTTCTCACCACCCTTTGACCTTCCTCTTCCTCCTTGCCCTAACCTTCCCTCTCCCCTCCCCTTTCCCTTCCCTTGGCCTTTCCCTATGTAGGCCACCGTGCCCATCGGCCTCACCACACTCCTTCCCTTCCCTTTCCCTTGGTTGGTTGTGCCAACGGAGCCCCCGGACTTGCCCTGTTTCACTTCTCTGCGTCGAGTCCACGCAGAGGAAGGCAAATGCCTTCGCCGTTGGCCAGGTGCGTCCAAGCGGCCATCCCAAGCCGGCGGTGAGGTACCTCTCCCCAACGGCGGCTGGTGGGCCCTGGGATGGCCACTTGCGGGGTCGTTTCCCCGACGGGGGCACATAACAACCTTTCTCCTCCAAGTTCCCGCGCTCAGTCCAACCTTTGGCGAGCGCAACACAAACCCCCTACCCTCTCCTTCATGCCTTTGCTGCGCGGACGGGGGTTGTGGGGGGTGCGTGGGTGCACGGGGGAGTAGGATGTAGCGGGTGACGTGGGGTGGGCCTCTTACCGTCGCTGGCCGCCCACTTCGTTGCGCGACTCCCCGGACCACCTCAACGTAGGAGCGAGTTGTTGTTGGGTTGACGGTGGTGTCCCATGTTGGGTGGAGGTGCGTAGGGCCCCTTGCTGGCCCCCTTCTCCCGGCTTGGTCCGGGCGCTTGACGACGTGGTGCGTCCCTTTTCTGGTTGAGTCGCTGCGCGGGGGGGGGGGGGGGGCAGTTTGGACCTCGGCCAGGTCTCAGCCACCCACCCACCCACCCACCCAACCCTACCCCCCCCCCCCGGGGGGGGGTCTATGCCCTCCACCCGCAGTCACATACAAGCACTTGAAAATCTGTGGAACAACAGAGCAAAACTGACCAGCAAAAGTTTGCCACCACTGGGGTTTGAACCCAGAACCGTGAAATTAGTGTCAAGTACCACAACCAACTCAACTAACAACCAGTTCTGCTGATAATGCGCAACAAAGGGTTGAGAGCTTTGACGCAGTATGAAAAAAAATGTGAAAAATGTGTGAAATATGCAGACGGGTCTCAAAGCCCTGCACAACCCAAATCCCAAAAAAAGCGCACCCGCACCCCGGGGGGGGGGGGGGGGGGGGCTGGTGGCCCAAAATGCTGAAATTTGGGGCTAACCCACCCACCCATCTCTACACCCACCCACCCACCCCCAACCCGGGGGGGGGGGGTATTTCGCCCACTAAGCAATAGCCTGAGCACAACCTCGCCCCAACTAAACTCACACCCATGTCCACATTCAAGCCCACACCCACCTGCACCCAGGTGCCCTCTGAGCACCCATCCCAGACATAGACATACTCAGCGTTCTCATCTGGTGCTTGTACCACTGGCGTGTCATCTGAATCTGTGAAACAACGGCAAACTATGCGACGAGTGCTGGAAACATTGGTGTGACAGCCGCATGGTGTATCAAAGGGACAGTCGTTCCCAATCTCCCAGTGTGACGCGCCAATGGTATGCTGAAGCGAACTTTCTTACCCCTGTAAGACATAGCGCCTGCAGTGTAGGCAGTGCCCCGGGCAGCCACTCGCATTGCATTCCATCATTGAATTGCAAAGCTGTTGGTCACCGTGCATTACGGACAGTGCCCAGCGTCATGTCCTGTGTGTAAGCTGCATGTTGATCGAGGTCATGTAGGCAGCAAAATGCAGCATACAGGGCAGAAGTGGAATATTTGTCTTGCTGCTCCCCATTGCAGTGTGTTGCTCACGTGTGCCAGCAGGCTTTACATGCAATTATTCCCAGGATTGTGAAATTCGTAGAAGACAGGAAAGGGGCTTCCAAATCAACCATCAGTGGTGTGCTTTCCCAGGCACTGTTCCATTGGTGCTGCTGGTGTAGTGGGTTGCAATTTTTCTCCAACTGCAACCAACCTGGACCAACAAGCTGGTCGCAAAAGAGACATTGCACTGGACACAGGGTGCACCACCCAGTACAGCGATAGGAACAGCACACCTGCCATCCACCACGCTCGGGCTGCTTGGTCCAACTCCAGGACTGGTGAGGACTGCCTGGCCCATGACACAGGGAGCACCCCCCCCCCCCACGGAGAACACCACCTGGTCAGAACAACAGGGGGGCGTTGTACTGCAACTTTTAGAGCGATGGATTTGGCAATTGTATTTTCTGGTTGGCTATGGTGGGCTGGCTATGGGGGAAACAAACGCACCGCGCATAGCACCGCGCGCTCGTTGTTCAGTTGCTGTTTTACGCACTTCTGGCGGATTTTCAGTGTGGCAGAGACGCGGTGGCTTCAGGGGTTCACATACAACAACGGAGGCCTCCACTCCATCCTCCTCACCATTGCAATGGTGGTTGTAGCTGCCCACACCCCCTGCCGGGGGGGGGGGGGGTTGAGCTCAAAGAGACCTCCTCGGCACGACCCACCTCCGAAGAGGGTGCCCCGCATGGGTGCCCAAGCCTGCAGCGCATTCGTTTCGACACGTTTCGCGTATCGAACCTCACGGGGTATCCATTCCCGCAAGGTGGCCCATAGGCTGCCCAATCCCATGAAGCATTCGTTTCGACACGTTTTGCGTTTCGAACCTCACGGGGTGCTCATTCCCGTGAGGTGCCCCATAGGGTGCCCAAGCCTATGAAGCATTCAGTTTGGGGGGTTAATAAAACAATGCGCACCAAACCGTGCGCACCGCGCGTTCGTTTCCCTCTATGGTTGGCTATGAAGATCAATCTTTTTTTTGTGATTCAGGGCTGTGCATGGTATGCTGGGAATGCTGATTACCATCCTGTCACCTTTTTGCCCTTCCCGTGCCTGCTGGACAGATATTGTTCTGAGGGCCTCAATGATGCTTGGCTTCCCTATCACTGTGTCTTCTCACAGTGCACGCAAACACCGCCCTTGTCAGCAGAACAGGATGCATTGTTTCCGCCGTTTTCAGTGCTTTTACTGATTGTCTTGCAAATGGGGGGGGGGGGGTTGGAATGTCGACCCCAGCTCACGTGTGCACCAGGCGTCCGTTCCTCGTGCCAGTACCCGCAAGCTTCTGTCCTCAAGATACTTAACCGTGTTGAGGGCCCAATGCACAATGCGAGGGTCCTCCAGGTCCTGTACCACGCACACAGCAATACCTGGGCTGCAAGCAGGCGTGGGGATTTCCCAGCGGCATTCAGTCTGGTCCAGAGCACAGTATTGCCCGGGGCCCATGCACGTCGCCTCGACTGTGCCGGCTGCGTTGTCATTCTGAGTGGACACCGTGTAATTGCCACTGCCTGAGCAGCCGATGCCATCCTTAACAGCGAAGAACGCAACGTCACCGCCTGCAGTGAGACAGCGGGGGGAATGGGGGGTCAGGTCAAATTGTCCTAGCCTCTGTTGGGCACAGCAGCTGGTACAAGCGGAACTGCCCTTGTGGCTGCACGGCAAGCGAATTGAAGGAAATCCCTCCCCCCACCGGACAGCCCGCCAGCTGCATAACATTACATCCCTTATGGAGTCGACTGGAGGCCCATAAGCTCACCGTCAGCACACTGGAAAAACGGGGGAAGATGGACTGAAATGGGGGTGCGGGGAAATAGTAATGCAAGCAGAGAACAAATGAAAAAATAATAAAGGGGACAATGGGGGACACAAGAAGAAAATGGGTGAAAAAATCTCCAGTTCACCTCATCCGCGGCCCATTTTCCCTGGTTTTTCCTGAGAAAAATGTCTTGGCCATTGTAGGCTTGTTAGAGGCTGCTCAGCACCGCAAACCAACCACCCACCACCCCAGCCCGTGGTGATAGCACACCCTTGACTTGGTAGCACTCCACACGCTCATCATCCACTTCCCAGCCCTCAAGGACATCATTCTCGAGGCCTGACACACTGCAGACATGGTCAATCCTCTCAGCCATCCTGCACTCAGGAGTTTTCCGGCGTCTCATGCAAACTTGACGGAAGCCGCTGGACACGTCACACTGGTCGAAAGTCCATTCCAGGCAGCCCGCTTGTGCAGAACATGTCGCAACTGCAGGGAGCAAAAGACGGTGAGCACAGACCAGATGGAAGCTGGTGCAACCACCCACCCGCACACAACATGCAACAAAGGAGCACGAGCACGAAGCAAAGCATTGGTTGCACATTGAACCCCAAACTTTTGGGTTTTGGGGAGACTGTAGCGGGCAATGTAATTTCGCAGAAGATTTCAGCGAGGGAACAGAAACATGATGCTATCTATCCACAGGGCTGGCGCGCAATTATGCACCATGCTGTTACCGTGCAGCAGAGTTGTCCAGTGCCACGTTCCTTGTCTGACCATCATATTGTTCAAGGTCAGTACTGGGGCAGGGAATGTCTGTCCCACTGCTCAGTCGCAACCTTCCGACCTAGTGGCATCAACTCCCATGCCAGCGCTGACAGTTTCTGGTGTGGGGGGGTTGGTTGGGTGGGGTGGGGACGAAATCACACGGTCGAAACATCTGAAAAAAGACTCTGTGGGTCAGAGCTGCCCATCACTCAACTGAAACGGGAAAGCAGTGCGGCGGGGTATGCACACATAACCAGCAGGCATCCCAGCTGCGTGCTCGGTTTTGTGGGGCGTGTGCCGTGGACTGAAGATACAGTGCTGTGAGACTGGGGAGGCTGCGTGGTGCTGACTGTCGTGAGGTGGAAGCTCAAGGGACCTGTGCAGAGACATGCACCTGGGGCGCATGCCTTTGTTCAGCCCCAGGCGCAGGGACGTAAGCTCACCGATTTTGAGGTCAGTAACGGTGGGTTCACATTTCTGGTGTCCCCGGCGGTGAAATGGTGGTGAAAAGTTTGCCCTTGTAAGGCGTGTACAAAAAAATCGTCTAGTGGTGTAAATTATAAGGGAAAAAATTGCATTTTTTTGTGGTAAATGCGTGTGATTTTTTTTTTTTTGCGGTAAGGCGTGTAAATTGTAAAAAAAAAATGAAAAATTGAAAGAAATGCAACTTTTGCAATACATGCGCAATATGTACAACTGCCGGTTCCGGACGGCACCCCATCTTAACGATGGGACGCTGAGTCCACAATGCACCTAGTCCTCTGTGTGGCCACCAATTAGTTGGGACTCGGCCAATATAACATAGTTTCACATAGTGTCATTGGCACTAGATACAAAATCAGGCCCAAGAAAAGAGTCGCTACAAGCTGCTTGGCCAAATCATTGATAAAAAGCTGGTCCGGCTCTAGCTGGCCGGATGCATCTCTCGGGTAGCCATCCAGCACCTTGCGCCACTCTCCACGGATGAGGACCTTGGACAAGTGTCCTCCTTCGTAGGTGTGGCCCTATGGAAGGTTGCGTCCTGGCCTCCGGGCTTTCCACGCTTTGCTCAGCGGAGGCCTCCTCGCCTTTGAGTGGGGTGGGGACGGCAACTTCAACTTGGGTGCTAGGGCGGGGGGGGGGGGGGGGGGGCTTAGGAAGGCAAGGAAGCTCGGTCACGCCCTCCACATCATCACCGGGCGCTTGAACGACCCACACAGTGCCATCAGCATTAACAATGCTGAGCATAGTCCACAAAACCGGTCCACAAAACCCATTGGGACGAGGGGCACACCGGAAAAAGAACCTCGGTGCTCCACCCACTGCGACCTTCGTGATGTTCAAGGTTTGAAAACCACAAAACCAACCGTCCTTTTGGAATTCCAAGGCGCGGTGCTTGGTGGTTAGCGAAAGCTTCTTCATCGCCGTCAAGAAAGGACGGATCAAATCAATGGAGCTTAGGGGTTCCCAAACCCAAATAATGAAGAGCTCCAACTGGACACGACATTCGAAGGCACACACAAACCCAGTGCGCCCCTCCTTTGTCATCGGTATTAACCACAAAAATGTGGCACCAAGCCATGTTGTCTAGTGTTGTGCCGGATTGCATGCACTTGGTCAGTCTCTTGATATATAGAACCGCCAGAGTCCACGCAGGCCTTGTGCCAAATCCCCCCACCCCCCTGTGCCACAAAGGAAGGTGAAGGGGAAGAAGGTCTTGCCAAGTGCACCCCCCATCGACCCTCCCACTCCCAGAAGGCTCACACAGAGAACCATCCCGTGCTTTGGGGGTGGGAGATTGGCTGACGGACAAGGATATCTTGTGTTGGTTGGTTGAGCTCTACCACATGCAGATCGATGAACCACGTGTTGGTGGTTGGCTCTGTTAGCCTGTGGCGGCGCCCATTGGCCTCTCGCCTTTGAACCTTCTGCTATGACAAGCAGGCATCCGTACTACTGCGGGTATCCGCACTGCCGCGGGCATCCACCTTCCTGGGTAGGAATCCAGAATGCCCATGGCGTCCTCCCTTGACGGCCTGATCAGTGCCCGGTATGCGGTCATCACGAAGACCCCAGGCTGGGAGGTGCTCACCACAACTAGCAACGTGAATGTCACACAAGGCCATGGGTGCTAGCTCACCAATGTGTGACTTGCTGGTAGTGCGTTGCAGTAACATCTTCTGCGCTCTGCGCCGGGGGGGGGGGGGGGGGCTTGGCAAAGCCTTCTTTCCCTTCTCCTGGTGCTATGGCACAGGGGCCGTTGGAGGAGGCGCAAAGAGGTCCACCTCCGAATCAGATGAGTGCACCTCTTTTCTCTTCACTTGCCTACCCGGGGGAGAGGCCAAAAGAGGATTAGAAAGGAGGTCCACCTCCTCATCAATGGACACGTGTTCCTTTGGGAGGGTGGCGGTCACAACCTCCTCAACGTCTACCCCCTAGCGCCACTTTGGAAATGGCTACCTCACCCCTTCCTTCTCGGGGGCCAGAAGAGGGCGGAAGTGCTACGTAATCCATGCATTCTCGGGGGTCCCCAACGCTTATAGACATGCATTTTCATTAAAATTTGGTAATTTTTTCTCTGCAGTGAGGTCGTGTAATTTTTTTTCGGTAAATGCGTGTAGGAAAAAATATTCACATTGTGTAATTTTTTTTGTGCGGTAAACGTGTGTACAAAAATCGTCAAGTAGGTGTATTTTTTTTGCGGTAAACGCGTGTACAAAAAAATCGTCAAAGCGTGTAGTTTTTTTTTGCGGTAATGTGTGTGACGGGCTTACACGACTTACCGCAAAAAAAAAATACACAACTGACGATTTTTTTGTTACACAAATTCTATTGCCTTCGGCAGTGCACCTCGAAGAGAGGCTGACAGTCAGCCAATCCGTCAGTTAGACAGGCCAGCAGTCCGTCAGACAGAAACACACACTTTGGGTTTTTTGTCAGTGGCGGATACGGGTCCAAGCAGTTAGAGACATACTGGTCTCAGGATGGGCAGTGGCCGAATGGTTAAGCAGGCGACCAGTGGCCGAATGGTTAAGCAGGCGACCGCAGAGTTTTTGGTCGGTGGTTCGAACCCCGGTAGGCGAATATGGCGGCGGCGGCACCGCCGCCAGCGTCCACCGACCAGGATTCGAACCGCCGACCTTAAATTCTGCAGCCGGGTGTGTTATCATTTGACCGGGATTGGATGTGATAGAAATGTGTCTCCCCATTGCTTGGAGCCTTCTCAGCGAAAACTTTTGACCCCCCCCCCCCCTCAAAAAAGTGTTCTCCAGTTTTAGGGGATAGAGGCCTCAGAATCAAAAAATCCATTGGGACATCCAATATCATGGCTTGGGGTATGCTACGCGAATGACCCCCAAAAAGGGGGGTATACGACGCCCGCGCCTGCGCTTGATCTAACAACCTCTCTTCGAGGTGATTTACCGCAAAAAAAAATTCTATTGCCTTCGGCAGTGCACCTCGAAGAGAGGTTGACAGTCAGCCAATCGGTCAGTTAGACAGGCCAACAGTCAGCAGACAGAAACACACACTTTGCGTTTTTTGTCAGTGGCAGACACAGGTCCAAGCAGTGGGGAGAACAAATGGCCTGAGAATTGGCAGTGGCCGAATGGTAATGCAGGCAGCAGTAGACTTTTTGGTCGGCGGTTCGAACCCCGGTGCGGCCAGTATGGCAGCGGCGGCGCCACCGGCGCCCATCGACCAGGAATCGAACCGCTGACCTAAAATTCTGCAGCCGGGTGCGTTACCATTCGACCAGGCGTGGATGTGACATAAGGGTGTCTCCCATTGCTTGGAGCCTTCTCAGCGAAAACTTTTGACCCCCCCCCCACCCCCCCCTCAAAAAAGTGATATCCAGTTTTAGGGGATAGAGGCCTCAGAATCAAAAAATCCATTGGGGGATGGTTTTATTGGGCAAAATAATGATTTTACAAGGGGTTGGACATCAAATATCATGCCTTGGGGTATGCTACGCGAATGACCCCAAAAAAGGGGGGTATACGACGCCCGCGCCCGCGCTTGATCTAACAACCTCTCTTCGAGGTGATTTACACGAATTACAACATACACTTTGCCCTTTCACGAGACCCGGGGAAGCACACAAGGACACACAGCCCGTCCTATGCACACCTGAGGTTGAGGGGCTGGGGCTGTGGTCAGGAGACTGTGCAGGATAAAGTGATGCTGACGGGAAGGGCAGCGAAGCTGATGGTGACGGCGCCTCAGAAAGGGACGCGAATGGGAAGGGTGATGGAGACGGGCTCTGGGAACAATGGCGGTTGCACTCCGCATAGCATTTGCCGCATTCTGATGGGAAAGGGGAATCAAAGAATGGGGATTGTGCTTGACACGGGGACGGAGATGGGGATGGGGATTCCGAGGGAGATTCCGATGGAGATAGGAGTGGGGGAGGGGATGGGGAAGGGGAAGGAGATGGAGTTGGAGATGAATCTGCCGATGGCGAAGAAGATGGAGATTGTGATGGGGATGGGGATGGACTTGGGGACAGGGACGGGGCTGGGGACTGAGATGGAGACTGCGATGGGGACGGCGATGGAGATAGCGAGAGGGCAAGAGAGGGAGAGGGAGACGGGAATGGGGATGGAGATGGTGAGGGAGATGGTGACGAGGAGGGTGGGGTGGATGGGGACGGTGATGGAGATGCAGAAGGAGGAGGCGATGGGGATTGAGACGGGAAGAAAAAGCCAGTCAGTGAGGGAGATGGAGAGGGCGACATGGATGGGGACGGGGACGGGGAGCGTGATGGGAAGAAGAAGCCAGTCCTTGACGGTGATGGGGAGGGAGGTGAAGAGGGTGATGGCATGGGTGACAGGGACGACAAGAGCGATGGGGATGCAGATGGAGAAGGAGGCAGGGGCGATGGAGAAGCAGCCACAGAGGGAGGCGGGGATGCAGATGAAGCAGCAGCTGGGGAAGCAGGGCCTGGTGGGGATGGTGATGGTGAAGGAAACACGTAGAAGGTTGAGTTGACAGGCGCTGGGGATGGCGAAGAAGATGGGGATGGTGAACCAGAGGCAGAGGGCGAGGGCGAAGGCAATGAAGGTGAAGACAGAGATGCGTATGGAGATATGGACGCAGATGCAGATACAGATGGGGACGCCAGCGCCGATGGCGACTGTGAAGCAAAAGGTGACGCAGATGGCGAATCCAAGGCAGATGCGGACGGGGATGGGGAGGCTGATGGTGATGCCGATGAGGATGGGGAGGCAGATGGAGATGGGGATGAAGATGGTGATGCGGATGGAGATGGGGATGGGGATGGCGAGGTGGATGGAGATGGGGAGGCAGATGGTGATGCCGATGGGGATGGGGAGGCAGATGGCGATGCTGGTGGCGAGGCGGATGGGATGGCAGATGGGGAGGGAGATGTGGATGGGGAAGCGGATGGAGATGGAGATGCAGAAGCGGATGGCGAGGCAGATGCAGATGGGGATGGCAATGGCGAGGCGGAAGCCGATGGTGGGGCAGATGGCGAGGCCGGTGGGGATGAGGATGGGGATGCAGATGGGGATGGCGATGGTGAGGGGGAAATCACTGGGGCTTTAACAGATGGAAACACATAGAAAGTGGAGTTGAAGGGGGACGGGGATGGAGATGGGACTGGGGATGGGGAATGGGAGGGTGACAGGGACAGGGATGGGGAAGCAGAGGTCGAGGGAGATGGAGATGGAGATGGTGATGAAGATGAAGATGCTGATGGTGATGGAGATGGTGAGGAAGATGCAGATGGGGATGGAGAATCAGAGGCCGACGGGGATGCAGATGCAGCTGCAGATGAAGATGAGGACGGGAATGGGGAAGAAGACCCGGAGGCTGAAGGAGATGATGATGTTGATGGGGATGCAGATGGCGAAGGGGATGGCGATGCTGATGGGGATGCAGATGGCGAGGGAGATGCAGATGGGGACGGAGATGCAGAGACCGCTGGGGATGGGGATGGAGAAGGGGATCCAGAGGCCAATGGGGACGGGGATGCAGAAGGGAATGGGGATGGGGAGGCTGACAGGGAGGCTGAAGGGGATGGTGATGAAGAGGCCGATGGGGACGCAGATGGTGATGAAGATGGTGAGGAAGATGCAGATGAGGATGGGGATGGGGACGCAGATGGGGAGGGAGACGCGGAGGCTGAAGGAGATGGTGATGCCGATGGGGATGCTGATGGCGAAGGGGATGGAGATGCTGATGGTGATGGGGATGCAGATGGCGATGCAGACGCCGATGGAGATGGGGAAGCGGATGGGGAGACTGACGGAGATGCAGATGGAGATGGAGATGGGGTTGGAAAGAAGAAAGGAGTTGGGGATGGCGATGGTGATGGAGATGCTGATGGGGAGGCAGATGGCGATGGCGATGGAGATGGCGACGCAGATGGAGATGGGGATGGGGATGGCGAGGCGGATGGGGATGGCGAAGCGGATGGAGATGGAGATGCGGAAGCGGATGGCGAGGCCGATAATGATACCGATGGGGATGGGGAGGCGGATGGGGATGCTGATGGCGAGGCGGATGGGGAGGGAGATGGGGATGGGGAAGCGGATGGAGATGGAGATGCGGAAGCGGATGGCGAGGCCGATGGGGATGCTGATGGGGACGGGGAGGCAGATGTCGATGCTGATGGGGAGGCAGATGAAGAGGGAGGTGGGGATGGGGAAGCGGATGGAGATGGAGATGCGGAAGCGGATGGTGAGGGTGATGCCAATGGGGATGCTGACGCCGATGGGGATGTCGAGGCAGATGCAGATGGGGATGGGGATGCTGATGGCGAGGCGGATGGGGAGGCAGATGGGGAGGGAGATGGGGATGGGGAAGCGGATGGAGATGGAGATGCGGAAGCGGATGGCGAGGCCGATAATGATACCGATGGGGATGGGGAGGCGGATGGGGATGCTGATGGCGAGGCGGATGGGGAGGCAGATGGGGAGGGAGATGGGGATGGGGAAGCGGATGGAGATGGAGATGCGGAAGCGGATGGCAAGGCCGATGGGGATGCTGATGGGGACGGGGAGGCAGATGTCGATGCTGATGGGGAGGCAGATGAAGAGGGAGGTGGGGATGGGGAAGCGGATGGAGATGGAGATGCGGAAGCGGATGGCGAGGCCGATGGGGATGCTGATGGGGACGGGGAGGCAGATGTCGATGCTGATGGGGAGGCAGATGGGGAGGGAGGTGGGGATGGGGAAGCGGATGGAGATGGAGATGCGGAAGCGGATGGTGAGGGTGATGCCAATGGGGATGCTGACGCCGATGGGGATGTCGAGGCAGATGCAGATGGGGATGGGGATGCGGAGGCTGATGGAGATGGGGATGCGGAAGCGGATGGCGAGGCAAATGGCGAGGCTGATGGGGATGGGGATGGAGATGGGGAGGGGGAAATCACTGGGGCTTTAACAGATGGGAACACATAGAAAGTGGAGTTGAAGGGGGACGGGGATGGGGAAGGGGATGGGGATGCAGAGGCCGATGGGGACGGGGACGGTGATGCCGATGGGGATGGGGAGGCTGACGGGGATGGTGATGCCGATGGGGATGGGGATGGGGACGGGGACGCAGATGGGGAGGGGGACGCGGAGGCTGAAGGAGATGGTGATGCCGATGGGGATGCTGATGGCGAAGGGGATGCAGACGGCGATGCAGACGGCAACGGAGATGGGGAAGCGCATGGGGAAACTGACGGAGATGCAGATGGAGATGGAGATGGCGAAGGGGATGGAGATGGAGAGGGAGATGCAGATGGAGACGGGGATGGGGATGGTGATGCAGAGGCGGTAGCAGATGGGGATGACGACGGCGAAGGAGACGCAGAAGCAGATGGGGATGGCGACACGGATGCTGATGCGGAGGGTGAAGGCCATGGGGATGCAGATGGTGATGCAGACGCCGATGGAGATGGGGAAGCGGATGGGGAGGCTGACGGAGATGCAGATGGAGATGGAGATGGGGTTGGGAAGAAGAAAGGAGTTGGGGATGGCGATGGTGATGGAGATGCTGATGGGGAGGCAGATGGCGATGGCGATGGAGATGGCGATGGAGATGGGGATGGGGAGGCCGATCCTGATGGCGAGGCGGATGGGGATGGCGACGCGGATGGAGATGGAGATGCGGAAGCGGATGGCAAGGGCGATGATGATACCGATGGGGATGGGGAGGCAGATGGGGATGCTGATGGCGAGGCGGATGGGGAGGCAGATAGGGAGGGAGATGGGGATGGGGAAGCGGATGGAGATGGAGATGCGGAAGCGGATGGCGAGGCCGATGGTGATGGGGAGGCAGATGTCGATGCTGATGGGGAGGCAGATGGGGATGGAGATGCGGAAGCGGATGGCGAGGCCGATGGGGACGGGGAGGCAGATGTCGATGCTGATGGGGAGGGAGATGGGGATGGGGAAGCGGATGGAGATGGAGATGTGGACGCGGATGGCGAGGGTGATGCCAATGGGGATGCTGACGCCGATGGGGATGTCGAGGCAGATGCAGATGGGGATGGGGATGCGGAGGCTGATGGAGATGGGGATGCGGAAGCGGATGGCGAGGCAGATGGCGAGGCTGATGGGGATGGGGATGCAGATGGGGATGCAGATGGGGAGGGGGAAATCACTGGGGCTTTAACAGATGGGAACACATAGAAAGTGGAGTTGAAGGGGGACGGGGATGGGGAAGGGGATGGGGATGAAGAGGCCGATGGGGACGGGGACGGTGATGCCCATGGAGATGGGGAGGCTGACAGTGAGGTTGACGGGGATGGTGATGCCGATGGGGATGGGGATGGGGACGCAGATGGGGAGGGAGACGCAGAGGCTGAAGGAGATGGTGATGCCGATGGGGATGCTGATGGCGAAGGGGATGGAGATGCTGATGGTGATGGGGATGCAGATGGCGATGCAGACGCCGATGGTGATGGGGAAGCGGATGGGGAGACTGACGGAGATACAGATGGAGATGGAGATGGGGTTGGGAAGAAGAAAGGAGTTGGGGATGGCGATGGTGATGGAGATGCTGATGGGGATGCAGATGGTGATGGCGATGATGATACCGATGGGGATGGGGAGGCAGATGGGGACGGAGGTGGGGATGGGGAAGCGGATGGAGATGGGGAGGCAGATGGGGACGGCGATGGTGATGCGGATGCGGATGGGGACGGAGAGGCCGAAAGTGATGGGGATGGCGATGCTGATGGTGATGGAGATGGGGAGGCGGATGGAGATGGCGACGCCGATGGGGATGGGGATGGGGATGCAGATGGCGAGGCGGATGGTGATGGTGATGGAGAGGCGGATGGAGATGGCGACGCCGATGGGGAGGCAGATGGCGATGGGGAGGCTTCCGGCGATGGAGATGGCGAAGGCCATGCAGACGGCGATGGCGATGGGGATGGAGACACGGAGGCCGATGCCGATGGGGAGGCAGATGGAGAGGCAGATGGGGATGGGGATGGGGACGCGGATGGGGATGGTGAGGGAGATGGAGATGGGGACGGTGAGGCTGATGCAGATGCTGACGGCGATGGGGACGCAGATGCCGACGGTGATGGGGAGGCAGATGGAGAGGCAGATGGGGAAGGAGATGGGGATGGTGAGGGGGATGGAGATGCTGATGGTGATGGGGATGCAGATGGCGATGCAGACGCCGATGGTGATGGGGAAGCGGATGGGGAGACTGACGGAGATGCAGATGGAGATGGGGTTGGGAAGAAGAAAGGAGTTGGGGATGGCGATGGTGATGGAGATGCTGATGGGGATGCAGATGGTGATGGCGATGATGATACCGATGGGGATGGGGAGGCAGATGGGGAGGGAGATGGGGATGGGGAAGCGGATGGAGATGGGGAGGCAGATGGGGACGGCGATGGTGATGCGGATGCGGATGGGGACGGAGAGGCCGATAGTGATGGGGATGGCGATGCAGATGGTGATGGAGATGGGGAGGCGGATGGAGATGGCGACGCCGATGGGGATGGGGAGGCAGATGGAGAGGCAGATGGAGAGGCCGATTGGGAAGGGGATGGGGATGCGGATGCGGATGGCGAGGCGGATGGTGATGGTGATGGCGAGGCGGATGGAGATGGCGACGCCGATGGGGAGGCAGATGGCGATGGGGAGGCTTCCGGCGATGGAGATGGCGAAGGCGATGCAGACGGCGATGGAGATGGGGATGGAGACACGGAGGCCGATGCCGATGGGGAGGGAGATGGAGAGGCAGATGGGGATGGGGACGGTGAGGCTGATGCAGATGGTGACGCAGAGGCAGATGGGGATGCAGATGGTGATGGCGATGCCGAAGGAGATGGGGATGCAGATGGGGATGCAGATGGGGATGGGGATGGAGATGCCGATGGGGACGGGGATGCTGATGGCGATGCAGACGGGGACGGGGATGCCGAGGGCGATGGGGATGGTGAGGCCGACGGGGATGGTGATGGTGATGGTGATGGGGATGGGGACGCTGAGGCAGATGGGGAGGCCGATGGTGATGGGGATGCGGATGCAGATGCCGATGGGGACGGGGATGCTGAGGGCGATGCAGACGGGGACGGGGATGCTGATGGTGACGCTGATGGCGACGCCGATGGGGATGGTGATGGTGATGGTGATGGGGACGCTGAGGAAGATGGGGAGGCCGATGGTGATGCCGATGGGGATGGTGATGCCGATGCAGATGGAGACGCTGATGGCGATGGGGAGGCAGCAGGAATGAAGAAAGTCAGGTTAGAAGGAGATGGACTGGGCGAGGCTGAAGGGGATGGCGATGGGGAGGCAGATGGGGACGGCGATGGTGATGCGGATGCGGATGGGGACGGAGAGGCCGATGGTGATGGGGATGGCGATGCAGATGGCGAGGCGGATGGTGATGGAGATGGAGAGGCGGATGGAGATGGCGACGCCGATGGGGATGGGGATGGTGATGGAGACGCCGATGCCGATGCCCATGGGGAGGCAGATGGAGAGGCAGATGGAGAGGCAGATGGAGACGCCGATTGGGATGGGGATGGGGATGGCGATGGGGAGGCTTCTGGCGATGGAGATGGCGAAGGCGATGCAGACGGCGATGGAGATGGGGATGGAGACACGGAGGCCGATGCCGATGGGGAGGCAGATGGAGAGGCAGATGGGGATGGGGATGGGGGCGCGGATGGGGATGGTGAGGGGGATGGAGATGGGGACGGTGAGGCCGATGCAGATGCTGACGGCGATGGGGACGCAGATGCTGACGGCGATGGGGACGCAGATGCTGACGGCGATGGGGACGCAGATGGGGATGGCGAGGCGGATGCCGATGGTGATGGAGAGGCGGATGGAGATGGCGATGGCGATGGGGAGGCAGATGGGGATGCCGACGGCGATGGAGATGGGGATGGAGACACCGAGGCTGATGCCGATGGGGAGGCAGATGGAGAGGCAGATGGGGAAGGGGATGGGGACGGTGAGGCCGATGCAGATGCTGACGGCGATGGGGACGCAGATGCTGATGGCGATGGGGAGGCAGATGCGGATGGAGATGGCGAGGCAGATGCCGATGGTGATGGAGACGCCGACGGTGATGTGGAGGCAGATGGTGAGGCAGATGGCGAGGCAGATGGAGAAGCGGATGGTGAGGCGGATGGCGATGGCGAAGCAGATGGCGATGGCGATGGTGAAATCACAGGGGCCTTAACAGCTGGCCATACGTAGAAGGTTGAGTTGAAAAGAGACGGCGATGGGGAAGCAGATGGGGACGGTGACGCGGATGGCGATGGCGATGGCGATGGGGATGCAGAGGGGGATGCAGATGGGGAGGCAGATGGCGACGCAGATGGAGATGCAGATGGGGATGCAGATGCTGATGGCGACGCAGATGGAGATGCAGATGGGGATGCAGACGGCGACGGAGAGGCAGATGGCGATGCAGATGCAGATGCCGATGGCGAAGGAGATGGGGATGGCGAGGCCGATGGGGATGGGGATGCCGAAGGGGATGGCGATGCAGATGCCGAAGGAGATGGGGATGGGGACGCTGAGGCAGATGGGGAGGCCGATGGGGATGCAGATGGTGACGCAGAGGCAGATGGGGATGCAGATGGTAATGGCGATGCCGAAGGAGATGGGGATGCAGATGGGGATGCAGATGGGGATGGGGATGGAGATGCCGATGGGGACGGGGATGCTGATGGCGATGCAGACGGGGATGGGGATGCCGAGGGCGATGGGGATGGTGAGGCCGACGGGGATGGTGATGGTGATGGTGATGGGGATGGGGACGCTGAGGCAGATGGGGAGGCCGATGGTGATGGGGATGCGGATGCAGATGCCGATGGGGACGGGGATGCTGAGGGCGATGCAGACGGGGACGGGGATGCTGATGGTGACGCTGATGGCGACGCCGATGGGGATGGTGATGGTGATGGTGATGGGGACGCTGAGGAAGATGGGGAGGCCGATGGTGATGCCGATGGGGATGGTGATGCCGATGCAGACGGAGACGCTGATGGCGATGGAGAGGCAGCAGGAATGAAGAAAGTCAGGTTAGAAGGAGATGGACTGGGCGAGGCTGAAGGGGATGGCGATGGGGAGGCAGATGGGGACGGCGATGGTGATGCGGATGCGGATGGGGACGGAGAGGCCGATGGTGATGGGGATGGCGATGCAGATGGCGAGGCGGATGGTGATGGAGATGGAGAGGCGGATGGAGATGGCGACGCCGATGGGGATGGGGATGGTGATGGAGACGCCGATGCCGATGCCGATGGGGAGGCAGATGGAGAGGCAGATGGAGAGGCAGATGGAGACGCCGATTGGGATGGGGATGGGGACGTGGATGCGGATGGCGAGGCGGATGGTGATGGTGATGGAGAGGCAGATGGAGATGGCGACGCCGATGGGGATGGGGATGGCGAGGCCGATGGGGATGCTGATGGGGATGCCGATGGCGATGGGGAGGCTTCCGGCGATGGAGATGGCGAAGGCGATGCAGACGGCGATGGAGATGGGGATGGAGACACGGAGGCCGATGCCGATGGGGAGGCAGATGGAGAGGCAGATGGGGATGGGGATGGGGACGCGGATGGGGATGGTGAGGGGGATGGAGATGGGGACGGTGAGGCCGATGCAGATGCTGACGGCGATGGGGACGCAGATGCGGATGCCGATGGCGATGGGGAGGCAGATGCGGATGGAGATGGTGACGCTGATGGAGATGGCGAGGCGGATGCCGATGGTGATGCATACTCCGACGGTGATGTGGAGGCAGATGGTGAGGCAGATGGAGAAGCGGATGGTGAGGCGGATGGCGATGGCGAAGCAGATGGCGATGGCGATGGTGAAATCACAGGGGCCTTAACAGCTGGCCATACGTAGAAGGTTGAGTTGAAAGGAGACGGCGATGGGGAAGCAGATGGGGACGGTGACGCGGATGGCGATGGCGATGGCGATGGGGATGCAGAGGGGGATGCAGATGGCGACGCAGATGGAGATGCAGATG
Source organism: Eutreptiella sp. 'Long Island Sound 2002' (assembly GCA_964036045.1). Classification (NCBI taxonomy): domain Eukaryota; phylum Euglenozoa; class Euglenophyceae; order Eutreptiales; family Eutreptiaceae; genus Eutreptiella; species Eutreptiella sp. 'Long Island Sound 2002'. The sequence continues at coordinate 66,937,000 of OZ038382.1, forward strand.
GGGATGCAGATGCTGATGGCGACGCAGATGGTGATGCAGATGGGGATGCAGACGGCGACGGAGAGGCAGATGGCGATGCAGATGCAGATGCCGATGGCGAAGGAGATGGGGATGGCGAGGCCGATGGGGATGGGGATGCCGAAGGGGATGGCGATGCAGATGCCGAAGGAGATGGGGATGGGGACGCTGAGGCAGATGGGGAGGCCGATGGGGATGCAGATGGTGACGCAGAGGCAGATGGGGATGCAGATTGTAATGGCGATGCCGAAGGAGATGGGGATGCAGATGGGGATGCAGATGGGGATGGGGATGGAGATGCCGATGGGGACGGGGATGCTGATGGCGATGCAGACGGGGATGGGGATGCCGAGGGCGATGGGGATGGTGAGGCCGACGGGGATGGTGATGGTGATGGTGATGGGGATGGGGACGCTGAGGCAGATGGGGAGGCCGATGGTGATGGGGATGCGGATGCAGATGCCGATGGGGACGGGGATGCTGAGGGCGATGCAGACGGGGACGGGGATGCTGATGGTGACGCTGATGGCGACGCCGATGGGGATGGTGATGGTGATGGTGATGGGGACGCTGAGGAAGATGGGGAGGCCGATGGTGATGCCGATGGGGATGGTGATGCCGATGCAGATGGAGACGCTGATGGCGATGGGGAGGCAGCAGGAATGAAGAAAGTCAGGTTAGAAGGAGATGGACTGGGCGAGGCTGAAGGGGATGGCGATGGGGAGGCAGATGGGGACGGCGATGGTGATGCGGATGCGGATGGGGACAGAGAGGCCGATAGTGATGGGGATGGCGATGCAGATGGCGAGGCGGATGGTGATGGAGATGGAGAGGCGGATGGAGATGGCGACGCCGATGGGGATGGGGATGGTGATGGAGACGCCGATGCCGATGCCGATGGGGAGGCAGATGGAGAGGCAGATGGAGAGGCAGATGGAGACGCCGATTGGGATGGGGATGGGGACGTGGATGCGGATGGCGAGGCGGATGGTGATGGTGATGGAGAGGCAGATGGAGATGGCGACGCCGATGGGGATGGGGATGGCGAGGCCGATGGGGATGCTGATGGGGATGCCGATGGCGATGGGGAGGCTTCCGGCGATGGAGATGGCGAAGGCGATGCAGACGGCGATGGAGATGGGGATGGAGACACGGAGGCCGATGCCGATGGGGAGGCAGATGGAGAGGCAGATGGGGATGGGGATGGGGACGCGGATGGGGATGGTGAGGGGGATGGAGATGGGGACGGTGAGGCCGATGCAGATGCTGACGGCGATGGGGACGCAGATGCGGATGCCGATGGCGATGGGGAGGCAGATGCGGATGCAGATGGTGACGCTGATGGAGATGGCGAGGCAGATGCCGATGGTGATGGTGACGCCGACGGTGATGTGGAGGCAGATGGTGAGGCAGATGGAGAAGCGGATGGTGAGGCGGATGGCGATGGCGAAGCAGATGGCGATGGCGATGGTGAAATCACAGGGGCCTTAACAGCTGGCCATACGTAGAAGGTTGAGTTGAAAGGAGACGGCGATGGGGAAGCAGATGGGGACGGTGACGCGGATGGCGATGGCGATGGCGATGGGGATGCAGAGGGGGATGCAGATGGGGAGGCAGATGGCGACGCAGATGGAGATGCAGATGGGGATGCAGATGCTGATGGCGACGCAGATGGTGATGCAGATGGGGATGCAGACGGCGACGGAGAGGCAGATGGCGATGCAGATGCAGATGCCGATGGCGAAGGAGATGGGGATGGCGAGGCCGATGGGGATGGGGATGCCGAAGGGGATGGCGATGCAGATGCCGAAGGAGATGGGGATGGGGACGCTGAGGCAGATGGGGATGCAGATGGTGACGCAGAGGCAGATGGGGATGCAGATGGTAATGGCGATGCCGAAGGAGATGGGGATGCAGATGGGGATGCAGATGGGGATGGGGATGGAGATGCCGATGGGGACGGGGATGCTGATGGCGATGCAGACGGGGACGGGGATGCCGAGGGCGATGGGGATGGTGAGGCCGACGGGGATGGTGATGGTGATGGTGATGGGGATGGGGACGCTGAGGCAGATGGGGAGGCCGATGGTGATGGGGATGCGGATGCAGATGCCGATGGGGACGGGGATGCTGAGGGCGATGCAGACGGGGACGGGGATGCTGATGGTGACGCTGATGGCGACGCCGATGGGGATGGTGATGGTGATGGTGATGGGGATGGTGATGCCGATGCAGATGGAGACGCTGATGGCGATGGAGAGGCAGCAGGAATGAAGAAAGTCAGGTTAGAAGGAGATGGACTGGGCGAGGCTGAAGGGGATGGCGATGGGGAGGCAGATGGGGACGGCGATGGTGATGCGGATGCGGATGGGGACGGAGAGGCCGATGGTGATGGGGATGGCGATGCAGATGGCGAGGCGGATGGTGATGGAGATGGAGAGGCGGATGGAGATGGCGACGCCGATGGGGATGGGGATGGTGATGGAGACGCCGATGCCGATGCCGATGGGGAGGCAGATGGAGAGGCAGATGGAGAGGCAGATGGAGACGCCGATTGGGATGGGGATGGGGACGTGGATGCGGATGGCGAGGCGGATGGTGATGGTGATGGAGAGGCAGATGGAGATGGCGAGGCCGATGGGGATGGGGATGGCGAGGCCGATGGGGATGCTGATGGGGATGCCGATGGCGATGGGGAGGCTTCCGGCGATGGAGATGGCGAAGGCGATGCAGACGGCGATGGAGATGGGGATGGAGACACGGAGGCCGATGCCGATGGGGAGGCAGATGGAGAGGCAGATGGGGATGGGGATGGGGACGCGGATGGGGATGGTGAGGGGGATGGAGATGGGGACGGTGAGGCCGATGCAGATGCTGACGGCGATGGGGACGCAGATGCTGACGGCGATGGGGACGCAGATGGGGATGGAGATGGTGACGCTGATGGAGATGGCGAGGCGGATGCCGATGGTGATGGAGAGGCGGATGGAGATGGCGATGGCGATGGAGATGGGGATGGAGACACCGAGGCTGATGCCGATGGGGAGGCAGATGGAGAGGCAGATGGGGAAGGGGATGGGGATGGTGAGGGGGATGGAGATGGGGACGGTGAGGCCGATGCAGATGCTGACGGCGATGGGGACGCAGATGCTGACGGCGATGGGGACGCAGATGCGGATGCCGATGGCGATGGGGAGGCAGATGCGGATGGAGATGGTGACGCTGATGGAGATGGCGAGGCAGATGCCGATGGTGATGGAGACGCCGACGGTGATGTGGAGGCAGATGGCGAGGCAGATGGAGAAGCGGATGGTGAGGCGGATGGCGATGGCGAAGCAGATGGCGATGGCGATGGTGAAATCACAGGGGCCTTAACAGCTGGCCATACGTAGAAGGTTGAGTTGAAAGGAGACGGCGATGGGGAAGCAGATGGGGACGGTGACGCGGATGGCGATGGCGATGGCGATGGGGATGCAGAGGGGGATGCAGATGGGGAGGCAGATGGCGACGCAGAGGGGGATGCAGATGGGGATGCTGATGCTGATGGCGACGCAGATGGAGATGCAGATGGGGATGCAGACGGCGACGGAGAGGCAGATGGCGATGCAGATGCAGATGCCGATGGCGAAGGAGATGGGGATGGCGAGGCCGATGGGGATGGGGATGCCGAAGGAGATGCAGATGGTGACGCAGAGGCAGATGGGGATGCAGATGGTGATGGCGATGCCGAAGGAGATGGGGATGCAGATGGGGATGGGGATGGAGATGCCGATGGGGACGGGGATGCTGATGGCGATGCAGACGGGGACAGGGATGCCGAGGGCGATGGGGATGGTGAGGCCGACGGGGATGGTATTGGTGATGGTGATGGGGATGGGGACGCTGAGGCAGATGGGGAGGCCGATGGGGATGCAGATGGTGACGCAGAGGCAGATGGGGATGCAGATGGTGATGGCGATGCCGAAGGAGATGGGGATGCAGATGGGGATGCAGATGGGGATGCCGATGGGGACGGGGATGCTGATGGCGATGCAGACGGGGACAGGGATGCCGAGGGCGATGGGGATGGTGAGGCCGACGGGGATGGTGATGGTGATGGTGATGGGGATGGGGACGCTGAGGCAGATGGGGAGGCCGATGGTGATGGGGATGCGGATGCAGATGCCGATGGGGACGGGGATGCTGAGGGCGATGCAGACGGGGACGGGGATGCTGATGGTGACGCTGATGGCGACGCCGATGGGGATGGTGATGGTGATGGTGATGGGGACGCTGAGGAAGATGGGGAGGCCGATGGTGATGCCGATGGGGATGGTGATGCCGATGCAGATGGAGACGCTGATGGCGATGGAGAGGCAGCAGGAATGAAGAAAGTCAGGTTAGAAGGAGATGGACTGGGCGAGGCTGAAGGGGATGGCGATGGGGAGGCAGATGGGGACGGCGATGGTGATGCGGATGCGGATGGGGACGGAGAGGCCGATGGTGATGGGGATGGCGATGCAGATGGCGAGGCGGATGGTGATGGAGATGGAGAGGCGGATGGAGATGGCGACGCCGATGGGGATGGGGATGGTGATGGAGACGCCGATGCCGATGCCGATGGGGAGGCAGATGGAGAGGCAGATGGAGAGGCAGATGGAGACGCCGATTGGGATGGGGATGGGGACGTGGATGCGGATGGCGAGGCGGATGGTGATGGTGATGGAGAGGCAGATGGAGATGGCGAGGCCGATGGGGATGGGGATGGCGAGGCCGATGGGGATGCTGATGGGGATGCCGATGGCGATGGGGAGGCTTCCGGCGATGGAGATGGCGAAGGCGATGCAGACGGCGATGGAGATGGGGATGGAGACACGGAGGCCGATGCCGATGGGGAGGCAGATGGAGACGCCGATTGGGATGGGGATGGGGACGTGGATGCGGATGGCGAGGCGGATGGTGATGGTGATGGAGAGGCAGATGGAGATGGCGAGGCCGATGGGGATGGGGATGGCGAGGCCGATGGGGAGGCAGATGGGGATGCCGATGGGGATGCCGATGGCGATGGGGAGGCTTCCGGCGATGGAGATGGCGAAGGCGATGCAGACGGCGATGGAGATGGGGATGGAGACACGGAGGCCGATGCCGATGGGGAGGCAGATGGAGAGGCAGATGGGGATGGGGATGGGGACGCGGATGGGGATGGTGAGGGGGATGGAGATGGGGACGGTGAGGCCGATGCAGATGCTGACGGCGATGGGGACGCAGATGCTGACGGCGATGGGGACGCAGATGGGGATGGAGATGGTGACGCTGATGGAGATGGCGAGGCGGATGCCGATGGTGATGGAGAGGCGGATGGAGATGGCGATGGCGATGGGGAGGCAGATGGGGATGCCGACGGCGATGGAGATGGGGATGGAGACACCGAGGCTGATGCCGATGGGGAGGCAGATGGAGAGGCAGATGGGGAAGGGGATGGGGATGGTGAGGGGGATGGAGATGGGGACGGTGAGGCCGATGCAGATGCTGACGGCGATGGGGACGCAGATGCTGACGGCGATGGGGACGCAGATGCGGATGCCGATGGCGATGGGGAGGCAGATGCGGATGGAGATGGTGACGCTGATGGAGATGGCGAGGCAGATGCCGATGGTGATGGAGACGCCGACGGTGATGTGGAGGCAGATGGTGAGGCAGATGGCGAGGCAGATGGAGAAGCGGATGGTGAGGCGGATGGCGATGGCGAAGCAGATGGCGATGGCGATGGTGAAATCACAGGGGCCTTAACAGCTGGCCATACGTAGAAGGTTGAGTTGAAAGGAGACGGCGATGGGGAAGCAGATGGGGACGGTGACGCGGATGGCGATGGCGATGGCGATGGGGATGCAGAGGGGGATGCAGATGGGGAGGCAGATGGCGACGCAGAGGGGGATGCAGATGGGGATGCTGATGCTGATGGCGACGCAGATGGAGATGCAGATGGGGATGCAGACGGCGACGGAGAGGCAGATGGCGATGCAGATGCAGATGCCGATGGCGAAGGAGATGGGGATGGCGAGGCCGATGGGGATGGGGATGCTGAAGGAGATGGGGATGGGGACGCTGAGGCAGATGGGGAGGCCGATGGGGATGCAGATGGTGACGCAGAGGCAGATGGGGATGCAGATGGTGATGGCGATGCCGAAGGAGATGGGGATGCAGATGGGGATGGGGATGGAGATGCCGATGGGGACGGGGATGCTGATGGCGATGCAGACGGGGACAGGGATGCCGAGGGCGATGGGGATGGTGAGGCCGACGGGGATGGTATTGGTGATGGTGATGGGGATGGGGACGCTGAGGCAGATGGGGAGGCCGATGGGGATGCAGATGGTGACGCAGAGGCAGATGGGGATGCAGATGGTGATGGCGATGCCGAAGGAGATGGGGATGCAGATGGGGATGCAGATGGGGATGGGGATGGAGATGCCGATGGGGACGGGGATGCTGATGGCGATGCAGACGGGGACGGGGATGCCGAGGGCGATGGGGATGGTGAGGCCGACGGGGATGGTGATGGTGATGGTGATGGGGATGGGGACGCTGAGGCAGATGGGGAGGCCGATGGTGATGGGGATGCGGATGCAGATGCCGATGGGGACGGGGATGCTGAGGGCGATGCAGACGGGGACGGGGATGCTGATGGTGACGCTGATGGCGACGCCGATGGGGATGGTGATGGTGATGGTGATGGGGACGCTGAGGAAGATGGGGAGGCCGATGGTGATGCCGATGGGGATGGTGATGCCGATGCAGACGGAGACGCTGATGGCGATGGAGAGGCAGCAGGAATGAAGAAAGTCAGGTTAGAAGGAGATGGACTGGGCGAGGCTGAAGGGGATGGCGATGGGGAGGCAGATGGGGACGGCGATGGTGATGCGGATGCGGATGGGGACGGAGAGGCCGATGGTGATGGGGATGGCGATGCAGATGGCGAGGCGGATGGTGATGGAGATGGAGAGGCGGATGGAGATGGCGACGCCGATGGGGATGGGGATGGTGATGGAGACGCCGATGCCGATGCCGATGGGGAGGCAGATGGAGAGGCAGATGGAGAGGCAGATGGAGACGCCGATTGGGATGGGGATGGGGACGTGGATGCGGATGGCGAGGCGGATGGTGATGGTGATGGAGAGGCAGATGGAGATGGCGAGGCCGATGGGGATGGGGATGGCGAGGCCGATGGGGATGCTGATGGGGATGCCGATGGCGATGGGGAGGCTTCCGGCGATGGAGATGGCGAAGGCGATGCAGACGGCGATGGAGATGGGGATGGAGACACGGAGGCCGATGCCGATGGGGAGGCAGATGGAGAGGCAGATGGGGATGGGGATGGGGACGCGGATGGGGATGGTGAGGGGGATGGAGATGGGGACGGTGAGGCCGATGCAGATGCTGACGGCGATGGGGACGCAGATGCTGACGGCGATGGGGACGCAGATGGGGATGGAGATGGTGACGCTGATGGAGATGGCGAGGCGGATGCCGATGGTGATGGAGAGGCGGATGGAGATGGCGATGGCGATGGGGAGGCAGATGGGGATGCCGACGGCGATGGAGATGGGGATGGAGACACCGAGGCTGATGCCGATGGGGAGGCAGATGGAGAGGCAGATGGGGAAGGGGATGGGGATGGTGAGGGGGATGGAGATGGGGACGGTGAGGCCGATGCAGATGCTGACGGCGATGGGGACGCAGATGCTGACGGCGATGGGGACGCAGATGCGGATGCCGATGGCGATGGGGAGGCAGATGCGGATGGAGATGGTGACGCTGATGGAGATGGCGAGGCAGATGCCGATGGTGATGGAGACGCCGACGGTGATGTGGAGGCAGATGGTGAGGCAGATGGCGAGGCAGATGGAGAAGCGGATGGTGAGGCGGATGGCGATGGCGAAGCAGATGGCGATGGCGATGGTGAAATCACAGGGGCCTTAACAGCTGGCCATACGTAGAAGGTTGAGTTGAAAGGAGACGGCGATGGGGAAGCAGATGGGGACGGTGACGCGGATGGCGATGGCGATGGCGATGGGGATGCAGAGGGGGATGCAGATGGGGAGGCAGATGGCGACGCAGAGGGGGATGCAGATGGGGATGCTGATGCTGATGGCGACGCAGATGGAGATGCAGATGGGGATGCAGACGGCGACGGAGAGGCAGATGGCGATGCAGATGCAGATGCCGATGGCGAAGGAGATGGGGATGGCGAGGCCGATGGGGATGGGGATGCTGAAGGAGATGGGGATGGGGACGCTGAGGCAGATGGGGAGGCCGATGGGGATGCAGATGGTGACGCAGAGGCAGATGGGGATGCAGATGGTGATGGCGATGCCGAAGGAGATGGGGATGCAGATGGGGATGGGGATGGAGATGCCGATGGGGACGGGGATGCTGATGGCGATGCAGACGGGGACAGGGATGCCGAGGGCGATGGGGATGGTGAGGCCGACGGGGATGGTATTGGTGATGGTGATGGGGATGGGGACGCTGAGGCAGATGGGGAGGCCGATGGGGATGCAGATGGTGACGCAGAGGCAGATGGGGATGCAGATGGTGATGGCGATGCCGAAGGAGATGGGGATGCAGATGGGGATGCAGATGGGGATGGGGATGGAGATGCCGATGGGGACGGGGATGCTGATGGCGATGCAGACGGGGACGGGGATGCCGAGGGCGATGGGGATGGTGAGGCCGACGGGGATGGTGATGGTGATGGTGATGGGGATGGGGACGCTGAGGCAGATGGGGAGGCCGATGGTGATGGGGATGCGGATGCAGATGCCGATGGGGACGGGGATGCTGAGGGCGATGCAGACGGGGACGGGGATGCTGATGGTGACGCTGATGGCGACGCCGATGGGGATGGTGATGGTGATGGTGATGGGGACGCTGAGGAAGATGGGGAGGCCGATGGTGATGCCGATGGGGATGGTGATGCCGATGCAGACGGAGACGCTGATGGCGATGGAGAGGCAGCAGGAATGAAGAAAGTCAGGTTAGAAGGAGATGGACTGGGCGAGGCTGAAGGGGATGGCGATGGGGAGGCAGATGGGGACGGCGATGGTGATGCGGATGCGGATGGGGACGGAGAGGCCGATGGTGATGGGGATGGCGATGCAGATGGCGAGGCGGATGGTGATGGAGATGGAGAGGCGGATGGAGATGGCGACGCCGATGGGGATGGGGATGGTGATGGAGACGCCGATGCCGATGCCGATGGGGAGGCAGATGGAGAGGCAGATGGAGAGGCAGATGGAGACGCCGATTGGGATGGGGATGGGGACGTGGATGCGGATGGCGAGGCGGATGGTGATGGTGATGGAGAGGCAGATGGAGATGGCGAGGCCGATGGGGATGGGGATGGCGAGGCCGATGGGGATGCTGATGGGGATGCCGATGGCGATGGGGAGGCTTCCGGCGATGGAGATGGCGAAGGCGATGCAGACGGCGATGGAGATGGGGATGGAGACACGGAGGCCGATGCCGATGGGGAGGCAGATGGAGAGGCAGATGGGGATGGGGATGGGGACGCGGATGGGGATGGTGAGGGGGATGGAGATGGGGACGGTGAGGCCGATGCAGATGCTGACGGCGATGGGGACGCAGATGCTGACGGCGATGGGGACGCAGATGGGGATGGAGATGGTGACGCTGATGGAGATGGCGAGGCGGATGCCGATGGTGATGGAGAGGCGGATGGAGATGGCGATGGCGATGGGGAGGCAGATGGGGATGCCGACGGCGATGGAGATGGGGATGGAGACACCGAGGCTGATGCCGATGGGGAGGCAGATGGAGAGGCAGATGGGGAAGGGGATGGGGATGGTGAGGGGGATGGAGATGGGGACGGTGAGGCCGATGCAGATGCTGACGGCGATGGGGACGCAGATGCTGACGGCGATGGGGACGCAGATGCGGATGCCGATGGCGATGGGGAGGCAGATGCGGATGGAGATGGTGACGCTGATGGAGATGGCGAGGCAGATGCCGATGGTGATGGAGACGCCGACGGTGATGTGGAGGCAGATGGTGAGGCAGATGGCGAGGCAGATGGAGAAGCGGATGGTGAGGCGGATGGCGATGGCGAAGCAGATGGCGATGGCGATGGTGAAATCACAGGGGCCTTAACAGCTGGCCATACGTAGAAGGTTGAGTTGAAAGGAGACGGCGATGGGGAAGCAGATGGGGACGGTGACGCGGATGGCGATGGCGATGGCGATGGGGATGCAGAGGGGGATGCAGATGGGGAGGCAGATGGCGACGCAGAGGGGGATGCAGATGGGGATGCTGATGCTGATGGCGACGCAGATGGAGATGCAGATGGGGATGCAGACGGCGACGGAGAGGCAGATGGCGATGCAGATGCAGATGCCGATGGCGAAGGAGATGGGGATGGCGAGGCCGATGGGGATGGGGATGCTGAAGGAGATGGGGATGGGGACGCTGAGGCAGATGGGGAGGCCGATGGGGATGCAGATGGTGACGCAGAGGCAGATGGGGATGCAGATGGTGATGGCGATGCCGAAGGAGATGGGGATGCAGATGGGGATGGGGATGGAGATGCCGATGGGGACGGGGATGCTGATGGCGATGCAGACGGGGACAGGGATGCCGAGGGCGATGGGGATGGTGAGGCCGACGGGGATGGTATTGGTGATGGTGATGGGGATGGGGACGCTGAGGCAGATGGGGAGGCCGATGGGGATGCAGATGGTGACGCAGAGGCAGATGGGGATGTTGATGGTGATGGCGATGCCGAAGGAGATGGGGATGCAGATGGGGATGCAGATGGGGATGGGGATGGAGATGCCGATGGGGACGGGGATGCTGATGGCGATGCAGACGGGGACGGGGATGCCGAGGGCGATGGGGATGGTGAGGCCGACGGGGATGGTGATGGTGATGGTGATGGGGATGGGGACGCTGAGGCAGATGGGGAGGCCGATGGTGATGGGGATGCGGATGCAGATGCCGATGGGGACGGGGATGCTGAGGGCGATGCAGACGGGGACGGGGATGCTGATGGTGACGCTGATGGCGACGCCGATGGGGATGGTGATGGTGATGGTGATGGGGACGCTGAGGAAGATGGGGAGGCCGATGGTGATGCCGATGGGGATGGTGATGCCGATGCAGACGGAGACGCTGATGGCGATGGAGAGGCAGCAGGAATGAAGAAAGTCAGGTTAGAAGGAGATGGACTGGGCGAGGCTGAAGGGGATGGCGATGGGGAGGCAGATGGGGACGGCGATGGTGATGCGGATGCGGATGGGGACGGAGAGGCCGATGGTGATGGGGATGGCGATGCAGATGGCGAGGCGGATGGTGATGGAGATGGAGAGGCGGATGGAGATGGCGACGCCGATGGGGATGGGGATGGTGATGGAGACGCCGATGCCGATGCCGATGGGGAGGCAGATGGAGAGGCAGATGGAGAGGCAGATGGAGACGCCGATTGGGATGGGGATGGGGACGTGGATGCGGATGGCGAGGCGGATGGTGATGGTGATGGAGAGGCAGATGGAGATGGCGAGGCCGATGGGGATGGGGATGGCGAGGCCGATGGGGATGCCGATGGCGATGGGGAGGCTTCCGGCGATGGAGATGGCGAAGGCGATGCAGACGGCGATGGAGATGGGGATGGAGACACGGAGGCCGATGCCGATGGGGAGGCAGATGGAGAGGCAGATGGGGATGGGGATGGGGACGCGGATGGGGATGGTGAGGGGGATGGAGATGGGGACGGTGAGGCCGATGCAGATGCTGACGGCGATGGGGACGCAGATGCTGACGGCGATGGGGACGCAGATGGGGATGGAGATGGTGACGCTGATGGAGATGGCGAGGCGGATGCCGATGGTGATGGAGAGGCGGATGGAGATGGCGATGGCGATGGGGAGGCAGATGGGGATGCCGACGGCGATGGAGATGGGGATGGAGACACCGAGGCTGATGCCGATGGGGAGGCAGATGGAGAGGCAGATGGGGAAGGGGATGGGGATGGTGAGGGGGATGGAGATGGGGACGGTGAGGCCGATGCAGATGCTGACGGCGATGGGGACGCAGATGCTGACGGCGATGGGGACGCAGATGCGGATGCCGATGGCGATGGGGAGGCAGATGCGGATGGAGATGGTGACGCTGATGGAGATGGCGAGGCAGATGCCGATGGTGATGGAGACGCCGACGGTGATGTGGAGGCAGATGGTGAGGCAGATGGCGAGGCAGATGGAGAAGCGGATGGTGAGGCGGATGGCGATGGCGAAGCAGATGGCGATGGCGATGGTGAAATCACAGGGGCCTTAACAGCTGGCCATACGTAGAAGGTTGAGTTGAAAGGAGACGGCGATGGGGAAGCAGATGGGGACGGTGACGCGGATGGCGATGGCGATGGCGATGGGGATGCAGAGGGGGATGCAGATGGGGAGGCAGATGGCGACGCAGAGGGGGATGCAGATGGGGATGCTGATGCTGATGGCGACGCAGATGGAGATGCAGATGGGGATGCAGACGGCGACGGAGAGGCAGATGGCGATGCAGATGCAGATGCCGATGGCGAAGGAGATGGGGATGGCGAGGCCGATGGGGATGCAGATGCCGAAGGAGATGGGGATGGGGACGCTGAGGCAGATGGGGAGGCCGATGGGGATGCAGATGGTGACGCAGAGGCAGATGGGGATGCAGATGGTGATGGCGATGCCGAAGGAGATGGGGATGCAGATGGGGATGGGGATGGAGATGCCGATGGGGACGGGGATGCTGATGGCGATGCAGACGGGGACAGGGATGCCGAGGGCGATGGGGATGGTGAGGCCGACGGGGATGGTATTGGTGATGGTGATGGGGATGGGGACGCTGAGGCAGATGGGGAGGCCGATGGGGATGCAGATGGTGACGCAGAGGCAGATGGGGATGCAGATGGTGATGGCGATGCCGAAGGAGATGGGGATGCAGATGGGGATGCAGATGGGGATGGGGATGGAGATGCCGATGGGGACGGGGATGCTGATGGCGATGCAGACGGGGACGGGGATGCCGAGGGCGATGGGGATGGTGAGGCCGACGGGGATGGTGATGGTGATGGTGATGGGGATGGGGACGCTGAGGCAGATGGGGAGGCCGATGGTGATGGGGATGCGGATGCAGATGCCGATGGGGACGGGGATGCTGAGGGCGATGCAGACGGGGACGGGGATGCTGATGGTGACGCTGATGGCGACGCCGATGGGGATGGTGATGGTGATGGTGATGGGGACGCTGAGGAAGATGGGGAGGCCGATGGTGATGCCGATGGGGATGGTGATGCCGATGCAGACGGAGACGCTGATGGCGATGGAGAGGCAGCAGGAATGAAGAAAGTCAGGTTAGAAGGAGATGGACTGGGCGAGGCTGAAGGGGATGGCGATGGGGAGGCAGATGGGGACGGCGATGGTGATGCGGATGCGGATGGGGACGGAGAGGCCGATGGTGATGGGGATGGCGATGCAGATGGCGAGGCGGATGGTGATGGAGATGGAGAGGCGGATGGAGATGGCGACGCCGATGGGGATGGGGATGGTGATGGAGACGCCGATGCCGATGCCGATGGGGAGGCAGATGGAGAGGCAGATGGAGAGGCAGATGGAGACGCCGATTGGGATGGGGATGGGGACGTGGATGCGGATGGCGAGGCGGATGGTGATGGTGATGGAGAGGCAGATGGAGATGGCGAGGCCGATGGGGATGGGGATGGCGAGGCCGATGGGGATGCTGATGGGGATGCCGATGGCGATGGGGAGGCTTCCGGCGATGGAGATGGCGAAGGCGATGCAGACGGCGATGGAGATGGGGATGGAGACACGGAGGCCGATGCCGATGGGGAGGCAGATGGAGAGGCAGATGGGGATGGGGATGGGGACGCGGATGGGGATGGTGAGGGGGATGGAGATGGGGACGGTGAGGCCGATGCAGATGCTGACGGCGATGGGGACGCAGATGCTGACGGCGATGGGGACGCAGATGGGGATGGAGATGGTGACGCTGATGGAGATGGCGAGGCGGATGCCGATGGTGATGGAGAGGCGGATGGAGATGGCGATGGCGATGGGGAGGCAGATGGGGATGCCGACGGCGATGGAGATGGGGATGGAGACACCGAGGCTGATGCCGATGGGGAGGCAGATGGAGAGGCAGATGGGGAAGGGGATGGGGATGGTGAGGGGGATGGAGATGGGGACGGTGAGGCCGATGCAGATGCTGACGGCGATGGGGACGCAGATGCTGACGGCGATGGGGACGCAGATGCGGATGCCGATGGCGATGGGGAGGCAGATGCGGATGGAGATGGTGACGCTGATGGAGATGGCGAGGCAGATGCCGATGGTGATGGAGACGCCGACGGTGATGTGGAGGCAGATGGTGAGGCAGATGGCGAGGCAGATGGAGAAGCGGATGGTGAGGCGGATGGCGATGGCGAAGCAGATGGCGATGGCGATGGTGAAATCACAGGGGCCTTAACAGCTGGCCATACGTAGAAGGTTGAGTTGAAAGGAGACGGCGATGGGGAAGCAGATGGGGACGGTGACGCGGATGGCGATGGCGATGGCGATGGGGATGCAGAGGGGGATGCAGATGGGGAGGCAGATGGCGACGCAGAGGGGGATGCAGATGGGGATGCTGATGCTGATGGCGACGCAGATGGAGATGCAGATGGGGATGCAGACGGCGACGGAGAGGCAGATGGCGATGCAGATGCAGATGCCGATGGCGAAGGAGATGGGGATGGCGAGGCCGATGGGGATGGGGATGCCGAAGGAGATGGGGATGGGGACGCTGAGGCAGATGGGGAGGCCGATGGGGATGCAGATGGTGACGCAGAGGCAGATGGGGATGCAGATGGTGATGGCGATGCCGAAGGAGATGGGGATGCAGATGGGGATGGGGATGGAGATGCCGATGGGGACGGGGATGCTGATGGCGATGCAGACGGGGACAGGGATGCCGAGGGCGATGGGGATGGTGAGGCCGACGGGGATGGTATTGGTGATGGTGATGGGGATGGGGACGCTGAGGCAGATGGGGAGGCCGATGGGGATGCAGATGGTGACGCAGAGGCAGATGGGGATGCAGATGGTGATGGCGATGCCGAAGGAGATGGGGATGCAGATGGGGATGCAGATGGGGATGGGGATGGAGATGCCGATGGGGACGGGGATGCTGATGGCGATGCAGATGGGGACGGGGATGCCGAGGGCGATGGGGATGGTGAGGCCGACGGGGATGGTGATGGTGATGGTGATGGGGATGGGGACGCTGAGGCAGATGGGGAGGCCGATGGTGATGGGGATGCGGATGCAGATGCCGATGGGGACGGGGATGCTGAGGGCGATGCAGACGGGGACGGGGATGCTGATGGTGACGCTGATGGCGACGCCGATGGGGATGGTGATGGTGATGGTGATGGGGACGCTGAGGAAGATGGGGAGGCCGATGGTGATGCCGATGGGGATGGTGATGCCGATGCAGACGGAGACGCTGATGGCGATGGAGAGGCAGCAGGAATGAAGAAAGTCAGGTTAGAAGGAGATGGACTGGGCGAGGCTGAAGGGGATGGCGATGGGGAGGCAGATGGGGACGGCGATGGTGATGCGGATGCGGATGGGGACGGAGAGGCCGATGGTGATGGGGATGGCGATGCAGATGGCGAGGCGGATGGTGATGGAGATGGAGAGGCGGATGGAGATGGCGACGCCGATGGGGATGGGGATGGTGATGGAGACGCCGATGCCGATGCCGATGGGGAGGCAGATGGAGAGGCAGATGGAGAGGCAGATGGAGACGCCGATTGGGATGGGGATGGGGACGTGGATGCGGATGGCGAGGCGGATGGTGATGGTGATGGAGAGGCAGATGGAGATGGCGAGGCCGATGGGGATGGGGATGGCGAGGCCGATGGGGATGCTGATGGGGATGCCGATGGCGATGGGGAGGCTTCCGGCGATGGAGATGGCGAAGGCGATGCAGACGGCGATGGAGATGGGGATGGAGACACGGAGGCCGATGCCGATGGGGAGGCAGATGGAGAGGCAGATGGGGATGGGGATGGGGACGCGGATGGGGATGGTGAGGGGGATGGAGATGGGGACGGTGAGGCCGATGCAGATGCTGACGGCGATGGGGACGCAGATGCTGACGGCGATGGGGACGCAGATGGGGATGGAGATGGTGACGCTGATGGAGATGGCGAGGCGGATGCCGATGGTGATGGAGAGGCGGATGGAGATGGCGATGGCGATGGGGAGGCAGATGGGGATGCCGACGGCGATGGAGATGGGGATGGAGACACCGAGGCTGATGCCGATGGGGAGGCAGATGGAGAGGCAGATGGGGAAGGGGATGGGGATGGTGAGGGGGATGGAGATGGGGACGGTGAGGCCGATGCAGATGCTGACGGCGATGGGGACGCAGATGCTGACGGCGATGGGGACGCAGATGCGGATGCCGATGGCGATGGGGAGGCAGATGCGGATGGAGATGGTGACGCTGATGGAGATGGCGAGGCAGATGCCGATGGTGATGGAGACGCCGGCGGTGATGTGGAGGCAGATGGTGAGGCAGATGGCGAGGCAGATGGAGAAGCGGATGGTGAGGCGGATGGCGATGGCGAAGCAGATGGCGATGGCGATGGTGAAATCACAGGGGCCTTAACAGCTGGCCATACGTAGAAGGTTGAGTTGAAAGGAGACGGCGATGGGGAAGCAGATGGGGACGGTGACGCGGATGGCGATGGCGATGGCGATGGGGATGCAGAGGGGGATGCAGATGGGGAGGCAGATGGCGACGCAGAGGGGGATGCAGATGGGGATGCTGATGCTGATGGCGACGCAGATGGAGATGCAGATGGGGATGCAGACGGCGACGGAGAGGCAGATGGCGATGCAGATGCAGATGGCGAAGGAGATGGGGATGGCGAGGCCGATGGGGATGCAGATGCCGAAGGAGATGGGGATGGGGACGCTGAGGCAGATGGGGAGGCCGATGGGGATGCAGATGGTGACGCAGAGGCAGATGGGGATGCAGATGGTGATGGCGATGCCGAAGGAGATGGGGATGCAGATGGGGATGGGGATGGAGATGCCGATGGGGACGGGGATGCTGATGGCGATGCAGACGGGGACAGGGATGCCGAGGGCGATGGGGATGGTGAGGCCGACGGGGATGGTATTGGTGATGGTGATGGGGATGGGGACGCTGAGGCAGATGGGGAGGCCGATGGGGATGCAGATGGTGACGCAGAGGCAGATGGGGATGCAGATGGTGATGGCGATGCCGAAGGAGATGGGGATGCAGATGGGGATGCAGATGGGGATGGGGATGGAGATGCCGATGGGGACGGGGATGCTGATGGCGATGCAGACGGGGACGGGGATGCCGAGGGCGATGGGGATGGTGAGGCCGACGGGGATGGTGATGGTGATGGTGATGGGGATGGGGACGCTGAGGCAGATGGGGAGGCCGATGGTGATGGGGATGCGGATGCAGATGCCGATGGGGACGGGGATGCTGAGGGCGATGCAGACGGGGACGGGGATGCTGATGGTGACGCTGATGGCGACGCCGATGGGGATGGTGATGGTGATGGTGATGGGGACGCTGAGGAAGATGGGGAGGCCGATGGTGATGCCGATGGGGATGGTGATGCCGATGCAGACGGAGACGCTGATGGCGATGGAGAGGCAGCAGGAATGAAGAAAGTCAGGTTAGAAGGAGATGGACTGGGCGAGGCTGAAGGGGATGGCGATGGGGAGGCAGATGGGGACGGCGATGGTGATGCGGATGCGGATGGGGACGGAGAGGCCGATGGTGATGGGGATGGCGATGCAGATGGCGAGGCGGATGGTGATGGAGATGGAGAGGCGGATGGAGATGGCGACGCCGATGGGGATGGGGATGGTGATGGAGATGCCGATGCCGATGCCGATGGGGAGGCAGATGGAGAGGCAGATGGAGAGGCAGATGGAGACGCCGATTGGGATGGGGATGGGGACGTGGATGCGGATGGCGAGGCGGATGGTGATGGTGATGGAGAGGCAGATGGAGATGGCGAGGCTGATGGGGATGGGGATGGCGAGGCCGATGGGGATGCTGATGGGGATGCCGATGGGGATGCCGATGGCGATGGGGAGGCTTCCGGCGATGGAGATGGCGAAGGCGATGCAGACGGCGATGGAGATGGGGATGGAGACACGGAGGCCGATGCCGATGGGGAGGCAGATGGAGAGGCAGATGGGGATGGGGATGGGGACGCGGATGGGGATGGTGAGGGGGATGGAGATGGGGACGGTGAGGCCGATGCAGATGCTGACGGCGATGGGGACGCAGATGCTGACGGCGATGGGGAGGCAGATGGGGATGGAGATGGTGACGCTGATGGAGATGGCGAGGCGGATGCCGATGGTGATGGAGAGGCGGATGGAGATGGCGATGGCGATGGGGAGGCAGATGGGGATGCCGACGGCGATGGAGATGGGGATGGAGACACCGAGGCTGATGCCGATGGGGAGGCAGATGGAGAGGCAGATGGGGAAGGGGATGGGGATGGTGAGGGGGATGGAGATGGGGACGGTGAGGCCGATGCAGATGCTGACGGCGATGGGGACGCAGATGCTGACGGCGATGGGGACGCAGATGCGGATGCCGATGGCGATGGGGAGGCAGATGCGGATGGAGATGGTGACGCTGATGGAGATGGCGAGGCAGATGCCGATGGTGATGGAGACGCCGACGGTGATGTGGAGGCAGATGGTGAGGCAGATGGCGAGGCAGATGGAGAAGCGGATGGTGAGGCGGATGGCGATGGCGAAGCAGATGGCGATGGCGATGGTGAAATCACAGGGGCCTTAACAGCTGGCCATACGTAGAAGGTTGAGTTGAAAGGAGACGGCGATGGGGAAGCAGATGGGGACGGTGACGCGGATGGCGATGGCGATGGCGATGGGGATGCAGAGGGGGATGCAGATGGGGAGGCAGATGGCGACGCAGAGGGGGATGCAGATGGGGATGCTGATGCTGATGGCGACGCAGATGGAGATGCAGATGGGGATGCAGACGGCGACGGAGAGGCAGATGGCGATGCAGATGCAGATGCCGATGGCGAAGGAGATGGGGATGGCGAGGCCGATGGGGATGGGGATGCCGAAGGAGATGGGGATGGGGACGCTGAGGCAGATGGGGAGGCCGATGGGGATGCAGATGGTGACGCAGAGGCAGATGGGGATGCAGATGGTGATGGCGATGCCGAAGGAGATGGGGATGCAGATGGGGATGGGGATGGAGATGCCGATGGGGACGGGTATGCTGATGGCGATGCAGACGGGGACAGGGATGCCGAGGGCGATGGGGATGGTGAGGCCGACGGGGATGGTATTGGTGATGGTGATGGGGATGGGGACGCTGAGGCAGATGGGGAGGCCGATGGGGATGCAGATGGTGACGCAGAGGCAGATGGGGATGTTGATGGTGATGGCGATGCCGAAGGAGATGGGGATGCAGATGGGGATGCAGATGGGGATGGGGATGGAGATGCCGATGGGGACGGGGATGCTGATGGCGATGCAGACGGGGACGGGGATGCCGAGGGCGATGGGGATGGTGAGGCCGACGGGGATGGTGATGGTGATGGTGATGGGGATGGGGACGCTGAGGCAGATGGGGAGGCCGATGGTGATGGGGATGCGGATGCAGATGCCGATGGGGACGGGGATGCTGAGGGCGATGCAGACGGGGACGGGGATGCTGATGGTGACGCTGATGGCGACGCCGATGGGGATGGTGATGGTGATGGTGATGGGGACGCTGAGGAAGATGGGGAGGCCGATGGTGATGCCGATGGGGATGGTGATGCCGATGCAGACGGAGACGCTGATGGCGATGGAGAGGCAGCAGGAATGAAGAAAGTCAGGTTAGAAGGAGATGGACTGGGCGAGGCTGAAGGGGATGGCGATGGGGAGGCAGATGGGGACGGCGATGGTGATGCGGATGCGGATGGGGACGGAGAGGCCGATGGTGATGGGGATGGCGATGCAGATGGCGAGGCGGATGGTGATGGAGATGGAGAGGCGGATGGAGATGGCGACGCCGATGGGGATGGGGATGGTGATGGAGACGCCGATGCCGATGCCGATGGGGAGGCAGATGGAGAGGCAGATGGAGAGGCAGATGGAGACGCCGATTGGGATGGGGATGGGGACGTGGATGCGGATGGCGAGGCGGATGGTGATGGTGATGGAGAGGCAGATGGAGATGGCGAGGCCGATGGGGATGGGGATGGCGAGGCCGATGGGGATGCTGATGGGGATGCCGATGGCGATGGGGAGGCTTCCGGCGATGGAGATGGCGAAGGCGATGCAGACGGCGATGGAGATGGGGATGGAGACACGGAGGCCGATGCCGATGGGGAGGCAGATGGAGAGGCAGATGGGGATGGGGATGGGGATGGGGACGCGGATGGGGATGGTGAGGGGGATGGAGATGGGGACGGTGAGGCCGATGCAGATGCTGACGGCGATGGGGACGCAGATGCTGACGGCGATGGGGACGCAGATGGGGATGGAGATGGTGACGCTGATGGAGATGGCGAGGCGGATGCCGATGGTGATGGAGAGGCGGATGGAGATGGCGATGGCGATGGGGAGGCAGATGGGGATGCCGACGGCGATGGAGATGGGGATGGAGACACCGAGGCTGATGCCGATGGGGAGGCAGATGGAGAGGCAGATGGGGAAGGGGATGGGGATGGTGAGGGGGATGGAGATGGGGACGGTGAGGCCGATGCAGATGCTGACGGCGATGGGGACGCAGATGCTGACGGCGATGGGGACGCAGATGCGGATGCCGATGGCGATGGGGAGGCAGATGCGGATGGAGATGGTGACGCTGATGGAGATGGCGAGGCGGATGCCGATGGTGATGGAGACGCCGACGGTGATGTGGAGGCAGATGGTGAGGCAGATGGCGAGGCAGATGGCGAGGCAGATGGAGAAGCGGATGGTGAGGCGGATGGCGATGGCGAAGCAGATGGCGATGGCGATGGTGAAATCACAGGGGCCTTAACAGCTGGCCATACGTAGAAGGTTGAGTTGAAAGGAGACGGCGATGGGGAAGCAGATGGGGACGGTGACGCGGATGGCGATGGCGATGGCGATGGGGATGCAGAGGGGGATGCAGATGGCGACGCAGAGGGGGATGCAGATGGGGATGCTGATGCTGATGGCGACGCAGATGGTGATGCAGATGGGGATGCAGACGGCGACGGAGAGGCAGATGGCGATGCAGATGCAGATGCCGATGGCGAAGGAGATGGGGATGGCGAGGCCGATGGGGATGGGGATGCCGAAGGGGATGGCGATGCAGATGCCGAAGGAGATGGGGATGGGGACGCTGAGGCAGATGGGGAGGCCGATGGGGATGCAGATGGTGACGCAGAGGCAGATGGGGATGCAGATTGTAATGGCGATGCCGAAGGAGATGGGGATGCAGATGGGGATGGGGATGGAGATGCCGATGGGGACGGGGATGCTGATGGCGATGCAGACGGGGACGGGGATGCCGAGGGCGATGGGGATGGTGAGGCCGACGGGGATGGTATTGGTGATGGTGATGGGGATGGGGACGCTGAGGCAGATGGGGAGGCCGATGGGGATGCAGATGGTGATGGCGATGCCGAAGGAGATGGGGATGCAGATGGGGATGCAGATGGGGATGGGGATGGAGATGCCGATGGGGATGGGGATGCTGATGGCGATGCAGACGGGGACGGGGATGCCGAGGGCGATGGGGATGGTGAGGCGGACGGGGATGGTGATGGTGATGGGGATGGGGATGGGGACGCTGAGGCAGATGGGGAGGCCGATGGTGATGGGGATGCGGATGCAGATGCCGATGGGGACGGGGATGCTGAGGGCGATGCAGACGGGGACGGGGATGCTGATGGTGACGCTGATGGCGACGCCGATGGGGATGGTGATGGTGATGGTGATGGGGACGCTGAGGAAGATGGGGAGGCCGATGGTGATGCCGATGGGGATGGTGATGCCGATGCAGACGGAGACGCTGATGGCGATGGAGAGGCAGCAGGAATGAAGAAAGTCAGGTTAGAAGGAGATGGACTGGGCGAGGCTGAAGGGGATGGCGATGGGGAGGCAGATGGGGACGGCGATGGTGATGCGGATGCGGATGGGGACGGAGAGGCCGATGGTGATGGGGATGGCGATGCAGATGGCGAGGCGGATGGTGATGGAGATGGAGAGGCGGATGGAGATGGCGACGCCGATGGGGATGGGGATGGTGATGGAGACGCCGATGCCGATGCCGATGGGGAGGCAGATGGAGAGGCAGATGGAGAGGCAGATGGAGACGCCGATTGGGATGGGGATGGGGACGTGGATGCGGATGGCGAGGCGGATGGTGATGGTGATGGTGATGGAGAGGCAGATGGAGATGGCGACGCCGATGGGGATGGGGATGGCGAGGCCGATGGGGATGCTGATGGGGATGCCGATGGCGATGGGGAGGCTTCCGGCGATGGAGATGGCGAAGGCGATGCAGACGGCGATGGAGATGGGGATGGAGACACGGAGGCCGATGCCGATGGGGAGGCAGATGGAGAGGCAGATGGGGATGGGGATGGGGACGCGGATGGGGATGGTGAGGGGGATGGAGATGGGGACGGTGAGGCCGATGCAGATGCTGACGGCGATGGGGACGCAGATGCTGACGGCGATGGGGACGCAGATGGGGATGGAGATGGTGACGCTGATGGAGATGGCGAGGCGGATGCCGATGGTGATGGAGAGGCGGATGGAGATGGCGATGGCGATGGGGAGGCAGATGGGGATGCCGACGGCGATGGAGATGGGGATGGAGACACCGAGGCTGATGCCGATGGGGAGGCAGATGGAGAGGCGGATGGGGAAGGGGATGGGGATGGTGAGGGGGATGGAGATGGGGACGGTGAGGCCGATGCAGATGCTGACGGCGATGGGGACGCAGATGCTGACGGCGATGGGGACGCAGATGCGGATGCCGATGGCGATGGGGAGGCAGATGCGGATGGAGATGGTGACGCTGATGGAGATGGCGAGGCGGATGCCGATGGTGATGGAGACGCCGACGGTGATGTGGAGGCAGATGGTGAGGCAGATGGCGAGGCAGATGGCGAGGCAGATGGAGAAGCGGATGGTGAGGCGGATGGCGATGGCGAAGCAGATGGCGATGGCGATGGTGAAATCACAGGGGCCTTAACAGCTGGCCATACGTAGAAGGTTGAGTTGAAAGGAGACGGCGATGGGGAAGCAGATGGGGACGGTGACGCGGATGGCGATGGCGATGGCGATGGGGATGCAGAGGGGGATGCAGATGGCGACGCAGAGGGGGATGCAGATGGGGATGCTGATGCTGATGGCGACGCAGATGGTGATGCAGATGGGGATGCAGACGGCGACGGAGAGGCAGATGGCGATGCAGATGCAGATGCCGATGGCGAAGGAGATGGGGATGGCGAGGCCGATGGGGATGGGGATGCCGAAGGGGATGGCGATGCAGATGCCGAAGGAGATGGGGATGGGGACGCTGAGGCAGATGGGGAGGCCGATGGGGATGCAGATGGTGACGCAGAGGCAGATGGGGATGCAGATTGTAATGGCGATGCCGAAGGAGATGGGGATGCAGATGGGGATGGGGATGGAGATGCCGATGGGGACGGGGATGCTGATGGCGATGCAGACGGGGACGGGGATGCCGAGGGCGATGGGGATGGTGAGGCCGACGGGGATGGTATTGGTGATGGTGATGGGGATGGGGACGCTGAGGCAGATGGGGAGGCCGATGGGGATGCAGATGGTGATGGCGATGCCGAAGGAGATGGGGATGCAGATGGGGATGCAGATGGGGATGGGGATGGAGATGCCGATGGGGATGGGGATGCTGATGGCGATGCAGACGGGGACGGGGATGCCGAGGGCGATGGGGATGGTGAGGCGGACGGGGATGGTGATGGTGATGGGGATGGGGATGGGGACGCTGAGGCAGATGGGGAGGCCGATGGTGATGGGGATGCGGATGCAGATGCCGATGGGGACGGGGATGCTGAGGGCGATGCAGACGGGGACGGGGATGCTGATGGTGACGCTGATGGCGACGCCGATGGGGATGGTGATGGTGATGGTGATGGGGACGCTGAGGAAGATGGGGAGGCCGATGGTGATGCCGATGGGGATGGTGATGCCGATGCAGACGGAGACGCTGATGGCGATGGAGAGGCAGCAGGAATGAAGAAAGTCAGGTTAGAAGGAGATGGACTGGGCGAGGCTGAAGGGGATGGCGATGGGGAGGCAGATGGGGACGGCGATGGTGATGCGGATGCGGATGGGGACGGAGAGGCCGATGGTGATGGGGATGGCGATGCAGATGGCGAGGCGGATGGTGATGGAGATGGAGAGGCGGATGGAGATGGCGACGCCGATGGGGATGGGGATGGTGATGGAGACGCCGATGCCGATGCCGATGGGGAGGCAGATGGAGAGGCAGATGGAGAGGCAGATGGAGACGCCGATTGGGATGGGGATGGGGACGTGGATGCGGATGGCGAGGCGGATGGTGATGGTGATGGAGAGGCAGATGGAGATGGCGACGCCGATGGGGATGGGGATGGCGAGGCCGATGGGGATGCTGATGGGGATGCCGATGGCGATGGGGAGGCTTCCGGCGATGGAGATGGCGAAGGCGATGCAGACGGCGATGGAGATGGGGATGGAGACACGGAGGCCGATGCCGATGGGGAGGCAGATGGAGAGGCAGATGGGGATGGGGATGGGGACGCGGATGGGGATGGTGAGGGGGATGGAGATGGGGACGGTGAGGCCGATGCAGATGCTGACGGCGATGGGGACGCAGATGCTGACGGCGATGGGGACGCAGATGGGGATGGAGATGGTGACGCTGATGGAGATGGCGAGGCGGATGCCGATGGTGATGGAGAGGCGGATGGAGATGGCGATGGCGATGGGGAGGCAGATGGGGATGCCGACGGCGATGGAGATGGGGATGGAGACACCGAGGCTGATGCCGATGGGGAGGCAGATGGAGAGGCAGATGGGGAAGGGGATGGGGATGGTGAGGGGGATGGAGATGGGGACGGTGAGGCTGATGCAGATGCTGACGCCGATGGGGACGCAGATGCTGACGGCGATGGGGACGCAGATGCGGATGCCGATGGCGATGGGGAGGCAGATGCGGATGGAGATGGTGACGCTGATGGAGATGGCGAGGCAGATGCCGATGGTGATGGAGACGCCGACGGTGATGTGGAGGCAGATGGTGAGGCAGATGGCGAGGCAGATGGAGAAGCGGATGGTGAGGCGGATGGCGATGGCGAAGCAGATGGCGATGGCGATGGTGAAATCACAGGGGCCTTAACAGCTGGCCATACGTAGAAGGTTGAGTTGAAAGGAGACGGCGATGGGGAAGCAGATGGGGACGGTGACGCGGATGGCGATGGCGATGGCGATGGGGATGCAGAGGGGGATGCAGATGGGGAGGCAGATGGCGACGCAGAGGGGGATGCAGATGGGGATGCTGATGCTGATGGCGACGCAGATGGTGATGCAGATGGGGATGCAGACGGCGACGGAGAGGCAGATGGCGATGCAGATGCAGATGCCGATGGCGAAGGAGATGGGGATGGCGAGGCCGATGGGGATGGGGATGCCGAAGGAGATGGGGATGGGGACGCTGAGGCAGATGGGGAGGCCGATGGGGATGCAGATGGTGACGCAGAGGCAGATGGGGATGCAGATGGTGATGGCGATGCCGAAGGAGATGGGGATGCAGATGGGGATGGGGATGGAGATGCCGATGGGGACGGGGATGCTGATGGCGATGCAGACGGGGACAGGGATGCCGAGGGCGATGGGGATGGTGAGGCCGACGGGGATGGTATTGGTGATGGTGATGGGGATGGGGACGCTGAGGCAGATGGGGAGGCCGATGGGGATGCAGATGGTGACGCAGAGGCAGATGGGGATGCAGATGGTGATGGCGATGCCGAAGGAGATGGGGATGCAGATGGGGATGCAGATGGGGATGGGGATGGAGATGCCGATGGGGACGGGGATGCTGATGGCGATGCAGACGGGGACGGGGATGCCGAGGGCGATGGGGATGGTGAGGCCGACGGGGATGGTGATGGTGATGGTGATGGGGATGGGGACGCTGAGGCAGATGGGGAGGCCGATGGTGATGGGGATGCGGATGCAGATGCCGATGGGGACGGGGATGCTGAGGGCGATGCAGACGGGGACGGGGATGCTGATGGTGACGCTGATGGCGACGCCGATGGGGATGGTGATGGTGATGGTGATGGGGACGCTGAGGAAGATGGGGAGGCCGATGGTGATGCCGATGGGGATGGTGATGCCGATGCAGACGGAGACGCTGATGGCGATGGAGAGGCAGCAGGAATGAAGAAAGTCAGGTTAGAAGGCGATGGACTGGGCGAGGCTGAAGGGGATGGCGATGGGGAGGCAGATGGGGAGGCCGATGGTGATGGGGATGCAGATGGTGACGCAGAGGCAGATGGGGATGCAGATGGTGATGGCGATGCCGAAGGAGATGGGGATGCAGATGGGGATGCAGATGGGGATGGGGATGGAGATGCCGATGGGGACGGGGATGCTGATGGCGATGCAGACGGGGACGGGGATGCCGAGGGCGATGGGGATGGTGAGGCCGACGGGGATGGTGATGGTGATGGTGATGGGGATGGGGACGCTGAGGCAGATGGGGAGGCCGATGGTGATGGGGATGCGGATGCAGATGCCGATGGGGACGGGGATGCTGAGGGCGATGCAGACGGGGACGGGGATGCTGATGGTGACGCTGATGGCGACGCCGATGGGGATGGTGATGGTGATGGTGATGGTGATGGTGATGGGGACGCTGAGGAAGATGGGGAGGCCGATGGTGATGCCGATGGGGATGGTGATGCCGATGCAGACGGAGACGCTGATGGCGATGGAGAGGCAGCAGGAATGAAGAAAGTCAGGTTAGAAGGAGATGGACTGGGCGAGGCTGAAGGGGATGGCGATGGGGAGGCAGATGGGGACGGCGATGGTGATGCGGATGCGGATGGGGACGGAGAGGCCGATGGTGATGGGGATGGCGATGCAGATGGCGAGGCGGATGGTGATGGAGATGGAGAGGCGGATGGAGATGGCGACGCCGATGGGGATGGGGATGGTGATGGAGACGCCGATGCCGATGCCGATGGGGAGGCAGATGGAGAGGCAGATGGAGACGCCGATTGGGATGGGGATGGGGACGTGGATGCGGATGGCGAGGCGGATGGTGATGGTGATGGAGAGGCAGATGGAGATGGCGAGGCCGATGGGGATGGGGATGGCGAGGCCGATGGGGATGCTGATGGGGATGCCGATGGGGATGCCGATGGCGATGGGGAGGCTTCCGGCGATGGAGATGGCGAAGGCGATGCAGACGGCGATGGAGATGGGGATGGAGACACGGAGGCCGATGCCGATGGGGAGGCAGATGGAGAGGCAGATGGGGATGGGGATGGGGACGCGGATGGGGATGGTGAGGGGGATGGAGATGGGGACGGTGAGGCCGATGCAGATGCTGACGGCGATGGGGACGCAGATGCTGACGGCGATGGGGACGCAGATGGGGATGGAGATCGTGACGCTGATGGAGATGGCGAGGCGGATGCCGATGGTGATGGAGAGGCGGATGGAGATGGCGATGGCGATGGGGAGGCAGATGGGGATGCCGACGGCGATGGAGATGGGGATGGAGACACCGAGGCTGATGCCGATGGGGAGGCAGATGGAGAGGCAGATGGGGAAGGGGATGGGGATGGTGAGGGGGATGGAGATGGGGACGGTGAGGCCGATGCAGATGCTGACGCCGATGGGGACGCAGATGCTGACGGCGATGGGGACGCAGATGCGGATGCCGATGGCGATGGGGAGGCAGATGCGGATGGAGATGGTGACGCTGATGGAGATGGCGAGGCAGATGCCGATGGTGATGGAGACGCCGACGGTGATGTGGAGGCAGATGGTGAGGCAGATGGCGAGGCAGATGGAGAAGCGGATGGTGAGGCGGATGGCGATGGCGAAGCAGATGGCGATGGCGATGGTGAAATCACAGGGGCCTTAACAGCTGGCCATACGTAGAAGGTTGAGTTGAAAGGAGACGGCGATGGGGAAGCAGATGGGGACGGTGACGCGGATGGCGATGGCGATGGCGATGGGGATGCAGAGGGGGATGCAGATGGGGAGGCAGATGGCGACGCAGAGGGGGATGCAGATGGGGATGCTGATGCTGATGGCGACGCAGATGGTGATGCAGATGGGGATGCAGACGGCGACGGAGAGGCAGATGGCGATGCAGATGCAGATGCCGATGGCGAAGGAGATGGGGATGGCGAGGCCGATGGGGATGGGGATGCCGAAGGAGATGGGGATGGGGACGCTGAGGCAGATGGGGAGGCCGATGGGGATGCAGATGGTGACGCAGAGGCAGATGGGGATGCAGATGGTGATGGCGATGCCGAAGGAGATGGGGATGCAGATGGGGATGGGGATGGAGATGCCGATGGGGACGGGGATGCTGATGGCGATGCAGACGGGGACAGGGATGCCGAGGGCGATGGGGATGGTGAGGCCGACGGGGATGGTATTGGTGATGGTGATGGGGATGGGGACGCTGAGGCAGATGGGGAGGCCGATGGGGATGCAGATGGTGACGCAGAGGCAGATGGGGATGCAGATGGTGATGGCGATGCCGAAGGAGATGGGGATGCAGATGGGGATGCAGATGGGGATGGGGATGGAGATGCCGATGGGGACGGGGATGCTGATGGCGATGCAGACGGGGACGGGGATGCCGAGGGCGATGGGGATGGTGAGGCCGACGGGGATGGTGATGGTGATGGTGATGGGGATGGGGACGCTGAGGCAGATGGGGAGGCCGATGGTGATGGGGATGCGGATGCAGATGCCGATGGGGACGGGGATGCTGAGGGCGATGCAGACGGGGACGGGGATGCTGATGGTGACGCTGATGGCGACGCCGATGGGGATGGTGATGGTGATGGTGATGGGGACGCTGAGGAAGATGGGGAGGCCGATGGTGATGCCGATGGGGATGGTGATGCCGATGCAGACGGAGACGCTGATGGCGATGGAGAGGCAGCAGGAATGAAGAAAGTCAGGTTAGAAGGAGATGGACTGGGCGAGGCTGAAGGGGATGGCGATGGGGAGGCAGATGGGGAGGCCGATGGTGATGGGGATGCAGATGGTGACGCAGAGGCAGATGGGGATGCAGATGGTGATGGCGATGCCGAAGGAGATGGGGATGCAGATGGGGATGCAGATGGGGATGGGGATGGAGATGCCGATGGGGACGGGGATGCTGATGGCGATGCAGACGGGGACGGGGATGCCGAGGGCGATGGGGATGGTGAGGCCGACGGGGATGGTGATGGTGATGGTGATGGTGATGGGGATGGGGACGCTGAGGCAGATGGGGAGGCCGATGGTGATGGGGATGCGGATGCAGATGCCGATGGGGACGGGGATGCTGAGGGCGATGCAGACGGGGACGGGGATGCTGATGGTGACGCTGATGGCGACGCCGATGGGGATGGTGATGGTGATGGTGATGGTGATGGTGATGGGGACGCTGAGGAAGATGGGGAGGCCGATGGTGATGCCGATGGGGATGGTGATGCCGATGCAGACGGAGACGCTGATGGCGATGGAGAGGCAGCAGGAATGAAGAAAGTCAGGTTAGAAGGAGATGGACTGGGCGAGGCTGAAGGGGATGGCGATGGGGAGGCAGATGGGGACGGCGATGGTGATGCGGATGCGGATGGGGACGGAGAGGCCGATGGTGATGGGGATGGCGATGCAGATGGCGAGGCGGATGGTGATGGAGATGGAGAGGCGGATGGAGATGGCGACGCCGATGGGGATGGGGATGGTGATGGAGACGCCGATGCCGATGCCGATGGGGAGGCAGATGGAGAGGCAGATGGAGAGGCAGATGGAGACGCCGATTGGGATGGGGATGGGGACGTGGATGCGGATGGCGAGGCGGATGGTGATGGTGATGGAGAGGCAGATGGAGATGGCGAGGCCGATGGGGATGGGGATGGCGAGGCCGATGGGGATGCTGATGGGGATGCCGATGGGGATGCCGATGGCGATGGGGAGGCTTCCGGCGATGGAGATGGCGAAGGCGATGCAGACGGCGATGGAGATGGGGATGGAGACACGGAGGCCGATGCCGATGGGGAGGCAGATGGAGAGGCAGATGGGGATGGGGATGGGGACGCGGATGGGGATGGTGAGGGGGATGGAGATGGGGACGGTGAGGCCGATGCAGATGCTGACGGCGATGGGGACGCAGATGCTGACGGCGATGGGGACGCAGATGGGGATGGAGATGGTGACGCTGATGGAGATGGCGAGGCGGATGCCGATGGTGATGGAGAGGCGGATGGAGATGGCGATGGCGATGGGGAGGCAGATGGGGATGCCGACGGCGATGGAGATGGGGATGGAGACACCGAGGCTGATGCCGATGGGGAGGCAGATGGAGAGGCAGATGGGGAAGGGGATGGGGATGGTGAGGGGGATGGAGATGGGGACGGTGAGGCCGATGCAGATGCTGACGCCGATGGGGACGCAGATGCTGACGGCGATGGGGACGCAGATGCGGATGCCGATGGCGATGGGGAGGCAGATGCGGATGGAGATGGTGACGCTGATGGAGATGGCGAGGCAGATGCCGATGGTGATGGAGACGCCGACGGTGATGTGGAGGCAGATGGTGAGGCAGATGGCGAGGCAGATGGAGAAGCGGATGGTGAGGCGGATGGCGATGGCGAAGCAGATGGCGATGGCGATGGTGAAATCACAGGGGCCTTAACAGCTGGCCATACGTAGAAGGTTGAGTTGAAAGGAGACGGCGATGGGGAAGCAGATGGGGACGGTGACGCGGATGGCGATGGCGATGGCGATGGGGATGCAGAGGGGGATGCAGATGGGGAGGCAGATGGCGACGCAGAGGGGGATGCAGATGGGGATGCTGATGCTGATGGCGACGCAGATGGTGATGCAGATGGGGATGCAGACGGCGACGGAGAGGCAGATGGCGATGCAGATGCAGATGCCGATGGCGAAGGAGATGGGGATGGCGAGGCCGATGGGGATGGGGATGCCGAAGGAGATGGGGATGGGGACGCTGAGGCAGATGGGGAGGCCGATGGGGATGCAGATGGTGACGCAGAGGCAGATGGGGATGCAGATGGTGATGGCGATGCCGAAGGAGATGGGGATGCAGATGGGGATGGGGATGGAGATGCCGATGGGGACGGGGATGCTGATGGCGATGCAGACGGGGACAGGGATGCCGAGGGCGATGGGGATGGTGAGGCCGACGGGGATGGTATTGGTGATGGTGATGGGGATGGGGACGCTGAGGCAGATGGGGAGGCCGATGGGGATGCAGATGGTGACGCAGAGGCAGATGGGGATGCAGATGGTGATGGCGATGCCGAAGGAGATGGGGATGCAGATGGGGATGCAGATGGGGATGGGGATGGAGATGCCGATGGGGACGGGGATGCTGATGGCGATGCAGACGGGGATGGGGATGCCGAGGGCGATGGGGATGGTGAGGCCGACGGGGATGGTGATGGTGATGGTGATGGGGATGGGGACGCTGAGGGCGATGCAGACGGGGACGGGGATGCTGATGGTGACGCTGATGGCGACGCCGATGGGGATGGTGATGGTGATGGTGATGGGGACGCTGAGGAAGATGGGGAGGCCGATGGTGATGCCGATGGGGATGGTGATGCCGATGCAGACGGAGACGCTGATGGCGATGGAGAGGCAGCAGGAATGAAGAAAGTCAGGTTAGAAGGAGATGGACTGGGCGAGGCTGAAGGGGATGGCGATGGGGAGGCAGATGGGGACGGCGATGGTGATGCGGATGCGGATGGGGACGGAGAGGCCGATGGTGATGGGGATGGCGATGCAGATGGCGAGGCGGATGGTGATGGAGATGGAGAGGCGGATGGAGATGGCGACGCCGATGGGGATGGGGATGGTGATGGAGACGCCGATGCCGATGCCGATGGGGAGGCAGATGGAGAGGCAGATGGAGAGGCAGATGGAGACGCCGATTGGGATGGGGATGGGGACGTGGATGCGGATGGCGAGGCGGATGGTGATGGTGATGGAGAGGCAGATGGAGATGGCGAGGCCGATGGGGATGGGGATGGCGAGGCCGATGGGGATGCTGATGGGGATGCCGATGGGGATGCCGATGGCGATGGGGAGGCTTCCGGCGATGGAGATGGCGAAGGCGATGCAGACGGCGATGGAGATGGGGATGGAGACACGGAGGCCGATGCCGATGGGGAGGCAGATGGAGAGGCAGATGGGGACGCGGATGGGGATGGTGAGGGGGATGGAGATGGGGACGGTGAGGCCGATGCAGATGCTGACGGCGATGGGGACGCAGATGCTGACGGCGATGGGGACGCAGATGGGGATGGAGATGGTGACGCTGATGGAGATGGCGAGGCGGATGCCGATGGTGATGGAGAGGCGGATGGAGATGGCGATGGCGATGGGGAGGCAGATGGGGATGCCGACGGCGATGGAGATGGGGATGGAGACACCGAGGCTGATGCCGATGGGGAGGCAGATGGAGAGGCAGATGGGGAAGGGGATGGGGATGGTGAGGGGGATGGAGATGGGGACGGTGAGGCCGATGCAGATGCTGACGCCGATGGGGACGCAGATGCTGACGGCGATGGGGACGCAGATGCGGATGCCGATGGCGATGGGGAGGCAGATGCGGATGGAGATGGTGACGCTGATGGAGATGGCGAGGCAGATGCCGATGGTGATGGAGACGCCGACGGTGATGTGGAGGCAGATGGTGAGGCAGATGGCGAGGCAGATGGAGAAGCGGATGGTGAGGCGGATGGCGATGGCGAAGCAGATGGCGATGGCGATGGTGAAATCACAGGGGCCTTAACAGCTGGCCATACGTAGAAGGTTGAGTTGAAAGGAGACGGCGATGGGGAAGCAGATGGGGACGGTGACGCGGATGGCGATGGCGATGGCGATGGGGATGCAGAGGGGGATGCAGATGGGGAGGCAGATGGCGACGCAGATGGGGATGCTGATGCTGATGGCGACGCAGATGGTGATGCAGATGGGGAGGCAGACGGCGACGGAGAGGCAGATGGCGATGCAGATGCAGATGCCGATGGCGAAGGAGATGGGGATGGCGAGGCCGATGGGGATGGGGATGCCGAAGGGGATGGCGATGCAGATGCCGAAGGAGATGGGGATGGGGACGCTGAGGCAGATGGGGAGGCCGATGGGGATGCAGATGGTGACGCAGAGGCAGATGGGGATGCAGATGGTGATGGCGATGCCGAAGGAGATGGGGATGCAGATGGGGATGGGGATGGAGATGCCGATGGGGACGGGGATGCTGATGGCGATGCAGACGGGGACAGGGATGCCGAGGGCGATGGGGATGGTGAGGCCGACGGGGATGGTATTGGTGATGGTGATGGGGATGGGGACGCTGAGGCAGATGGGGAGGCCGATGGGGATGCAGATGGTGATGGCGATGCCGAAGGAGATGGGGATGCAGATGGGGATGCAGATGGGGATGGGGATAGAGATGCCGATGGGGACGGGGATGCTGATGGCGATGCAGACGGGGATGGGGATGCCGAGGGCGATGGGGATGGTGAGGCCGACGGGGATGGTGATGGTGATGGTGATGGGGATGGGGACGCTGAGGCAGATGGGGAGGCCGATGGTGATGGGGATGCGGATGCAGATGCCGATGGGGACGGGGATGCTGAGGGCGATGCAGACGGGGACGGGGATGCTGATGGTGACGCTGATGGCGACGCCGATGGGGATGGTGATGGTGATGGTGATGGGGACGCTGAGGAAGATGGGGAGGCCGATGGTGATGCCGATGGGGATGGTGATGCCGATGCAGACGGAGACGCTGATGGCGATGGAGAGGCAGCAGGAATGAAGAAAGTCAGGTTAGAAGGAGATGGACTGGGCGAGGCTGAAGGGGATGGCGATGGGGAGGCAGATGGGGACGGCGATGGTGATGCGGATGCGGATGGGGACGGAGAGGCCGATGGTGATGGGGATGGCGATGCAGATGGCGAGGCGGATGGTGATGGAGATGGAGAGGCGGATGGAGATGGCGACGCCGATGGGGATGGGGATGGTGATGGAGACGCCGATGCCGATGCCGATGGGGAGGCAGATGGAGAGGCAGATGGAGAGGCAGATGGAGACGCCGATTGGGATGGGGATGGGGACGTGGATGCGGATGGCGAGGCGGATGGTGATGGTGATGGAGAGGCAGATGGAGATGGCGAGGCCGATGGGGATGGGGATGGCGAGGCCGATGGGGATGCTGATGGGGATGCCGATGGCGATGGGGAGGCTTCCGGCGATGGAGATGGCGAAGGCGATGCAGACGGCGATGGAGATGGGGATGGAGACACGGAGGCCGATGCCGATGGGGAGGCAGATGGAGAGGCAGATGGGGATGGGGATGGGGACGCGGATGGGGATGGTGAGGGGGATGGAGATGGGGACGGTGAGGCCGATGCAGATGCTGACGGCGATGGGGACGCAGATGGGGATGGAGATGGTGACGCTGATGGAGATGGCGAGGCGGATGCCGATGGTGATGGAGAGGCGGATGGAGATGGCGATGGCGATGGGGAGGCAGATGGGGATGCCGACGGCGATGGAGATGGGGATGGAGACACCGAGGCTGATGCCGATGGGGAGGCAGATGGAGATGCCGATGGGGACGGGGATGCTGATGGCGATGCAGACGGGGACGGGGATGCCGAGGGCGATGGGGATGGTGAGGCCGACGGGGATGGTGATGGTGATGGTGATGGGGATGGGGACGCTGAGGCAGATGGGGAGGCCGATGGTGATGGGGATGCGGATGCAGATGCCGATGGGGACGGGGATGCTGAGGGCGATGCAGACGGGGACGGGGATGCTGATGGTGACGCTGATGGCGACGCCGATGGGGATGGTGATGGTGATGGTGATGGTGATGGTGATGGGGACGCTGAGGAAGATGGGGAGGCCGATGGTGATGCCGATGGGGATGGTGATGCCGATGCAGACGGAGACGCTGATGGCGATGGAGAGGCAGCAGGAATGAAGAAAGTCAGGTTAGAAGGAGATGGACTGGGCGAGGCTGAAGGGGATGGCGATGGGGAGGCAGATGGGGACGGCGATGGTGATGCGGATGCGGATGGGGACGGAGAGGCCGATGGTGATGGGGATGGCGATGCAGATGGCGAGGCGGATGGTGATGGAGATGGAGAGGCGGATGGAGATGGCGACGCCGATGGGGATGGGGATGGTGATGGAGACGCCGATGCCGATGCCGATGGGGAGGCAGATGGAGAGGCAGATGGAGAGGCAGATGGAGACGCCGATTGGGATGGGGATGGGGACGTGGATGCGGATGGCGAGGCGGATGGTGATGGTGATGGAGAGGCAGATGGAGATGGCGAGGCCGATGGGGATGGGGATGGCGAGGCCGATGGGGATGCTGATGGGGATGCCGATGGCGATGGGGAGGCTTCCGGCGATGGAGATGGCGAAGGCGATGCAGACGGCGATGGAGATGGGGATGGAGACACGGAGGCCGATGCCGATGGGGAGGCAGATGGAGAGGCAGATGGGGATGGTGAGGGGGATGGAGATGGGGACGGTGAGGCCGATGCAGATGCTGACGGCGATGGGGACGCAGATGCTGACGGCGATGGGGACGCAGATGGGGATGGAGATGGTGACGCTGATGGAGATGGCGAGGCGGATGCCGATGGTGATGGAGAGGCGGATGGAGATGGCGATGGCGATGGGGAGGCAGATGGGGATGCCGACGGCGATGGAGATGGGGATGGAGACACCGAGGCTGATGCCGATGGGGAGGCAGATGGAGAGGCAGATGGGGAAGGGGATGGGGATGGTGAGGGGGATGGAGATGGGGACGGTGAGGCCGATGCAGATGCTGACGCCGATGGGGACGCAGATGCTGACGGCGATGGGGACGCAGATGCGGATGCCGATGGCGATGGGGAGGCAGATGCGGATGGAGATGGTGACGCTGATGGAGATGGCGAGGCAGATGCCGATGGTGATGGAGACGCCGACGGTGATGTGGAGGCAGATGGTGAGGCAGATGGCGAGGCAGATGGAGAAGCGGATGGTGAGGCGGATGGCGATGGCGAAGCAGATGGCGATGGCGATGGTGAAATCACAGGGGCCTTAACAGCTGGCCATACGTAGAAGGTTGAGTTGAAAGGAGACGGCGATGGGGAAGCAGATGGGGACGGTGACGCGGATGGCGATGGCGATGGCGATGGGGATGCAGAGGGGAATGCAGATGGCGATGGCGATGGGGATGCAGAGGGGGATGCAGATGGGGAGGCAGATGGCGACGCAGATGGAGATGCAGATGGGGATGCTGATGCTGATGGCGACGCAGATGGAGATGCAGATGGGGATGCAGACGGCGACGGAGAGGCAGATGGCGATGCAGATGCAGATGCCGATGGCGAAGGAGATGGGGATGGGGACGCTGAGGCAGATGGGGAGGCCGATGGGGATGCAGATGGTGACGCAGAGGCAGATGGGGATGCAGATGGTGATGGCGATGCCGAAGGAGATGGGGATGCAGATGGGGATGGGGATGGAGATGCCGATGGGGACGGGGATGCTGATGGCGACGCAGACGGGGACAGGGATGCCGAGGGCGATGGGGATGGTGAGGCCGACGGGGATGGTATTGGTGATGGTGATGGGGATGGGGACGCTGAGGCAGATGGGGAGGCCGATGGGGATGCAGATGGTGACGCAGAGGCAGATGGGGATGCAGATGGTGATGGCGATGCCGAAGGAGATGGGGATGCAGATGGGGATGCAGATGGGGATGGGGATGGAGATGCCGATGGGGACGGGGATGCTGATGGCGATGCAGACGGGGACGGGGATGCCGAGGGCGATGGGGATGGTGAGGCCGACGGGGATGGTGATGGTGATGGTGATGGGGATGGGGACGCTGAGGCAGATGGGGAGGCCGATGGTGATGGGGATGCGGATGCAGATGCCGATGGGGACGGGGATGCTGAGGGCGATGCAGACGGGGACGGGGATGCTGATGGTGACGCTGATGGCGACGCCGATGGGGATGGTGATGGTGATGGGGATGGGGACGCTGAGGAAGATGGGGAGGCCGATGGTGATGCCGATGGGGATGGTGATGCCGATGCAGATGGAGACGCTGATGGCGATGGAGAGGCAGCAGGAATGAAGAAAGTCAGGTTAGAAGGAGATGGACTGGGCGAGGCTGAAGGGGATGGCGATGGGGAGGCAGATGGGGACGGCGATGGTGATGCGGATGCGGATGGGGACGGAGAGGCCGATGGTGATGGGGATGGCGATGCAGATGGCGAGGCGGATGGTGATGGAGATGGAGAGGCGGATGGAGATGGCGACGCCGATGGGGATGGGGATGGTGATGGAGACGCCGATGCCGATGCCGATGGGGAGGCAGATGGAGAGGCAGATGGAGAGGCAGATGGCGACGCCGATTGGGATGGGGATGGGGACGTGGATGCGGATGGCGAGGCGGATGGTGATGGTGATGGAGAGGCAGATGGAGATGGCGAGGCCGATGGGGATGGGGATGGCGAGGCCGATGGGGATGCTGATGGGGATGCCGATGGGGATGCCGATGGCGATGGGGAGGCTTCCGGCGATGGAGATGGCGAAGGCGATGCAGACGGCGATGGAGATGGGGATGGAGACACGGAGGCCGATGCCGATGGGGAGGCAGATGGAGAGGCAGATGGGGATGGGGATGGGGACGCGGATGGGGATGGTGAGGGGGATGGAGATGGGGACGGTGAGGCCGATGCAGATGCTGACGGCGATGGGGACGCAGATGCTGACGGCGATGGGGACGCAGATGGGGATGGAGATGGTGACGCCGATGGAGATGGCGAGGCGGATGCCGATGGTGATGGAGAGGCGGATGGAGATGGCGATGGCGATGGGGAGGCAGATGGGGATGCCGACGGCGATGGAGATGGGGATGGAGACACCGAGGCTGATGCCGATGGGGAGGCAGATGGAGAGGCAGATGGGGAAGGGGATGGGGATGGTGAGGGGGATGGAGATGGGGACGGTGAGGCCGATGCAGATGCTGACGCCGATGGGGACGCAGATGCGGATGCCGACGGCGATGGGGAGGCAGATGCGGATGCCGATGGCGATGGGGAGGCAGATGGGGATGGAGATGGTGACGCTGATGGAGATGGCGAGGCGGATGCCGATGGTGATGGAGAGGCGGATGGAGATGGCGATGGCGATGGGGAGGCAGATGGGGATGCCGACGGCGATGGAGATGGGGATGGAGACACCGAGGCTGATGCCGATGGGGAGGCAGATGGAGAGGCAGATGGGGAAGGGGATGGGGATGGTGAGGGGGATGGAGACGGGGACGGTGAGGCCGATGCAGATGCTGACGCCGATGGGGACGCAGATGCTGACGGCGATGGGGACGCAGATGCGGATGCCGATGGCGATGGCGAGGCAGATGCCAATGGTGATGGAGACGCCGACGGTGATGTGGAGGCAGATTGTGAGGCAGACGGGGAGGCAGATGGAGAAGCGGATGGAGAAGCGGATGGGGATGCAGATGGCGATGGCGAAGCAGATGGCGATGGCGATGGTGAAATCACAGGGGCCTTAACAGCTGGCCATACGTAGAAGGTTGAGTTGAAAGGAGACGGCGATGGGGAAGCAGATGGGGACGGTGACGCGGATGGCGATGGCGATGGCGATGCAGAGGGGGAGGCAGATGGGGAGGTAGATGGGGACGCAGAGGGGGAGGCCGACGGGGATG
The DNA here is from genome assembly GCA_964036045.1 of Eutreptiella sp. 'Long Island Sound 2002'. Lineage (NCBI taxonomy): Eukaryota > Euglenozoa > Euglenophyceae > Eutreptiales > Eutreptiaceae > Eutreptiella > Eutreptiella sp. 'Long Island Sound 2002'. Next base: position 66,976,108 of record OZ038382.1, read on the forward strand.
CAGATGGGGATGCTGATGCTGATGGCGACGCAGATGGTGATGCAGATGGGGATGCAGACGGCGACGGAGAGGCAGATGGCGATGCAGATGGTGATGCAGATGCAGATGCCGATGGCGAAGGAGATGGGGATGGCGAGGCCGATGGGGATGGGGATGCCGAAGGAGATGGCGATGCAGATGGTGAAGGAGATGGGGATGGCGAGGCCGATGGGGATGGCGATGGGGATGCTGAGGCAGATGGGGAGGCCGATGGGGATGCAGATGGTGACGCAGAGGCAGATGGGGATGCAGATGGTGATGGCGATGCCGAAGGAGATGGCGATGCAGATGGGGATGGGGATGGAGATGCCGATGGGGACGGGGATGCTGATGGCGATGCAGACAGGGACGGGGATGGTGAGGGCGATGGGGATGCAGATGGTGACGCAGAGGCAGATGGGGATGCAGATGGTGATGGCGATGCCGAAGGAGATGGGGATGCAGATGGGGATGCAGATGGGGATGGGGATGGAGATGCCGATGGGGACGGGGATGCTGATGGCGATGCAGACAGGGACGGGGATGGTGAGGGCGATGGGGATGGTGAGGCCGATGGGGATGGTGATGGTGATGGTGATGGTGATGCAGATGGTGATGCAGATGGCAATGGTGATGGTGATGCAGATGCAGATGGGGATGCAGATGGTGATGGCGATGCCGAAGGAGATGGGGATGGCGAGGCCGATGGGGATGGGGATACCGAAGGGGATGGCGATGCAGATGGTGAAGGAGATGGGGATGGCGAGGCCGATGGGGATGGGGATGGGGATGCTGAGGCAGATGGGGAGGCCGATGGGGATGCAGATGGTGACGCAGAGGCAGATGGGGATGCAGATGGTGATGGCGATGCCGAAGGAGATGGCGATGCCGAAGGAGATGGGGATGCAGATGGGGATGCAGATGGGGATGGGGATGGAGATGCCGATGGGGACGAGGATGCTGATGGCGATGCAGACAGGCACGGGGATGGTGAGGGCGATGGGGACGGTGAGGCCGATGGGGATGGTGATGGTGATGGTGATGGTGATGCAGATGGTGATGCAGATGGCAATGGTGATGGTGATGCAGATGCAGATGGGGATGCAGATGGTGATGGCGATGCCGAAGGAGATGGGGATGGCGAGGCCGATGGGGATGGGGATACCGATGGGGACGGGGATGCTGATGGTGAAGGAGATGGGGATGGCGAGGCCGATGGGGATGGGGATGGGGACGCTGAGGCAGATGGGGAGGCCGATGGGGATGCAGATGGTGACGCAGAGGCAGATGGGGATGCAGATGGTGATGGCGATGCCGAAGGAGATGGGGATGCCGAAGGAGAAGCATCTGGGGATGGGGATGCAGATGCCGATGGGGACGGGAATGCTGATGGCGATGCAGACGGGGACGGGGATGGTGAGGCCGATGGGGATGGTGAGGCCGACGGGGATGGTGATGGTGATGGTGATGGGGATGGGGACGCTGAGGCAGATGGTGAGGCCGATGGTGATGGCGATGGCGATGGGGACGGAGATGCTGATGGCGATGGGGACGGGGATGCTGAGGGCGATGCAGACGGGGACGGGGATGCTGATGGTGACGCTGATGGCGACGCCGATGGGGATGGTGATGGTGATGGGGATGGGGACGCTGAGGCAGATGGGGAGGCCGATGGTGATGCCGATGGGGATGGTGATGCCGATGCAGATGGAGACGCTGATGGCGATGGAGAGGCAGCAGGAATGAAGAAAGTCAGGTTAGAAGGAGATGGACTGGGCGAGGCTGAAGGGGATGGCGATGGGGAGGCAGATGGGGACGGCGATGGTGATGCGGATGCGGATGGGGACGGAGAGGCCGATGGTGATGGGGATGGCGATGCAGATGGCGAGGCGGATGGTGATGGAGATGGAGAGGCGGATGGAGATGGCGACGCCGATGGGGATGGGGATGGTGATGGAGACGCCGATGCCGATGCCGATGGAGAGGCAGATGGAGAGGCCGATTGGGATGGGGATGGGGACGCGGATGCGGATGGCGAGGCGGATGGTGATGGTGATGGAGAGGTGGATGGAGATGGGGACGCCGATGGGGAGGCAGATGGGGACGCTGATGGGGATGCCGATGGAGACGCCGATGGGGAGGCTTCCGGCGATGGAGATGGCGAAGGCGATGCAGACGGCGATGGAGATGGGGATGGAGACACGGAGGCCGATGCCGATGGGGAGGCAGATGGAGAGGCAGATGGGGATGGGGATGGGGACGCGGATGGGGATGGTGAGGGGGATGGAGATGGGGACGGTGAGGCCGATGCAGATGCTGACGGCGATGGGGACGCAGATGCTGACGGCGATGGGGGCGCAGATGGGGATGGAGATGGTGACGCTGATGGAGATGGCGAGGCGGATGCCGATGGTGATGGAGAGGCGGATGGAGATGGCGATGGCGATGGGGATGCAGAGGGGGATGCCGACGGCGATGGAGATGGGGATGGAGACACCGAGGCTGATGCAGATGGGGATGCAGACGGCGACGGAGAGGCAGATGGCGATGCAGATGGTGATGGCGATGGCGAAGGAGATGGGGATGGCGAGGCCGATGGGGATGGGGATGCCGAAGGGGATGGCGATGCAGATGGTGAAGGAGATGGGGATGGCGAGGCCGATGGGGATGGCGATGGGGATGCTGAGGCAGATGGGGAGGCCGATGGGGATGCAGATGGTGACGCAGAGGCAGATGGGGATGCAGATGGTGATGGCGATGCCGAAGGAGATGGCGATGCCGAAGGAGATGGGGATGCAGATGGGGAAGCATCTGGGGATGGGGATGAAGATGCCGATGGGGACGGGGATGCTGATGGCGATGCAGACGGTGACGGGGATGCTGATGGCGACGGGGATGGTGAGGCCGATGGGGATGGTGATGGTGATGGGGATGGGGACGCTGAGGCAGATGGGGAGGCCGATGGTGATGGCGATGGCAATGGGGATGGAGATGCCGATGGGGACGGGGATGGTGAGGCCGATGGGGATGGTGATGGTGATGGGGATGGGGACGCTGAGGCAGATGGGGAGGCTGATGGTGATGGCGATGTCGATGGCGATGGGAATGCCGATGGGGACGGGGATGCTGAGGGCGATGCAGACGGGGACGGGGATGCTGATGGTGACGCTGATGGCGACGCCGATGGGGATGGTGATGGGGATGGGGATGGGGACGCTGAGGCAGATGGGGAGGCTGATGGTGATGCCGATGGGGATGGTGATGCCGATGCAGACGGAGACGCTGATGGCGATGGAGAGGCAGCAGGAATGAAGAAAGTCAGGTTAGAAGGAGATGGACTGGGCGAGGCCGAAGGGGATGGCGATGGGGAGGCAGATGGGGACGGCGATGGTGATGCGGATGCGGATGGGGACGGAGAGGCCGATGGTGATGGGGATGGCGATGCAGATGGCGAGGCAGATGGTGATGGAGATGGAGAGGCCGATTGGGATGGGGATGGAGACGCCGATGCCGATGGCGAGGCGGATGGTGATGGTGATGGAGAGGTGGATGGAGATGGCGACGCCGATGGGGAGGCAGATGGGGATGCTGATGGGGATGCCGATGTAGACACCGACGGCGATGGGGATGCCGACGGCGATGGGGATGCCGATGGCGATGGGGAGGCTTCCGGCGATGGAGATGGCGAAGGCGATGCAGACGGCGATGGAGATGGGGATGGAGACACGGAGGCCGATGCCGATGGGGAGGCAGATGGAGAGGCAGATGGGGATGGGGATGGGGACGCGGATGGGGATGGTGAGGGGGATGGGGATGGGGACGGTGAGGCCGATGCAGATGCTGACGGCGATGGGGACGCAGATGCCGACGGCGATGGGGACGCAGATGCGGATGCCGTTGGAGATGGAGAGGCAGATGGGGAAGGGGATGGGGATGGTGAGGGGGATGCAGACGGAGACGCTGATGGCGATGGAGAGGCAGCAGGAATGAAGAAAGTCAGGTTAGAAGGAGATGGACTGGGCGAGGCTGAAGGGGATGGCGATGGGGAGGCAGATGGGGACGGCGATGGTGATGCGGATGCGGATGGGGACGGAGAGGCCGATGGTGATGGGGATGGCGATGCAGATGGCGAGGCGGATGGTGATGGAGATGGAGAGGCGGATGGAGATGGCGACGCCGATGGGGATGGGGATGGTGATGGAGACGCCGATGCCGATGCCGATGGGGAAGCAGATGGGGAGGCAGATGGAGACGCCGATTGGGATGGGGATGGGGACGCGGATGCGGATGGCGAGGCGGATGGTGATGGTGATGGAGAGGTGGATGGAGATGGTGACGCCGATGGGGAGGCAGATGGGGATGCTGATGGGGATGCCGATGGAGACGCCGATGGGGATGCCGACGGCGATGGGGAGGCTTCCGGCGATGGAGATGGCGAAGGCGATGCAGACGGCGATGGAGATGGGGATGGAGACACGGAGGCCGATGCCGATGGGGAGGCAGATGGAGAGGCAGATGGGGATGGGGATGGGGACGGGGACGCGGATGGGGATGGTGAGGGGGATGGGGATGGGGACGGTGAGGCCGATGCAGATGCTGACGGCGATGGGGACGCAGATGCCGACGGCGATGGGGACGCAGATGCGGATGCCGATGGCGATGGGGAGGCAGATGGGGATGGAGATGGTGACGCTGATGGAGATGGCGAGGCAGATGCCGATGGTGATGGAGACGCCGACGGTGATGTGGAGGCAGATGGTGAGGCAGACGGGGAGGCAGATGGAGAAGCGGATGGAGAAGCGGATGGGGATGCAGATGGCGATGGCGAAGCAGATGGCGATGGCGATGGTGAAATCACAGGGGCCTTAACAGCTGGCCATACGTAGAAGGTTGAGTTGAAAGGAGACGGCGATGGGGAAGCAGATGGGGACGGTGACGCGGATGGCGATGGCGATGGCGATGGGGATGCAGATGGGGAGGCAGATGGCGACGCAGAGGGGGAGGCCGACGGGGATGCAGATGGGGATGCTGATGCTGATGGCGACGCAGATGGTGATGCAGATGGGGATGCAGACGGCGACGGAGAGGCAGATGGCGATGCAGATGGTGATGCAGATGCAGATGCCGATGGCGAAGGAGATGGGGATGGGGATGCCGATGGGGATGGGGATGGGGATGCCGAAGGGGATGGCGATGCAGATGGTGAAGGAGATGGGGATGGCGAGGCCGAAGAAGATGGGGATGGGGACGCTGAGGCAGATGGGGAGGCCGATGGGGATGCAGATGGTGACGCAGAGGCAGATGGGGATGCAGATGGTGATGGCGATGCCGAAGGAGATGGCGATGCCGAAGGAGATGGGGATGCAGATGGGGATGCAGATGGGGATGGGGATGGAGATGCCGATGGGGACGGGGATGCTGATGGCGATGCAGACGGGGACGGGGATGCTGATGGCGACGGGGATGGTGAGGCCGACGGGGATGGGGATGGTGATGGTGATGGGGATGGGGACGCTGAGGCAGATGGGGAGGCTGATGGTGATGGGGATGGCGATGGCGATGGAGATGCCGATGGGGACGGGGATGCTGAGGGCGATGCAGACGGGGACGGGGATGCTGATGGTGATGGGGATGGGGATGGGGACGCTGAGGCAGATGGGGAGGCTGATGGTGATGCCGATGGGGATGGTGATGCCGATGCAGACGGAGACGCTGATGGCGATGGAGAGGCAGCAGGAATGAAGAAAGTCAGGTTAGAAGGAGATGGACTGGGCGAGGCTGAAGGGGATGGCGATGGGGAGGCAGATGGGGACGGCGATGGTGATGCGGATGCGGATGGGGACGGAGAGGCCGATGGTGATGGGGATGGCGACGCAGATGGCGAGGCAGATGGTGATGGAGATGGAGAGGCCGAATGAGATGGGGATGGGGACGCGGATGCGGATGGCCAGGCGGATGGTGATGGTGATGGAGAGGTGGATGGAGTTGGCGACGCCGATGGGGAGGCAGATGGGGATGGTGATGGGGATGCCGATGGAGACGCCGACGGCGATGGGGATGCCGACGGCGATGGAGACGCCGATGGGGATGCCGACGGCGATGGGGAGGCTTCCGGCGATGGAGATGGCGAAGGCGATGCAGACGGCGATGGAGATGGGGATGGAGACACGGAGGCCGATGCCGATGGGGAGGCAGATGGAGAGGCAGATGGGGATGGGGATGGGGACGCGGATGGGGATGGTGAGGGGGATGGGGATGGGGACGGTGAGGCCGATGCAGATGCTGACGGCGATGGGGACGCAGATGCCGACGGCGATGGGGACGCAGATGCGGATGCCGTTGGAGATGGAGAGGCAGATGGGGAAGGGGATGGGGATGGTGAGGGGGATGCAGATGCTGACGGCGATGGAGACGCCGATGCGGATGCCGATGGCGATGGGGAGGCTTCCGGCGATGGAGATGGCGAAGGCGATGCAGACGGCGATGGAGATGGGGATGGAGACACGGAGGCCGATGCCGATGGGGAGGCAGATGGAGAGGCAGATGGGGATGGGGATGGGGACGCGGATGGGGATGGTGAGGGGGATGGAGATGGGGACGATGAGGCCGATGCAGATGCTGACGGCGATGGGGACGCAGATGCAGATGCTGACGGCGATGGGGACGCAGATGGGGATGCCGATGGCGATGGGGAGGCAGATGGGGATGGAGATGGTGACGCTGATGGAGATGGCGAGGCAGATGCCGATGGCGATGGAGACGCCGACGGTGATGTGGAGGCAGATGGTGAGGCAGATGGCGAGGCAGATGGAGAAGCGGATGGTGAGGCGGATGGAGAAGCGGATGGGGATGCAGATGGCGATGGCGATGGTGACATCACAGGGGCCTTAACAGCTGGCCATACGTAGAAGGTTGAGTTGAAAGGAGACGGCGATGGGGAAGCAGATGGGGACGGTGACGCGGATGGCGATGGCGATGGCGATGGGGATGCAGAGGGGGAGGCAGATGGGGAGGCAGATGGCGACGCAGAGGGGGAGGCCGGCGGGGATGCAGATGGGGATGCTGATGCTGATGGCGACGCAGATGGTGATGCAGATGGTGATGGCGACGTAGATGGAGATGCCGATGGCGAGGCCGATGGGGATGGGGATGCCGAAGGGGATGGCGATGCAGATGGTGAAGGAGATGGGGATGGCGAGGCCGATGGGGATGGCGATGGGGATGCTGAGGCAGATGGGGAGGCCGATCGGGATGCAGATGTTGACGCAGAGGCAGATGGGGATGCAGATGGTGATGGCGATGCCGAAGGAGATGGGGATGCCGAAGGAGATGGGGATGCAGATGGGGAAGCATCTGGGGATGGGGATGGAGATGCCGATGGGGACGGGGATGCTGATGGCGATGCAGACGGGGACGGGGATGGTGAGGGCGATGGGGATGGTGAGGCCGATGGGGATGGTGATGGTGATGGGGATGGCGAGGCCGATGGTGAAGGAGATGGCGATGGCGAGGCCGATGACGAAAAAGATGGGGATGGCGAGGCCGATGGGGATGGGGATGGGGACGCTGAGGCAGATGGGGAGGCCGATGGGGATGCAGATGGTGACGCAGAGGCAGATGGGGATGCAGATGGTGATGGCGATGCCGAAGGAGATGGGGATGCAGATGGGGAAGCATCTGGGGATGGGGATGGAGATGCCGATGGGGACGGGGATGCTGATGGCGATGCAGACGGGGACGGGGATGTTGAGGGCGACGGGGATGGTGAGGCCGATGGGGATGGTGATGGGGACGCTGAGGCAGATGGGGAGGCCGATGGTGATGGCAATGGCGATGGGGATGGAGATGCCGATGGGGACGGGGATGCTGAGGGCGATGCAGACGGGGATGGGGACGCTGAGGCAGATGGGGAGGCCGATGGTGATGCCGATGCAGATGGAGACGCTGATGGCGATGGAGAGGCAGCAGGAATGAAGAAAGTCAGGTTAGAAGGAGATGGACTGGGCGAGGCCGAAGGGGATGGCGATGGGGAGGCAGATGGGGACGGCGATGGTGATGCGGATGCGGATGGGGACGGAGAGGCCGATGGTGATGGGGATGGCGACGCAGATGGCGAGGCGGATGGTGATGGAGATGGAGAGGCGGATGGAGATGGCGACGCCGATGGGGATGGGGATGGTGATGGAGACGCCGATGCCGATGGTGATGGGGAAGCAGATGGGGAGGCAGATGGAGAGGCCGATTGGGATGGGGATGGGGACGCGGATGCGGATGGCGAGGCGGATGGTGATGGTGATGGAGAGGTGGATGGAGATGGCGACGCCGATGGGGAGGCAGATGGCGAGGCCGATGGAGACGCTGATGGGGATGCCGATTGAGACGCCGATGGGGATGCCGACGGCGATGGGGAGGCTTCCGGCGATGGAGATGGCGAAGGCGATGCAGACGGCGCAGGAGATGGGGATGGAGACACGGAGGCCGATGCCGATGGGGAGGCAGATGGGGATGGGGATGGGGATGGGGATGGGGACGCGGATGGGGATGGTGAGGGGGATGCAGATGGGGACGGTGAGGCCGATGCAGATGCTGACGGCGATGGGGACGCAGATGCTGACGGCGATGGAGATGGGGATGGAGACACGGAGGCCGATGCCGATGGGGAGGCAGATGGAGAGGCAGATGGGGAGGCAGATGGGGAAGGGGATGGGGATGGTGAGGGGGATGGAGATGGGGATGGTGAGGCCGATGCAGATGCTGACGGCGATGGGGACGCAGATGCAGATGCCGACGGCGATGGGGACGCAGATGCAGATGCCGACGGCGATGGGGAGGCAGATGGGGATGGAGATGGTGACGCTGAAGGAGATGGCGAGGCGGATGCCGATGGCGATGGAGAGGCAGATGGGGACGGGGATGGGGATGGTGAGGGGGATGGAGATGGGGACGGTGAGGCCGATGCAGATGCTGACGGCGATGGGGACGCAGATGCAGATGCTGACGGCGATGGGGACGCAGATGCGGATGCCAATGGCGATGGGGAGGCAGATGCGGATGGAGATGGTGACGCTGATGGAGATGGCAAGGCGGATGCCGATGGCGATGGAGACGCCGACGGTGATGTGGAGGCAGATGGTGAGGCAGATGGCGAGGCAGATGGAGAAGCGGATGGGGATGCAGATGGCGATGGCGAAGCAGATGGCGATGGCGATGGTGAAATCACAGGGGCCTTAACAGCTGACCATACGTAGAAGGTTGAGTTTAAAGGAGACGGCGATGGGGAAGCAGATGGGGACGGTGACGCGGATGGCGATGGCGATGGCGACGCAGATGGTGATGCAGATGCCGATGGCGACGCAGATGGGGATGCCGACGGCGACGCAGAGGCAGATGGCGATGAGGATGGTGATGCCGATGGCGAAGGGGATGGTGATGCAGATGGCGAAGGAGAGGCCAATGGGGATGATGATGGGGATGGGGATGGGGAGGGAGAGTTAGATGGCGATGCAGACGGGGATGCCGATGGGGAAGCATTTGGGGATGGGGATGGAGATGGCGATGCAGATGGGGACGGGGATGCTGATGGCGATGGCGAGGCCGATGGGGATGGTGATGGTGATGGGGATGGGGACGCTGAGGCAGATGGGGATGCAGATGGTGATGGCGATGGTGATGGGGACGGAGATGCCGATGGAGACGGGGATGCTGATGGCGATGCAGACGGGGACGGGGATGGTGATGGGGATGGGGACGCTGAGGCAGATGGGGAGGCCGATGGTGATGGCGATGGGGATGGAGACACGGATGCCGATGGCGATGGCGATGGCGATGGAGACGCCGATGCGGATGGCGAGGCGGATGGCGATGCAGATGCGGAGGGTGATGGGGAGGAAGAAGCGGATGGGGACGGCGATGGGGAACTGGACGGTGATGCGGAAAAAGAAGGCGATTGGGACGGGGAGGGCGATAATGATGGGGAAGGTGACGGGGACGGCGATGGGCAGACTGGGGTATAAATCGACCAACGGCACTCTTTTAAGCCCCCACAATCATCCTGAGGTCCCGTGCAATACCCGGCACGCGGCCCGAGACTGGTGGACACTGTGTAAAGACGACAATCGTCACCGCCGGGGCACCCCATCCCATCCTTCACTGCAAAGCGCGCTTCCATGCCACCTGCAGAACAGCAGGGAAGTCTGTGATGCAGGAAAACACTACAACCACTGGGTTTACGGCACCTTGACTAGCTTCCCTGTGACTGCCTGCTTGCGACGGACAGACACCAGGCTGCGTTTCAGACAGGGGAGTGGGCTGCCCAAAAACCGGGCTTTCAAAAGCACCTTCTGTGTAATTGCAACATGGACGATGACAAAACACGCTTGATCATATTAGTGGCCTCAACAACCTCTTTTTGGGCTCGAATACCGCAAAATCAGACTTGAAGGCACCCCTTTTCCATACTTTTTCACTTTGCGCGTTCGTGTGTTGTGTTCAAGTGGCATGGATTGTGTTGGGCATCGTTGTGGCAATAAATCAAGATGAAGAGGATCACTTGCGAGCTATTTCTGAGCTGTCAACACCCTTCAATGCCCCACTTTAGCACTAGGGAGTGGTGTAGTGCACAAAGTGCGTGCTAGGGTGGGGTTACAGGGGCCCCATGCAGACCTAAGGAAGTACAGGGTGTATGCTGTATGTGGGTTGGGGACAGGAGCTTGCTCTAATTTCCCCTCCCTTCAGACCCCTTGGCACAAAACGCGAAGATGATGTTGCATTTTGGGAAACGGACATCGGACCCTCTGATCCCGAGCTGCTACCTTACCCCAATTTAAGATTCAACAGGTGCCTCCAATGCAGCAAGTCATTAATTATGCTCGTGCTTCATTTAGTAGCATTTCTAGCCCAGGTGAGGTGTGTGTTGCAATTCGTGTATTTTCTCCTGTAAATGCGGACTCAATATTGAATATTGGGACCGAGCTGGTGGAGGAGGGACCATTAGCAAGTGGCTGAATAAGGATGCATGTTGAGGGACCCCAAGCACAATTCCCGCCACTCCACCCCCCTCCCCCGTCATTCCCCACAGACCCCTTTGTGCGGCACTGTTAAAACCAAAATTGCCCAATCTCAAGGGTTTTTTGGAGCCTGCATGGGCTCATATGGGTCCAAGATGGCTCAAAATAGCCTGAAACTACTTGTTTGAGCACCCCAAGCGGTGTAGGAACCACTTTTTCAACCCACCGGTGACGCATTGAGCGGTGTTGACTGCTGGGCAATAAGTTGGAAGCGATTCCCCCCCCTCATCATTATGTATCACCACAGGGGAGCCCAATGTGGTGATGCTCACAAGGGTGTTCAAACACAGCACATTCCCCCCCGGACCCCTTTCCCCTACACACTGCTGGACTAGGAACAATTTTGGAAGAAAAAATGACCACTTTTAGACCCGGCGGTGACCCCCATACCCCTCCCCTAGCACGTGCAATGTGCGTGCTCCACCACTCCAATGGGGCATTGAAGAGTGTTGACAGGGTGGAATTAGGTTGGCACTGAGCACCTTCATCATTGTGTATCACCACAAGGGTGCCCAACGTGGTGATGCTTACAAGGGTGTTCAAACACAACACATTCCCCCTGTACCCCTTCCCCCTACACACACACTGCTGAACCCCGGGGGGGCGACTACAACCGGTCCTGATGCGACCCACCCCCCAGCTATCTGTCAAAACTCGGGGGGGGGGGGGGGCAGGCAGGGGGTAGTTCTGGGGGGGGGGGGGGATTTTGGCCGTGGGGGGGGTTTCCCAAGGTGGGGGGGCTTGCGCGCGACCCACTACTACCACATGCATACCTCCTGGGGGGTGTGTGTCTGGGGGGTTGGGGGTACGGAGGTATGTATGCGATGATAGCGCTTTCTCGTCATTGCCGAGAAGAAAGTCTTAAGGGTCGCCGTGTTGCCCCCCTCCCCCCTTCCCCCTCCGCCCTTGTTCGCCCCCCGCCCCCCGGTGCTGAACATGAAAATTACCCATTTCAATGGTTTTTGGGAATTTGCATGGGCTACTATGGGTCAAATATGGCTCAAAATGGGTACAAACCCCTTGTTTGAGCACCCCTAAGGCATACGGACAATTTTGGAAAATATCATTTTTGACCTATTTTGGAACCACAAGTGACCCAACCCTAGCATCTGCATTTCTGCACGTGTACACTGCACCACTCCAGTGGCGCATTGAAGGGCGTTGACAGCGTGGAATTGGGTTGGAAACGAGCACCTCATATCACCAGTGTGAGCTCGCTGTGTCCAAGGAGCAACATCCTCAAAGTGGCCCACATGCCTGGGGAGCAAAAAAGTTGTGGGTTGGACCCTATTCCTGTGGGTTGGGTGTCCAAACTGAAACCACTCATCAAACCAGTCATCACATTGCAAACTAAAACGCAGGTAACCCCCAAAGACTCAAATGTTGTACCTTCTGTTTTCCATGTGCCTGCCGTCCCCATTCTGCCCTCCACGGAGACTCGCAAGCACTGAAGCACTCACGGTAGCACACACAGACAACACTCTGGCCCCCATCACCTTCCTGGGATTGTGTTTGCTGCCAGAGCCCTCATGCTGTGCCCTGCCCAATACCTACGACGTTGTAGCACTCTTCCCGAGTGTCATTCACTTGGAACAGCGTAGACTTGTGTATATTGTCACTTTCGAGGCTGCACACGTAATCCACAGCGTCTATGACTGGCTTCCGGCACTCTGGGCTGTCAGTCCGGACAATGCACACCTCCCGCCTGCCTGTGCTGTCGCAGTTCTCACTGATCTTCCAATGGAAACAAGTAGACTGCTCCTTACAGGAATCCGCTGAATGAGACAAAATTGCACACGCGCGCGCGCACACACAGCAAAAACGCAAAAACAAGAGGCAACGCACAACAAGGGGGGCGCCTGAGGAGCTGCAGGGAGGTGTCCAAATGTGCTCAGATTACGCTATGTATCCTTCCCTGTGCAGAGCAAATTCTTGCCAAACAGAGCCTGTGTATTTGGCCTACAGTACTGGGTACAACCCCTCAATCACACGGGCATGTAAAGACCCGGAGCCCATGTGCAAAACCAAGAAGAAAGAGGCAAAGCGGAGTTGGTCTGAGCGACATGGGTCTGAGTGACTGACTTCTCCGTCACCCTCGGTCACACGAGGAAAGCGTTGCTCGATTGTGGAAATAAACGCAAATCGTTTTTTTTTTGGCGTAAGTTGCGTATTTTTTTCAAAAAAAAAAAAAAAAAAAAAGGAAAAAAAATCGTAAATCGTCACACAGTTGTGCGCAGATAGATCGCAGAAGCATTAGGGGTGGAAACCCAGGGAGAGTAATGAAAATCAGAAAACCAAACTGGTTGGAAATTATCTGGCCTGAACTCGAAAAATGTTGTTTCGTTGGTCCCACTCTCCATCAAACAGCATTCTTTCCGAGTCAGGGTATGAGGCTTGTTGACAGCTTCATGCTGCGCAGAGTGATGCGCAATCTCTTCTCCGCAGCCCATGGGGATGCAGCAAACACACTGCGCACAGCCTTGTGCATCGCCTGCATCACTCTCATCCATAAATTGTCACTGCTCAACGTCAGCCACACCCACGCCAACACATGCACGCAAACACACACACAGAGAGAGAGAGAGAGAGAGGTAGAGTAAGAGAGGGGGGGGCGGGGGTCAGCACCAACCCCTAACTTTGTCACGGATTTGCAGATATCCCCTGTGAACCACAAAATGCTCCTAACAATTACCCAGCACGCCAATTGCCTGTCGGCTGCGACTGATGAGCCGCACGACTGATAAACTGCGACTGATGGCCAACCGCAACTGTCCAATTACTGACCTATGCCCCTGACAACCGCCGTAAACATAGAAGGCTGATTACTGAGTAGATGAAAAAGGGAGGAATACAGGGAGGGACCCTTGCACTAGCACGCACAGTGGATTACTTCTGAGCCGCAATGTCCTGTAAAATGTCCTATAAAATGAACCACACCAGAACGGGCTTTGGCTTCTGATGGGAGAACCCTACCATTCCAGTCTCCTCAAGACAGGAGTTACACAATCCCACAACCCCAGGGTGCTGAAAGCATGGAGGCAAAAAATGGTTACATAACTTATGTCATATCAGGGGGGTGTGAGTGGGGAGGAGTCAACAAACTATGTGGGATGGAGTCAACAAACTACGTGGGGTGGAGTCAACAGACTACAAACCCCAGAGGGGTTTTCCAGGGAGCAATTTCTGAGTTCCACTAAATTCCCTCGAAAAATGACCTTCATTAGGCGATCGTTGGGAGTCGCAAACCCTCTCCCCAACCAGGGGCAGACCTGGATTGTGATCATGGTAATACTTGTAAGTGGAGGTCAAATCGTGAAAAATTGTTGTGTACAAAAAAATGCGTGTAATTTTTTTTGCGGTAAGTCGTGTGAATTATTAAAAAAGATTGAATTTTTTCATTTTTGCGGTAAGGGCGTGTAATTTTTCTTTTTGCGGTAAAGCGTGTAAATTACAAAAAAAATTGAAAAATTGAAAGAAATGCAACCTTTGCAATACATGTGCAATATGTACAGCTGCCGGTTCCGTACGGCACCCCATAGCGACCTTAGCGATGCGACGCCGAGTCCACAAAGCACATAGTACTCTGCGTGGCCACCAATTAGTTGGGACTCGGCCAATATAACATAGTTTCACATGCTATCATTGGCACTAGACTCAAAATCAGGCCCAAGAAAAGAGTCCTAACAGGGCCATGGCCAACATCCAGTGTGCCTGCACCGGCAACAAAATGAGGCTCAAGAAAAAGAGTCCTGATAGGGTCATGGCCAACGCTAGTGCCACCATTGTAGGCCACCAAAGCACTGGTATGGGGCCAATATAATAGCAATCTTATATGCTCCAACTCAAGGGGCCACGCAACAAAGCGTCGATTGTGAGTCCCTAACCCCAACTCGAGGGGCCACGCAACAAAGCGTCGATTGTGAGTCCCTAACCCCAACTCGAGGGGCCACGCAACAAAGCGTCGATTGTGAGTCCCTAACCCCAACTCGAGGGGCCACGCAACAAAGCATGGATTGTGAGTCCCTAACCCCAACTCGAGGGGCCACGCAACAAAGCGTCGATTGTGAGTCCCTAACCCCAACTCGAGGGGCCACGCAACAAAGCATGGATTGCGAGTCCCTAACCCCAACTCGAGGGGCCACGCAACAAAGCATGGATTGTGAGTCCCTAACCTAACCTTAAAAAAAAACACCTGGGTCCTTGGAAACCTGGTACCACCCCACAAAGGGGGACAAAACCAGAAAAGGCTAATCCTACCTTCCCAGGGGCCAGAAGAGGGCGGAAATGCTACGTCACCCTGCATTCTCGGGGGTCCCCAACGCCAAGCGCGAGGAAAAAATCAGAAGTGGCCCACAGGTGGGCACATTGCCTACAGGCATGCATTTTTAGTAAAATTGGTAATTGTTTCTTTGTGGTAAGGTCGTGTAATTTTTTTATTTTTGCGGTAAACGCGTGTAGGAAAAAATCGTCACATCGTGTAATTTTTTTTTGCGGTAAACGTGTAACAGAAAAATCATCGCGTAGTGTAATTTTTTTGCGCGAAAAATTTTTCCGGGCCCCAAAACCTGAAATTTCCTGAACTCTACCCCACGTGTTTGGGTTTGGAAGGTGCAAGGAGGGTATTTTTCAAGGTAACTATGGATATTTCAGCCGATACGGGTGGTATTTGTGTTTAAGGGCACAAAGACCCCCGGTCTGTTCCAGCTGCAGTGAAGCGCCCCACCCTGGCCTCTTGTCGGCAGGAAAGAGTCCCAGATAAGGCAATACACGCTATCTGGGGCGAGAAGCCGAACCAGCAGCATTGAAGGACAAAGGTGGTTGATATCCATTTTAGCCGTTCTACAGGGTGCCCAAGCCTACAGTGGACCCCGGTTTTATCCGACTACAAAAAGCGCATAGTTAAACGCGTGTTTATCGCTGCACCGCACGCACATCGTTCGTCCTAAACCCCCTAATTGTAGCCCCATGTCCTACCAACAAAGCGTGG
Organism: Eutreptiella sp. 'Long Island Sound 2002'; assembly: GCA_964036045.1. Taxonomy (NCBI): domain Eukaryota; phylum Euglenozoa; class Euglenophyceae; order Eutreptiales; family Eutreptiaceae; genus Eutreptiella; species Eutreptiella sp. 'Long Island Sound 2002'. Next base: position 66,992,179 of record OZ038382.1, read on the forward strand.
ATTGAGAGTCCCTAACCCCAACTCAAGGGGCCACTCAACAAAGCGTGGGAAAGAGAAGCATGAAAGAAGGAAAGAACGCAGTACCGCATTCGCCGCTGCACTTGGGCCGGGGTTTTGCTCCGAATGCAGGATCTTCACTTCGCAACAACCGACATTTGTATAGCGGCCCGTCTTGCTAATCTCCGCTGGAAAGCACTTTGCAACAAACGACATTTGTATAGCGCCTCGTCCTGCAATATTTGCCGCTCAAAAGCACTGACGGCTTGATGAAAAAGAATTAACAAAAAAAAGGGGCGCCGTTGGCGCCATGCAAAAAAACAACCAATTACTTTCATCTCAGCAGTAGTTCATGTGCCAATGTCATACAATGTGGCAAAGTGAAGGTGACATGCAAGTTCAAGTAGCACACAGCAAAAAAATTCCTCTTGGCGAGAGAAAATTCCTACATGGGGTGCCAGCTTTTTTTGGGGGTACCCCCCGGGGGGGGGGGGGACAAAAAAAATTCGTGCGAATTTTTTTTCCACCCCCCCCCCTGCTTATTAGAGCATGTTCCAACATGATGACATTTATGGGAGTGCAAAATGGGTTGAACCAAAGAACACAGCCGAATTTCGCACATGGGATGTAAGAGGCCCCAAAACGAACCATTCGAATACGATGCAACTTGCCTCAATTCTAGCTTCCCACTCGCCAAAAGGTCAGGCATTGAAGAAGGAGGTCAATTGCATACCCCGACGCTTTCTGGCTTGCTACCACACACAGTTTGTGCTTGGCAGTATTACTGTTGTTAAGTGCTCCAAAATTCTTGTGGTTGCCGCAATACCACAACACGGGCACCACATCAGAACATCTTCTTGAGCTTCACAGATCCCTTCTGGAAATGGGGCAGCCCACAAAGCTGCACTGACACCCCTGTGATACTCAGCCTCGGTCGGTGTTTTTGCCACTAGTGCATTGGTGCTTACCTAGTGGGAGTGTTTTCGCAGGTATATAATCAGCCGATCCGTGAACAACAAGGGTTGGCAACAATGGTGCAAAAGGGTGGAAAATTGCAAGGGGGTATTCTGTAATCTCTTGTCAAAAAATGTTCTAATTGAATGTGATTTGGAGCCATGTGACCATGATTTGCTGTCATTTCTTTGATTGCTGTTCGTTGTTGCAACGAGCACTACAAAGAACCTGAGGGTGGGTGGGGGGAATCCCTGTTTGGACTCTGTTTGCAAAATTCTGCGTGCAAATTGCAGTTTGCAGCAAATGGTCACGTGAGCCCCTTGTGCCATAGCTGCCATGTGCCAACAATTATTCTACCACTCTTGAACATTTTCCGATGGCATCTGATTGGAAAGGACAGGCAAGAGACAATGCTGGAAAACTAACTGTAAGAAAGGGCATCAACGCATGAACGCACACCATCGTAGGTAGGAGATGGTGATGTGGATGGAGAGGGAGACTCAGATGGCGATGGAGACGGCGATGGGGACTTGCAAGGGGGTGTCATGATAGTCCATTGGCATTCCACATCCCCATCTGCTGCACAGGAGTCTCCAGGGCAATGTGCATGCAGAGGCCCTTCATTCGACATGACATTGAACGAATTGCAGTCAGCACTAGCAGGACATCCGTTTGCTCCCTTGATCCCAAAACTTGCCTCAGAGCCACCTGATAAGACGCAAAAGGCATGGTATGCAAACTGGGGAGGGTCGGGGAGGGTGAACCAGAAAAGTGAAAAGGGGGGGGGGGTTGGCAAAGAGTGACATAAAATGTATTGATGCAAATGGGATGTTGCTACATCTCCAGCACTGAACCATACAAATGGATCAGCATCTAGTCACAGGAGCTGCCATGACGCATGTGAGAGAAGGAACATAGGGTCAGTGGGCTCTGGATCACCATATATTACACATAGCATTTTGCCTTTTTGGGGAAACAGAAAGCAGGCCCTTTCAGCGGAAGGGCCAAACCTGCAGAGTCCTCAGCCATGCTTAGGTACATAGTGGCTACAACCATGGTCCAAGGGCCGAGAGAGCTGTGTGTCTTGCTGTTCCCGTGTGCTGGGGTTTGGGGGGTGGCCGTAAAATTTGAGTAACTGTGCTGATTGGTACTTCCAGGTGGATGCACTGGTTTGACTGGTGGGACTGGGGGTACCGTACAGGCCAAGGGAATATGCCGACAAGTACTTGCCACTCGGCCGAGGAGGTATGGCGGCAGGTACTTCCTGCTGTGCACAATTGTTCAAGGATGAGGGGGCGAAACCGGAGACATTGTGTAGAAGATGGGAAACATTTTTTTGAAGGTGGGATTGTCGCAGACCCGTGGTTAGAAGCGTGCCTGTACGCTTGCGCACGCTCAGTTTCCATGGCTATGCACGCTTACGAATGCCTACACCCCAGCCCTCCGCACGCTTGTGCACGCCTGGGCTCAGGGACACAGAGGTGGACCTCTTGTGTAATCATGCACTAGTTCTCTGCAGAAATAAAAGTGGGGCTTGTGGAATTGTTGTTTAAGGGAACTGTGTTTTGAAAAAGGGCCCCCAGTCCATTCCGGGCCAACATTTGCAATGATAGTGCCCCACTTGGCCAGGCATCATGCACTACAAGTCCTTAAATGTGTCCACCAACAAACGGCGATGCTAAGCAAAAAGGTAGTGTGAGTGACGAAGAGGAAATCGATAATGTAGTGCAAGGGAAGGGATCATCCTCTATCATCAGCATAATCACTTGCTGGCCGACATGTGGCGGCATGCCTCAGCTAAAGCTCTGAGTGTGTACTCCTTTTTGACAAGCAGACCACACCACCTTGTGGCTGAGGCAACTTCTGACTTCCACCCCCCACAGTAGTGCCAAATATCCATCTTTCCATACCATGGTTGCTGTCGAAATATATCCATGTGGCAATGCGTGCCGGGGGGGGGGGGAATTCCTGGGAACGGCATACAGTTTTTTCTGCGCAACCAACCCCCGGAGGATGGGGGGGGTACGCAAATTTTTTCCTTACACAAATGACCAAAAATGTTACCAAACAAAGCCGTTTCAAGGCAGAAATAGTGCACGTTGATCTTTTGACATCACCGCTCCATCAATGTGAAGACTACGGCCCCGGCTCAACATGCAAAGCGTGGTAGGGAAGTCTCACCCTTCAACTGTGGTTTAGGAGCAGGGGCATTACTCCCTCGGTTAGTAGCAGAGCCCCAATACTACTTCTTTCCCCATACCCCGTGGTTCAGGCAACCACCTGCCTGACCCACTACGTCACAGGGTGGCCATTTCTGTGATGTAGTCGTTTTGGTTTGCATGTTGCGACGTTTCGCGTTTCGAGTCGTTTGGCGTTTCGAGTTGTTGTGCCAGCCGCTATGCCGTTACCTACTGCTCCTTGGCCTTCCCACCATGGGAAGCCGCGGCTTGCTTCTTGCCCTTGCCGGCGGCAGGTTTCTTTTTCGCTGGCTTCTTGCTACTACTGATGCTGCTGCTAGCGCTGGCCTCGGAAGCTACTGCCCGCTTGTTGCCCTTCTTAGTTGCTGCCTTCTTTTTGGCTGGTTTCTTGCTGCTGCCGATGTTGCTGCTGCTGCTACTGCTGCTCCCGTTGCTGCTACTGCCAATGGTACTCGTACCGCCGCCTTTACTACTACCGCCGCCGCTGCTACGACTGTCGCTTTCGCTACCCTCGGACCCGCTCCGTGGCTGGTACCTCCGGGTCTCTGGGTGTCTCTGGGTCATTTGCTGCAACCTCATCTTCCCCATCGCTCTCTATCGGACGGGCCACCACCTCCTGCGCGACCTGTGGGGGGGCAGCAGAGAAAAGCGGTGTAACAGCCAATTGGCGTTTGGGCTTCAGGGGGGGGGGGGGGCTGTAACTTCCAACCCTGACAATGAGCAGCAAATTGTTGTTTGTCCGGACCGGCCAAAACCGATAGCCGCTCCCCAAAAATACAATTCCACCCGTCCACAGTGCGGAGAAGAGGATGACATGTCTGGCATGCAAAGCAAAAACACACTTACAGTTGACCACTCCTCTCATCCACATGATGCAGCAGCATATCGAAATTGATTCATCAATAGGTTCCAACCATTCTTTATATGCCATGTGCCAAAGGGAAATGCAAACACCTTCATTAATTTGATGCTAAGAATTTAATCCTTGTACCAACATTGGTCCCTAGAAGCAAAAGAAAGCACCCTCATCCTCTACCAAAAGCACAAGTTTGAAATGATCAATGGGTTCAAACAATCAAGTACATGCCATGTGCAAAGGGAAATTCTATTGCCTCTGGCAATTCCACCTCGCAGAGAATCTACTCCAAGCAACGCACACACAAAATAGGGAAAAAACGACATAAATACGGCCTAAGACATGCTTCACATACCTTGAATGATCATTTTAGGTGATCACAATATCAAAAACACAAATTTTGAAAAGGTCGATTGTTCAGCTGCCTAGGGTGAAAAACTGCATGAGCAGGTTGTGTACCAATCCCTTGGGAGCCCCCCCCCCCCCCCCCCCCCGACCTAATACCCAAATAGGGTGAAAAACACGTAAATACGGCCTAAACATGCTTTACATACCTTGGATGGTCATTTCAAGTGGTCACAATATCAAAAAAACAAGTTTTGAAAACTTCGATTTTTGAGCTGCCCAGGGTGAAAAACTGCATGAGCAGGTTGTGTGTGTACCCATCCCTTGGGAGCCCCCCCCCCCCCTCCCCGGCCGAGGTAACACCCAAATAGGTTGAAAAACACATAAATATGGCCTAAAACATGCTTTACATACCTTGGATGGGCTTTTAAAGTGGTCACAATATCAAAAAAACAACTTTTGAAAACTTCGATTTTTGAGCTGCCCAGGGTGAAAAACTGCATGAGCAGGTTGTGTGTGTACCCATCCCTTGGGAGCCCCCCCCCCCCCCCCCCCGGAGGTAATACCCAAGGAAAGTGGAAAACACATAAATACGGCCTAAAGCATGCTTTACATACCTTGGATGGTCATTTTAGGTGTTCACAGTATCATAAAAACAAGTTTCCAACATTCCATTGCCTTCGGCAAGTCCACCTCGCAGAGAAACTACTCCAAGCAACGCACACATAAAATAGGGAAAAAACGACATACATATGGCCTAAAACATGCTTTACATATCTTGGACGGTCATTTTAAGTGATCACGGTATCAGAAAAATAAGTTTAGAAAACTTCGATTTTTGAGGTGTCCAGGGTGAAAACCTGCATGAGCAGGTTGTGGAGGGGCCCTATTCACTAGGCCACCAATCCCTTGGGAGCCCCCCCCCCCCCCCCCCCCCCGCGACCTAATACCCAAATAAGGTGAAAAACACGTAAATACGGCCTAAAACATGCTTTACATACCTTGGATGGTCGTATTGTGTGGTCACAATATCATAAAAACAAGTTTTCAAAAACTTTTTTGAGCTGCCCAGGGTGAAAAACTGCAGGTTGTGTGCCGGCCCATTCACTAGGCCATTATTGGTGGAGACAGTCATTTCCGTCGTTGGCACGGGTTGTGACTGGCTCTCAGCAAGGCTAGAGACTGCAAAAAAACGTCCTTTCGTATCCTAGTAGGCATATACTGTCACAACATCCTCACTCACACCCCTTAGAGTGGGTACCACGGGCACCAAGGCCGCCAAAACCGCCAACATACCAAAAATGGCTGAAAAGTGCATAAACTGCATAAGCGCTCGTCCCACTCCGCCCCATACAAACCCTATGGAGTCGGGACCCGGAAACACTTTTTCAGCTCAAAATCGAAAAAAACCACAAGATTCACCATTTTCGACCCAAAAAAAGGGGGGTCATTTTTTCAACATTTTTGACCCCCCCCCCCTCCCTCAAAACCTCAAAAAAGTGGGTTTCAAGTGGGGTGGGTCTGGGGGGGGGGGGGGGGGTCCGGACCAAAAACTCATTAGGGGATGCGTTTCTTGGACAAAATCGTGATTTTACAAGGGGTTAAACTGACAATTCAACCCCTTGGGGTAGGGAAAGCGAATAGGCCCAAAAAGGCCCAAAATGTGGGGGATGCGCGCATGGAAAAATATTGCGTACCCCCCCCCCCACCCACCAGGGGTTGCCTGCGCAAAAAAAGCTGTCGCGCCATAATTGTAGCATTTGAAAAAAAAATTTCCCAGGGCCAATTCTTGGTGCAGAAATGGAATTCTTTGCACCAAATCACCTCGTAGAGGTTGTTAGATCAAAGCCAGGCAGGCGTATATAGGGGAAAACGCCACATACCCCCCCCTTTTGGCCATTTTGGGCCTATTCGCGTACCCTACTCCAAGGGGTTGAATTGTTCGTTTAACCCCTTGTAAAATCATGATTTTGTCCAATAAACGCATCCCCCAATGAGTTTTTGGTCCGGACCCCCCCAGACCCCCCCCCCACTTGAAACCCACTTTTTTGAGGTTTTGAGGGAGGGGGGTGGGGGTGGGGGCTTGGGGGGGGGGGGGGGTCAAAAAATGACCCCCCCTTTTTTGGGTCGAAAATCATGAATCTTTTGGTTTTTTTTCGATTTTGAGCCGAAAAAGTGTTTCCGGGTCCCGACTCTATGGGGTTTGTATGGGGCGGAGTGGGACGAGCGCTCATGCAGCTTATGCACTTTTTGGCCATTTTTGCTATGTTGGCGGTTTTGGCAACCTCGGTGACCCCGTGCTACCCACTCCGAGGGGTGTGAGTGGGGATGTTGTGACAGTATATGCCTACTAGGAGACGGAAGGACGTTTTTTGCAGTCTCTAGCCTTGCTTAGGGCCGTTCACAACCCGTGCCAAAGACGCGAAATGGCTGTTTCCACCAATAATGGCCTCGTGAATGGGCCGGGACACAACCTGCTTATGCAGTTTTTCACCCTGTAGAGCTCAAAATCACCTCGCAGAAACCTGCTTATGCAAGTTTTTCACCCTGTAGAGCTCAAAATCACCTCGCAGAGGTTGTTAGATCAAAGCCAGGCAGGCGTATCTAGGGGAAAACGCCACATACCCCCCCCTTTTGGCCATTTTGGGCCTATTCGCGTACCCTACCCCAAGGGGTTGAATTGTTAGTTTAACCCCTTGTAAAATCATTATTTTGTCCAATAAACGCATCCCCCCAGGGATCCGGGGGGGGGGGGGGTCTCCCAAGAGATGGGTACACAACCTGCTTCTG